>OX940880.1:108510904-109710904 GCA_954870665.1 Stratiomys singularior | reverse complement strand
GCACTCAAAAATAACGGTGTAATGAAAATTGTTGCTTGTCTAAGCCTGGATGCCACTACGCGATGTGATCGCCATAAGGGTGAGGCATGTTCAACACCACAGTGGGGAGGGATCGCTTTTTCGAAAACTTATAAACGAATCAGACAGGACATCGTGGTGAATATCTGCTGCAGTTGTTAAAAAAGCAGCGAAAAACTCAGCCGGAAGCCGCAACTCTTGCGACTGTGGTTTTCACAGCCACGAAAAATTGCTTCTTTCAACAGATATATACACTAATCAATATCTGCACTTTGACGCGCCACGACACGAATGCTCTCATTCATTTCCAAAAATGGGTAAGTATAAAATGAACAATATTCCGCAATCGAAGGTATCAAGAAAATTATTCTTGACAAAGTACAATTCCGATAATTCAATTAATACATTTTCTTGGAAGCGTTGTCTCGTCAGACAAAATGTGATAAGCGAATTACCAACACATTTCTAGTAGATGTAGTAGGAATTTATGTTGGAATATTTACAGAAATACTTAGTGGTTAGTATGAAAATTACAGGAGAAGGTTGAAGATGGAATCCAAAACCAACCCTAATATGATATTAACTTCAAACAATAATGAACAATACTTACTGCTGGTTATATATCTGCCAGCATCTTTGAAATGAAACGCTAGACTACCACAAGCTAAATTCTTCCGTAATGTTTGCATATTTTTCCCCATTATATCTACATTGGTCGCATCAGTCATAAATCGCAATCCGCATTGCAATCGGGCAAAACAGAATTCTCTGTATAATTCTTCCTCTGTAACTTCTTCATAAGGAATATCCTCTAATTTTCCGTGCATTATGATTTGCGCTTTTAGATCCACAAGTGTTCCAACAACACATGTCAAAAGTATCGGATTGTCCGTAAAATCGACATCCTGACAAATTTGATCTACATTCACTTCAGCAGCTTCCGGGTCACCAAACTTTATGACACCACACAAATCCAATTCGGCCGGGAACATGTATTGAATCTGTTTGTAGTTCAACTCGCCTATGGTCGATTCTATATTAAAACCCATAATTAACAATGTTCCATCGTACATCAATCCAAACAGGCAGCCGCTGGATTGTTGTTTGACTTTTTCTATCCTCTAGAATAATATGCTACAGTTATTTTTATACTTCAGCTTTAAGGGTTTACACATTGCGTTTACCTTCAGGACGAAAGTAGATATTTTTAATTTTGGCGTCATTACGCTAGCTCCGGTTCAGTGATATTTTGATTGGAAGAAAGCTAATACGTAAGCAGAGATTGTAAGACCACACTCCGTGGATGTAAATGTTAAACATATGCTCACATGTCAAAACAATTCAGCATATGTCAGTCGTGCTGGCTAGAGGATTGTCAGGCAGTGCAATGGAATATGTGGAAACAGTTAATGTGGCGCATACGGTTTCCATTTTATAATCAGCAAACGAAAACGAAAAACGAAACTTGTTACGAATAATATGGAATTCAATCCCTAATTGGATTGTGAAGGCAACGAAATTAAATTTTTAAAAGAAATCAATTTCATAGAAATATGTTTGTTGATTGGACGCATAATTCAGAAAAACCTAATATTTAAGAAAGCATCCGTGTTTAATCACAGAAACTGTTTTTTGACGATTCTATCTTATTGTTAACTTTTAATTAAATACCTCCTGAGATTCGATTGAAAAAAATGCATTTTTCAGCTTTTCACCACGAATTGTGAACGGATTTTTATGCCTATGATATTTAAAAATAGGATAGAGCTTGAAACGAAATATTAATAGATCTAAAAAATATGCCCATAAAGTATTATTAAACAAATTTCACTCCCGTTTTTTCAAAATTATCGAAATATCAATTTTCAATTTTCTTGCTTCCACATTCACTATTGAATCATATCAATAATCCTCTTTAAAAATTTGCACCAAAAACGGCTGGCGCAAGTGTAGAGTCGAGGAGCACTGTGAATTGCATTGCGGTGTTAGTAATCGCCGAGATGATACCAATCGCCCTCCTTGCTCGAGAGCAAAGTACATAAAATATCTCCGAGAAAACGAGAGTAACAAAAAGTTAATCGCTAAAGACAGAAGACTTTGCACTCTCGATGAGTGGCAACAATCTTAGGAGCGTGCGCCAAAGAAAGGTGGACAAAAAAGGAATACTTAATCAGCTGGACGCGTCGACGTAGGAACGGTCCCTTCCTTAGCAATTCCTTTTCTGCTTTCCCTCCTAATGTAGAAAGAATTCCTGTAACCCAAAGACCACATAAATCGTAGAATAGGGAGGCCTAGTACGAAGTTATGGGTCAAAAGGTTCCAGGTTATGTACTGCTGCTGACAGGAGATGTGTTTAGTCGGTAGTTCAGTAGGTTTGGGCCATTGGAAGTTCAATGCTAAGTGCGTTAATAGCTTTCACATCCCTACCCAAAAAATGATTTATTAAGTGTAGTTACTCTAAGAATCAAATATGTGAACAGCTAAATGAATTTCTCTGGACGCTCACGGACGGTCAAATCCATGGGAAAAGCCTGTCTACACTATCTTATACCTCGATGGATCTGACAAATGATCAGACCAAGAAAATCGAACACTTTTAATTATTTCACTTTTTCACCAAGAAGGTCCCTAACTCTACTTTTCTCTCGTTCTGAATTCATTTTTCTTCCAAAATTTATCCTTCATTGAAAAACAGACAACCATGTTCGGTAGAAAGCTCAGGAGAGTCAGTGAAGAGACAAAGGTGTTTGTTTCATATCATACAAGCCTTTTGGTCAGGATAATCACGTAGATATGTTATCTTGTGTTGATTGAAAAATTTCGTTGCAAGTTGGTTAAACTCTTCTATATCCGACCATCATAATTGGTGTAGGAAGTTTTCGTATTCATGTATAATAATGACGGTTCTGAAGAGTACTTTACAGAGAACTTACAACGCTCATTTTCTTAACGCTGTGCCCACACGGATGCACATCCCGAGTATGAATTTGGAGATGCTATTACATTTACGCTATACTCTTACATTTACAAGATAGCCAATACAATCGTTTCGATCAAAAAGAGAGCGTTAAATATGATTTAGAAGAAAAAGAGTTGCTGTTATCAGAAATTCCTACAGCAAAGAGTTGCCGATGATCCTTTCAAATTATTTTAAATTATGTTTTGTTTGCGATAAATTTGTAAAATTGTAAACAATAATCATTGAATCGTATTCAAAAATACATAGGGCTCAAAAAATTAGTTTTGATACGGTAACCAAAAAAGCTGTGAAAGAAAAAGTAGAATAGGATGAAACAGCTGGAAATAAACATGATCATTTGACAGTTTCTGGAAATGGATGAAAAGAGGATTCACGTCTTTACTTGGTGTTTTTTGAATTGTAGGAAATTTTTCGGGTGGAATTCTTGATCTCTGCGTTAAATCATTGTACAATCCATTATACAGGATCTTCCGGTAAAACAAAGACTGACTCAGCCTTAGAAATTTTTAAAAGGGTCAAATTATTTATTGAACATCTCTTATGCTTATTACATCGGCGGTGATACATATGCCAAACTTATATGTCGATGCTAAAACCTATGGAGATGACTTCACAATACATAAGTGGGGGAAGGAGTTCTTCATGTAGGTAAGCAGATATATCAACGATTATTAAAGAAAAACTTCAACTTCAATAATAAAACAGGAGGCCAACGAGTAAATAAGAAATATCAAGAAACAAAAAAGATAAAGCCAAAAAAGGTAGAAAAGAATTGACATTGCAGATGCTTCAGTTTCAACCTGCGCCCCATTGTAAAAGCTGAACCTTAATATTAATAAGGAAAACTTCTCTTTTTTTTGATCAACCATAAAAAATTATATAGATTCCATAGAGAAAATGGAGAAAGAAATCTAGCTGGCTATTATCACAGAATTTCTACAGATCAAGAGCCTCGACACGAGTCCTGCAATAAAGAGTGGTGCAAATTTTTGCAGTGTGCAGAAGAAAATAAGCCATTCAAATACAAACCAGCTCTTGATCCAAGTGTACGAGAGCAAGTTTCAGCTGTATTTAGATCCCTTCCTAGCCATGATTTACTAACTAGATGTCTTGGTGGAAATACACAAGACAGAAATGAAAGTTACAACAATTTGATATGGTATATCGCCTCAAAGAGTTCATTTTTTGACAAAAAACTTGTGGAAATAGCATCCTGGATAGCTGCATGTACCTTTAACGAAGGAACAAGAACTTATCTTGTCTTTATGGACCGCAGGGGCATCGAAATTGGCTACACTGCTATAAATTAAATAAAAGATTAGCTATGAAATTGTGACTAGGCTTAGGACGATTGGATTGTGGAGGAATCGATCCAAGATTTACGATTTTGACGATGTCTAAGTAACACTTTGCTGTTTGTTTCATACTCAATATGGTAGTTGCTTAGTATACCATATAGCTTTTATTGACCAATTTCGCTCAAGTTTTGGAGTCCCTATTCCCGGATTTTTGTCTATGATAAAAAATAAAATTAAAACTGGGATGGAACGCGGTGCAATACATTTGAAATTTTCTCGTTAATTTGTTCCTGCAAGTTTTGATTTGGGAGAAAAAAGTAATTGACCTCGTCTATTCGAAGATCAAATCAAAACTAAAAAATATTTTCGCATTTTAAATTATAACCGCCACGCACATTTCCTAAGGAATTGTCCCCTAGCACAATTCTCTGAAAAGCTTCTGACATTAGTTATCACTTGTCAAAGCGACACAAGTTTGTTACGCAGCTGGAAGAGATATTTTTCTACTGAACCGTGAAGAAATATTGTGCAGATTGTTGTTTTGTTAAAATTCAATACTGAAATACTTTATTAACAATTTTAAATTTCCTAAATCGTTATAAGGGTGGTCGCATGTAAATTCAAAGACGGCAGATATGATAGTGCAGTGTGAATTGGAAAAATAGCCACCAAAGAAAAAATTGATTTCACACATAAGCCTCTGGTTGCATCTGTAACGACACATATGACGGCGAATGTCATGGCATGTGTGAATAATATTAGCAGGATGGTGATTCACCGCTTCGTACCATTGTTTATAATCATACTTGTTCAGCAAAATGTCCACGCAACGGACATAACGAAGCAGGTTTTCACCAACATTGATGATGGAATGATTGCAGCTTTTGGTGATTTCAATTCAGATGAATTTACAGATGTTTTCATTTTGCGGAACAATACCAAGACACTGCAAATTTTGCTGGGTAAGAAGATGAATTTGTTTTGTTTCTTGTTGCTATAAGATAAGATAACACTGGGGTCAATTTTTATGGTGAAGATCGGTAAAATTGTCGAATGAAATTTATTATAACTAGTTAGAGTATGGTTTTGTGGGTTAAGTTTAATCAGTTTTCGTTCATGTAAATTGAAGGAGATCATCCAAATTAGGAAATGATAAATTGAACCTAATGTTGGAACTATTCAACCGAATTCATATTTTCTAAATCAGTGGAAACAGACTAAACTGTTCTCGTTGTCGAAGAAAGGAAAGGACACTTGGTGCTCGAAAAATTATCGCGCAATGAGTTTGCTACATAACACCATTAAGGTGTTCAGGTTGCGAACTGTCAATTCGATTTCGATGTCATGCTATCGGCAGTACAGGTAAAATCCAAAATAACTACAGACGTCTGTTGGAAAAAAAAAAAAACAATAGGGAACGCGATAGAGGCTGCCGCATCGACATGGACACAGCAATCAACACTATGACGGACGGATGGACGGAAGCGGAAACATGTAGAACAACGATATTTTGTTGCCATAACGTGTGATATGTTGATTGAAAAATCATTTTAATTGCCAAATATATGAAAACGATAAACGATTTTGGAGCCTTGAAGGGCTTAACCATTCGCAAATTATTAAACGGCTTTGATTTCAACATGGCACCAGTACGGGCATGGACTGCCTTTGCTGACATCATTATATGACAGAAGTCCTTGAGGAATTCAAAGAAAACTTCAAAACTGGGGATACGCAAAATGCTCAACATTCTTATTTCGCACAAAACATTAACTCAAGACTTAAAAACTAATTGGAAAGATTTTCACACAATGGCAGCTGAGGATTGTTCAGAATGAGCTCTACAAAATCATGATAAGGTATATCGTTGTTCATTTGAAACAGGATAGCAAACATGTAAAAATCATGTTCAGTACAACATGAAAACTATTCCTGTCAGTTCGACGATTGTTACCGTCTTCAGCTTTTTGACTTTGACCAGTCTGGAGCGGCTGGAAGAATAAGAAGCGGTAGAAATGATTGCTAGGATATCAACAATTTGATTGTGGTGGTTCACCTACGTGAAATTTCCCGGATTAAAAGTGTGATTATGTTTTTTTGCGGTACTACCAGTGTTCCTATTTAGGCAGATAACTTCCTGGTATTAAACAGGATACAAGCATAGATACTAGCTCATTATTACAACTCGAAATCATTCAAGAAGAAAGTGGTGCCATTAATATATACTCGTATTGACTCCAAAAATCCAAAGCAAAGTAACATTTCCCGTCAATTTCGGATGATAATTAACAAAAACTAAGATAAAGTCTCTGATTTCGTGATTGTTTTTAAACAAATTTGAAACATGACATTCACTAGGGTTTATTTTTGTCAGACAAACATTGTTTGAACAACTTTTGGTTTCTGGTTCGAATCTTTTGAATATGTTAAGAAATAACTTAACATAAGCAGCACCAAAAAAAATGGTGCTGTCTATGTCTACCTGTTTTGAAAAAATTTTTCAAGAAAACATTGGCAATAGGCAAAGTAAACTGTCGCATCTTGTTATTGTTTTGTCGCGAAACTGACCACACTTCACGCCTTGTTTTCACATGACATCGTACAAATCCCTCACGAAATCTGAGCTAGTGCGCTGCAAAAAATAAGGTATGTGGATTACGAAGGGGTGTGTTGGATAAATCAGGTAAAGAATAGTTATAGAGTGTAACAGATTTGATTTTTCCACTGCCAACTGCGCGGTGCAGGACAGCTGCGTTGAATAGAAAGAAGCTCACAGGGAATGCGTATTACTGAAAACAGGACCAAAGGGAACCTAATGCAGTGTGAACTGCCTGGTGGTTGGTCATCCCGAATCAGATCGAAGTTGTCTCTCCTATCAGGATGCTAATGAAGTCAAAGTGCATTACGTGGACACGTGCCGTTAAAGCCTAACTCCTGTCTCCACAGAAGGAGTTGAAACAACGTGTCAACCACTACCCCCATGATTTGAAATAAGTTTCAGTCCTGGGTCCCAGCTTTGTTTAAGCTATCTTGATTCCCGAACACCACTGGTTCGTGCTCAACATAATTTCTAGCCTTGGAAACTACAACCACCACGTTTCAGCCTGGAAAGCTTTCATCCTCACCGTATGGGGGCCTGACAGTATGGGCGTTTCACCAATCCGTTGTTCAGATAAACCTCTGATCGGGTTGCGTTTTTCTGCAGTCCGAGAAAAAGTCCCAGTCGTGGGATATAATTTGTATCCGCCGCGTGAGGACCAACAGAAAATATTTAAAACAATGTGAGCGGCAAAAATGAGCTGCTCCGTACCTAGGGTACAAAATTAACTTTTTTTTTATAAACGATCAAAGTTTAGCCTTGCAACATGAAGCGGAATCATTTGCCATTTAGCCACATTCCTATGTAAGCGTTTCGACTCATCACGATCAACTTGACACTAGTAAAAATCTTGTTGTTGTGAGCAGTCTCACTTAGTTACAACTAAGTAACGCAACGCCTTCATAAGCAAGTTCGGTTTTTTGTTGGGAGTAATGAAATAACTCCCACATAAACATAGACTAAGATGTCTATGGTGCCTATATTCAGGTAAAGATTCCTCGTAAAAAGAGAAATCTTTGTAGAAATTTAAAAAGTCTGAGATTACTGAAAAAAGAACAATTATATTAGAATCACCTTTCCAAGATGGTACTTTAGACAATATTCGCTCAACAGTTTAGTTTTACCCAACTTAACGACATCAGATATTGTTGAATCCGAAATACTACGAAATAATTTTCTCTTGTTAGTTAACGTGACATATCCTTGATCATTTAGACGACCCTTATTTGTCGGGGCTCTTTTTACGGACAAAACATCGGTTGATTGGTTATGAAAGGGCAGATCAAATAAAATGTAGGCAAGTGCGGACAAGATCAGCTTCGGTTGCTTAAAAATTCAGGATATTGTTCTTACCGCTTCCTGTTTTCATCTTTGCCTGATTTGACTGGTTTGCCTGGTTTTTGAGTGATCTCACTTTCATAAGAGTGAAATCACTCAACAAAAAGTATCATGGATATGGGCACGAGTTGTGTCATGTTTAGTAACGAAACAAAACTAAGTACACCTTTCTGGCAAACTCATTATAAAGAAAGGTGGAAAGAGCTCAAGCTGGTTTCGAACACGCGTCCCTGCCGCTTCTCGTCAGGTGCCAACTCACAGGCCGGGACGCATCGATTGGCACTACCAGCTGGGTGAATGTCGTCTGGTTATAATTACGTTTTTTATCATTTTCGCTCTCAGCTTGAACTTGTCCTATGTTCCAAATTGCCTTTGGTAAGCTTTATCAATTTTTGAAGTTATTGGTGAATCAATTTATCCATTTTCACTTAGAACTTATAAGTGATTTATACCCCTGCTAGCTAACTAAGCGAAGACTCTTGGGTGCGGAAGTTCTGATCAATTTGTCGAATACCTCGAAAGTGAATTTACAAAGAAAGGTGGAAAGAGCTCAAGCTGGTTTCGAACACGCGTCCCTGCCGCTTCTCGTCAGGTGCCAACTCACAGGCCGGGACGCATCGATTGGCACTACCAGCTGGGTGAATGTCGTCTGGTTATAATTACGTTTTTTATCATTTTCGCTCTCAGCTTGAACTTGTCCTATGTTCCAAATTGCCTTTGGTAAGCTTTATCAATTTTTGAAGTTATTGGTGAATCAATTTATCCATTTTCACTTAGAACTTATAAGTGATTTATACCCCTGCTAGCTAACTAAGCGAAGACTCTTGGGTGCGGAAGTTCTGATCAATTTGTCGAATACCTCGAAAGTGAATTTACAAAGAAAGGTGGAGTTGGGCCGGCCTGTGAGTTGGCACCTGACGAGAAGCGGCAGGGACGCGTGTTCGAAACCAGCTTAAGCTCTTTCCACCTTTCTTTGTAAATTCACTTTCGAGGTATTCGACAAATTGATCAGAACTTCCGCACCCAAGAGTCTTCGCTTAGTTAGCTAGCAGGGGTATAAATCACTTATAAGTTCTAAGTGAAAATGGATAAATTGATTCACCAATAACTTCAAAAATTGATAAAGCTTACCAAAGGCAATTTGGAACATAGGACAAGTTCAAGCTGAGAGCGAAAATGATAAAAAACGTAATTATAACCAGACGACATTCACCCAGCTGGTAGTGCCAATCGATGCGTCCCGGCCTGTGAGTTGGCACCTGACGAGAAGCGGCAGGGACGCGTGTTCGAAACCAGCTTGAGCTCTTTCCACCTTTCTTTGTAAATTCACTTTCGAGGTATTCGACAAATTGATCAGAACTTCCGCACCCAAGAGTCTTCGCTTAGTTAGCTAGCAGGGGTATAAATCACTTATAAGTTCTAAGTGAAAATGGATAAATTGATTCACCAATAACTTCAAAAATTAAACTCATTATATTTATTTTTCTTTTTTTTAATATATTAACTATACGTGGAAGCGATGAGAGCGAAAGACTTAACAACGCTTCCTTTCGATTTCGACTAAGCCGAATTTTTAGAATTATTTTAAAACTGAATTTATTACAAAATAAACTTTCTTAAATTGTTTTAAAACATTTCATTCTTTTTGAAATTGTGACTAATATTAGCATCATTTTCAGGTGCCGAAACTGAACCGCTACTAAGACCTGGTCCGAAATGTGATTTTAACAAACTAGAAATTGTTAGTGTCGTTCCGGGTGATTTTGATGGCGATGCTTATATGGATGTCTTGATTACAACACGATCAGATCGAGATGGATATCATGATATCTATGTTAATTGGGGCCATTCAGATTATATAAATTGTACTGAAGAATCGAAACCGATGTTAAAAACTTATGGCGAGCCGCTTGCTATTGACTATAATCGCGACATGATAATCGACTTGTTTGGAACAGATGATCCGCATCAGGATCGATGTTATTTCATATTTCAGAATAATCGTGGAACACCACGGCGAGCCAAAATGATCGACCCGGGTACGAAGGGGGCCTTGCGTTTTCCTAATTCAAATGCTTACTTAGACGTCAACCGAGATTTCACTGCCGATCTTTTTATCGAAACAAACAATTCATATGAAATTTGGTTGGGACTTGAAGATGAAGGATTTTCATATAGCAAAAAAATTCCATATCCCGTTGGAAATCCTTACATTCGCTTAGGTCAAAGTGTGTTCTTGGATATGGAATTGAAAGGGGCTCAAAATCATATTGTGCCTATCTGCTTCGATCACAACTGTAATAATGCTACGATTATCGTTTATGACGATCATCAGTTCCATGATTTGCATATTGGCTTAAAAGACCCTCAAGGATCTACTTGGGGATTTATTGTTCCAAATAACGAACCGTATACGAATGCAATAACAGCGCGAGGAGGAGATTTCAACATGGATGGCTACCCAGATCTCTTGATGACACTTAAAAACGTCGCTAACCCCAACAGGATACAAACGTTTTTATTGGAAAACGTTCCTTGTACCGTTTTGTGCAAGCCGTTGTCACGAGCGTTTGAAGTGAAATGGGATGCTTTATCGCCGATGGGAAACAATACAGTTGCGGGGACTTTCTACGACTTTTACCAAGATGGTGTTTTGGATGTCATGCTAATTGAGAAAGTTGGGAAAAAGTATCGACCCCTTGCCTTCAGAAATACTTTAGATTACGATGCGAATTTCGTGAAAGTGATTGTCTTGACTGGCCTGACCAATAAGAAAAATGAGACAACTATTACAGCGCTAGGCCGAAAGAAACGAACATATGGCACGAACCTGCCCGGTCCTCGTATTGTTTACTTCACTACTACCCAAGAAGGCGACAGCCAGCACGGTTCTAGTGCTCAATTACCTCAATCAGCTTATTTCGCCCTCCAATTGCCCTATACTATTTTCGGTCTAGGGCGTACGCCAAATTTCGTTGATTCCTTGACAGTCGGGCTGGCGAATAAATCTCGAACGTGGACACAATTGATACCTAATTCTCAGATGATTGTTGTGCCACGACCAGTGAACGAGCCTCAACAGTGGAAGGCGCAATTATTTGTAACACCTAGCAAATTAATCTTAATGAGCGTTGTTGCCCTAGGCGGAACATGCTTTGTTATAACACTTATCATTTTGGGCTTATATATTAAGGAGAAACGCGAAGACAAACAAGAGAAACTGCAAGAAGCACATCGATTCCACTTTGATGCGATGTAAGCGGCGGAAACGTCGACCGAGGAGATTTATATTTACTCAAAATTGTCGCGGTTTTTGTTATGTGATTCGAAGTATTTTTACTACTATATTATATACTTTTAATTTGACTTTAATCTTAATAAATTAACTTAAATGAATTTAACAACATTCCATTTAAATTTTTTATTTTTTCCATGGAGTTACGAATATTTATGTCATACGCGGAGTGTTGGTGATAAACTTTGAAAGTGAAAATACATGCGAAAAAGTTGGAAGTCCTTTTTGTGTCATACAAATGAGGTACGAATTAAATCGTAGTTTTTTTTTTTACAGAGATTCATGGCTCAATATAAAATTGGCATCATTCAAAGTGTTCTTGACTGTTTTCATCTACTTTTTGATTATTTTCTGGTTTCTTTTCTTGAAAAAATTTTACATCATTAAGATTCGATTTATTCAACTCTGTGAACTGGCTTTCTCCAAGCCATGATTGAAGAAGAAAAAGTGGAAAATCAGATAGAGATGGTGGGGCAGAATTTATCATTCAAGCGTTCCTCGATAAGTTTTCTTGAATCTGGTATTGGATCAGGGATCTGGTATCAGAATCGTTTGCTCTTCTATTTTCGGCTCAAACG
Organism: Stratiomys singularior; assembly: GCA_954870665.1. Classification (NCBI taxonomy): domain Eukaryota; kingdom Metazoa; phylum Arthropoda; class Insecta; order Diptera; family Stratiomyidae; genus Stratiomys; species Stratiomys singularior. Next base: position 109,698,798 of record OX940880.1, on the reverse strand, counting down.
CATCAGCTAAGGTCTGTTGATGCAGTGATGATTACGCCCAACTCGTCCCATTACATGAGTATGATTTGGCACCCATGCATAATAAAGCCAGATAAAAGATTGGTACAAGCGGCTTAAATATGGCCGCATGCCACTCAGCAGTGATTCTTGCCCTAGCCGATCTTCGAGCGTAATAACATTTGAAAATATCGAGTGTGTGCGACTTGCGATTGAAGGAAATTGTCGGTTAACTATACCCGAACAAGAAAGTGGTTTTAAGGTACCAGAAACTACTGCAACCCAAGATTTGGGAAGGACTCCCATGTGTACGAAATTCACCCCAAAATTCCTTACGGCAGAGCAGAAGAGACTTCGCTTCGAAGGAAAACTATGAAAATGATTTCTAATGATGAAACTGTACTCAAGAATGAAACTACTGTTGATGAATCATGGGTTTATGGCTCTGATCAAGAAAAGGTCTTCTCAGCGGAGAGATCCGAATAGCCAATGCTAAAAAATCACCTCAACATCTGAGCAAATTCAGGACGATGGCCACTGTTTTCTTTGATTTTGAAGATGCTGCGCAGCAATATCCTCCGGCAGGTCAAACGATCACTGAAGAATTCTGCGTTGAAGTATAAAAAAATTTTGTGACACAGTAACAAGAAAATACATTCATCGAACATTGTGTAGCAATATTTGACAAATCATCAAATCGTACAGGTTTCCTAGCCTCCGTATGGTTCTGACATAGTACCATACGCCTTGCGCGTTTTCGCCTTTTCCCTCTTTAGAAATACGATTCAAGGTAAAACGGTTCAATGACAAAGTGACAGTTGAAACTATTGCTACGGATGCTCTGAAGGCAATCCCAAAATTGGCCTCTAGGAGTGCTTCAGGAAGTAGAAAAACCGCTAGGAGCGTGTTGTTTTATTAACTAAATTTACTAAAACTAAAAAACTAAACTAAAATATTAAATTAATTGAACTGAAATATTAAACTGAATTGTGATTTTCATTCGGCATAATTCATTCAATGAAAGATGTGCGAAAATTAAAAACAGAAAACTAGGAGTAAATTACAAGATGTAATACAAGAGAAGGAAGCTGAAGTATGCGTGAAATTATATTTGTAGTAGTTCTGGTAATATTACACCGCGTTGAAAAGTAGGGGTACGATGTCTATGGGGTATGGACGTATAAGTCACACAAAGTGAACACGAAAGGACGAATTTGTGACCATAGAATATATCTGAACATCGATAGAAGTTTAATGAAAATGTTATTCAGTTATCTCAAAAAACCATTTCATTGATTTACCTGTTTCGTAATTTCAACCACATTCAGCTTATAGTTAAAAATCGCTGAAATCGGGTTTCGCAGCTATGAATGCTTATAAACTCAGTTGCTGGGACATTTTATCGTGCACGGGTTTACATAGTGTTTTAATAATGGGAAGCTCTGGAAGTGTGTTTTTATAGAAATGTTGAATACAGCATGGTTTTGTAGAAAAGTTGAGAAGTTTATTTATTCCTAAAATGCCGCGAGGATAAAAGTTGAGTGTTGAAATCATTATCTTCAGACAGAATAATGGATGCACCCACATGGCGACCTTAACCAAAAAGTGGTTGCAAGATTACGGAATCGAATGGCAACCATGGCGAGCATTAAGTCCCGACATGAACCTATAGAAAATTTATGGAGAATTTTAGAGAGGACAGTCTAAGCCCCAAAAAAAAAACAATGTATAGAAAATATTGCTGAGCGGAAACAGAGAATAATTGTCGTCGATATGCGATATGCATATCGAGAGCATATTAAATAGTCTGACAAATATCCATCCGACTCGATTATTAGATGAATAAAGGAAAATATACTATGTATTAAATAAAAAAAAACATCAAATATTACATTGAGTTTATAATTTTTCACAGACGTTTATCTGCATTTTTATGATTCCTTTTTTTATTTAATTTTTGCCTGTAATATAATCACCATTACGAGCCTAATAAATTTCCTTAAATGGATATTATTCTATAAAATATACAGTTATTGGAAACAAAATCTTATTTTTATCGGAGAACCAAAAATATGTTTGAGTCTATAATTTTTAGGACTGTAGCTGATTGATCCTTTTGACATTGAAGTTGGACCAAAACTGTAAGATGGATTAGTCGCACTGCTGTTTAATCTAGCACTAGAATATGTTATAAGCATGAATAACCCTGCATTGAAAAGAGATACGCTGCTCTGTAAATCGAACTGAATTGCAGCGTACGCATATGATATTAACGTCCTGTCACAGTCCTCTGCACCTGCTTTTCACCATGCACCAAGAAACAACGTGAACAGGAGTCCAAGGAAGCGCCAATTGGACCTGATTAATGAAGATAGTGGTTCTCTACTCTGATTTACCAATTGGAGACTTGGTTTTATTGATTCACTGAGACCCGAGTAGACCAACAGCGCAGGGACGTCAAAACGTAAATTCTGATCCGCCTAGGGCGGATGTTACTATGCCTATAGAATGAGTAGTAATAGTAGATAAAACTACATATTTATATGCCTGTTTGATAGGCAAATCTAACAAATGTACAATCTGACTAGTCAAAGACTAGATGAAGACTAGTCAAAGTATAAAAAAAAGGAACAAGGAAAACACAAAGGTTTGTGTTTTTTTAAAGGAAAACACAGATTTCGTCAGTCAAATGGTAGAGGTTGTTACAGCTTGCCTGTGTTACGTTAAGGATATTTTTAGTATCCAAAATTTTATGACGATTATCTTTAGCGAGAGACATATGGTATAAATTCGCGTGAGAATTATAAATCCTCAAATTCTCATTTGAGATGAAAGATAAAGAAAGGGGCAGTAAGATGAATGCGAACAAAGAAAACGAAAGTGTTATTTCGAAGAAATAGTCATTCCTGAAAATGAGGATTGCTGCAGTTTTAGTTAGCACTAAAACAACAGTTCTCGAGAATCAGGAAGGAAACAAGAACAGTAAACAAAAATTAAAGAGATTCTTACTAATACGACTATGCATCTACCCTCCATGCCAAAATGTCAAATGACGTTTATCAGCGGGCATTTTAAGTTGAAAGAAGTTCCAAGAACGAGACTCTGGTTTGAGCATTTTCTTCTGCCAAGCGGTGATAACTTTGAAGGATGCTAGAAGGCGGAATATGAAAATAATGCTAGTACAGGGTTATGAAATTAGATTCGAAAATTTTTCGGACAAACCTGATACCTCGTTTTTAATGTTGTTATTTAGTATTGCCATTGCATTTGCTAACGATGATTCTAAATTGACAAACTTACAAGTACGATATCTGTGAGGAACATAGCGGGTAAATTAAAAATTGACTTATTTTCACGTAATTTTACCTGACTCAACCTGCACCTGCCTAATTTGAAGATTTTACATGTCCTTTCATTCCGTCTTGACGAACCGTAAAAAAGATGCTTCCGGCTTATGACGATGCAAGAAGTGTGTCCTCTGAAGATTGGTTGGATTGGGTAAAAGACAAAGGGATATGCATGATTCTATACTTTTTCTATAGGTTAAAAATATAAAATCAAAACGAGCCTTTTGATAATTTTGATCTTAATTTTTTCGGTTCAGATATCCTTTCTTATAATATTTTCCCTTCTATTCGTATACGTAGTCATTTCTTAAGCCTCTAGGATAATAGATCCCCCATCAAAGTTTCTGCAATAAGTTGTAAATGTTATTTTTCTCCTTTCCAAACCCACCCCACACTTCATTACAACGAAACATCAAAAGCCCATTAGGGATTCGCACGTTGAAAATGACACACAAGTGAAAGGAAAATGCTTTGAGAAAAAGGTGCTGATGATTCCTTAATTGGACTGATTTCGATTTGTATGCTAAAGGTGATGTAATGATGGGCATTCTGTTACTGACATGAATTAAAGCTATTGAGGATTTTATCTGTTTGTTGAATCCAATTGGATTCAGTGCGCAATTTAGTTGAAATGTGAATAATAGCTGACAGTTTTTTTCTTCTTGTGGCGAATGAATACAAGGACATGTTATCAGGTTGCGAATTATAATATTGGTCTTCCTTATGGCACGATAAGATATGTACATGTTTGGCCGTGACAGGCGGAAACGGACTGATTTATTAGAGGAATTGGGTTCATTTATAAATTTCTATAAAGTTAGATAAAAGTTATTTTGTCATAAATATTGGACAGTTTAGCAAGATCTTGTCATAAGTGCATCATCACATGTTCATTTGCCACAAGAAGGATCTGTTTATGATGTGGAAGGGATCTGTTTACGAATGATTCTGTTTATTTACATAAGGAAAGTCCAGCACGTTTATTCCTGGGAGCCACTTGTTTCTTTTACTTTTAAACTTGAATCTTTGTCTGTTAATGCAGATATTATGAAAATTTTTGTTCATGATGATCATTTTTGTCGTTCTGATGCGGGATCATGAATGCAGATTAATAATTGATTAAGGCTAGGTCTTCATTAAATTACTGGTCAAATAGCACTGAAACTTTGAAAATTGGAAAAATATTCTGATACCCACAAATCTGTTCGACTGTAACTCCACCATGGCAGTACTCGCCATTAAAAATTAAAAGATAGGTAGAACATTCTTCGACAGCTGCACAACAAAATTTCTGTCATTTTGGATGCACTGTTGATGTTTGACAATTGTTTGAATGTGTCTATGTCAATGTTTTTTTCAAAGTGGAGAAAATCGAGCAACAACCTATCGTTAAATATTTTGTTATTTCTTTTTAAGTCAATGCAGCTGCGGTAATCAAACATAAGTTGGACTATTTCACCTTTAACTAGCACCATAAAATTTAAGGTGACATAATTTGGACGAGGTCCTACCGAAAAACGTTAGGTGTGTCTAAAAACTGCAACCACTGACATAACCGAATTGTGTTACAAATCCGTCTAATAATCAAAGAAAGAAATTAGTCTATAAATACGTCGAATGTGACATAAAGAATGTGTTTTGCACTTACTGAATCAATATTTAAAGATAAGAAAGCTGGCCGGATCATGTCAGGCCATATAAGCATTATACACTCTCTCTGGGTGCAGTTTAGGATCAATTAACCATAGCTTTAACGCTAATCAATTATCGTAGATAAAACTTGGATACACAAGGCGTCAAAAAATATTAAAATAAGTGAACCAGAAAGGGAAACTCCATCTAATAGTGACTTTCGCAGGCTCATCAACCTTTAATGGGAAAAACGCCATACAGGAGCGTATTGCGCACCATCAGTACAAACGGGAGGCTGTTATTGCGAAAAAATAGTCACCGTTGTTCAAGGGTTTATTGTTTAAACAGAAAACACGTTATTGCGCATTCAATGCAAGGCATATCATGTACTAAGAGATTCTTTGAAAAAGTGATTTTCTTTGTTTCCTAACTTAAAAATTCTCGCCCGTAGTCTTTACATGAATGAGAAGGCCATCGTAAACAATTCTTTTGCGGAGAAAGATGCCGAGTACTAAATGTGTAGGTTAAAAAGAGGAGAGCATCTTTGGGTGAAGTTTGCAAATTTACAAAGAGGCTATAAAGATATTTAAATTTATTCAAAGATAAAATTCCTTATGGCACTGGAACGTCAATAGTTTTACAGATCCCCTTTTATTATTAGGTGTATAAATTTGAAATGCGGATTTTACTAACAGATGGCATAACCATTACATATTTTTGTGTCGGGGATAACTAATATGGCATTTTGGAGGGTAAATATCTGTCAAAAATTCCAGTATGTCATAGGTTTTGATTGTACAAACAACATAGTTTTTTTCGCTTCAAAAATGTCGAATTACGTGCCAGAAAAAGAGGTTTTGCGGGGAAGTCTCATAACCTTCTATCATTTGAAGAAAACGGCAGCAGAAACTTACCGATTGTTAGTGGAAGCATATGGTGAATATGCTCCCAGCTAAGACACTTGTGAACGATGGTTTAAAAGATTTAAAATTGAAGATTTCGATGTCAGCAACAAAGACCGTGGAAAACCACCAAAAAAATTTGAAGATACAGATTTGCAAGCATTATTGGATGAAGAGATGAAGAGACATCGAAAGGCGAAAGCCATTTGTGAAATTTTGTTTGCCAGACAAAAAAGAAAAGGTTTTTTGCATCGGATTGTTACTGGAGATGAAAAGTAGATTTATTTCGACAATCCCAAGCGGAAAAAATCATGAGTAGACCCAAGCCAGCCATCAACATCACAACCAGTCTGAAATATTCATGGAAAGACGAATTTGCTGTGTATTTGGTGGGATAGTAAGGGACCTTTGTATTACGAACTGCTGAAACCTGGTGAGACTATTACTGGCGAACGTTACCAACAACAACTGATCAAATTGGACCGCGCACTTAAGGAAAAACGACCAGAATTTCACTGAAGACATGATAAAGTCATTTCTCAACATGAGAATGCTCGGTCGCATGTTGCAATACCTGTCCAGAATCATTTGGGAAACATTAATTGGGAAGTTCTGCCCCACCCGCCGTATTCCCCAGACTTGGCTCCTTCTGACTACTACTTGTTTCGATCGATGCAGCACGGACTTTCGGAACAGAAGTTAAAAATTGGCTTGATGAGTGGTTAGCCTCAAAAAATGAGAAGTGGTACTGGGACGGAATGCATCAATTGACAGAAAGATGGGAAAAAGTCGTAGCTAACGATGGCCAATACTTTGATTATTGAATTCATTCGTTCTGTTATTCAAATAAATGCACATTTCAAGCAGAAAAAATCCGCATTTCATATTTATACACCTATTATTTTCGGCGAAGTTGAAAGTCTTTTCGCGCCTACCTATCTCTAAAGCCTACCTTGTATTGGAGTAAACCTAGTACCTTGTAGAGTACCTTGTATTGCTTTATTGTATTGCGACTGGCTAGCATTGAAATCGAAGTTTAACGTAAATCAATTGACGCACCCTACTAAATTTTTTCTAGTAATCCATGGTACAACAGTCCTCTTCAGGACCTAGATCAAAAATATATGAAGAGTTCTGTCTTTCTTTTATATCAGATTTATTTTTAATGCATTAACGTTAAAAACCAAACTCTCCCATAATAGTTTTCAAGCAAAAAGAATCCTTTCCAGTCGTCGGGATTATGTATGATACTCCTACACTACGACATTCCACTCATAATTATGTTCACGTTTTAAATAGCAGTTGGTCATTTGATCATTATAAGTCCACTTCTAAGTGAAACTTTATTCACAATTTCCAGAACCTAATGTTCACTTTCGCAGTAATTATGAAGTTATAAATTTTACCAAGTCACCCTCAAGTGAATTGTGCATAGTGATGTACGAGTATCCTTGTTTGCTAACCGTTCGCGTATACGAGTACGAATGGAAAAATTTTTTTATGTGTTGTCACATTTCTTTGGAGTCGGGCAGATGTTGCATGATAAGTGGACAAAATGTATCATTAAATCAGGATGACCGAAGGTGTGCAAATTCAATATATCACTGACTGGCCGTCTGCGATAATAAATCAACACAACTGCAGTTGGTAGGAATTTGCTCAAGTTCTCACCCTTGCAATCCTTTTGTTATGTATAGTATGCAGAAGAGCATCACAGCAGGAACAACAGTGGTAAATCATAGAGTCGTTAGCACTCTATTCAAAAGAAAAACGCTATGATTGCTAAGCGCTGATGATACTTTTTATATGCATATCATACATATGCTTGCATAATACACATACAAGTGTTGTAGGTAGTCTTGTCTGGTCTGCTTCAACGGAAATGAATAAAATTGAGCTGCTGAATTTGAATGGTGAAAGTAAAAGAAGCTCTTTCAATTCCCTAAAGAAAATCTTCAGAGTACATGGTAAAGTAAAGAATGTTGAGTTATTCTCAATTATGGTACGAGATGATATATGCTGCATGTATGTGGAGTCGTTAAGATGAGAGGGAATGTTGGAGTACGTATGAAATGAATTGAAAAGCAGTTTCGAAAGGAAAAGTTGCAATAAAAGGCCTCTTTACTTGTCTGTCAAAATAGAAACAAGTAATATAAGAAAATGTCCTTAATTGGCACTCTGAAGATGTTTTCAGTTACATCAAAGGCGAGCCTGGCATCGGCTCAAAGTGGGGTTGGAAATAGTGTTTTGTCAATACGTACTTGCAGAAGTGCGTTTTTGAAAGTTTTAAGCCAATTAAATTTAAAGCATATGCTATTCAGGTCTTAATGTGATCAATTAAAATAACAACGCTTGCTTCGCTTGTTATTTATGAGGGTTTTAATTTATTTACCATTTCTATGATTTTGAGTTAATTGTAATTTTAAAATCATTCTTCCTAGTGTTATAAATTTGGAGATGTTGGAAGAAATTTGATAGTTTAAATACTAAACAGGAATCAAAACAACAACGTAGATAAATGTAAGAAACACCGAAGATATCTTTGTTGAGTACTGTTGAGTAACAAACACAGAAAACGTTACTACACATCTGAAATATTGAAGCATCAAAATATTTTTGACTGCGATTGTATCTTCATGTCAGCTGATTCAAAGTCGTCAAAGTTGACAGATTTCGCATATTCCGTTAACAAATAGTTGCCCGAGGGAATGGAATTACCAGAACGACAATGGCGAATGATTTGGGGAGATATTATGAAAAAACAATAATGCAAGCTCCAAGCTAAAGTTGATGAACTTGTTACTGAGGTTTAAATAAACCCCGTGTTAGCGCCGCAGGGTTTATTTACTGTATTGCTAAGTCGTTAAGTTTTAAAGTTGAACAACAGAAGCAAGAGTTGTTGCTGATTGAAAGTCTTAACAGAGGAAGAATGGAGTGACTCAAGAATCAAGAATCAAGAAGAAAATCAAGAAGAAGTGGAAGCATAGGGAATTGAAGCAATTCATGATATCAAAGCATGAAGCAGAGAAATCAGTTTGGCAAAATATTGCTTGTGAAAGTCACATGACGAAAGCGTACTGCGCTCAGCGGAACAGTTTGGTACTCTTTAATGGTTGCTTTAAACGCCGCTCGAAAAGCGAAGATGAATGGAATACAGAAACTACTAATGGTGCAAAAAAATGTAACTACCGACATTCTCGAAGAGTTTATTATTCATTTTGGCATCGTAGAAACTAACGACCCATTCTACTGGGTTGGAACAATCTGTCTCTCATGGCTAGATATTCCCACTTGTAGGGATCACAGCTTAGAAAAATTCAACAGCATAATGTTGGAGCTACATTCGAAAGGATAGCAATCGACTTAGTTGCTTTTCGCGACTGAATCAGAAACAAATATATCTAACTGGCTATTAACTACTTCTACATGTAATCTGATGTCTGTTCAATATCGAATCAAGGATGAATTCACAAATTGTATCTGCTGATTTGCGGAACCGATCAAGGTTGAAACTTTGAGTCAGAAATTTTCAATAAAGTTTGCCAATTGCTAGTTGTTTTTCATAAAACGCGTACAATACTGTTACATCCTTAGTCAGATATGATGGTCGAGGGGTTCATTCCAACGCTGGAAGATAATTAAGATAAACTGTATATGAAAATGAAAAGGATTGGGACGAAGGAATACAAATTTTTACGAATGGTCTATCTATCAGGAGTACGTGATACGCCTGAAACACGACGAGAAATCACTTACTTATGAAGATTCTGTCGTTGGTATGAACGAGAAAAGAGATAGGTCAAAAGAAAGAATGAGAGAAATAGGCATTCTGTTTGGAAATTTGTGATCAATTCGACTAACGTCACCATTTTGAAACTTGACCGTTGGCGATTGCAGCCATTTTGAATGTTCAGTTTATTTTCGATAAAGCAAGTATAAAGTATAAAGTGTAAGATTTGTATGTTATTATGAAGTGTAAGATTTAACCTTATATGGTATTTTGAGGCGCTTTTTCAATCGAGACTCAATCTAACCATGAATGATGCGAGTGTCCTTTTTATTTTTCAAAGAAGTATTTTATTTCGTAATAATGGACGAACAAAGATTTGCCACTGTTGACGATATTTGATTTTATTTATTTTTCATTGAGCACAAGAGATTCAGCATTGATTCCGAAATTATATTGGCCTCAGAGTGTTATATTTGAAAAGGGACACTGAAGATTTTGAGTTTGACAAAAATATTAGAACGTCATGTCGAAATGTATATGACTATTACTGAGAGGAGATTTCAGAACTCTGCGATGAACGACTTCAAGAAAATATAAGATATTTTAAATCGAAATATACTGAGCTAAACTGTGCTTGGTCAATTTTTTCGTAAAACTTATCCGGAACCAACAAGAAACAGCCTGCTGAAGCCATACCGTAAGCAATAAATAGGCGAGAATGCTCCTGGACGGCTTCTGGCCAAAGGAGATAGAAAATTAGATAGGATTTATATTTTTATTACGTTTTTTCTCAAAAGTTTTGATAGTTTAACCCTTGTCAAACGAAATACTAGAAAAAATTCACCAACTCAAATAAAGTTCTTTGGCGGAATCCTTCAAGATCGGGAGTTAGCTCAAAGTGCTCTCGCTGTTTGGTGCTTATTCTGTGCTCAAACTAAATCCAACCGAAGAGGATTGTGTGTTTTGGTAGTGGTGTACGGCTTTAGAAAATTTCTAGTTGAAACCAGAGGCATATTACAGAAAAATAGGTACTTATACAGTTGGCATCAACATTATTATGTACTCCTACTGCTCTGAGAAAGAAATTTTTCTAGATGTCAAATCAGCAACTAAGGAAATTGGGTTGCAAAAGAATTAAAATATAACCGAAATAGGTGCTCGGTATTCAAATTCTTAGGACACGATCGAAAGATCGAGAGTGCTACAATGGGGACATTTTGAAGACAAGAACGTCGATGGGCTTTAAGGCGTGAAAAGTTTTGCAACAACCACAGACGACCACAGACTTGAAAAGGAGACGTCGAAAATGAATAAAAAGACAGTTTTGGTTATTTTTACTAGTTTTTTGAATCCAAACTTAAAGGTCAACTTAGCTGAACTTTAATCACCCACAATGTCCTTTCATTATGCTGCCATTTTTACGTGATATATAATTTCTCTACCGAGATCTATCATTTACTTCATATAAAAGCAGTTTAAAACTTACTGAAGGCTTATTAAAATTCCAGGCCCATATGCTTCTACACCTCGAACATTAACACAAGCCACACGCTAGCATTTGAGACTTTTCCCAGTTGTTATCAACTGAAAAATATTTAATTTGATGGCAAGCATGACTGAAAACTTGAGTTAGCGGTCGTCCACAAAACAGTCGAACTTCGAATGCGACTGCAACAACGATAACGATGATGATGGTGGTGGTGAGGTAGTGTTAGCGTTAAAACTTTTAATGCACAGGTTCACATTTCTCCATCCGCAAACGAGTAAGCAAATGACGAAAAAGTTATGGATTTAAATAGAATAGAAAAAAGGAAGAATCAACCCAACTTGTGGATAATACGTACAGAATAATTAAATTCATTTAGTACCATCGTAGTCCTTCTAGGGCTGCAATTCTTGGGCGGGTTGAGACTGCAAGGTTAATGTGTGCCAGAACAATTCTAGAGACAGATAATAGAACTTGAAATAACGTCATATCCTTCGTGTTCGCCCTTTACTTTTGGTGTGAGAATAAAATTGTCCCGAGACAATTCGAGGAAATTTGCATTCTAACCAAGTTATCAGTCTTTTTATCCTGCCGCATCTGGTGCTCTTTCATTAGATGCCTTCAGCCGCATTTGAGATATATTGAGAAAATTTATTAGCTGCACTCGATGATTTTCAATTAGTTATTGGATAGTTGGGAGTTAACTCTGCATGAGTTGTTACGAATCGTTTTCACCAGTTCGCATTTTTTTCCTGTTTAAGGACAATTTTGAACTGCTAATGTTGCCATCATCCCTCTCTGTAAAGGTTCTAGATACATATTTTCACTTATGGATTTTTAATGATACTTTAAAACAATCAAATTCATTTGAAGGACGGGGGACTTCAGCAATTAAAACCATACCAAACTCATAATTATTTTCTCACGCAGCAGAAGCCTACTTTCCATTCTATTTCTATCAAGTTGTATCGATTTCATCGAATCCTATCCGTTCGACGTAATTTCGTATTTGTTCCGGTAAGCTGCCGTCAGCGTCCTTCCATATGATGAGCGCTGTAAGTCATCAAGTCAAATTGCTGATTCAGTTCATCATTAACGAGATTAATATGGCGTTACGTTCGGTGATTCCATTATGGTATCCTGTGACTTGGACTTCTGGTTAGTCGCGTCTGAGCGGATGATGGCTATAAGATGGACTAGAGATGACTTTTGAAACCTCAATGCTTGGATATTGATGCCGTTTTGTCACCGTTTAAATTGAAGTATATTTATTGGACAATGTGATGGGACGCTTTCACCCTTCCGATTACGATGAAAGCTATCTTGACGTAGGGTGTTGGTGATTGTCTGCCACAGGCATCCGAGGTTGAGTTCACCATTTTAAATGGGTAACGTCCGAAACGATTATTCGCCCTTTAAAGTTAATTGGTATGTAGGTAAGTTTATGTGTGTGTGAGTGATGTGGCATCGTCATCAAGCGTCATCATCGAAAGAATCATCCTTAGATATCTAGCCAGGTATAGAAGTTTTGATAGTATATTCATTCGACCCTTAGGTTCAAGCGGTAAAACGTATTAGTGAATGGTAATTCTACAGTGCGTAACAAACATTTTCGTTTGCAAGGATCAACTTGAGATTGGATTGAAATTTTAAATATTTATTTAGAGAATTTATCTCTCAGCCTGGGAACACTCCTCTTGAAGCAAATGTGCAGATTTGATGACTAAGGACACACTAAGCTGTTTGAATATTGCTTAATAGTCCAATCCAACTTCTGACACCAATTATATATATACATTTACGTATTCAGCTCGTTCGAATTAACATAATGCATTCTATTTTATTTCTACTTGCATTTTCAACATTAAGTTTTAAACAGGATGTTTAAAGATTTTTTGAAATTTCTTGCTAACAAGTCAGTTAATCGTATTTATTATGTTTTATTCGTTTCCATACAATTTAAACAACCACCAACTGTGTACAGTGTTTGGTTGAATTCTCTAAATATACATGGCAGGATGCTGGCCGCACTGAATAGTGCCCAACCTGCTGCACTGCTGTGGGTGTTGTAGGGAAAAAAGATGTATACAACGTGGAGTGGTGACTACAAGCAGGACTACCATTCCATCAGGCCAGCAATGTACCAAAGAGGACAATGGCAATATAGATTGGCCAATTACGTTTAGTGATTACACTCATTGGCTATGCATGAGTGCTACATGAGCGTAAATTTATTTGAAAGTGTTTTTAACTTTTATAATAGTCGGTGGTACGTTTTAGGTAGTTGCTCTCGTTGGTTGGTCGCGTATATAGACCTATATCTCTTTGTTCCCTACTCTACGAGAAAATAATGTTGTCAATAAATTTCGATGGGTTTTCACTTTTTTATGCGACTCATTGATGAGAGAGGAAATTTCCTTTAGGATATATAAATTTTTTCTTCATTGAAAAAAAAGAAGAATAAAATGTTAAAACGAGAAGAGAGGCAGAGAGAGAGAGAGAGAGAGAGAGTGAATTGAACATTTTGCATGGGACGAGCGTGTACTGGACGGGACCAAAATGGATTGTAGTTGATATGCGAATTGAAATAGGGTTATTGAAGCATTAAAAGATTTTATGTTACTCGTACTTTTGGCACAAGTACGCAAGGCTTTTAATGACTAAATTATGTCGCATGAAAATACGATGTTGTAAATTCTACTCAATGAAGTAATTAACAAAGGATGCAGTCGTTGTGATCAACGTGATGAATTTTCGGTGAATGGATTTCAATGGATGACTTTAGATCAAGATAATTTTTCAGGAATATGGATTCTAGGATCATTAAAGTGTTGCAATTGAGATTTATTTTTTAGTAAGGTTAGTTTTCATTTATTAATGTCACTAGTTTTTGTTTTTAAGAAAAACACTTAAATATTCAGGATCAAATTAGAACTTGGAGTCGATAGGCTCGTGTTAGAAAATTAGATATATTACAAGTTCTGGCATATAAAATCACCAAAAATCAGTTGTTTTTAAGAATATGGATCTGAAGATATCTAAAATAAGGCCCGGCTTAAGCATATGGAATAAGGCCAGAATCACGCTTGATGTATACGATTGAATAAACTGTTTTTATTATAAACTCTTAACTCCACCATAGTCGGTCTCAAGCCAAAAGGAGACCGAGAAAGGAGGAGGAATCCCCTTGCTTCCTTGGTTTCCTCATCCCCAATCCCACAAATATATGCCAGCCTATGGTCTCGCAATTGCATTTTGGGTTTACTGGGGCCCCAATTTTGGGACATTAAATGCAGAGAAATGCCAATAACTGTAAATACGCCAGCAGCGCTGCTGCTGACTCCTACTTACGCGTCCTTTGTGGGGACGTAAAAGGATGAAGGTGAGTCCTGGCCTGATAACGGAATCAAAGTAATAATCATGCCGCCGGTATCGAGGTTGTAGACGAGTTAAATCCGCGTCCCTGTAACACTCCTCAAATTTTTTTCAGAACCTGCAGTAGAGCCTCTGGATGGATTGGACCTTCGGCAATGATCTCGTAAGCGAAAATGGACTATGGCACTGGATCCTGAACTGTCAGATCACTGAATAAGCCTGGAACTCTTGAGGACCTTTTACAACAGGCCACGCAATATAAACTAAACGTATTGGCGATCCAGGAAACGAACTCGGCTGGAAGTATTATTTAAGATATGAGATCGCACTATATTACGAAGTTGAAAGCCAAGTTATTCAAGTTATTGACTTGAAGGCAGTCAATGAGTGGTTTGTGTGATCCATATAATAGCAAAGTTCTTCGAAATTTGGCTGGTAAATGTATACGCCTCGACTGAAGCAAAGGACGAAGAAACGAAGGAAACGTTCCACAATCTACCTGGAAATTCTAGTAAACCCGTTGCCTGCAAACGACACAAAAATAATTATGGGTGATTTCAACGCTAAAGTTTGCAATGAGCTATCTTGTCGGTGATAAGGCCTGCGATATGGGTGTGAAACATGAACCCCAGTCCAAGCATCCGCAGATATATAGAACGCTATTGAGCGACGGGTCCTGAGGCTGATAATTGAAGTAGAAAATAGCTAGACGAAGACGAATGGCGATTTCGATACAACCATGAGCTGTATGTCATTTTTGACGAGCCGGATGTCTCAACGTTTGTAGGACTGCGTAAGAAGCAATGGGTTGGCCATGGGAATCGAATGGACGGACAACTTATACCCAAAAACGCTGCTAAAGCATAGAAAGTGATCTTCGACGTGTTTGGTTTCAGTATATGCCCAAGACTCCGAGCCATGTCGCTATGTCCCTACGCCTGACGGCACCAGGCTAGTATGAACTTTTTTCGGGCCACATTTGGTTTAAGGAGGATGTTGCAACTTGTCATGCGAGTCGAGAAGGCTTGACGCTGGTATAAAAACAAAATTGATATGGCCTGCAGTAAATCCTCTTTTTTCTCATTCCCTGTGGAAAATATTTGGAACTTTTGAGGTCAAAGGATTATATCTACAGTTCAAGCCCTTGGAACGAGTTTCAAAAGAATGTTCAACATAAAATTGCCGTGATTGGGAGACTTGCAAAAAGTGGTCAGGAAACCGGAAAACTTACTTTACCAATGACAGGAAACACTTGAAAAATTATTGATTATTTACATACACTGTTTGATGTTTTTTTTCTATTCGGTCTCCTTCGATTTCTGCGATTGAAGTTACTTAAATTCTATATTGTACTAGGCTTTTCCTATCGAAGCGGCACTATGAATTAAATAGATTTTGAAAAATAAATGGAAATATGTATTTCTTTTCCGATGTGTTATTTTTGGTTTAGTAAAATCCTGTAAGTCTCTTACAGGATTCTTCAATTTATTGCTAATTTCGCTCTGTCGGAGTTGCTGTCATTCAATGATGAGCAGAACATGGCTCAGGGAACCCAAGGGCATATTCGAAGCAATCAAGAAAAGTTCTAAGGTAATCTACCTGCAAAATGAAAAGAGTAGAAAATTATAAAAACAAAACAGTAACTGAAGTAATCTTGCTCTGATTGTCTGGGGCCTTCAATAGCTACGAAATGAGCACTTGGGTTTTGATTTTTCTTTAATTTTTGGTTACAATGAAGAATTTTGAAATTTTTCTAAAACTGTTATGACACGTTAGAAATCTTCTTTGTTTTCGACCACGGTGAAGTTTTACAAAACCTTTTTTCTTTATGTATACTCTCGAGAGACGTTATACGAACTAAGTGTTGGTTGGAGTGTTGGTTGTGTTTAGGAAACCAAAAAAAAAAAAAATAAATAAAATATAAATAAATTAAAATTAAAAACCTTTGATCTTAGATATTTAGTTATGAGTTACTACATTTTACATTTTTACGTTTAATGAAATTCTTGGTTTTAATAAATTGTGAAAACCAGACAATGTCTACTCCAAGCTCGAATTGCATTTTTTAAGTTTTAGACAAATTTTAAGTTATTCAAAAGTCACGTTTCTTCTTGCAAGGATTTTACTCGTTCGCTTTCCTCATCCAAAATGTCTTTAAATCTTCAGAACATTTTCAGTCAAAGTACTCGAAACAGGAAGATTGTATCCTTTAAACAGACTTTTACTTACACTGGAAAACACATGATTGAATGCTGGTTTTCCCCGAGTTTTTCGCCCTCGTCAAAGTTGCATGTGTATAGTGTGCGTATGGATGTTTAAGGAAGCAGAAAACAATTTCATTGAAAAGCCCTGAGTGAAACGAATGATGTACCGTCAAAGTTTCTTGCGAGGCTTAGAATCCCTTCAAAAACAAACATTTCCTTCTTCGACCTTTCGGAAAAAAAAATGAAAATAGGAAACTTCTCTCAAACATATCCGAGTGGCTTTGTAAACTTTTGTACACTTTTAATACAACTACGTTGTTTTCTTGTGTTTCGTCATTCCTTTTCGTGTGCATATGTAGAAACTGTAAAGTGAATATCGCTGCTGCCCTTATTGAGCAGTATAAAACAGCACATATTTCCGAAATGCATGCCTATAGAAAGAGTATTAGAAAAAAAATTGTTCAAAAAAAAAAAAAAGATTTTCCCGTGTAGCACATATATTCTTACGTACGTAAGGATTTAATGCATGCCAATACCATTCCCGAAGTAATCACATTAGTATGTAAAAGTTTCAAATACTTTCTTCAAGACTTCCATTATTGGAAGATTGTCGGTGAATTCTGAAAGTTAAAACTTACAATCCATGCAATAGCTTTGCGCTCCCAATCTTAGACTGGAGACAATTGGCAAGAGTGCATTTCAGGATTGTTTCAGCAGATTGAAATCAATATATGGGAATCTAGCTGAAGTTCCTGGGATCGGAAATGTAGCATCATACGTATGTTTTGAAATTATTAATTATTTATACATTATAATTTATACATTATTAAAATATTTAACCCAATAATAATTGGGACATACCAATACGTTTGTAAAATTGTACTATAATTTTCATGTAGATTCATTTAGGCTTTAGGCTTGCAAAATCTTCCATTCACTTCCAACACGGTCATCTTTAGATGACACAAGGCATATTAGAACGGAAGAGGTCTGACACCAAAGATTCACAGTGAAATAAAGTTCCACATATACATCTAGCAAAGAGTGATTAAAAGGAGAATGTGTTGGCAAAAAAGGAATCAGGAAATAACGACCAGGATCCTCTGTATAGCGAAAAGCAAGATGTCGTTCATTGCAAGAAGCTATTATAGTTTCAGAGGATACTTCTGGTCAAGCGAAGAAATTTTCTGAACTCCGATAAGGACTAGATTGGAACAACACCAAGGTATATTTAATAAGCTGTAAGGACTTCCAACATCAACCGAGAAGCTTATTAGCTTCGAACGAAACTGTCTTGATTGGTTTCAGCAAGCGTTTTAGCTTATCTGCAAGCGGAGTTCTAGTCGTGGCCGATACCTATAAAGGACTTGTAGAGTCCCCATTTCTTCATCTTTAGACGATCTTTGGATTCTTGAATAACCTTTCCTGTTCTTTCGCCATACTATGGAACGGGTAACGGTTCAAATAAGTCGTCCAAATTTTAGCTATACTTTAATAGATGTCAAGGATAAAATATATTATAAAGGCTGCAAAACGCAATGTATTCCAGGCAGGATGTACATTTGTCATAGATAATTTTATACTAGGCAAAATGAGCTAAGCAGGGAAGTTATAACACTGAACGTTTAACCGCTGATTCATTTGGAAATGTCAGATAACTCTTGTAGATTTAGGGAGTCAAGAAAGAGAAACGTTGCTTTGCTAATTTTATTTTAGGGACTACTAGGTAATACACATTTTGAATTGAATTTTTTGCTAAAGGTTTTTTTCCTAATTTAGGTAGCATTTTGACATTATTCTATCAACTGAGTCATCGTTGAACAGAATCAAGGAAGGTATGTGCGTTGACAACTGTCAACACTTTTTACATTCGAAGTTCTTGTTAGTAACTTCGACTTATATAGAGCCTCAACATTGTGATGTTGCTTTCATTTTAGCTGTTCCTGCTCCACACTAGATTTTACGTTTAAAAATGTCTAGTAAACTATCATGCGAAATGGAGCATAGCCAGGAGAATTAATCCAGCGTATCTTAAATGAAGAAGGGAAACAGACTGGTAGTAATGAGGATTCCGCGTGCAATGAAATATGAAATGACCATTATTTACTGGTGGGAGAAAGGAATGAAACAAATAAGGATTTATTTCAGAAGTTTTTGGTAGATCAATTTTTCCATTTTCACTTACAACATTGTAAGTGATTTATACCCTTGCTAAGCTAACTCAGCGAAGACTCATGGGTGCGGAAGTTCTGATCAAATTTGTCGAATATCTCGAAAGTATTAATATTGAGAAAGGTGGAAAGAGCTCAAGCTGGTTTCGAACACGCGTCCCTTCCGCTTCTCGTCCGGTGCCAACTCAAGAAAACCTCAAAAATAGAAAAATAAGCATGCGGGATTTGCATACCCGCTTTTTCCTTTTTTGGAATGACACCGCGTAATACCTATCCTGAAAAGAAACTGTAAGGAAAGATGTAGCTCAAAAGATCTTCCAAACTGTTTCCCTCGGGAGAATCAACACGAACGTGAAAAAAAGGAGATTTGTGCCTTCTGCTCCTATAAAAGCATGCCAAAATCTCGATGCGAAAAGTAAGAAGAAATCTATGCGGAGAGCCAAAATTGAAATGTGTTTTAACTGCTACAAGCTATTTTTAACTTTTTAAATTCTATTTTTTTGTATAGTTTCTACGGTTTATTTGTTGAAATAAGTGAAAAATCGTCACGATTTTTTAAACTTTAAGATTTTTAAGACTGTTTAACTTGATCTCTTGATTTTTGATTTTTGTAGTTTATAATAAAAACATCAACTTAAAATAAGTTTTATGTTATTTTCCAATAAAGGAAGCATCATAGTCCTTAAACTGTTTTCATACTATAATTTTGGTAAAAAATCTTAGCTTATAACAGTTTTTACTTATGTTACTTGACTAACTTGAAAGCTTTAGTCGAATCGATCAACTCAACTACGTTAAACCAATAGGATCCAGGGTAAAATATCATATGGAAGGATGTTAAATAATTTTTGAGAGAATGCTAGATACAGAAATAATTTATTTTAAGTATACGTCAGCAAAACTTGTAATTGCATATTATTTTGCAATGGCATCAGTTCTTGCGACAAATAATTATTAACGAAATAGAATGAAAAAGGACATTTCATCCGTTCATGATTACGTTCGTGGAAAAATTTTGCGTGCCAATATGCTCGCTTGGCATGGGTTGAAGTGTCTATGCAGAGCAAGCAATGAAATTGATTGGCCGTAATTAATTGTCGGTTGAGATATTTCAATTAATTTCTGCTGATCAGCAAGCCATTAATCATTTAGTTCTGTGTTCATTTTAGTTAGTGGATGGGTGGCTTGCATAAATTTTACGATTTGCGTGCACACGGACAGTACCATACTGGACGGTAATTTGTCAAAAGGTCTTGCTTTAGGCGGGCATTCTAGCTTATGCTTCAGTCAGAGTACCAAGAGCCAACTAGAGTAATACCAGCATCAACACCATCAGCTTCCTTTTCTGGTCTCGACCAAACCATCCTTGCATCTCTTCGCATTTTCTCTACAGATGCAAAATGGATTTCATGCTTTTCAAACCTAAATGTATTAAATTTCATATATGAAGGATATATGTGTATGTATGTATGGTGTGTTATTCTACGGTGTAGAAATGGCTTGACCAAGAATGAAGGATTTTCGTACTAGAATACTTACTATGCACTTTTGACTTGCCACAAAATTGGCCAATGCAATTTGGGCTTTTTTGCAACTTTTGCGTTTTTTTTCGCAAGTGACAAAAAAAAAGAGATAATTTGACTTATTGCAAAGTTGTGATGAATTTTTTTCGATTGTGACAAAAGTAAAAGGAGCTGAGTTGATTTTTGTCAAGAAGGATAGGAAATAAATTTTCGTTACAGCATGCTGCAGTTCGTAGCACTTTGAAAAATATTGAGACAGTTAAACGCCTTAAAAGGGAAATATGAGGAAGTTAAGTGGGGAAGAAGATGGAAAACTCTTATTACAACTCAATTTTATGTCAGAAGTATACACGCCATAGTGGTAATGTTTGGATGAAAATCGTTGGTTCTGGATACGTTTTTTCAATGGAAAAGATAATCACATTGTTCTGGATTACATAATTTCTTCTTGGGAAAAGGATTTATGATGTGCCACAGGTGATTGAAACCCGCAATTTTCTGTAGCGTATACAGATCCTTATATCTTTCTTCGTTCAGCGCTTTAACAGTTCCGTTTACAGATGAAAGGAATAAAAAGTTTTTCAGAAAGGGAATAAATGCGAGTTACCCACTACTAAATCCAATTCGTCCTTTACGACTCTCGGCACAAAAGCTCAAAATGAAAAACGGACGCAATTGCAAATGGAAGGAATAGCGGAAAAAAAGAAATTCTATCCGAGGCGTTTGGACGAAGAATATGAATGAAATTTTGATTCGGGCCTAACAATTAACTTTTTGTTAGATTAATATGAGACCGAAAAAAGTGATTCAATTGATTGAAATTTTTGGAACCCTTCATGAAAGAAAATGCTTTTCTTGATTCAGTGAAAATTTTCTGGACAACCTGCCATTTTCGAGTTTTACTACATTTTCGCAAAAGGAAATAACAATCGAACAGTTCGTCTTATATTTTAATAACTTTCTACATGAGCCGTCTCGCAGTTCCAGGACGACGTTAATAAATTTCATACCGTTTACCGCTTGCTGGGCGCTGATTGTATCCAATGAAACTGTTCATGCAATTTTTCGCTAAGCGAATCACGAATATCCTTTATCACACTTAAATAGAGAGCTTTCGCGCCATTTGCTATTATTGACCAATATATACCAATATTATACATATTGAAAGATTAAATTGGGTAATCACTTCGAACATGTTTGCATCTATAATTAATAGTGCATGTACCACACACAATTTATCTGTCGACATTCAACATTATCTAGGATACTCACATCCGAGCGCTTATGGCTCTCGTATTTGCATCGGATCTACTCTGTACATATAAATTCCACTGTATGTTGGGTAGTGTACATAGTTGACAGATGCATACACATGATTGTAATAGTAGATGTTTCAAGGTATATGTGTATGTGTTTCTCTAAGCTTTAGACTAAATAAATAGCTCAATGCAGTATGTAAGTGTGGTAAGTACAACGCATGCTATGTCAACCCCACAACACTAACCATTTCGCTTTTCTAGATTGTTAGGCGTATAAATGTTATAGGATGAAGGTTCCGAAGAGCTGTTAATTTATTGGATTGAATAAGATATAGTTCGGGTGGGTTCAGACTAAGGGATGAATTGAATCGAAATTTCTTGGCAATACTCTTGAAAAACTTGATTTGTAATCGAAAAGGATCTTTACAACATTCTTTGGGTGTAATTTTTTTTTCAATTCTTAAAAAAAACAAATCGGAATGCATCTTTACATTCGATTTGGGAACATTAATAATTTGTGCAATGGTGTCAGAAGTTGATCAAACCATTAAGCCACAATTAAATTTTCGATCAGGATTTGAGAAGAAAACTTGACTAGCACTGGAAAGTTGCGAGGTTAGGTGAAAAGATGGCAAGCCCTAAGGTAAACTCTAACCTTAGGGCTTGCCATCATAAAGTTGCATTATTTGTTACCATTTGAGTTTGAGAGTAGTAAGCGAGTAAGCGTAGCAAGAGTAGTAACAATATTGTCTCAATTCCCAGATTTCGCATATCTTTGGCGAGCATTACCTCTTCACCCCAAAAATACACCACAGAGTTTACTTTAAAGTTAGACTGTATGGTTAACATTTGAAATCTCGATGCATCAATACTGTTAACCTGTAGTTAAAAATCTAACTCATTCGCTTAGTCTAACATAGCCATCCAAGCTGCTATCATATCTGTCTATTTAATGAACTTTCGAAAGAGGTCCTAGGGAAAATTCTCAAACGAAGTGACTACCGGAAAGCCTATCAGTTTGACCTTACGTCACATCGAATTAAATCAAATATGCGGAGGATTCGAGTCTAATCGAATTTAAAGCATCAATGGCTTTCAACATTCGACAGAGAATCAAATCCATGTAATATTTATTACAAGAGATTGTTAATCGGACACATTTCTACTTTCTTGTATTTATTCCAAGATCTTGTTATTACTGATAATGTTATTACTAAAAATAGTATAAACTTTATAGGTTATGGTATATTCCTTTGGTTATGATTATGACGAAAAGAATTATTACGAAACAGATTACACCAAACGGATTGTAATGAAAAGAGATTCGTGAAGTTCGCTTATAGTATTTCAATTTGATTTATCATCTTTTATACAGAGCCGTAGACAGTTGCAAGAAAACCAAAGAAAAATTTCATTCAATTTTCAACTTAATTGTCAAACCATACCAGGATCATATCAAGTTTGTACAATAGACCTAACATTTTGTCCTTGCAGTCATTGTATTCATGCAATGTAGTTATCGAAATGGTAATTGATTATCTCACATGTTAATTTTGATTAAATATGCAAATCGACACAGTTCTGAGATCAATAGGTGGTAAGCATAATCTATTACAAGGACTTGCTCTTGGGATTATGGTAACGTACAAGATGGGCAGATAAGGCCATAAGATTCAACTGCCTTCATGCTAGTCTCTTGATTTAATAATGAACACTGGAAAATGTATAAAGGGTTACTAGCTTTGGGGCGTAAACATTTACATGAACTTGTCTGAACTAGTAATTCCAAGTACATTTGCTTGCAAGGATATGAAACTAACGATATGACTTGTGCAGAATTTTCTGTTCTTTTTAAGAGTTGGAGAGGAATTATAATTTGCTAAGGGTACTCAGACGTTTTTGGGTTTCTTTGAAATAACGGGTTGATAGCTTTTATTTTCAATTGCCTGTCCTATTTTGAAACGACCGACATATCTTTCTTAGCTAACAAAATAGCTGAAAACCTCAATAAGAACTTCCAATCTTTTGCTATTTGATGTCTACAATAGGTGACAAATTTGTTAACAATTAAAAATTAATTTTAATGACGTCTGCAGATTTATAGAAGTAGTTATAATAAGTTGAAAATAAGTACCGAAAAATTTAAACAAGATGGATTTTTTGTCTTTTACATCAAATCCTTAGAACGATCCACCGAAACGTACTTCATCGCCCTTTTCATGAGTTATCATAAATCTTGAAAGATATAATGCAGAGAGAGAGTAGACAGAGAAAGCGAAAACAAAACACAATCAATTGAGTTCGAGGGCCCAATTCCAGTTCTGATATTTACATATCAAGGATACGGTCGGAATCATCAAAGCTTTAGCTTTATTCTTCCGTATCATTCATATGGATGATTGTACGTCTTACAAGAAAGACTTTATGCACAATCAAAGTGAAATGAACAGATAAATGGTTGCGAGGAATTGGAGAAAATTTTAAGGTACTTTATAGTTCATATCAAAGCAAAATGGAAATTGAGGACAAGTCAGAATGACGAGAGACCAATTTTTTCTAGAATAAAGGGTAAACGCATATTTTCTACATTTTTGTGTAAAACAAATACGACTGAGATTCGGGGAACTGATTAATGCAGACGTTCGTAAAATGTAAGTTTCCGTTGTGTTAAAAATAAAAGCATGAGTTGACGTGAGTACGAAGAAAATGTTTTATCCCCTTGGTAACATAATCCGGAAGACCCGTATTTACTCTACCGTCTAGCTTTTTCGGAAAATTGAGTATTTCAATTCCATTCACCCGAATTTTCATGACGATTTTTGGACTGTTTAAATCATTCAGGAATACGAATATCGAGGAATCCAAGACGTTGTCGTTTTCGCCATTGCTGTTTTTCCTTCTCTCGATAGGGATAAGAAAGACGATGCGGATACGTTACTACGAATGTTGAAACGACGATTTTATTACAGCGGACGAACGAATCGAACCGAAAGCACTAGTAGTCAATCAATTGTTTTATAGACAAAACGTAGAGGGTAAGTTTCTTTTGATGATGTCTCCTGGACCATAGATAATTCTGGCATGTCATTTTATTGAGACGTAGATAAAGATGCGGATAATGAGATAGACCGCTTTGTAGTGTATTCAAAAAAAAAGGTATCATTGATAGAAATGAATCTTTAACAATTTAACGGTGTTCGGTTCTTTTGATTCATTTGTTTTAGATTGGGTTGTGCAGACGTAAGCAACTGTATAGGTTCTATACTAGATATTTGAGTATGACGTTATGGAATATGTGAACTTTCTGTGTAAACGTTCATTGTTTGTCGCATGAATTCACCTTAAAAATAACCATTGAGAAAAAATATAAATGGGGATCCTACATCCTACCCTATGCAATAGGATCTCATTTTATACAGTATGTTAGCGACATTCTCAAAAATATGTCCGATTATACCACAGATTTGTGGGCAACATTTACATGTGCGGTTGCGGAATGGAGGATTCTTTGATAGAGGTCTGCAGGCAACAGAGGGGCTTTTTGGCTACCTTCAGGATGACAAACTTATGTGTAACTGGCATTATTCAGGCGCATAAATGATAGTTTTCGGTTTAATATGATTAATACATATTAAGAGAATGCAAATTGTATTGACATTAATTGAAATTCATGCCGAGACCTCTAGCTTAAACGCTGAAATCGATACATTTCGAACGTCTTGATTGCTTCGAAACTTCATAAGCAATTTTTTAAGCTACAAATTCTTACAGAAAGACCGTCAATTCGATCACATTGTGAAGCTCGTTTTGTCGTTATGGCAGACCGTAATTATTGGAATTCGTAGGTCAGCTGGCCGCGCTTTGTGGAGAGGAGAAATTAGGGTTTTCTACATATCACAACACCAGCTTGTTACAAAACGATGAATTAAAGTACATTCCATATTCTTTGCATTCCAACTTGCTACCAAGATGCATCCAGGAGGCATTACATTACAAAAATCATGAAATATTTTATTCGAAATAATAAGATAGAGCGAAGGAAGGAGAATTTTTTCCCTCTCGCTCATTTATTACATTCAAATTTATTTTTTTTTATCAAATTATCAGGTCACAAGAATGTAAATACTAACGCTAATACTTCAAACGATCCCCGAATCTAAAGATATTCGAACGAAATTTCAAAAGTTACAATGGTATTTGGCAATGGCATAACTTGTTGGAGAAAGGACATAGTGCTTGCACACACTCTTAAATTTTGTATCCCTGCACAATGATTCACAAACTTAATTATACCGAACAAATTATTCTCTCTGAAATCTGAGTTCAGTAATATGAAAGCCCTCCCTCCCACGATCCCTCCACTCATCTCCGTCCTTTAATTTTTTAAGCTCGCCATCTTGGAAAGCTCGCTTTATTTGCTACAAGTGTATTCGTATCTTTTTCTTCGTGATACTCCCATGAAGTGTGAGTGATTATTTTTAGTTACTCTATTTTATACAGGAAAATAGTGTTTCGTGTTTCCGAAATTCTGATAAAGTTGCAATATGACTATGAACTCAATACGTGCCTACTCACTACACAGTGTACTTCATAGATACAAGACTCTATGGATTATTAATGGATGCGCATCACAATGCTAATTAAGGTTGGACTAGTTGAACTAGATTTCAGACCATTGTTTCCCATATTGTCCAATTAAAAAGAACACAAACCTTAGATCTGATTGTCTTGATTTATAGAATTCTTGGATTATTACATGCTATGATTTGCCCAACTGAAGTACTATACTTCAAACGAAACTGCTTCCGAATATTTCAGAATATTCTGCGGAGAAATATTTCGAGTTTTAAAAAATTTAATCAAATTTAATCTGGCAACATAACTTAATTGCCAACGCCGAAACAGAACTTGTTGATCAAGGGTCTTGAAAAATAAATCATCACCATAACATTTCCAAAAGTCTAGTATTCAGCACACACTTTGAAATTGGCATGATAGTGTTGCTTCCAAGAAATTGTATCTTTTGGAGTCTGTTTATATGGTATAGACTTTGCCATTTGCTAAAATTCCCTGACCTGTAAGTATTTTAATAACCTCAATAAACATACATCCATAGTTAGCGTCTATGGTACCCAAAATAAAACGGAAAATTCCAAAATTGTCAAAAGACAATCAAGTGTACGAAAGTAAATTAATTAAACCTTATGAACATTGGTATTTAGGATATCTACTTAACCTTTTTGCCACTTGACTCGACTAAGCATAAACAAGAATTCAGGATCAACATTAATAAGCTTCAGATATGATATCTTGAAACTGATTGTAGTAAATCAATTAAGAGTCCTAAAACCTCAAAATTTATACAACTTTCAATTTATTCTGAAATACTCATCAAATGAACTTTGAAATTTGCGTTTCTAAACTTAATAATCCCATCAGGAAGACAAGTTTTCCTAAGAACTCCTTTAACATGTGGGACTGTGACTAGTAGGCAGCACACTATGTGAACGTATCAGGTTCATGAATTTATCGAAGAAGCTTATAATTAGTAAATGTTTGTTAAAAGCTTCAGATGTTTCAATTCACACAGCATCCTATCAAGCGAATGAATATCACTGAAATTGTTAGAGGAGCTTCATCCTCGTCTCGAACCACTTTCATCTGAAAATCGATACACTAGCGTTCTCGCGTTTAATCCATCATTTAAAGGTGTAATAAATTTGCTCATTGCTCATTTGATGCAAATCGCAATGAAAAGTTGAAGTTGAATGTTGAAGGAAAGCTATCGTCACTCTACGAATGATTTTCTGAGAATGTCAGGATTGGATTTTTTCGCTCAACGTTGGAAAGGTAAAATAGGGAAAAAAATCAAGTGGGTCTCTTTCATCTCCGAGGATCTGGTACATTCTGAAATAAATCAAGCTTTTTTCAGCCATACTACAATGTGCATTCCTAAATGGAAGAAGCTTCGACAATTGGCCTGTTCGTGGGATATACGAGTATAGCTGTGTTAACGTAGCACTTCCTTTTTAAAACCCTCTAAAGTAGCTGAACAGAAGTATTTGCACGTTTATATTAACAGGGTCCATCGTGAGCCGGTGTTCCATTTATAAGCTCATCATCGAGTCCTTTTTATCATATCATGAAAAATGAGATGTTGGAAGTCCAGCAGTTCAAATGTTTCCTAAAATGGGTTCTACTACTATTCCGTGTAATGAGAATATTCCATCGAACTATTCTATCTATCAACTGTGAAAAGGACTATGCTATGACTATCAACAACTATAACGAAACTGAGAACCGAGAAACGTGTGAAACCAAACCACTGTCTGAACATTTCGTTTCATTAAAAATTGAAGAGTTCAAAGTGTTTTCCAGTCAGTGCACTTTTCGCTGCACATCGGTTTGATTAAAGAGGGCGTTGAATAGGAAAATATATTTCGCTCTTGCTCCTTTTTTCAAACAAATCTGAAATCAGACGTGGAAAAATAACGAACGTACGAACCAATGAACGATAACAAACGAAATGCTTTAAGTGAACTTGAAATGGAGCAGAAATCTATTACCCCGCAATGATGTGTTTATTAATCATTATTTGTTGTTTCGTATGATAGACAATAGTTTGTTGGAATGAGTTAATCTGCATATGTTACATGCTGACGGATTATAATCAAGTTCATTTTTATGTCTACAATGCTAATACTAGCTGTATCAAACATGTCTTAAAATTCAGTTTTTAAATATAAATGGTTTCGAGTTAGTTATGACAATTTAGAAACTTCAAAAAAGAATTGAATTTCATAAACAGGAGTAAGAACATGAGACAAATTTATAAATTTCATGAGATTGACAGGTTGACAGATTGCGGGTGAGGATTGTAGTCGAGAAAATTTAGTTGCAAGCAACTGGCAGAGCAGAATTACTGAAGGGGACGCAAAATTTCGTTCAAAAAGGATTTTATGAGGAAATCAAAATTTATAAGCGCAAACACTTAATCTCCCACGGTAACCTCCTGACGGTATTCTACAAACTCCCTGCTAGATTTTTGTCTATCCATTCGCCATTAGTTTTCGTTATATGGCGTTTAAATATCCTTGTCCTGAATGCGAACTATGGCGTAACTTCGTTACTGCCGCCGAAGAAGCTCTAAGTCATGCCAGAACTATCCTTCCTCAACAAACCTCCAACTAAACCAATACCCTCTGCCGACTTCTAAAGCGGGCGCTTCAAATGACAAAGCAAAATCAGGGACTACTGATTTTTATGAAAGTACCGGACACATAGACCAAGCTTAATCCACTCATTAAGTTGAACAGCATAAACGCAGATACGTTTAAAAAAGTATATCTTGCCATTTAAATAACACCAAAAACACCTGCAGACTGCTAAAAACTGACGAGAGTTTTTACTAAATGTCATCAATGTCATTTTTTTACCTAAATGTCATTATAATGGGACTCTATGGTTTGGGCATCGAAGATATAAATATTAATCTAGAACAACAAGCTTCCACCTAATACAACAATTTTTACAACATATCACTACCTTCAAAATTTGAGTAGGTTCTTCTTGCAGTAAGGAGGAAAGTCATATCCACAACATCTCTGCCAACTGTCATCTCGTGTGCAAGGTTAAAAGCAACAATACCGCGAAAAGAAAATGTGTCACAACTGCCAGTAGTTTGGACTCTCTTTTGGTTGCTGCCATGCGCAAGCAAGATACGTGAAATGTGAAGGACTACATAGTTTCTCCAAGTGTAAGAGGACACCTGAGCAATATGGATTTTTTGTACAACACCGTGAAGAATCATCTGTTGAAAAATGATTTTGAGCAGTTGCACACGCTTGAATGTCTCTTATTAATAATTAATTAATAAAACATTAATGCAAGTTACAGAGGCCGGGGTGCTGTGAGAAGAAGTCCAGCTGGAACTGAGCTATATTAATTCATCACAAATGAACAAATAAGCCTACACCAACCCATAGAACCGACATACTTTATTAGAATACCTGGCAACATATCAACATATCGCGATTTTCAACACTAGATGGGGATAAATGTCCTCTCGGAGCTGCCGTCAGTTCATAAACTGGTCCACTTCCTTAAAGAAAACATCTTTGTAGATGCTCCTCTAAAAGTGAAAAAGAATACCAACCGGTAAACTTTTCAAAATACTATGGCTAATGAAAAGTACACCCAAAACTTAAGCAATGTACATCCATACTGCCGATGATCGAGCCAATTACTACCGAAATAAAGCAAGTAAAAAAGGACACAACAATCTTGGGTATATAACGCTTATGAACTCACTCAGGAAATCAAAATTCTGCCAGAGGAAGTACCTAGTTTGGAGAACTAGGGTGATCCTCGATTGCGAACAAAAGCAAAACAGCTGACAAACCAAGTACAAGACCGTATATCTGAGTTCGAAAACCAACAATGGGTGAAGTTCTTGTAAAATCTAGCGAAAGATGTGATATTCTGGAGGCTGGCCGGGCATTTTGAAATAAAAATCAAGCAATTGTGCCACTTATTCATAGTTCCAAGTATCATTCATATCCCCTACTCTCTATAGCCTCTATGTAGCGGATGTGTCCCGTTTGCCAAATAATGTTCAAACATTATACATGCATCAGCATTTATTTGCAACTCAGCCGCAGATGTCAAAATCATTGATATTATTCTGAGATGATTATATAAAAGGAAAGTTTGATATTAATACTGTTGAAACGTAAGTTATCTTCATAACAAGAAAAAGAAATGAAGGACCGACCTCATTTGCCATCAACAATGAAGACATACCACGAAAACCACCGGCGAAATATCTGGGACATCTTTCTAGCGAAAAACTAAACTTTAGAAAAACTAAACTCCTGAACAGAGGTCACTTAAACAAAAAGAACAAACTTCTGAACCACAGCCAAGTCAACAACCTGATACTGGAAGTACTACACTGACCCGACCGGCCCAGACGAACTACAAAGCATTGCAAGCCTTCCAGGACAAGAAAATAAGGAAAACCTGCCGAATTCCATGGTATTTGAGAAACATAGAGCACTGGAATTATTTGACAAAATCAAAGACGTAGCGACTCGGGAGGGTGGAGTGTTGTATCCGAGCCTCAGATCGATCAGTCAACCAAAGTAAAGTAACGAGAACCTTATTGAGGAAAAAAATGTAGCTCTTTTGTTGACATATTCAGCGTGTGGGTGATCTGCAATCAGACACAATGGAGCAAGCGTGTTCTATCACATGAACTCCAAGTAAAAGCAACGAAGACAAAGCGTACCCACTTCAAAGCGAACGCACTTTGAACAAACTTCCAATTCAATGGTATGCGACGTCAATGTTCCACTTGCGTTGGTATTTATAAGAAAAATTTCTTGGATGTAGAAGATGGGGACGAACGTTAGATGTGCAGTAACTGTTAGATACGCTTTAAGTTCCCCTTAAACTTTATTATCAAATACAAACACTCAGATATACTACACAAGAAAACTTTAACTTTACACAAAAAAAAAATTATTCTCACATTCATTCAGACTTAGAAACCTTGCCATAGCGATTTCTCCACTTACCTAGGTTGGTTGGTTTCTATGAACTCTACCTTGCAAAATCCGTCTTATTTACTACATGGGATATTCGTTATTCTGTCTTTGTGATATCCCTCCCTTTTCTTCTAAATTTCCAAAGTCGGGAATTCAAAAATTCCAGATTTTTTCAAAAATGGTAATGATCGCAGCATATAAGCAACGAAAGATACAGAGTGACATATATGTCACTCAGAATCCGCGTTAGGTATTATTATTTTGCCGCCGAAGTATCTTAACGCCTTTAAGGTAAATATTTTCATTGCTAAGCCAAATGACAGTTATAAACAAATAAAAATTAAAGAAATATTCTTATCGTAGGTAAGGCCACGAAAACGTTAGGAAAAGGAATCAACTGAACAAGCTGTCTTTTAAACTTCATCTTAAGTCGTTGCAGTCGCAGACTATGAAAGCAATAAATCAGATTTTCATTAAGTACATGTTTGCTTGTTCTTCTGTAATGTCCAACCTCTAGCATTTTCTCGTACGTGTACATATTAGATGTGGTGGAAGGAAAATATGAACGGCCATTGGTCATATTCGAGACGACAAAGTATGATTTATTTGAGGTGCCAAGAAATAAAATTCCATGAAGAAATATGACTATCTGCTTGTTTGTCGAATTTGTTGTTGCTGCTGGATAGGTATTAGGTGCAATGAAATTTTGAAATAGAAAAAAAAAATTGGAATCGATAATTTTGTCAAAACACTTTATGTAAGCTTTTGAAAAAAGGACACGTAGTTATCTTCTTCCGAAACTCACAAAAAAATAAGACCTGTCATAGTCTTGCTTGCATGTGACTTTCAACAGGATTTCCCTTGGTTTTCAACCATCATATAGAAATGTATTGAAAGCAGAATGACAGTTAAGACTCCTTAAAAATAAAATAAACTGAAATGCCCCTCTTTTTATTTCAAATTACCAGGACAATCTCAGTCGTAAATCATTTCCTAAACTTAACAGTGATAATGAAATCAAATCTGAGAAGCTCCTAACTAAATCCCATCAATTGCAAGTATTATCCTTTTACGACTTTAACTTAATAACGCCTCGTCGAATAGAAGCCCCATTGTAGTCCATCGGAAGAACAACAGTTCTGTGTCACGACGAAACTCCTCAATGAATAGATTTGATTAAAGACTACTGATAACAATCGCATGTATCTGCAATCCGTATAAGTATTTATGTGATTTGAAGGACTCTCTCTTAACATGTTCCGCTCCTTTCCAAATTGAATCAAATCACGTAGCTGCTTAAACAATGCTCATAGTCGCTCCGAAGAAATCAATTTTGACCTTTTGATTGACGATTCCGTTTTCTGTCTTATCGACAGCATGATGAGTTTTCTAGTGCTCATAGTCGCCCAACAATATCTACCTAAATCCTGAAGCTTTCCCCATCTGCTCTACGTTCCGTGTTCGTATGCATGTATCCTAGACAAATAACAGAGGAATATATTGAACGTGTGTAACAAGCATAGTGTATGCGAGACGTATGACCAATCTGGTCATACGGAATGTCGAACAATCAGATCTAGCAAGTGAAATTGTGTTCCGGTTCAGGGACGACGTAAAACGATGCAGAACATGTTTGGAATAATAAAGTCCTTACGTCCAGCAATTGGAGATTAACGTGAACTGTAGGAATGACGACGACATGTATTCAAAGTGTGGCTATTTCTGCTCGAATAATGTCACATTGCAATGTTCACCTATACAGTCTATGCTGACCACAGAATGATATGGTTAACAAAATGATATGTATGGATTGTTATCAGTATTGCGACAGGATTTTTATAGAAAAAACTCACCTACGGAATGCAATCCACTATTTATCAATACTTCATTTTATTCACTATTTCAAATGAAATGCCATTGTTTGAATTTTTACAATGGATCAAAATTGAGCATTAAAGTTTTGTATAGATTGCTCATGAAGAAAAATGATTTTAAATCCCTATTTTTCAAATCATGGATAATTTGACGCACAAGAAAATGGATATGCTTGAAACCAAACTTGATCTGATTCTAAAAGTAACCAAGGCAGAGGTTTGGACCTTAAAAATGATGCAAGCACTTTGTGTCCATTGATTGGTTTAATGTCCTGATGATTTGCCGTAGAAGTGAACGTTCGTTGTCTTAATACAGACCACGATGCTGTCAAAAGTATCTTTTGACAGCATCGTTGCTGTTTGTTGCTGTTTACTCTCTCAAACTGAGAGAGGATAGGAGAGAGAGAGGTAGCGAGTAAATCAAAAAGTTTTGAAGTTTTGTATTATATTATAGAGAATAATGGTACTACATTTTTAAAACTTTTCCAAAAGTTTTCATTATCAGTATGCGGTGTCCTGATCGAAGGACTTAGTAGTTGACATTACTTTGGAAGTGATGCCATTTGTTAAGTTTCCTGTAATAGAAGTCTGGATTCTTATTGAATGGACCGATTAGAATAACTGAAGTAATAAACTGGAGTAAAAGTAAGAAAGTCGTAATAAAATTTGTAAAAAATTCAAAAAATTCAAAATCTGGTACCACATTATTCGTCGTAGGAGCCAAGAAAACTCAAAAATGTGTGTCTTAAAGTTACCAAAATGGCGGGATATGTCATAATTGTAATGTAATATCAAAGAGAAACTCTTAAGGTATTTCGTTCAAGAACTTAAGGTTTGTTGTGTTTTTTCAAAATATACGCGAAAATCCTTTTTTAAAATGTACTGATCCTCACAGCTTTTGATACGACCCGAAGGTTTTCTTAGAATGCGGTTAAATTTTAACCTCTTTTTATCATAGGCGTTTCTAGCTTCTTTTTCACTTTTTCAGTTACTGCTTGTAGAGCATATGTAATATTGGAAATCGTACTGATATAGATTTCAGCTAGTCTCGATATTTCTCAGTATACCAGAAAAGTTACAAACAATGCAAAAACAGAGAAGAAAACAGAGCCATCTAAACCCATCTAAAGATTGATAAGTCACATTGAAAATTTTTTGAAAACATTTAGTTTGATATACATATAAGGAGACATGAAAAAAAGCAGCAAATATGTGAGTCAAAACATTCCTTTAAAATTATTAGCCTTTGCCTATTCTAGTTTGTTCAAAAAGAGGCTTAATTTGTGGTGGATGATGAGTTTATGGTAAGAACTTCATATCTAAAGTCAAATCGCATCAATGGGGATTCTCAGAAGAGAAAAAGACAGAAAAAAGCACACCAAGCTCGAGAAAACGGCTAGCATTCGCTCACTGTTTTCTTCGATTATTATGTCATAGTGCATCAGTAGTTCTCAGTTTTTCCTAGTAGGTCATACAATTGATAATGCGCGTCACCGTCAACTTATAAACCGAATGATATGAAAAAAACAAGGATTTTCTATCATGATACTGCACTTGTTTACATCCAGCTGCTGCAAGAAATTTCGGTCCAGAAACAACCCCGCAACTCCATCATATTCACTGCATTTGACCCCCTGCGACTTTTTTCTTTTCCCAACTGAATAGACCTATGACAGACCGGAGATTTGAAACTATTGAGGAGATAAAAACCGCTTCACTGGAAGCGCCTGAGGCTGTGCAAATAAGTGTTTATCAGGAGAGCTTCGAGGATTGAAAAAACGCTGGCATAAGTATATTATATCTGAGGGAGATTACTTGTAAGGGGACACTATGATTATTGATGAATAAGTAAATATTTTTATCGCATCCGCCTCAATCAATATTGCAAACACTCATACATTTTCATATTTAAATTGTGCTCCATAAAGTTTATTCGAACTTGATTACAGACAACATTTTATTACATTTTACGTGTTGTATTGACTTCGAGTTGACTTTCAGTGGGAATGCTTATTTGAAATTGTAGAAGTACGACTAAATATGTCACCATTGTTGTGAGAAGCTATCGAAATGATAATGAAAATAAATTAGTTTTTTCAGCCAACTAATCAACAACTCCATAACTTACTGATTTGAATAGATTCCTGTTAACATCAAAGAATCCGCCACAATTTATGGTCGATGGATTTATTTCAGTTGCTCTCAAAAACATGTTTATTTCTGTTTGCGCATCAGAATTCATCCAGCTGAGTTCGACCATTAGTAGGCGTTTCTGGAAATTCGTCCTGACACTTTGCGATGCATAATGAGCCTCATCGCAAATGAAGAAAAGCAGACAAATATTACTTAGAGCTGTTACTGCAAGACCAACATCTTTGATTCCAAATCCTGCAGACATTTGTGACATCAAACCGTAAATCGATAAAGTAATGATAAAGAATAGATAGAGGTTCAGATAGGTCAGGGTATAGCATGATGAAGTTCCGGTATCTCGTGTCAATTTACTTAAACGAAGCCAAAGTGATCTATAATCAGCTACCATTGCGGCTGGACCAATATGTTTAAGAGCCTTAAATTATCATTCGTCTAAATAAAAAGTGAATAAATTGAAAGAATGTTCTACCTTTTGAAAGTATTCAGCCAAAATAAATGCTGATTTGCTTAGTGCCTGACACATTAAATACCAGAATGCTCCAAGCATCACTGTTAAATTATCCAGGATACAATACGGGACAACCTGGATATAAACTCAGTTATATAGTTCTTTTCTAGTACTTTTATAGATTCCGACCTTACCTGGAAAAATTTAAAATCCACCATGGTAAGGTGGGTTACAACAACTGAAATTATTGACAAGATAGGCAGACCAATAGCTAAGACAAGTCCTTTTTGTTGAAAGTTCAAAGGTATGGGGCGGCCTGATACTTGATGAAATAAAATCTAATGAACAAATTGATTAGTACAATTTCTTAAACTTGATTTGGGGATCGTACT
This sequence comes from Stratiomys singularior, assembly GCA_954870665.1. NCBI lineage: Eukaryota > Metazoa > Arthropoda > Insecta > Diptera > Stratiomyidae > Stratiomys > Stratiomys singularior. Next base: position 109,662,756 of record OX940880.1, on the reverse strand, counting down.
TCAAAGTCGGTCCAGTCATTAAGAACTGCAGAGACTTTTCTCAATTCAGTCCACATTATAGGAATTAAAAGAATGGGAAGTATGTTGACCAAAAATAGATACGCTATGACAGACTCTTCAAAACGGCCTTCTAGCCCACTTATAACGCCAATCCTAGTATGGGCTACGTAAGCTACGTAAGCCTAAAACAGAATATAATTAACTTTAGGAGTCTTCCAGCCATCATCCTTACCGAAATTCCTGCGAAAACTAGGAGAGAATACGCATAAGCTGCTGAACACAATTTAAAGTATGCGCGTCCTGCTGATTTTCGCGTAATTGGGAAAATGCCAATCATTTTGAGAAAAAGAAAAACTGGCCGAATGCTCTTAAAAACAACATCCTAGAAAGTTAGAATGTCAGAAATTATGCGTCATTTTGGTTAAAGTATACCGTTATATATTGACGATTAGCAGCTGAGTACAAGGAATTCCGTGTTCCATATAACATTAAACTATTCCTGTTGGCGTTTGCACTTCTAGAATTCCATCCGATTTTTGGATCCCAGGCTGGCTTAACATCTAAAAATACAGCCTTTGGCCGTCCCGTTGCTTTTTCGAAGGAATTCATTGTAAAGATATGTTACACCTTGAATAACTGTTCTTTAACTGACATGAAAATTGATTGGTTGTATGAATGAGAGTAATGGGGCTTGACTTAATTATGAGATGTTTTGTTTATTTTATGTGCAGTTAGCACGTAACTTTGTTAGCAAGGATACACATCATCGTTTACAAGTAGAGTTGCGTAATATTTTTTTTATGCATGCTTGTAGGGAAGTGCGTTTATTACACCCTTGAAATAATTGAAAAGTAATAAATGATTGGTGAACGCTACAGTTTTCGATGAGCAGAAGAACAGGAGTTAGTGAGTGTCAGAAGGATATTGTAAAGTACTTGAACATTGTTTGCATCATGAAAGTTTAAACAATAAATAAGTTAAATAAAAAGGATTAGAGAGTAAGTTTATCAAATCGATCTGGGTCAGGTATATTTTGTTTATTTTGATGAGAATTTCGACAACAACAATTAAAATCGAGGAAAAACAAGGAGACAATGTTTAAATTAAAATAGTTTGGAACTGATGTCTCGAGACGTAGTTGTTTTGCATGGACGACCTTTAAACATGTAAGATGGTTTCCTCGTCAAAAAGGAAGAGCGGTACCTAGGTGATAATGTGAGTGTATTTAGAACTATAAATCCATCGAACCGAACCACTTGAATAGTTTAGTAGTATACATATTTTAATAGGGTATTTGCGTATATCGTTTATTTATACAGAAATACAAAAAGTCTTAAGTTAGGCTTAAGTCAGAAATTTCACGGTGCGTGAAAAAGGATCAAATTCTACATCGATTTTCAGTGAAATTTCAGTACCCAGCAGACAACGGCAAGACAAAGACTAGTAAGATTACCAGTGACGTGCATGTGACATTTATTTGTGGCAAATTCACTACTTTGAAAACTTCTTAGTTCCAATATAAATTGTATTTTACAGAACGTAAAAAAACAAACGTGAATGATTGAAATCTGTTGAGTATATTCCTGAAAATGCCCGGAAAACTTACGATAAATTACTGCCCAAAATAAGCAATCAGCATAGAGTCCTGTCAGATGCGTGTCCGCTTAATTTCAAAACATAAATGAACATAAAATATTCTTTTTAGATCCTGTAATCTATCGCAAAAAGCTTTCAAAAACTGTTAATTTTTAAGAGATAATATCCAAAAAATCTTGCTCCAAAGCCATTTTTAAGCTACGTTCAAGGGTCAAAAATTGAAGGAAATCTACTTAGATAATCGCACCTAAAACCGCGCCTTTGGTTGACAGCTACGATACAGGATAGGAAACACAAAATGAGCTCATTTTTCCATGAAAGTGATGCATGTTTTGCTTGTTTGTTTGTGGTCCAAAGCACGATTGCTTTGGACCACATGATTGTGCGAATTAGAACACTCGTTTGCCGAAGTGTTTTGAAATTTCAACTTATTTTTTAGAGATCAGCTCTCACAGAACTTGACAACCTCCAAAAGTTTTTCAACTTTTAATATTATTTTCATTAGGCCGTATACATTTCACTGTGTTTTGTCAACTGTCACGTTTTGTTTGTTCTTGAAACTCCATTGTACCAAGCACTTCGTATTCTTCGAAAAATTCGAAATGTTACAACTTTGACATATTTGAATCAGGTGTTAAAATATACTGTCTTTGCTAAAAATGTTTTAAAGTTTCAATATAAAACAGGGTTTTTGTGGTAGATGGACTAAAACGATGCGAAAATGTTCACCCTACTAGAGTGACCTCAGGGTTGAACCTGAATGACATTAACCTGAATGGGTTAAGTTCGAAAGCGTAATTGCTTAAAAACAGGCATGACTTTACCACTTCCTAGGTTTTTCGCGAAACCAATGCAGAGGATTTCTTTGTAATCATTTGTAGGTAAAATGGAGATGCATAAAAGGAATCTTGTAGAGATTAGACAAAGGATTGGCTTACGCACAGATTTGACAAGTTTGCAGGAACCACTTTGTCCATTATTAGATACCTGCTCATAAATCTGAAAACATTGTGATAACGAGCATTATCTAGAAATTTTAAGAAGGATACTTCTAAGAAAACGAGATTGTCATTTGATTTAAAAGGCGTATTAAATTGGCATATTACCAGCGAAGAACTGTTGCAAGAAATAACAAACAAACAACTACTTGCTTTAAAAACGCTTAAGTATCCTTAAGGCCTACTTTGATAAGACTAAAACAAACTGCAGCGGCTATATAAAGTGATGAAAGGATTTGAAGTAAAGTTTGCCACTAAGTAGAGCAGTTATACTTTAAAAACTTTCATCATTCTTCATTATAGCAAAAGCCAAAGTAGTACTAAGCAGTCGAGTAGTAATAACTTAACAAACAGTTGCTCTCACTCTCGCTAGTTTCATGAAAAATTTTAATTGGATTTACTTCAACTGGAAAATCATCAGACTAAACGAGGAGAACAAAATACGAAACAACATCGACAATAAGGATTTTATATAATTTTTAATTTCTCGCATTTTTTTATTTCTGAAGATGCCTTACAGGCATTCAGCGTGGGAAAGTCTTCCCGTTATATATGCAAACGCAAGCGTACTCCCTGTATAGAGCCTTTTATACAAGGACGAGCGTGGATTTAATTTTTAAGGAAAATCCCATGTTTTTTTTTCACAGTGAACACACAATTGGTCTTGTTCGGATGTTATGTGAAACGGCTCTACGGCGTTAAAGTTGATTTGAGAGCAACTTTGATTTTTTTTTGAATATAATTATACACTTTTTTATCTGCGCTTGTTAAAAGTTTTTGAAAGTATAAGAGCAATTCAGTATAGCAGAGGGGAAAATGTCAAATCCAATTTGAAGTTATGTTTGCGGAAAAGCGACTCATATGCGTTCGATATAGCCTTATAGCACTTACAGGACCTTTAAGTCAAGGAATGTATTTGCATGAAAATTTATTGAAATCGTTCCAGGCAACGACGTTATCCTCTTATGTAGAGCAAAATCAGTAACATAAATCAAGTGATAGCGATGCAATTATTTTCATTATGGGCGTTGAATAATCTTTTTTCAAGTTACTCATTATAAATTCAATTTTATCACCATGCTAATTGCTAATCACTCGAAATAACATATCTAAAGGACAGTTGAGTAGCGCTCATACTGTATCTCTCGTTGAAAAAACCACTTGACTTGGTATCCTTTTACGTCATATTTGAGGGGTATTGGGGTATCACTCAACCACACTTAAGCATCGATTTAATGTGGAAAACGCTATTGGCACGCCACTCGAGGATGTTTCTTCAGTTTTTGCAATTTTCATTATTATCTGCACCGTCATTGTGCTCATTATCATCGATGACTGCGATCATCGTCAACTTCATCATCAGAATCATCGCACCAGAATGATGATCAGTTTTAACCATTTTCTTGGTCAGCTCGAATGTCCTTTTTTAGCTGAGATGAAGAATTCTGGTGTTGGTGCGTCATGACTATAATTCAACCGGAGTACACTCCAGGCGGCATTGATTGCCTCTTAACTCGACTTATCGGTTCATCGATTACAAAAAACTGCAATCAATTTTTTTTCGTTGCCGCTATTCGCTATCCTGCGGGCACTTCTCATATTCCTGTTACTGTTGCTATTTTCTTCTCGACGGCTCTTTGGAGCATTTTGTCAGGCATCGCCGTACTAGGATATGGTTATGGAGAGAACTTGTGCAATGGTGAATAGGTTGAGTGAGCTGTGAATCCAATATAGTCATGCATTGCACACTATGTCCTGTCCATACTTTTATCCTATATCATGTGTCACAATCGCTTGGCTTTGGTGCAGCAAATTTAACCTAAGGTAAAATGTTGTTCGTGTGTGCAACCTGATACGATAAAAAAGCAGTTCGAGAACATTGAAGGATACATGAATGTTTTCATTTGTTGAAAAATAATAATTCGTTGAAAAATGTTAATAAATTAATAAAATAAATTTAATAAATGAAGAGTTAAATTATTTGTTTCAAATCATTTAGTGCTAGTCATATTTTTGAATTAATGTGCTACAAAAATTTGCACCATATGCTCAATTTGCTAACTTCCATGACAATTGCTAACTGTCAAAACTCTGCAAATGTAGGTGTGCTTCTCGTATTCAAAATTTTGTCTGTTCTAATATTCGCGCCGAGATGATGTTAGATAAAGCTTTCGACCCTGCAAGTTCATCATTAGAAAGTGACAGCTTCAATCGTAATTCTGTTGAGAGGAGTAGACATTTGCAGTAAGGACAATTTATTTTGTTGCACAAAAGACAGAGATTCCGCTAGATGATCACTTGTCGCAAACCATTTGAAAATATTTTTGAAAAGACAAAATTAACTCGGAATGCTGTGGGCCGTTAGTTTTCAAGCTGTTTAAAGTCAGACGTGAGTGGTGCAAAGGATTGACAAGAACGATAAATGTGTAACTAATTAGACAGATACAAGAATCGAAAAATGCAAAAATACGTAAAAAATATTACATAGAATACACAAGTAAAACGTCACCTCTTAAAAGTGCCAATAGTCTGGAATGTCATTCCAAGTAAAGAGAAATAAATACCCCATGTAGCGAATAAGGTGAGCTTTGCAAAACAGAGAGCTTGCAAATTAAATGACGTAGCTGAGTGAAGTGATCGTGATAGGGTGCAATATTTCGATGTTATATTACTGTTATATAAGTCATTGTACATGAAAACAAAATATTAGAGAATGTCAATGCACGTTTCTCTCGATCTCCGCCTTGATGTCTTATCTCCAAAAAGTTTTGCTTATAAGTACCATTTTATCTGGAAAGTCGGAAGATAATACCGTTAGATCGGGACTTTTTTTTTGAAGTTTTAGTTCTTGTTAGCTATAGAGGATGAGAATCGGACTTATTTTGAGAAACCAGAATTCCGAAAAAATCATGGGTATCTAAACGCACAGTTCAATTCTGCAGTCGAATCGAATCACTTTGGCATTTGGAATCACTTTGGCATTCCACCGTTTAATTGAGTCGTTTTGGCAGCAAATCACTTTGGTGGGGCCAGCGGAGTTTGGTTTGTTATGAGGTGTGAAAACTTGAGAAAAACCGTTAATACAAAACGTGATCGGTAACTAGTGTCCAATTTTACTCGTCTTTTAACGACGCCTTGCCGAGTAATCAAAAAGTGGATTTGAAGCTGAATTGAAGCGGTGTAATCGTTTGGTGTTTTTGAAGTGATCATGTTGAAATGATGACATACGAACTGAAGAACTGATTGACTGAATGTTGTATGATGTTTTGCTGGATCGAAGAACCAATATAATGATGGATAATGAAGAAACGCGGGGCTGGAGATTGTATTTGTGGAGGTGCCAGTTCAGAAGGACGACTGAAGTGAGTACCTATGAAGTTGCCAGTAAGAGTTCTCAGGGGCCGAGAGCTAGGGGCGTACTAGAGGAAAGGCGAAGGAAGTTGGACCAATGTGCGATCCACGAATTTTAAAACTGAAGAATTGAAGTTCTGCTGAACTGAGGACTGGAAGACACGAAGAAAATTCCGAAGTAAGTCATGCAGAACTGAAGCAGCATAGATCGCAGTTGGGAAGGACGCATTGAAATCAGTAAATGTTCTAAAACGGTGAGAACCTGGGACGTACCGAGGGAAAGTGGAAGAAAGGCTAACCGATGGCTATTAGTTGCTGAGATGTTTCGACGCAAAGAAGATATGATGTTGACTGTGTACTAGATGTGACGAGGAGTAAAGAAAGTACTAACTTAAAGACGGACTAGATGTAAAATGATTTGCAAGTGAAGAAGAATAAGGTGTCTGAAAGTCGATAGCTGTTGTTTATCATTGCTAGGTGGACAGATGACTTGATTCACTGGCTGTGAATTTTGTTACATGTTGACAATGCGATGTTGCATGTAGTGTCAGTTGAAAAACTCGAATCACAACACAAATTAGTTGATAGAGTTGATGCAAGACTTGTACTCTTGGTAAAAGTGGAGAAAATTTCGAAACCAAATGTGCTTTTATATTGAAATTCATGTTGCGACAGATGTTAACCCGGATCTTACAGACTTGTGCTATAGGACTCCGGGTGACGCCGCGGAGCTCATTAGCCTGAGCTACGGCTTAGTCCATTCATTTGTTGGAGGATGCGTTCCCACATATCCGAGGTTTTGAGGAAGGGCAATCAGTCCCGGGTGTCATCAACAAGAATTAGGAGTTTTTCTCGAACTAAGGAAAAGCGCAATCTTATCAGAGGTTTATTTGAGCCGTGGCTTGGTGGACGCCCATGATAGATTACACGGCTGAAACATGGTGGTTGTTGGTTCGAAAGCTTGAATGTATATTGAGCACGAACCAGTGGTGCTCGGGAATCCAAGAGGAGGTTGACACATTGTTTCAACTCCGTCTGTAGCGACCGTGGAATCAGGCTTAAACGGCAAGTGTCCATGTCAAAAACACCTATACTTCGTTCGCTGTTTGTTGTCTTTGCCTAGCAGTGTTTTTGATAGTAGGAAGGCGTGAAAAAATGGCACGAAGAATTTAGAAAAGAGGACGATTTTCACTGTATTCACAAATTGCACGCAAGGTAGGAAATTGTAAACAATGCGTTGATACATCCTTTGGTAAAAGCACTAACTTTGGTTGAAGTAAATTGTTATCGCAGAACACCTATTTTGAGCACACAGATTCTCAGATATTTTATTGTATTAGGAGGTTGCCCGATGTGAGTATATTTAGCGTTACTAATTATCTACTTGGTGAGGTTGTAAGGTCCTTATGGTGAGAAATTGATGCTTGCCTGTATCACGCACCCACGATTTCGATCAAAATATTTAGGAACATTCGACAATAGGAAAGTATGGGATGGTTTTGTCACTTAAAAGACAATGACATTGTTGGTTAAAAAAATTCAATAAACAACGAAGCACAAGAGAATTCAACAAAATCAGTAAATATTGCCAAATATATATTGAATAAATAAACCTTAGAAATTTAAATTAAATATATCTTCTATATCCCAGCTTCATATTAAATTTATATAATCGTATGACATTTTCGATATAATCCTTGAAGAAAAATTCAAGTAAGCAAAAAGTGACCTTGTCTGCTTCCACCAAAGTGTAATAATTTAAATGAATCCAACACCCTAGCGCCTAGTGCAAGGTGGGAAATAGCAAGCCGCCTTCACTCTTTTTAGATTGTTGTCTGGTTCGCTGCTTCCCTAAACGGCTCACTGCGTACCAGTGGTGCCTTCATGCTGTCTGAATCTATATGCGATTGCATCTGTTAAGCGTGCCCGGCTCTAGAGTACATGGGTAGGAAGCATCTTCCTCCGTTACAGATCCTGGAATTCAGCGGAGTCTTTCCTGCCAGATTCCAACTTGGTTGCTGATTATGCCCTTCCCGTTTTTGTTTCCTACACTCTCTGGCTACAAATAGTATATTTGACTTTTACATAACATTTTATTTATCTTAACCATTTTATATCGGAAGAGAAGATTTGTACATAAAATAAATATATTTTTCCGAAGGATCTGCGACAGGGACAAGTGATATTAACATAAATTAACCCTGTATATGCCATACATGTAAAGCGTTGGATGTCACCTTGTGGGTCGGTGGAAGATTTTCTGCAGATTGTTTTGTTCAATTTAATTTTACGCTTGGCGATGATATTATATTGAATTTGATGGAAAGGAGTGCGCGACTTTACGAGTTTTCTATTTTCAATTTGATTAATGAAAAAGACGCTAAGTGTTGACGCTAATACGAACATCGTGTAATTCGTCGAAGGTGGGCATCTCAGAATATATTCCTTCGCTGAGAGATTCACAGAGAAGCTGAAACTGAAGCTTCATTTCATTTGACTGCGTTTAAGCATTTGCATTACGATGTTAAATGGGACTTGGATCGACTCTTTTCTAGTTAAAATTCTAACGAAAAACTCCTTGGAACGATTTAACAATAATTTCAACAATAATCGTAACACTTTTGGTAATAATACTTTAGTATTTGGTAATACTTTAGTATTATTACCAAAATATTATTATTTATTACTAGTAAAAAAATAGGATGTTGTTTTTTTAAAGGTATTGGACCTTAAAAAGATATAACAGACGCATATTTGTTTTAATTGCCATAAAATTGGTTTTGTTGGAAATACAAAGTTGAAAAATATGCCGGATACAACTATAAGGTAGTAAAGGGCTTCCTTCATGCATCAAGAAAAAACATAACAAATATAAGTCACGGTACGTTAGGAACTTCGCCATTTGCAGAGATCTCAGGATCGGGACAATAGAAAAAGAGTGTTTTTTTAAGAGATATAATTCATAAATTAGAGATATATGGATAGAGATAAATTGTTTTAATTTAATTTTATTGGAAAGATATTTCTCTGCCATAAATATGATTTCGGGCTTGTTAGCGTCACAACTGGCGCCGAGGAAGTCCATAATTGAGGTTGTATCTCGTCAGTGAATGGACTCGCGTGTCGGGCTGATTTGACGTTTATTTTACGTTTAGCGCTGTTAAATCACATGATCGTACAGATCACAGGTCCATATCGAAAAATTATCCACTCTTCAAATGCTTCTTTACAAGGATGCCTGCACGAGCTGTTTGACACATCGCGCCATTCTGTTCAAAGCAGAGGTCCCCTGCATTACGGGGAGTCAATTGTGGAACGAGAAAGTTATTGAACATGTCTCCATAGCGAATGACGTTTAACTGTAATGCTCTTCAAAGCAGTTTTTCTGAAGGCACATGGACCAATAATTCCATCAGCCCATAAAGCACAGGAAACAGTCACTTTCTCCGGATATAACGGTTTTTGAACAGCCGCCTGTGGTTGCACATCTCTCCAAGCGAGCAGTTTTGTTTGTAGACGTAGCCATTCAACAGAAACGAGCCTCGTCGCTAAAAAACAATTTCTTATGATCGGAATCTGAAAGCAATTTGGTTTTGGGTCTGTACAATGAATAGATGCCACATTCGGTGGTCGTTTGGCTTCAATTCCTGTACGAATTGGATTTTGTAAGCCTGCAAATCAAGATCATTCCGTAAGATTCCATGCTGTAGATAGCACAGGTTTGTGATCGATGTCGAAAGGACTCACTTGCGTCTTCATTGATACAACGCTCTACAGATGCTATGGTTTCTTTATTACGTACTGTATGACGTCTGTATGAACGCGTGCTATTAGTGAGAGTAGTCGTGGAGCAGAAACGATCCATTTTTAATCGAATTATTTATTTTGCCGGACGATTATATCGAATTATGTCACGAAATAAATCTGCACAATTTGAAGAAATTTACTGAAACACCAACCCACCCATTCGTGGCAAAATGAAAAACCGAACTAATCATGTAACGCATGACAGCTATCACAACATACGTAGCGTTAAAAAATGTTGCCAACTTAAAGTGTTATACCTCTAAAAAACAACCGATATATCTTTATTTTGTACGTTATATGGAACAAACTACATTGGTCAGATTTTCTTTTACGTGTAAAAGCAGTGTTACTGTTACGGGTGATAGAAAGGCGGCCAATGGTGAAAAGAATTATAATAAAATAAATAACATCTAAATCATTCAATAAACATTTCAAGAAAATATATTTTAAAAATTACAAACATAAGTAAGAGGAAATCCATATTTTTCGGGAGAGAAGGCAAGAAGGGCAATGGGAAAACCTTCACTAAATGAAGAAAAGTCAACTTTAAATCTGTCTTAAATAAATTTAAAACTTTTTCTTCAATTTACTATCAATTGTTAAAATTAAATTCAGTCGGTTCATTCGCTGGTCTTTTATCGATCGGGCAAGTGAGTTTGATTCATGGTGCTGCAACTTAGTTGAGTTGTAGCAGAGCAACACGTGTTAAAAGGATAGGAAACTAATAAGGATTTTTATTGAAACTTACGGGATATGACAATTTTTTGATATTTTTTACCCATGTATGTAGTACCCGTTGTATCGATCTAGTGAGCAAGGAGCTCTGATTATGCTGGAAAAATCATTGATCAACTGGGTACGGTTTTATGCCATTCTTCGAAGATTTCATGTTTTTAAGATGTCGAGGTGGACCTCCGAAAGAAAAAAAGCAGCAAATCTTATGAGATTCATGGAAATTTCATGGAATGAAAAGATGAACGAGTTGGACCTGGTGGTTGTAACAGTAACACTGTATGAAAAACTATAAGCAGTAAAAGTGCATGTTCCTTTGAAAGCGATAGAACAGATAAGAAATAAATCTGGAGGATTTTTAAATAATCGTCCTCTATGTTCACTAACAAGTTCTAATTATATTTTTGGCAAAGCTAATTTGCGAAGCCCTGCGGGTGCGGAATTTATTGATCAAATTTCTTTGTCAAATTGACTCGAAAAGAAAACAACATTAGAATGAAAGGTGGAAAAGTTAAAATAGGTTTTGAACATAACGAACATAACGATTCCTCACAGAACGGAGACGTATTCTTCAAAGTTGATCCCTTTTAAATAGAAAGATGCACCAGAAAAAAGTCATTCTAAGATAATTCTCCGATATAAAAAATAGCAAAAAGAATTCGAAAATAAAAATATTTCTTCAAGCTCAAAAAATATTGCCTGCAGGGAAATTTTCCAAGTTAGAAATTAATGTTGAAGTCTTTCACTAGGAGACATAGACATCCCCTAAAATGATCCCAATCAAACAAATCATACGGACTCGGCAGTCTCAAACCAATATTCAAATAAATAGGAGACGTGCCTACCCGCCGGCTACATTTTAAATAAACTTCGGTTCAAATCGAACAAACACATACATTTATCTATTGCAATCCTTTGTGATCGGAAATGTAATCATTTAAATTTGATAATGTCTTAGATTTCAATAGACAGTCACACGAAATAATGATAACAATAACAACCATAATTACAGTGTGTTTAATTATTAGTCAAAACTTTTCCAAACTCCTTTCCAAGTTTCGGGATACATTGAGGATTGTGGTGCGTTGCAGAAATTCCGGCGGGAAAGAGGAGAGGTAGACACTAGTAGCAGCTTCCTTGTCAGATTTACTCTATTGGTTTCGACGCTAGAATGCCTGGAAGCTGTTTTAGAATGAAGCACAACGATTCCATTCGATTTTCCTTCTTTTTCCTTTACAATTTGTTCGTGAGTAAAATTTCGCCTGAGCTATTATGAAAATTTATCGCACACGAGTAAATGAAAAGACGTTTCATTTGTTCCAGTTATTTTCGATACGTTGTTGTAGACTTTTTCGTTGGTTTTTGGTTTGGTTGTTGTTATTGTTGTTTCAATTTACACTGCGATAAATGGATTAAAGTTGGGGATTAAGTTTATAATGAAGATTTAGGTGGATTTAATTAAGTACAATGTAAATAAAAATTAACGAACGTGTGGAGATCATTCCGAAGTAGATATAGTTGAGTAATTAAGGTGAATTTGGAAAATGAACAGACTTCTTTGATTTTGAAAGCAGTAAATAACTAGGGTCCTCAAATTGATGAGTATATCAACGGGGCTATTAACTAGTGGATCAATTAGAGTTGATAGGAAATTGTGTGAAATTCAATTTAAACTTTTAACAAAATAAAACTAAATGGGAGTTGAAATCCAGCTAGTAATGATTTTATTTAGGATTCACTGAAACCTTTCCAGGATTTTTGGTATATTTTGGAAACTGACATTTCAACACATTAAAAATGAAGGAATGAATAGGTAATATATATATGTGGTACAAAAATGTCTTGTTTTGAAAACAAAGTAGCATTTAAAAGTGAGTGGGGGAGAGATAAAGGAAAATGAAAATTGGGAAATGAAAATGTCTACAACGGTAAGATTTCCGCGTAAGGCTCAAGTAAAGCTATAATTAAAAATAGCTGAAGCTGGCTGAATGCAGCGGAAATGAAAAGAAAAAGGCAATTCCCGGCAGACTCAAGCAACAATAAGCATGTTTGGCTTGGAAAAAAAAGGATCAGCTTTCATTATTGTCCTCATTTTTTAAAAAGATAAATTTTAAAGAGCAGCATGGCCTTAAAAACCCAACAAATCCATCTGTCTTCATCTTCATTTCTGAACTTGTACACATCCTCCTAAAGCCTTCCGAACAAATACTTTCAATTTAATTTGTTTCCGTTAAGCTTTGTACAATACTATCCAGCATCCATGCGAGCAATCGACATGAGACATTCCTTTCAAATTATCCTGTAACGATTTCAACATTTCATAACGGACGTCGAACAATTTAATAAGAAGCATGTCGACTTGTTCCAATCCTTACGTCTTATCTACGCGAGCACTTACATACTTGGGTCCATATGTAAGTTCAATATCTTAAAGTGGAGGCAAGGTGTTAGGTATATTACTAACAATTTCATCTCAACTGAAAGAATAATATCTTTTAATAGTTTCGACAATGCCGGCGGGGGTTGAAAACGTGATATTGTAGCTGTTAGGAATTTTTTTTCCTTTTCTGCCTTTTGTTTTTATCCAAGTGGAAAAACCATTCAATCCAAGACAATGTGAACCCAACAACTACTCCCAGACGTGGCGAAACGATTTGATATCAGAATTCTTACAAGTTCTCTTTTTCCGGAAATTTTTATTAGTATCATTATCACATGTATGAGAGAAGGTGCAAAATGAATGTGTAGTTGGGATACAGGTTGCGAGAAACTGAGTGTAATATGTCAGGAAAACTTAATTTTCTTTTATAGCAGATCGTCTACGCAATAATGAGTCAATGATAAGAGCTGGGATTAGTGGCGCTGGACGATTCCTTTGAAATGACTTTCGTATAAGGCAGTCGTCATACTACGTGTCCTCGCGTCTAAATTTTCACTTGAAAATAATTGAATTCAACAAACTATAAGCATTCTAGTTGAGATGATCCTGCGGAATTGTTGTTTATTTTTCAGTCGAAAATTACCTCTTTGTCAACGTTCATATGAAAATTTTAAATATTATCATTATTTTCGACAGGATTTAAATTTTGCTAAGCAAATACCGGTCAATTTATACTCGCTTCTCCTCAGTATTTATTTCCGGGCTATAAATCCAATTCATTTATCTTTGTCCCCACGAAACTCACATGCATATATAAATGTCCTTACGTATGCATACCTTTCTACAATAACTTCATAATATACCTCGAATTGAAATCGAATGTCCAGACAGACATGTAGAAAATACTCAACTGTAGGACAGTCTACATCACTCGTCGATTTATCGCTGAAGCATCATCTTCTCTTACGTCCTTTTATTTCGTCCTTTCGTCGACATAAGAAAGTAGGAAATTCGAAAAGAATTAGATGACGAAAAAAATTCTTTGTGTAGATGCATGAAAAGTTGTTTGGTCCATTACATTCTCTCCTTTGTGACAAAGTAAACTTTATCGTGATCATTAACTTCACGGACTTTTAGAAGATATTGTGTCTGGAAAATAGGGGCAAGTTGAAATTTTGCCGGCTGAACAGACAAAGGATATATACACATTTTTTTCTTAAAAAAGAGCTTTTCTTTAAAAGTAATTGTCGATTTGCTTGATTGTGTGGTTCACTCTAATTAGAGACTTTATTGTAACTATTTGCTCGAGATAATTCAACAGGATGTGTAAGAAGATGTAAGAAAAGCTCCGCTAATCCATAGACGCGATATATTAGTGAGTTTTCGGTTCGCGTTGATACGTAGATATCTGCATTTGAAAATAAATTATAACTAATTATGTTAGAACTAGAAGGCAGTGAATAAGTAAATCGACATTGGTTAAGAAAAGTAAAAAGAGAACATTCCTCTAATCAATTTCCTAAAAAAAAAGGTTAAACACAATTATTCTCGTTTGAGAAAGAGTGAATGAAACTTGATGGTAATGACTCAAAGGATCCCACAGCGGGAGTGCTGGTCGACAGTAGGATTCTGGAAGCTTTTTTGGGGAGTGCTGCTCTGACGTACCCGAGGATTTGCCCTCTAGCGCAGGACACTGCAATAATTCTGGACAATAAATCGACCAACAGATCCAATTCGGCGCACTTGGGTTCCGGACACGAAGTGAAACTCTCTCTCGAACGACTTTTTTGTAGTAAGTGCATCTTCTCTGTCCTGGTAAAACCTTAAAAGGCTTGGAGTTCGTCGAAGCTCGTTCAATTGAGTTAGTCGTGTAGTTTCGGTGGACTTCAACTCTCTATTAGCGCTGGTCTCACTCTGAGTCCCTGGCCCCGAAAAGATTGATTGGGGATTAGTGGTGGGGATAGCGCCTGTGACGGGGGTCCTTCTACAATTGTAAATTGTAAAGCAACATTAACCAGCTTCATTAATAAAACCAAAGCAACGAAAAAATAACCAAATCCAGACGACAAATGGAAGATTTAATATAAAAATGCAGATTTTTTCTTTACTAACCAGAGATACTGGGGCAATATCTCCGAGCTAAGCGAACAAAAAAAATGTTAAGGATTTTGGACCGCTCAGTAAGACACGACGAAAAACAAATATTCAAAATATGATGCAAAGTGATGGTGCTACTAATACTGATAGCATCAGAGTTTCAGGTTCTAGCGTAAACAGGAAAAATCTGCCTGAAAATGAGGCGCAGGCCAGTTCCATTGTAGTGTAACATTATAAGGAAGAACGTCTCATGCGAAACGCAGGAAATATAGTTAAGCCGCTCAGAGCCTGTTAAAAACTCCAGAAAAACAAATAAGGACATTATTCACTATAGCATCGGGGATCACAGAAGAAAGTGGCTCAAACTCGAAGAAGAGCAAATGCCTAATACCTTGATCGAAATGCAAGTTATTCTCGCACAAAGCACTACCGAAAGACCTACCAGCAGCCCAATCGATGGATTCGGTTCAAGAGGGCCGAGTCAAAAGGAGGGAGGACCAAGCAGTGAGCAAACAGATTTCGTGAAATGGGGGATTCCAGGTGGCAGCATTCAAAGCCACAAGAGAAGCTTTTAAAAACATCGAGTCCAAGTGTCTAACCTGGTGCCTTGCAAATGCGGCCGATGATGAGCTTCTTCCTTGGAATAAAGAACGAAACTCCAAATAAGAAACAAGAAATTTGAAATCAGCCACGTCGCAAAGCCCTAAATCATGCACTGCTGGTCGAGCTGACGGCAGGTAAAACGTAGGCAGACATGTTGCGGGAAATCATGAGACTGCCATCATGTAAGGCCAATAAGATCCAGTGGCCTTCTTGTAAAGTTTGGACATGAAACGCCCAACACCAACTCGAGCAGTTCGCAAGCGGACCTATTCCGGCAAAGTGAACATCAATTTGAAAATTAGACAGCATACTAGTTGCATGAATCTGGAACTTGCGCCATTTGAGATTTCAGGGTTGCGGGCAAAGAGATGTTTTCGTGTGGGCTCAGTATTCGGCTTTAATATTTTGTAGTGTATACTTGACACTGAACGAACCAACAACATATTATCAGGTGCAGCTCAATTCTTTAGAGGACGCTGTCACAATCCAAGGGTGAAACGAGTCCTGGAGATGGCAACAAGAGTGGTGCTAGTCGTGGTAAACACTGGTTATACTGCAACTTTCAGCCGCTTGTATTGCGAGGCTACATCCCTGACTGGATAAACGCCTCGGACTCCCTCTTTTCAAAGGTATACAATTGGAGAGTTTCAAAGGATTCTTTGACAAGTGACCATCATTTCAAAGCATTCGAGATTCACGATAATGCTCCTACATCCCCAAAAATTACGCGGATCGCCTTTGTTTGGGAAGATGGACATGCTCCTCCATATGCTAATTAGGCACATACCACAGTTTCGCTCTTCGTTAGGAACCAGAGGATAGACATGATGCACTCTACAATGAATACCATCGAATCTGCTTTTAGGTAATATATGCCTCGGCGAAGTCTTAGACCCGGTACTGGTGGGTAATTGAAATCAGCGAACAACGAAGGGAGTGTCACAAACCTCGTCGAGGAGTTCAACGGACACGAAGCCAGGATGAGGAATGAACCAGAATGACAGTATATCGGTCGGACATGATCACTTTCCGTGTAAACTCATTTCAAAACCAGAACATGCGATTTGGGTTATCCGTAGCCTGAAGAATCGCATCTAGTAAACAACACAACCGAGGATATTATTCACATCAGATGTATCCCAGGACTCTATCCTCGGTCAAGAGTTGTGGATCATTTTCGACGACAGACTGCAAGACTCGAACTGCCGGTGGAGTTGTGTCTGAGCGGCTTTTCGGATGAATTTGCAACTCGTCGCTGGGCATACATTCGACCAAGCACAATCAATGCTAAATACACTCATGTATCGGGTAAGGAGCTGGGTGACCACTCATGAATTCAACCTAGCGCTAGATAAGACTCAAGTGATCATGATGACAAAGAAGCGAATCCCTAGAGTAACAACGATCAGTGACAGGGATGCATTACGGAGTCAAGGTATGGAGCAGGTCCAGAAATGAAGAGAACTGCGGATTGTATCAGCCTACTGGACAGTTTCTGTGCCAGCTGCATTAGTCATGCGGCGAAAGACAACGCACTCTCGACGAGTAGCAACAGTTTTGGGAGCGTGAGGCAAAAGGAAGGTGGATCGTGCTGCGCATCAACGATTTGAGATCTTGGCTCAGTCGAAAGTCTGGTGCGACCGATTTATACCTGCTACAGCTATAGTGCGAACAAGGTTGATGCAGATGATAAGGCAGAATGTGCGGTGATTTTTCTGAAAAGTTGAAGGGATTCCATCCAGTAAGCTATCTGGCTATAAGGGATGTTGTAATCGGCTGACAAGTGGAACCAGGTGACACATTACGTTCGGATAATTCTAACAACTAAAAAGGCATACTTGATCGGTTTGGGTCATCAACCTTCTTGCCATGCCACTACAGCGCCAATTTCTACAACTGGAAGACAGTATTAAGTATAAAATAGGAAGGCCTGGCCCTAAATGAAGTGTTGTTGATTGGGAGGTGGCACTGGGATTCCAACACGCAGGGCGTAGAAACCCTTCACCACCCTCCAAAATATACAATTAATCAAACCGAAGCCACTAGTTGGCTAACCATAATTTGATACCAGGGGAGAACAGTTTGCACCGTGTTCCAAATTATATTTATTTTGAGCTGAGGCTTATTCATTCGGTATTCTCTCGATAGGCCTGAGAGTCTTCATTCTACAATGTGCCTTCTTAATACTGAATTATGTTGTTTTGTATACTAGCTAACATTACCGAATGCCCAAAGAAAACTTGTCACTGGACCCTCCCCTTCTGTTCGTCATATTTTCTTAGTGCATTTCTTTTTCTGTGAGGCTGTATACACATCCTTACTAAAGCTTATCCCAGTGAAAAAGCAATATCAGTTTTCCGCCTCCTCTTTAGAGACTTTTCAGACGCTTAAGGAAGTTTCGTAAAAATATTCTAACCAACCTCACAGAAAAAATCGTACAACCAGGAAGAACAGGAGAATTCAGTATTCATTATATTTGATTAACCAAGTTCAGCAGTTGGTAGTAAAATATTTTAGACAACAAATTTGACTTTTGCGACACTTATATTGGTCGTAACTAGGAAAAGTTGCTGAAACCGTTTTCCAAAAAACCACTCCTTAACATGGAGTTCCACAGAGTGTTTACCAATGTGGTGGAGCAATCTCTTTTCACAATTTCATCAGGCAAATAAGTGTCAAAAATGAAGATCCCTCAGAAAATATAACGTTGCTTCAATTTACGTTCATGTTTTGTTTATCCTAGAGTGAGTCATTTTGTGATATGATTTTCACTTAACTTAAGCATATAGAGTACAGGCATATTTTATTCGTTTTGAAAGGAAGAAAAAGTTTGGAAAATGTTCTTACGTTTTGACTCAGTATTGCGTTACAGATCTTTGAGCCCAAAGAGTTGAAAACCACCTAGTAATTGACGGCTGTAGCTAATTCTGGAATACAATTTCGGGTTCTGAGAAGTTGAAGAGAATTTGAAAACGATTAGGAAGGATATGCTTACAATTATATAGCTTGGAAGTTACTTTAAAGATTGTGTGGTTAGTACTCGAATTCAACTTACGATTACTAGTAGAAGTAAAATTTCATCACAGTTTGAATTCGTCAATGGATTGGACTATTTCTATAGCATCATGATTTTTAAGATGCATGTAAAGGAGTTTAATAGCAGCAACGAAATTTGCGTGTTTGCAGCTTCGTACCAATGATAATTGCTAAATTAACATTTCGTTTAAATAATTTTTTTTAAAAGTCATTTGAATGCCATTCTTCCCGACAGAATCATCGATTTGCTAAGACCGTTCCATATACGTAGGATTCTTTATGTAAATACAAACACTGTCTGAAACGTCAAACTAATTCCCTTGTGCCAGGAAGATAAATTCCATAACACAATATCTACCAATTTCCAGGTTTTCAGGCTTTTGCGTCTACAATGTTCATTTTCATTCACATGGTTGATCCGCAATCACCTTCTCTTCACAGTTTACATCGCCACATTCCTTTGGATATTCATTCGAATAAAAAATACCCACAAGTTTCAACTCCCTGAATCTCCTCCGGACCCAGCATCCCCCTTTGCCAGTCGTCCTTCTTTCATTGTTGCTGCCGCTCTCTCTCGGCCTACTAGGAGAATCAAAGAAAAATGTTAAAGGCTATCTAGGAGCTCATCCAACGTTGGGATTGTCGAATGGTGTTAGTGCACTAGCCATGCCCGATAGTGGTGTTAATTCGAATCGAATTCATCGATACCGCAATTATGCAGCTTTATTTCTGCCATTGCGCTATACCTATACCGCCATCACCCAGCCATTGTCTGCCGTTTCCGTATGACTTTTCACGGATTTCTGCTTGTTTAATGCGATAATCAATTCGGTCGGCTGTTATGACCTTATTTCGGAAGGATTCTGGATTTTATTATGGTCGGTTGCGCTGGACCAATAAATGGGTGATTAGGCATAAATATTGTGCAGAAACAGTGCAATGAGCTTGATGTAATTTGAATTTTTCTCTTAATAGAATTAAACAGCCATGATTTTTTTCGTGGTATTTGTTAGGGCTGGTAGATTTGATTCTGTAAACTTTTTATCGTTTTGATTCGTTTCGTTTGTGTTTTTGAAGTTAGGTTAATTTATATAAGGTTGTCTTGACTTTTGGGTTTCCAATAGTACGAATTAAGTTTGATCTGGTATAAAATTGGAAAATCATAATCCTTACCAAATGACTTACCCATAAAGTTTTCATCTTTTAATTACTTGGTATAGCTACTTAGGAATTGAAAGCCGGGGTCCCAAAATGACACATCACCCCAAATGTTTTGTGTTTGAATCTGAGATTCAATTCAACTTCTCTGAGGTTGCTCTTTAGGTCTAATTTCAGATGATCTTTTCATAGCTTGGCGTATTAATACATACATTGATAAAATTCTGATCTAACTCCTGTTATAATGGCATCGAACCGAAATCACTAGAGCATTATTTGTATTAGTAAAAATTTTCTCATTCTGTTCTCATTCTTTCGTTTTAGTAAGAATAATACACTCTCAAATCACTTGAGCAAAAACGCAATGACTTCTTATACAAAAACTATTAATCTAGTATCGCTTGTAAAACATTTAATGTATAATCACAGCCGTTACGTTTTGTTCTCTCATCTACTTTGTTAGGTATGTGGTCTTTGTTATGCAGTGCCCGCTTGTTAACTTCTTCTTTGGGCTGCCCCAGGAGCGTTACCGCTCTTTCAGGCTTACATTATGGTTATTATCTAAACATAATAACGGTTCCTTTACCATGGCTTGCTTGGACTAGTTGAAAAATTGGTGTCCTGTCATGAAGTTTCCAGCTTAATGTTACTTGGAGTAGACTAACGCGTTGTATGTTACGGGTGTAGTTTTAGACATAGCGGTCAAAAGTTTATGTAGCGGTTAATGTTTGAAATTTATAAAGCAAACTTCGTGATTCAATGTCGTTAACTTATTTGATTGGGCAATAAAATAAATGAGCGCTGTCATTGTGAGGTTTAAGGTTTAGGTTTTAAATTTAGGACCGAGTTGTTTGCAAGCTTAAGTTACCTCGGGTGTTGTGTATCGAAGAAAAAATTTTTAATTATTTAAGCAAAAAATGGTACTGGCCAATAGTAGAGTTTTACTTGAAAGGAGCTAAGATCAACGCTTGGATGCTTTTTCTAAACGTTGTCCAACTCAGACAATTTGTAAGAAAACTAAGTAGCCGCCAACTGACATGGCCAAGGATATCTGTAATCGTGCTAACTCTTAGATGATTTGCTTCGACATTGACTCTATCTCGAGAAGGGGGATACTGTGGTGAACACTCAGAATAATCAAACAAATAATCGAGCCCGTCGCTAGAGCGCAATAAATGCAACGGGTGCAAGGACGACAATCATCTCCTTACGTCTTGCTACAAGTATCATCTAATTCGGGCGTAATAAATTATAATTGGGAAATATTAATTGTGTTTATTTATAAAAGTAAACTGTAATCCGACGGATATTTAGGCTGCTCTGATTAGAATGCAATCAGTTGGGATGGTTTCCATTGATATTGAAAAAGTATTTGATAGCTTCTGGTACGAAGGCTTAAATGGTAAATTAAGCTCCAAGAGTACAAAACTCCAACATACTTACTTCATCTTATGGCTTTCTATGTCAAAGATGGAACTGTCCTGTGCCCTAATGTGACCTTTGTGAGCCCGAAGCTATTTAATATTTAAAGGACCAATCTCCCAGTAAGCGATCAGTATCAAATCGCTGCCGTTGCTGACGATACCTGCTTTTAAAATTTTATGGGGTAAATCTAACCTCACGTTGTATGGGTGAGGAGTTTTTTTTTCACTTTGTATGCCGAAGATTAAAGGAGCAACGTGTGTTGGAGGTAAACTTCCCAAAGAAATAGTGACTGTGCTTCCAGCAGAAAATATGGCTGGCTCGGAAAAATTTAAACTCGATATGCCAGAAACGTTGAATCACTTTCAAATATGAAAATAACCCAGGAGCCTGGAAGACATCAATCTCATTTGAAAAAATTATTTTGCGATGCGACAAATAGCTGATTCGACAAAAAAAAAAGAAAATTTTATTGCTCTTAGTCAACTGTCACGCTCATCCGAAATATTCCAATCTTAAAAGCAATAAAATTAGTCTTTCTTCCTCAAAATAGTACGGCAGTTCGTCAACCATTGGATCAGGGCACAATAAAGTCACAATTTCAAAAGGTTAGGATCATGTTTCTCAACACACAATAACCAATTGTTTTGCACATGCAGGACTTTGTTTAAACGTAACGGAAAACTTTTTTTAATCAATATGATTCACTATCCCTACCAGAATGGCGACCACTACAAAATGATCAAAATCGTGTTGAGGATAATCTAACTTTGTCTCAATGGGTTCGCACATTGGCTGTAGTTGACTTAGCATCACAAAAATGTTACGAACTTTCTCTAATTATTAAGAAGAACTTGAAACGCTGAGAGACATAAACGAAAAGGAAATTTTCGCTATCTGAAATCCGAATTTGGAGTCAGGTATAAACAACGACACAGAGAAAATAAGTCAAACTATCGATTTCCAACCGCCTACCTCGAGAGATCTCAATGGATTTCAGCGATTCAAACGATAAAACGTTTTTCCCATTTGAGGAAGAGTTAAAAAATTTGAATTATCGAAAAAGTCATTACAAGTCTCAAAAACAAACTAAGATGACTGATTTTTCTTAAATTAAATTAAACCTGGCTAAGCTAAGTTGTTGTGTCAATTCTTCGTATGTTTCAATTTTGGTGGGCTCAATTACTTGGCTCTTTTCTGCCATATACTCGTATAAAGTGAATATGCGTATTAATATGGTGTTTGGATATAACGACCGAATTTCATCGGCTCCTTCAACGTCGTTACAAAAATATAATTAATTAATTATTGGAAAAATTAAAATTAATGGTAAATATAATCAAATTAAATATTGTAAAAAGTGTTTACTTTTCACTTCTCGCTCATTGGAAACAATATTAAAACAAAAACTGTGCACGAAATTATGCTAGGCTATGAATATAATCAACTTTTCGTTCGCCATCTAAAATATTCGTCTTAGGTTAGGTGATGAATTTGAAAAGTTATCACAAAAATATCCTCACAATCAAACTAGAAAGTAAAATGTATCTAATAATCAATGAATTTCAATGCACATACCTGATTTATTCGAAACTTCGTTCTGGAAGTTTAGTTCTAGTAATTTCTTGTTCCAAATTCCAAATATCGCGAGCTCACTTTTAGGAATTGGAAATTAGTACTCCATTACGCCCTAAAATGAACCAAAAACGAAGTTTCATTGAAAAGTGCTTAAGCTAATTCGATATTTGCGATAAATGGACAAATGGGTGCATACCAAATTAAAGAAAGATCGAAAGTGACCAATTCGCCCAATAACATTAATTTTGTCCCACCAAAATTTGTTGCCTCTGCGCCAGTGCGAATGTATGTGCCGATATGCGAATCCTTAATAATTCGATCACAACGATCACAAATTGTACCGTAAACGCGCACGAGCTTCGAAACCTACACAACCCGCACAAATATTCACAAACTCGCGAATTTACGTGGTAAAATAGAAGGAAAAATTACGAAGAACTACGGAAACGCGGTCGTCACTGCGCGCAAGTACTTGAGGCTGCAATGGAATGGCTTGTGCTAAAATTTATGGCGGTTAAATGCCACTGGAAATTGGAAATTGGAAACTGGAATGGTACATGTCGGGGTTTGGGGTTAGTTGGAACGATCAAGCTTTAGGGTAAAAGTGGTTGTTTCTAAGTCACGTGAGCGAATGGAATGAGAATTCCACGAATTTCCTCCGAGAGGTTTTTTTCGGTTTAGTACTTGCAGACTTTGATGATTTCTAGTTTTTGGCGAGATGCCGGGAAAGAGTATTTTCCAGAAATACCGAAATGAGGTAAACTGCATAGAAAATTAACGTGTGAATTACGTGAACCCTGAATGTTCGCAACGAGAGCCAGAGCCCAATTTCAAATTTTAAAGAAATTTAGAAGACTAAAATTAACTTTTAAAGTGGATATTTTGGTAATTTTTTTGTGTACGAATGAACTTTTCCCAGTCAACTTCCAAATAGGTACCTTCTTTTATTTTGTTTCCGGTGTCTGGACTCTGAGACTTTGCTCAAAATCCATCACATCTTGGTGAAAGCGCTCTCTTGCTCCAGTGAAAATTTTGTGTAATTTTCTGTGAACTGATCGAAGCATGCAACATGTAATTTCAGGAATGTTCTACAATTCTTGATTTTGAAGTTGTCGACAATAATAGAATGAAGCTGTTAGTAATTTCCAACAGAAGCATGAAAATCAACTTGAGGTCCACAACAGGATTGTTCTTTATATTGTCATTTTCTAACTAAGCTCAGTCCCCATGAGAGTTTGCTAGTAGTAAAGTCTGTTGGCTTAATTGTCTCATGAACAAATGCAGCATGGATACTTATCTACTTAGTATATCGCCTGACATCTCCAAAAGTAAACCAACCATCTTGAAATCCCTTATAACTGGGCTGGCACACTTTGCAGATTTTATGGTTTCAGGGAACACCATTGTTTTTGTAATTTTCTTTGAACATTAAAGAATTAGTCAGCAGAACAGATGAAAATTTATTTCCAGTGTAATGAAATACTGTTTTAAAGCTTTTTGTAGAACTATCAATAAAAGACGCCATTCAGAAGGAATACAGTGGATTATAATTGCATTGAACAAGCCCTTTACATCATTGCAACATCAAAGTCCATCTTGTTCGGGGACAAAAGAAAACATTTCATGACATTTTCCTTGATCACTTATTTCAACATCGTTCGCGAGCCAATTCCCTTTTTTTTGAAGCCGAGAAGCTAATATTTCTGCTTTGATTTTCGGCACACTTAAATCTCTCAATAAATCGTTGAATTCTTTTGAATCTGTCACTGATTCCGCCACGACGTCACTGGCTTAGCTATTGGAAGACTTTTTTTGATTGGGGTTGTTGTTTATTAAGCCACGGAGGAGCAGATCTACCATCAATCTCCTTTCATATACTCATTGTTCGTTATGGAGTATACGAGAGGAGTTTGATGGTAGATCTGCAGAATTTTTTGGCATTTTTCCCAGCCCACGGTGACATTCAACAACTATACAATAGTAGCAATCATTGAGGTGATCAGTGGACTTCCTCCCTATTCTTGGTAACTCAAATTCCATACTTTACATTACAAAACACATAAACACAGTGCCCGATTACAACCTTCGCGACTACAGCTACAACAGCGAAAACAACAGCATTATAGTCAACTCTAGGATCCGTGAAGATGCGAAAAGGATCAGCTAGAACAAGTAGTAACAGAGGAGTAACAAGTCAAATCAATGAAAAAGACTCAAAGCTGAGAGTGAAAAAGACCACAAATCTCGAGGAGAACTCGATTGGGTCACAATTTTGTTGAAGTGCAATTATTGCGATGAAATCTTTCTGTGCATTGGTGTCTTTACTGACGATCAAAAAGTTTTACTCTTTTAGATTTATAATCTGATTTGAGATCTAGACGCATTAATGCACAATAAAAAACCACCATGCCAGAACAGTGCATTATAGAATGCGAGGTACAACTGGACCAGGACAAAGCCCAATTTTGACAGGCAAAATATCACAAATTATATCGCTGAAAGCTGAACAATGCAAGAAATATTTACGCTCAAATGTAGCAGATTTTAAGAGAGGTGCAACATAAATGGAAGCTGCTTAAGATTTCTGAAAAGCAACTAAGCGACACAAATGCTTAGCTTATCGATTTCTGGCAGTCTTCGTACTCATGTCCCATCTCTAAAAATTAAACCTTACAAATAGCAATGCATCTGGAAATTAGACGCAAATACCGTTACATTAGGAGTTCATTGTAAGGGTTATTGCTTCTTAGTGTTTAGGCTATGCCAATAAGGTAGAAACAAGTAATCTTTAGCAGAGAACGCGATTGACTTCAACTATGCATCTTTCGATAGAAAAATTAAGGTATACCTATTAATACATGGTAGTTACTTTTTCAATTTTCCAAAACATGAAGGGAAAAAAAGAACTGTCCAAATGATTTTAGATGAAACTACTATAAGCGTTTAAATATAGGCTCTATGTATACCCAGAAGTTGGAAATGATTCCACTTAATGATTAAACATCCTTGGAAGCTTCTGTTACGTAAATGTTCGTTTCACCACGTTTCAAATGAATCGCAACATTCGTTGTAGCAATTCTAATCACCGACCATCGACATAGAATGTATTCATCTACAGTTTCAATTATCCCCGAAAAAAAGGCGTTCATTTATATTCCTGCCCAGCTTGTTCATCTAACTTAACTTTTTTTTCTGTGGATTCCCAACTGAATTGATCCAACTCAAATGTGTAACATCGGAGTAGAAAAAGTAATTTCGGCCATTTCACTTTCGATACAATCTAAATACTAGAATGACGCGTTTAACGTTGAAATTGTAGGTAGGTAGGTTGGAATTCCAGGATAAATAATTAAATCCTTGCTATGCATTCTAAATGGCCGCACGTCCTTTTAATTCACATGTACGCCACTGATTGGATATTCACGTGTTGTTGCCGTCGGTGTCGTTTTCTTGGAGAAAATACGAAATAATAAGAAAATGATTGTAATGTAAGGATTTGCGTTGTTTTTTTTCTGATAGATAGCTGATTTTAGTTACAGGACTTTTGTTAAAGTTTCAAATTTTGTTCTCGATAAATACATATTAGGAAAAGATCGTGTGATTGATTCATGTATTGCTTTGAGGCCTGCAATAATAATAAGTTTTGGTTAAGTTAAATTGAATTTTACATTTGTTTGCGGATACGTGGATAACCTGTTGAGGCATATTGATGATAGGTGGATGGAAGGAAGTATTTAACATTTTTCCCAATAAGCAAAGAGGATTATCCTGCAAAAAGTACACACAATACGTTTAGAGATGAATAATCGATGTACTTTACATATTACTTGAATTGGTTTGAGCAACTCCTGATTATTTTCTCAGCATGACGACACCATATCTGAAACGAAGTATCTAGCACTAAATTATATCTCCAAAGATGACGAAGGTATAGGTATAGTGATTTGCTGCAAGAATTTGACTAGAACCCTGATTAAGATAAGTTGATAGATGAATATTAATATGTAAGAATGGAAAATGAGCGAATCAGGACATGGTTTATGCAATGAATTTATGAATTTTTGTATTATACAAAAAGAAAGTTTCTTATTGTCCTACAGTGAAAAATACTGAAATTCGCCGGTATTTTTTGTGTTATCATAGACTCCAAAAATTTGGAAAACTAGACTCCAAAAATTTGTCCATTGAAGTTGGTGTTGCAGGAAACATAGTAAATGTACCACGAATGAAGAATCATATATGATTTTGACATTTCATCATATATTATTCTGATAATTTCTACACATGTATTTCGTTATTTTATTATATGAAAACTCGGAAAAATTGCAAGTTGCCTGCTGGAAAAGATTTTACGAAAAAAAGTATTACTCGCGAACCTTCTGAAGAACAAGTTGTTGATTACGAGCATTTTCACATTCCCTTGTCAAACAGTTGACTTTTCAATCTACAGTAGCTCTGAGTCAGTTGCAAGAGGTGCATTATATGTCCTGTCATCCTATGGAAACCAGAAGTTATCAATATCACGGCGGGTCATTACCTCACCGAGAAAGTTATTGATCATAGCTGTATATCGAGTACCATTGACTGTCATGTCATGCTCAGTTGCATTTTTGAAGGCGTATATACCAATGATTCCACCGGACACGAAACAATGACTTTCTCCAGATGCAACGGTGTTTGGACAACTGTGCGTTGGTTGCTCGTCGCTCCATATGTGGCAGTTTTGTTTATTGACGCATCCATTCAACCAGAAATGAGCCTTATCCCTTAACACAATTTTCTTATGAGATCCTGGATCTGCAAGAATTTGTTGTTACGCTCCTATATCGAATCTACACCGTGCCCGATAGTCGTTCGGCGTCGGTTCCAGCTTAAGATGGCCATTTTAAGCGCACAAACCAAGTAAAAATCGGTAAAATCTTCAGTAATGTGAAGTTTTAAGTGCTGAGCACTTTGTCGAAGGAAGTCAGCTGGATCTTCACCACCAGTACGTTCTACAGCTGCTATGAATTCTTCGTGACGCACTCTACGACGTCTGGATGGCTGCGTATTATCAGTGAGAGTAAACGTGGGGCGGAAACGAACCATGCCTACTTGTTCTAGTTGTTCTGATGGACAGTTATATCAGGTATAAAATTGACGGAGTATGCGGTGAGTTTCTGGTAAGAAAGAAAAAGAAAAGAAAAGTTTTTCTCGAAATAAATCTGCAGATCTCGCGGACGTTCTCAGGCGTCAAACTTTTTATGATAAAATGGCAAAATAAACTAGCAATATAACTCATGACACCTGTCATACCATACGTAACATTTAAAAGTGTTGCCAACTACAAGTTTAATACCTCTAGAAAACACTCGTTATATTGAACGCATGATGTAAGAATAGATGTTGTATTCCATAAGAAACTGAGATGTGCGTTAAAAAAATGATTTATTTTAAATTTAAAAATTTTGTGTCGGAAAAACGTTCAACGGTCAACAGACTTGGTGAGATTTGATCAATCATAGAACAATATCTTTTAAAAGAGGGATTTAGTTCAATGCACTAATAGGAAGACTGTCCTACTGACACTAGTGTGCAGCATAAATGCCGAGGATATATGTTGTGGTCACAACGCCTCTTGAGTTCGAAGAATATTTGAACATCTTTTGAAACACATTTTTACTTCATGTCTAAATCTTGTATCCTTTATATATTTTTTAAATTTAAATGAGCGCATTAGCGCTTTAATTTCTGCATGCAATGCAGGCGCACATATGATTTTATCCGTCTCTCAACTGACTCCTTATATTCATCTGGCAATAATATATGCAAGCAATCTTCTTAATCGAAAATCTTTTATGAAAATCTTGAGAAAATGAAATTTTCCCTGCATTAAGATCCAATATTCGAAAATGCGATAAGCTTCCTTGGAAATGTGTAGCAGAAAGTAGAAAATACTTTTGAAAATCCTTCAAGTGCCATCTGTATCTACATTTTCTACATTCCTGATCCTTCTCTAATCTTGTACATTTCGTCGTTCAATGAAACAAAACTATCCTGTATGCACATACGATATGACATGACTGTACTTATCCTGAATATACACAACGAATTCTATATAAGAGTAGCAACTGGAAACGAAAATAAAATTCGAATGTACGAAAATTATGTCGATTTTCTTCGAGCCGAGGCTTATTGGCTATCGGACAAGAATTGTAACATATGGAGCCAAGACACTGCCGTCTATAAATCTAACTGCTATTCTGCATACTAGAATGTATGCACGAAAGAGAATGGTGCTGCGGTGTTGAGGGTAAACGACAGGACTTTAGTTCAGAAAAACGGAAAAAAGATTTCTTTATCGCCATCCTCGGAGTAGATTGAAAATTTACTTTTTTGACTACATAATTCTTCATTCGGAGATCGTAACTGTACATATACTTTAAAAGATTGCGAAGTAAGACAGATTGTTTTACAAAAATTTTTGTTACATATGCGCCCGCATGTGGATGTAGACAGTGAAGGCCAGTTAAATACAGGCTTGTAGTAGTTGTACTGGCTTGCAGTTGTTATACACGCTATATAAAGTCTGTATATAAGTTATATACAGGCTTGTGCGAATATGATAGTTAAATTCATTTAGCTGAATTGAGTCCCAAAAAATCAAATAACTCAAAATTAGGTTCTTCAATTGGCTTTACTTGTTATAAATTCTTCAAGACTTTTTATATGATGTAGATTCTGGAAAGTATTCACCTCATCTATGTAGGATAAAAATGAAACGCTCAACTGTTCCTATCTGTAACTGTTCCCAAGTGCATCAAAATATCGAAAACGTTCGGGGATCCTAAGAATTAAGATATTTCGTTTTCCTGTATCTTTTTCACTTTCTCTCTGTCTCTTTTGATCAAGTTTTGCCTTCAAGAAGAACGACAGAATGGGAAAGAATAAGAGTTATAGTCCTTAAATCTTACCGATTCATTTTATTTTGAATGTAAATGTAAATCGTTTCGAAATATTTTCAGTATTTGAAGTTACCAATAGTTTCAATTTAGATGGTGATATATTTGCAACCAGTGTTTAAATTGAGATAAATTGAAACAATTTCCAACAGCTTCCTCTGTTTTTGTTTACGATTCGCAGACCACTGGTGGATAGAGGAAGATGCAAAGCTTCAGAAACAAGAAAGATGGACAATTCAGGGCATGTTGTCAGTTGACTGGACTTAGAACGTTAGGGAAGCCAGCTATAGAAACATACGTTTCGAATTTATTAGTATAAATCTCTTTGTACTTTATGTTAATGCAGTCCTTTACCCTTTACTTTCTAAAGAACATTCATTGATTTGGGTATATTTAGACATTCTGGCAAAAAATTTCAGAATCGCATCCATGTTACCCTTAAAAAAATGGAATGAATCTTATTTTTCAGTATGAACACTGTTGCACACAGGATAACGATGTATCACCCTAGAGCACTTATACATGAATAGCAAGAGAGACTTTGATGGCACTATATTGCTTCGGCCTGGTTTGCTACTTTTTGGATGACACTAATATGCTCAAAGAAATACTAAAAATAGGAAAAACTCTTTGGTTTCATCACTATCGGGTACTATTTAGTACTAGAGTTGTTTCTCTTTATTTTTTTTTTTGTTGAATGAGAACAGCTGATTCAGTCGAATTGACTTCGAAATGTTTCCCAAATACATATGACTGTTTCAGAATATATCGACAGTAAATTTTGTCTTATATTTGTTCAATTCTAAATCGAAAATATCGATATGATTATTCCGGCTTGACAAATTAATTTTATTGAAATTAAGGATTGAACTATTTATTGCAATTTCTGTTGACTTCTCCTGCTATTCAAAAAATGATCCTAAAATACGTATTAGTTGAGGCTTTCGCGGCCAGTTGATGAACTGGTATCTGATTCTGGCCAGCATCGGAAATGGAAATACCACTGAAGAAGCTCGCCACTCGTGCTAGTGAAGCGTTAGGAAGAAATTCCAACCAACGACGGCCTGTAGACCCGAATCAGGACACCAGTTCTAAAATACGTAGTATGATTGACATGGATGATACGTAGATTTATCATAGCAATCCAGATGTATCTTGGTTTTTAAAAAACCTCAATGTTGTCATAAATTATGTAATGTTTTTTGGGTATATTATTCAAAGCAATAACACTATAGGCCGTATAATCCTTGAATTTCTTCATATTATCCCTGCTGTCACGCCGAATCTATGACTTCATATTGACCCTTGAAGTAGCTCCCAAAAAGGCCGACTTAATATTAACATCGGCTAGTTCTTCGTTGGAAAATACGCTTTATAGTTTTATAACAGTATCACAATATCCTCAACAGCAGTATAACAATATCTTCATCCTAGAAATCGATCGCCAAAACTCCTGTAAAACACTATGGAAAGAACAGGCAAAAAACCTGTGTTATGTCATGTTTTTCAGACGAAAAACCCCACTAACAAACCGTGACAGACAAAATAAATGCATTCGAGAGACTCATCTTAGGGCTCATTTTAGGAGGGAAACAGCAAAAAGATCCAGTGAATAAGGAATAACAAAGCGTTCGCGCTTTTCTTGAGCTAGAGGTCTCAATGATTGTTGAACTGTCAACAGTCAATTGAAAGGCGCTGTTGCAAGCCTTACATATAAGGGGCCGTGGTATACTGTAACAACTAAAAAGCTTTAACTGTCCGATGGGCATCACAAAGAAATAGAGACGAATATCCCATGTAACAAATGAAATGAGCTTTGCAAGATAGAGAGCTTGTGATTCAAACGACATAGGACAGTGGAGGGATCACGATGCCTAAGTTCCTGAACTGAACGGTATGAGCGAATTTTTTTTGCATTGTAGTTGTATATGAGAGTCACTGTGTAAGGAAATAAAATTAAAGAAAATGTCATCGTCCCTTCTCCCCTCCAACAATGCAACTAGTAAATTCGAGTCGAATACCATAAGATTGGGAGTTTGTTTAAGGTGTAAGCGCTTGTTAATAGTTACGCTGTGATGTCAATGATCTGGATACAAGCTGTATAGAGTAGTTGATTGTTGCGATTCTAAGGAGCGGATATGAGCCTGAACTAGTTGCAAAACTTAAAACTTAGCTTAACTTAAAGCGATACCGAAATTGAAAATTAGTTTTAAGACTTATAAAAAAATTTTGATTATTTTTAGGTTTGTAGGTACTGCAGTAAAAGTAATTATTTATACCTGGGTATTGTTTACGTCTTTGAGTTTGCATATTTTTTTCTCGATCTCAGCAACATAACGAAGAACTAATCAAAATACCATCACAAAAATGCACAAATTCTGATTGTATTGATTGTGAGACATTCTGCATTTCAGTAGCTAACAACTGTCAAAGTTGGGCGATTTGAAATAGGACATTCTAAGTTTACAAAATCTGTCTTTTCTGCATGGATTTTGGCTTTATTTTGGGGTGAACTAGTGCTTAAGAGGGTGAAAACAGTAAATATGTTTTGCCTTATCCTTTGCCTATGAAAAAAACAGTAAGTTACTGATGGCACAGTTCTATCGAAAAAGCAAGATGATTAGTTAGACTTCAAACAAATTGCTACACCTGTGCCTTTTCGTCTGTCGTTGTAAAAGAGACATCGGAACACTTTAGGCTTGAAAGTTGGGTTAATGTTATTTTACTTGTATAAAGTAGAACAATTTTCTGCACCGTGAATAAAAGTATTGATTTTTTTTAAATTTCAAAACCACTATCAGGAGATTCACTGTAAATTCTTGAAATATAGGGTTTGAAATACATGTCATCAAAACTTTCGAAAAAGTCTGATTTTCATGTAAATCATAAGTCTTAACCGAACATTTTTTTGACGATTCAAACTCATTACTGTTTGATAAATGGTTATGGAAAGGTTAACGAATCGAAAAAGCGTACAACTGTTCACAAAGAATAACGAAAAAGACGGTTTTTGGAGTGACTAGAAAAGTTCTCCGGACGAATAATTTTACGAGGTGGTAATGTCAATATGCCAAAGATTCTGTTCTTGTAATCAAACAAAGTTTAAAATCTAGAGCTCTAGCTATGTTAAGAAAAGGTTACGAGTATTCCACAGATGAAAAATATAAATCTACTTAAAGAAAACTATGGAACTGCCTGAGAGACCCATAATCCTCCTCAAACCAATTTTGTTTGTGATTCAAGAGTCCCTGTCCCTATTCCACTTGTGGATCTCCGGAACAAACCAGACTGTGAAGCTCCGAAACAAACTGTTTATCAGAAAAATGAGATTCAGGATATAATCATCTTCGCAGCCCCAAAATCACCCAAATGCACTAAAAACCTTAAAGAGAGTCATTCAGAACCAATGAAGTTGACGTGAGCGAACCCAGATTGCTACATAAAATCTGTTGGTCTAACTCATTATTTTGCGAATTTGCTCAGGAAAAACTGTCTCAAAAGAGCCTGTAAAGCCTGTATTAACGATTGTACTGTTCTTTATAAAGCCTGAATGGACTATTACCATGTTTACCTACGGTTTTAATTAGTCTAGGTCGTAGTTAAAAATAAGGAAAAAAGTAATGTTAGATTTAAGCCTGGTAGAAGTTTTTGACAAATTTCTGTTGCAAAAACAATAAATGTCACCGGAAAATTAATCATAAATTTAACAAAAACATAATCACATGTGTAATGGAGAATTTATTCAGGACTTTTCTATACTTCTTACTGTTAATAGGCAAGAAATCAATCTGTGAAAAATCTGTAAAATTTTTTTACCAATAAAATCAAAATAAATATAAATATATAAGTTCAATTAAATTGAGCGGGGATATTCTTTAAATTCGATTTAACATTAAAACGTTATTATTTGACCACATTCAAAGATAAAGTGCCAACCAAAAGCAAATTAAAATTCAAAATGAAAAGCCTATAATGCAAAGTGTCATGGCAGTACCTATTAATATGGATTTGCATTAATTAGGGTCCGGTGAATGAAAACTGCGAGAGAGATTCGAAAATAGTATTACCGTCAGTTGAGTTTTCCACCTATACTATGGTATGTGCATGTATTCGTATCTATAAAAATGCCACATTGTATGTAAATTTACCTTCTAAATCCGTTTAACTGTACGCAAGTCACCGGGGGAGTGTCCTAGAACGATGGAAAACGTTGCGGGAATGGCTGGAAAAAAATTTACTGAATTTTATTTTGAGGCTTGCAAATCATTTCAATTTTTATTGAAATTCCCATTTAAAAAAATTTTATGGATGAGAGTACGAAAGGATATTTCGCATCGCTGAAAATTTCATTTGGATCAGAAAATAAACCGTGAAATAGTTTCAATTGAATGCAACTTTTGATCAAAGATGCTTCCCAAAAAGGGATTTGTTCTAAAAATGCTGTATTGACTATCGAGGAAGGAAAATGTCCGTCATCGAAATTTATCAATCTTATTTACGTTCACTAGGAGTTTATTTTTCCTTACCGAAGTCATTCATTTTGATTTGGTCCATAAATGAAGCATGAACGTCCATGAATTCTTTCAATGGAGAGATTAAAGCTGGAGATTATATCTAACATCTATCGAATTCTCTAAGGCTTACTTGACTATCCAACCATATTTGGCTCTTTCATTAATAGGAATCGCAATAGAGAAGGAGAGATTACAGCCTAAATCCGATTTTCTAACGAACGATGAAACTTTCTTTACGGGCTTTTGTTTGTACGAAAATATTATCTTAGCTCTACCATTATGTTGGATAAAAGAAATATGATAACAACAGCAAAAAGAGTAGATACAGACTTAGAGAAAGAGCTGAGGTAGACACGGAGTTAGAGAGAGAGAGAGAGAGAAAGAGAAGGAGACATACTAAAACTTAATTTGATTTCTATCAAAATGGTCATCGACGATGATATCCAAGTCTCCACTGGTAAAAGAGAGAGGAAGAGAGACAGAGTTAAGTAAAGGTGTTCTAAGGATCTGATGCAAAGGATTTATCTGAATTGAAATCTAAAAAAGCTGATAGAGGAGGGACTAGTGTATGACTATATTTTTTGTATTAAAATTGATATTGGGTTTGTTAAAGAAGTACAAAGAATATACCTTTCAAAAACTGTTCAAAATTAAGGATCAGATGAATACACACTAGGAAAATCTTAAGTGAGGACATCAGGTAGCTTTGCATGCATGCAAAAACATATCTAGGGGAAAATTGATGAAACGTGATAGTAGACAGTTTTTGTTACATAAGTGCGGGCTTGTCTTTTAGGGCTTAACATTGAATAAAGGAATAAATTTAATGATAAGTAGTAGTTAAAGTTAAATGAAATGCGAATAATAGGCTCAAAATGCACTCGGTCGCTGTTCAGCGTATGTGCCAGTGGAAATATCACAAACGGTAGTAATTGATTTGACTTTGGAAGACCGTAAAATATTGGAGAATCAAAAATCTTTCAAAATTCGTTATTGAGTTGATGAAACATAGGCTAAACCCTAGATTACACAATGACAAATAAAGAAGTGCGTCAAACATCATAGGTTTATATACCACAGAAGTATCGTCAAAGGAGGCATCCTGAGTTTTCCTGAAACCATACCTTAGCTTATTGATAGGTTCGTTGGTATTACATGGATGACTTACTTGGAATATTGCGTTAAGTTTGATACTTGCCTTCACACTAGTCGAACATAATATGGACTTCAAGAAATAATACCTTGATAATTTTGAGACTACAGTTTTGTTTTTTCCCGACAACGTCTGGTATCAAAATTTTGATATAACGTTCAGATTTCTTATTCCTACTCAGATTTCTTAGAGAGACTTCAGAATTTGAATATCAGTTTGAATATTAAAACGGCGTCTTGGAACGTTTGAAAAAACGAATTCTACCATGATTCCTCCTGTTTTAAATTTGAAAAAATGTGTTATTTAAGAACCCTTCTATCAATGCAAAGCAGGCTTATAATGCAATCGGTTTTTTGTCATATGAAATCAAACGTCAAAACAATGCTGATTTGTTTCTTCAGTGTGGAAAGAGGCTTTCATTCATTCTTCAACAGGGCCAGACAGCTAACCAGCCTCTCTACCTGGATATTTTGAAAAGATTGACCAAGCGTATGTGGCGGAATGTTTTGTCGAAACAAGAAGAAAGTTTTTTCATCACGGTAACGCCCTTGTTAACACAGCACTGTCTATGCGCCAATTTTTGACCAAAATCGCTATGCCCTATGTTCCAGAAACCCCCATTTCTTTCATCCTTACCCATCCGACCTTGCCTCTGAGATTTATTTTATTATTCGAATGATAAAAGGTATTCTGCTTATATAACTGAAGTGAAAGAAAGAAACAAGGGAGGCGCTTTGGGCATCACCGGAGACGTTTTTGAAAAATATGTTTAGTTTATTCTGGGTACTTTTTCGCAGTATACGTAGTGAAACATCATAGTATGGGCCCATCTCATGGGTTGATATTTTAATGTATCGACATTTTTTAATGACTTTTGAGAGCGGCTACCCACAAGGACCAGGGGTCCTGACAAACTAGCTAGTACCTTCACAATCACAACCAGATCAGATGTCAATCTAAGTCACGGTTATGACCAAGTGTAAAACAATATGGTGAGGAGCGTTTCCTGACTGAAAAGCGCAATAAAGCGTAAAGTAATTGTAAAGCGTAGAGTAATTGTCCTTTTGAAGACAAGGTAGTAGTGTTTAATGCTCTCTGGGAACCTATAGCGTATATTAAGTTGTGATCTTGTGTTCGAACCATTGTGTATTGATACAAAAAGTGGGTATGGACTTAGACGTCCAACACTGTCAAAATCATCGCCTTTGTTTTTCAAATTAGGCGCCCCTAATACATCACACGGTCCAGGTTCTGTGGTGAATTGTTGCGAATGCGGCTCAAATGTTAGAGTTTTAATTTTTTCTAGAGTACTTTCAGCCAGTCAATTATTCTTAGATAGTCAATGATATGCCTCGGCTTCAGTCGTCCACCTTCAGTGTCAATAAAGAAATAGCTCAACTCGATGATTGCCTTCTCCATTTTTAACAATCACACTGGATATTATCATTGGAAATTCCATAGCCATTTGGGGTTGTTCGGACAGAAAAGATATAGTTTTTCCTTTATGTTCAGCTAATTGGGGATATTTAGTTTAGACCTTCACGTTCCATTTAATGTCTCGAATCCATTCGTATACCATTTTATTTGGTTAGGATTTGGCCTTATGAGATGTATTTTGATTTCGTCGCACCTTTTATTGGCGATTCACAAATGGATGACAAAAGCTCCTCTTATTTCATTTGGTGTATATACTTAATTTGGCAGCTTGTCGCTCGTCCTTCGTGGAAGATTCTTAAAATCGTAAATATTGCTACCATCTTTACCACAGAATGAAGTGACGGAAGATTTACAATTCGCTAAAAACACGTTACAGGACATGTCTTTATACATATTTGACCTGATACAGGCATATGTCCACCGCTAATATGACTTTATGTACCAGGCGATCATTTCGCTGGTGTTAGTTGGCATCACAATTTTACTGCATATCCACTGCAGGATTCCAAGCTTACTTCAGGAGTTATCTGCCATGTTCTAGCACTGATCAGAGTTAGGCAGACATCGCTTTACTTGCCCAATCAACGAGAGCTTCCCGCGCATCACTATCTCGAGGTACTTCATTGCATTCTCCCTTTACCCTTTGGAGAAGATCCTTTCAAAACAATAGGGAATTTTATAAGTTTTAAGCATGTTCTATGCTAACTATTCACGACTATAAAGTTATTGTTTTTATCATTATGCTATTAAAATTATGCCTAATCGTTTCTTCAGGTACACGCTTTATATGTGATGAAAGAATGTCCGCTAGAAGGTGGATTTTTGGTAAAGCCCTTTTTCAGGTTATTACAGCATGGTTGACAATATTCATTCGTTGACTTGTGAAATATAGCGGATGCAAACTATTATTAGAATCTCCTTTGTGAAGCTTTGGTGCAAGAGCAGGAGCGAAAGGAAGTTATCTTTAACAAATAGCCAGGATTCATTTTTTTAATCTTTTTTTTTCGCTATGCATAAAAGCTGAATTTATACAAAAGCTAACAATGATATTAAGCGCAAATAACGAAAACATTTAAACACTTTTAGAGGGTTTTTATGGTTCATCGCAAGGTTTAGAAGAAATGCACTCGTAAAATATTGCCATTGGCATACAATAAACGAAACCGTCTAGCGCCATTTTAAATCCGTTGAAGACCATCAACTGTAAGCAATTCACCCAGTACAGAATCCTTTTCCGAATCCTTCCCGAAAATTGTAGTCCCACAACGTATCTTTCTCCAACAAACGAATTGACAGCGCAACGTCTCATCCATATTTCGGTGAGCCTCGAGCCTCATTCCCTTTCTAGTGCTCTAGGTTAGGGTCTCAAAATGAAAATCAATCTTTCTTACGAGGGCAATTACTTCGCTGAAAGCCCTAACGGAGCCGTTTATAGCCGTTCCTTTTATTTCGTCTTCTTAGACTTAATCCGCATAACAAATGCTACATAAAGGAGCAGACGAGTTGATCAATGTCGTCGGAACCATTTGACTTGGACTCAACTCAAACTTACCCAAATAGGGAAAACAGTTGGGAAAAGTTGAACTTTTCAGCGTTGACTATGTGACCAGAATGGAAAGGTTTCAGCCTAAAGTATTATAATGCCGAACGACTGAGTGAGTGAAGGCTCCTTGGAGTACCTGTTTGCCTCCGCGCGCCTACTCCAGCTGCGAACTTTATGCAACTCCCAGGCTGAACTATGTTGATGTCTGTATTTTTTATGCTGTTGTTTAGTTAAAAGTTTTCGCATTGTTCTTGCGAACAAGTTTTGCTATCGAGGCCTATATAGAATAGCACAACAAACAACAGCAGCAACAACAACAACAGTGGAGTCCTTAAAGTTTTGAGTATTACTTCCGTTGCGAGAATTGTTTGGGGAAGAACGAGGTGGTACGCGGACTCAATACCAATGAGCTTTATTGCTAGAGTGGAAAAAGTAAATATTTGCATACTATGAATAGCAAGCGCGAGACAAGAAGGACGACTGGCTGGGTTAAAACATTAAAGAGCAAAACATTTCGCTTTCTTTTTACTCGTCCTAATGTCGACTGAGTTAGACCGGCATCGTCTATTGGATTTATTTGCAAATCATTTAACATAAATTCCTGGCCGCCTTCGTGACTGCAATTCATATATGTGTAA
Source organism: Stratiomys singularior (assembly GCA_954870665.1). Taxonomy (NCBI): domain Eukaryota; kingdom Metazoa; phylum Arthropoda; class Insecta; order Diptera; family Stratiomyidae; genus Stratiomys; species Stratiomys singularior. The sequence goes on along the minus strand of OX940880.1, from coordinate 109,623,772 downwards.
GTGAATTCACAAAACGGGATTTCCGCTTTGATTGGATCAACGGCTACTTACGAGTGATTTTTAAGCTTTTACATTGTTAAATAATGAAAATTGCGGGGTTGTAAAGGACATTGGGTCCATTGAATAGTTTGAATTAAGGCGAACCGCACATTTTAATGTTGATTATTGGAATTAATGTTGTTACTGGGTAAGTGTGAAATTATGTTGAAGAAGTCATGAAATAAAGTTTTTTGGAGAGTGAAAACTAAATGAAAGAGAGGAATCGCATGTGCTATATCCCGAAAAAACAGGTAATTAAAACATATTCATGGACATCTTCTGGCCAAGGTTGTACATTAGAGGTAGAATATCAAAACAGGATACCACTAACTTATTATCAGTATTTGTTACTAGTTAATAAAAAAAAAACAAGTAACATCTTGCAGAAAACTGCGATAACTCTTGAATACAATAAAAAAAGAAAAACAAGGTCAACATCTATCACAGATAAATCTCAAAAAGAAAACAATCAAGCACAAATACTAGGTGTTCAAAGATGCTTGCAGGCAACCAGTAGCAGTGAATACAAAGAAGGACAAGGTTTATAGATGCAATTTCTTAGAATTTCGAACTTCTTAGAAATGAACATATAATTCGAACATATAATTTTTATTAAAATAAAGTCGAAAAGTACCAAGATAATACTTTTTTGGGTACTGTTTTGTATAGACGGTACCCGTGGAGCAAGCTTGACAGATTTTGCTGTAAATCTGGATTCGACAAACAATTTGAGAAACATAATTCAGTCAAGATATCATCTGAGCTAAATTTGATGGCACCAATAAGAAAGTCGAGGGGGTGTTTGCTAGCATGGTTGGTGAAGAAAAAGCCCAACTCGGGTCTGTGTAGGCTTTAGGCCTCCCATCTTCTGAAATCAGATGACCTTCTCGAAATCAGATTTTCACCGGTGTTTTATACTCTACTGGCTTATAGAAATCTTTCAATAGGATATAACAACGAGCTCTGGCAAAAAAGAAACGAAATCAACTTCTAGACAGGAGCGTTTTCTCGAACGCGGTTTAAGTTTTTTGCGGCTTGTCTGCGTTTCTATGCAAGCGAGAATAGGGATCAACAACGAAGCCTGGGAAAAAAGAAACCGTATCAACTTCTACCGGTATGTCTTTGCTTGTATGAGATTCTAATTTTTTCACTCCTGTTCGCGTTCTGATGCATGGAAGAATAGATTTCCAACTGACAGATTTTCACAGCTCAGAAAAATTTGGTCCAACCTCCATACCCAGCTTTAACGGTCGGAAAGGCGAGTATCGCTCGCCACTATAATATTATGAAAGGATTAACGGATATTTTAGATCGATTGAGCCCCACGGGAGTTCAGTTGCGATCATCGGTTTAGCAAATCTGATTGTTCATCGTGCTCTTTCGATGCTAAACCAGAGATTGAGAATGACCAGAGAACTGCAGATGGTCATCAAGAAAATTCTGAATGTCGATAACAATCAAGAAAGGGGCAGCCTGAAATGAGTTACCTATAACCCGGCAAGGAGCTGTTATAATGCGACCGAAATATGGTCAAAAAGTTTCATCTTGGATTTTCGGTCTGTTGGAGCCCGGTTGATAGAAAAATTTGCGTCAAAAAACGTCATGCCTAACGTTTGTTCGTAAATTTATTTTGTTTTATGAAAAAAATTTTGAAAAGTTTTCACTCGAAAATTTGTGCTGTCTATTTCACAGTACAGACTTACCCGAATATTTCCCGCCCTTATAGTAATGAGTAATATTTTGAGGGATCTCATTGTTCAATTTTTCAAGCATAGCTTCCTTCAAAGTTTCTATACTAATTAATTTCCTTCCACACTCTTCCTATGCGCTTTTCCTTCCTCTTCCATCTATAGGGATGAGATCCGGCGATTGAGGAGGGTTTGAGCTGTTTTGGTACACCATACTCAAAACATATTTTGACAATGTTCGACCATTATAATGTTGGAAGATCCATGATTTCACTAGTTCTGAACTGGTTGCACTAATTTTAAATTTTCTTAAAAGATCTTCCAATAATCATAAGCCTATAATATAGATTAAATAAAGGTCAGATTACCGTATCCTGCTGCATAAATGAACATCTAGACCACTGCCGATGCCCCACTAATTTTTCTCATCACTCAACAGGACATCATTCCAAAAATGCAATGGGGTTCATAAAGTGTTCTTTGGCTAAGTCAAGAATCTTTTTTGTTTATTCTAGTAATCAAGGGTTTCACAATAGGTAAAATATTCGGATAAGTGACTATTTTCGATTTACTACTGTTTCCTGTGTTTCTTGTGACCTTTCTTTTGTAACTTAGTTTTTTATTTTTCAATTATGTCATGATTATACCTTAAGAAATTTTTAATATTATTTTTGCACTCCTTTTCCTCAGGTGCTACAAAACGTGTTTGGAAAAACGGTCGCAAGAGCAGAAAGAAGCGTTCTTCCTTAAATTTCATGAGTTGGCAAGTAAGGATCAGAAAGATACAATTTCGCAGGTGCAATTGGAGGTAATGGACGTTTCTCGGCATTGTCAGAGAGAAACCACTGTACGTATTACAGGAAAACGTAAACAGTATACCATGTCATCCTGTCTTTTCGCAAACGGGCGCCGACTGAATGTGTTCAAGGGAGCTATGTTGACTCTCTATGAAGTTAAAAGCAAACGATTACGCAGAATTAACACAGTATTATATATCATCCTGTCTTATCGCAAATGGATGCCGACTTAGTGTTTTCAAGGGAAGTATGTTGACTTTCTATGCAATTAGAAGCAAACGATGACGAAGAATTCACACACATATGAGTCAATCGAAATGGGAAGAATAATAAGAAACACCCGATACGTACGAGCTTATAAAGGACAATTTCAACAGCATTCCTTTGAAAACATTACATTACACCAGTGGTATTAACAAATACTTACCAGTGAAACTTAGGCGTTCCTAAGTTCCTAAGGAACTTCCGAAGTCCCTAAGAAAGGGAAAGAACATTTCGGAAGGAAATCCTGGAAGAAACACCTTGGCTCCAAGATAAAATACAACTTTATCTATTCGTGTAACTTCTATTACCGTTAACTTCTATTACTCATTTTTTAATGATTATATTGACAAGCATATACCACAAACTGCTGAAGAAATTCAAGTTTTTTGTCAATTCAGATGACTGCACTGAAAAAGCATCGTAATCATGCAGTTCTGAGACATATATTTGTAATTTCGGAATCGAGGAATGTGGAATTCAAGCAGAATTTTCCTGTAAGGGGTCACAGTTTCTTTCCTTGTGATAGAGAGTTTAGAGCAATTAAAAGGAAATTTAGAAGAGTTGATCGTATCTACAGTCTACAGCAATATACAGATCTCATCAATGCAAGTTCTGGCAAAATTGAAGCAATTTAATTGGAGGATAATGCCACCATTTTGGATTCCAAAAACTGCTGGCCAAAGCTTTACAAAAATTCACTATCCCTGCTCAAGAATCATTATTGCGAAGAAGAAATAATGCGGTAAAAACAAATTTCATCACGGATTACTAATTTTTCGTGATGAAGAAAACTGTGCTGAAGGCACACAATAAAATAGAAGGACTGGTGCCGAAGACGTTCAAACTCAAAAAGAAACAGAGCATTAGTATTTCCCTGCCGACGAAAAAAAAATTTGCAGGGATGAAAAACAGTAGTGCCTGAAAAAATTGAAGACATTAAGAAAGTTGCTCAACACATTCCTGAAGAAGAAAAAAGGGTTTTTATAATCTATTGATTTCATGGCCAACAACTAGTGGAAGAGCAAATAATTATGAAGACTAGGTTTAGTTTGCGAAGAAGAGCTAAATCGAGTTTAATTAACCTAATTTAAATATATTTACTTTATCATATTATTTCATTTGTATGCTTCAGTTTTAGGTGAAATATAAGATTATCTATATCTCTTTTTGAACCTTTTTCAAAATTCTTGGACCTTATTTGGATCCTATGTTCGGTTCTCGTTAAACTATTGTTCTATTTGCTTTTCTTCTTTATCAATGGCGGACAGCATCTCCTTCAAAATGCGAGTGGTAAAAGAAAGTTTTCTCCCCTTTGAGATCCTCGCCAACCAACTAGCTCTCATCCTTTCAGAGATACCTGGCTGATTCTAAACAACGAGCTATGGGTAGATGGCAAAGTGGAAATTAAGACCGTGGCAGAACAAGAGATCTGACATTAAGCCCGGCGCAAAAGAAATGATTGGTTCGATAACGGATGCCAGGTTGCATTAGATAAAAAGAATCAGGCATACAAACATTGCTTGGATAGAAAAACCAGGATGATGACATGAACATTTTATCACGGTTGCTAATATCCACCGAAGAACTTTTCCTGAGACGCGGCAGCGAAGCCTAACTAGTGGGGCTAAAGCTCATGACTCATTCAAGAGAAAATACCTCAAATACCTAAAATATCACATCGAAAATGTGACTTACTTTGTGTATCTAGGCGCCGAAAGAGACGTAATATGCCTAAGAGTATAACTCGAAAATGATAGCTTTGATTCAGTTCTGATGATCATGCTCTATAAACAGGAAAACATTGTTGGAAATATACTAATCTGTGATAAGACCTGTGTTATGCTATGGGTGTAAAACATGGACCCTAATCCAAGCATCCGGAAACATATTGAACGCGTTTGAGTGATAGGTTCTGATGCGGATAATTAGAGCGAAGCTGGACAGGGACCAATGGTGAATTTGATACAACCATGAGCTATATGAAATGTTTGAGGAGCCGGAGGTCTAACCGATTTTAAGATTCCGGAAGCTGCAATGGGCTGGCCTTGTGAATCGTATGGACAAAAAACGGATACCCGTGGAGAAACCAAGGAAACGATGGTCTGACTCTGTTGACGAAGGTAGTTCATCGCTGCTCGGACAACGGACCGAGACAGTTGGACCATTGCTACAAGGGAAGGGAAGGCCCGAGAGAAGCGCTAGTGCTACGAAAAAGAAGAAGAATTAATTGGTAGAAAACAGAATATACTTTTAAGTCTAATATTTGAGGTATTCTCTAGCTAAGGATTTGGCGTAATGCAATGCATAAACCTAGCCTTGGGAGACCTCATGGCTAAAAATCAAGGAGTCAATTTTGTCAAATGTCACTTAAGATAAGGTGTAATATGTTACTGATTTGTGTTTGGCAGGGAGTAGATGGGAGGCTCAGTACTAATCGTAAGTCAGTATAACACTGAACAGAAAAATACTAGAATATCGTTTTCTTAATCAAAAGTCGTCTTGAAAAACACTATAGTAGCAAAATGTGTTTGTAAGCACAAGTGTACATGTGAAGAAGAAATTACTTTAATTACACTTAAATTCAGCAGAATAAAGTAAGCCGTTTGTGAATTTTATCATTTTTTTTTTTTTTTTAATTTTATTAAAATAAGTAAATCATAGCTGAGCAAATGAATTGAATGAGCACAATGACAACACGAAAAAAACAAAAAAAAAGAGATACAATAAGTTCTATATAATTATTTCCTGTTATCATCGTGTTCCAGTTATAAGACTCTAATTTGCTTCTACTTTATTGCAAAGGACAATGAAATCCTCTTGGATAGCGATAGTGAGGACAGTCGACAAAATATGAATAAGCGCATTTCATTTGAATTCAAAATTGAAGATTGCATGGGCATTATGCAAAAAATTTGGTGGCATTCTAGTACTTTGTTGTACTAAATATCTGTAATTGGCTTTCATAAAATCATCAGATATCTCTTTTTTCTATTGTTTTCTAATGATATTTATCTCATTTTGTTTTCAGGAGTAAATTAAAATTCACACGGTCAATTATATTTTAGCAGATTATTTGAAGCTTTTATCGTCTGCTTTCCTTCGAGTCTATTGTAAAAATCCTTGATTTCTGCTGCTATTTAAGTTCAGAGCACTGTTCTCACTCACCCCACTGTCTATAACAAGAAGATTTTCCCGGAACAATTTAATTACATAAAGTGACTAACTGCAGGAAAATATTCCTCTTGTTTAATGTTATATAATCTAAGTATGCAGTCTCGCTCCCTTGTCTCATGGTTACTATATTCGAGGCAAACAAAAGCATTATTGTATTTATATAACAACTACATACACATAAAAATCTACAGTTCTGTGTCTCAGTAACTACTAAAATGTATCTACCAACAACTACCTATACCAGCCGCACAACTTAATAACCTTTTTCGCGTCTAATTTTGCACCATCTTACATTTAATTACTTGGAACAATAAGTCTAAGGATGTCATCCTAACCAGAATTACATGGCGAGAATATCGTGTATAAACAGCGAAAACCGCAAGACCATGAGTGACTTTATTTTCCAGTGTATTATTGTATGAAAAGTTTTTGGTTACGGCACGTAGTGAAACGAAAAAGTTTGCTAACATTTACGGGAAGGACATTTTCCTACAATTTCAGAGGAGTGAAGTGTGTAATTGTACGTTCACTGGATCTTTAACAACTTTAAATTGATTATAAAAGCCTCTTGTAAACTGTAATGTCTATAATTAATTTAACATGCGAACATTGAATTTCACTTGTTACTGTCGGATACATCAGGAATGCCTTGCAATTGCAAGGACATAACTTTTCGACAAGGAGCCGCTTGAGTAACTTGACTGCATATCAGACTATGGAATCTGTTAAAGTCTTGTTTAGGTTTGCATTTACACTATAAGACTTCATCCAGTTGATTTATCGTCTGAAATACAAAAAGGACGAACGAAAATGTCCAACGTGGGAATAGCAGAATACCACCAATGTAAATATTTCGTTTCTTTTGAAATTAGCGGTATGGGTTCCGAATGATCTTTATCACCACAAGGCAGATCTGTTTTTGTAGGAGGTCTGTTGCCTGAATTTGTGAACTGTGTTTCAAGTAAATATTTTGAATGCTGTCCTTGCATGTTATAAGGAATTAGTAAAGAAATTGTCGGACAATATATTGATGTCATGCCTTCACTGTTTTGCGTTTTGTAAACATATACATTCTTACTGCTTTCTAGTACAGGTAAATTACCACTGTTTTAGATTGGTAAAGAAAATAGTTATAGTATCTTCCCTTACAGCATTCAAATGTTCTAGATCCGTTCCTATTCTCTCACTAATCCTCAGGTTCTTAATTTATGGATTTAGTTTATGGAAATTTGATGTAAAATTTAATAATAGTGGAATTGATCATGTTTTTGATATAACAAAATTAACAAGAAAGAAAAAACACTCAGTCTTCTTTTGAAATTGGGAAACACGCTCAAAGGATCGTTGTGAGGCGAGAATCACGGGTCTAAATAACCTCTGAGATCACTACATCGCAGAGGATCACTAGTCTCGGCTACTACAACAACGTATATAGGTTAATATTTCCTTTTTTTCGCCTTGCTGAACATTTGTGGATATCCCGATCTCTGTTGAACTTAGGTCCGCTACCACAGCTTCGGAGGTAGTCTTAAAACATACAAAGCAAAATTTGACAGATGTATGCGTCAATGCTTCTTGGGCCTTATGTAGCCCATAAATGGTGACAGAGTCGGCAGCTTTGTTATTGTTGAACTCAATAAATAATGTCTTATATGTACTTTTTCCCCATCCATTTTATCGTTTTAATGAACTAAACCCTGAAAATGTATAATGGCATAGGATAATCATATTTGTACTTCAAATTGAAGGTATTATCACCTGATATTATATTCAAATATAAACGAGCCTTTTGCTTTTGAGGACTTAAAATGCGTGGTGATTCTTGATGACTCGAGGTCAACCCAGTTTCTTTAATTGTCGTCTAAATGAGGGTAACAGAAGTTCGTCCTTCGGTTCCAGAACTCGTCATAATAAAGTTTTAACGAAAGAAGGCGTTAAGACAGCTGAAATTCGGGATCGATTGCGAGCACAGTTTGGGGAGAATGCACTTTCATGATCACCAATGAAAGCCTGGCGAGCCGAATTTAAAGGAGGGCGTGACAAAATGAAAAATGTGAGTTACAAAGATACTCCAGCTCCAGCATCACGCCTGACAACGTTGCAACTGTTCATTGACTTGTTGATCAAACTGGAAACGAGAATCAGTGTTGGGACTGTACACAACATCCTTCGATGCCACCTTAAATTTCGAAAAATCTCGCTTATGTGGATTCCACGTCTGCTTACCCAAGAACACATTAATTCGAGAGGCTTCTTGCTCATTTTCAAGATGAAATGAAGACTTTCTTGCAATGCTTTGTGACGTATGACCAAATGTGGGTACACCTCTACACTCTCGCATCGGAAAGGGCTAGAATGGAATAAAACACGCAAACACAAAACATGCTTGTCATCGGGGAAGGTTATGTCAAAGGTTTTTGGGACTTTCAAAGAGGTTTACTCATATGGTTTCTTTAAGATCGCCGCTCAATAAACGCTGCCTACTATTGTGGCCTTCTTGACCAGTTTCAAGCCGCAAATCAGTCAAAAAAAAAAACGCCCTAAGTCCATCTTGTTTCTCCTTGACAATGCTAGGTAAGCTACAGCCCTAACAACCCAAAAATTGGCAGCCCGTAGCTTTGGTACGATGTAATCTCCATATTTTTGGATCTTATTTGGTTGCACAGTATGTGCGCGATTTGTTTGATATTCGCCCGAAGTCATTCCTTAAAAAAGCCTTGAAAACCGATAAGAAAACTGCATTATTAAGATAAAACTATTTAGAAAAATAATTAAACTGTATTTGCTTCTTGAATGTGAATAATAAGTGGAAAAAACTAGTGAATACTTGACTGTCCCCCGTAAATATACAATAGTACCTCAATAATGTGCTTGAAAGAAATAATAGACAGCGGATTTTTTTGCAGAGATATACAAGGACATAAAATTCCCTATGCAATGAAATGGAGACTTGGTTAGAGCCACGACCTGGGGAGAGATCAGTTGCCTGTCATGTGTCATGTGTCAAATGTCTGTCATGTCTCAAATGTCTGAAAAGCAAAGCTTAAAGCAAAGTTTTCGTTGGAAAAAATCGGTGGCCAGGCTCGATGGCAGCTGGAAGCAGTTTGTTGCTAGTTGTCAAAAACTAGAGATTAAAGATAAAGTTGATCGCGAGATCAACGTTGATTCAAGATTCGGGGTAAACAAATTAAATTTACTCAAACTTCAGCGGTACATGTTTCTTCATTTAGAAAATTGTCAAAAGAATTAAAGTGAAACAAATACAGTGTTGTTATTTATAGTTTTTTAAAAGCTTTTGTATATCTTTTTCAATATTGTTTTCACAAAGCCCGTTCCAGAAAGGATCGTACATATTATTGTATCAAATTGTTGTTCAAAAGCATAGTTTGACAATTGATGCATGCCTTATTTCATTGAAATTTGATTGACGATACCAAGTTAAATTTCTAATTACTTGTTTCCACTGACTGTTCCTTCAGTTTTGAGTCATTATTACGTCATAGCTTCCAGCAATTGGAATTTCGGTTTTTTCAAGAAGCTAGTCGCTAAGTTTCTCAGCAAGTCAACTGATAAATTCTTTTAAGCATGTTGCGATTTGTCAAACGCAATTGGGCCCCATGTCAAGATTTGCTTATATTGGGTGGATACAAAAGATTTTTTGGTTCTTTCATATGGATTTCTACCGGCTGTTAGATATCTATTGCATATTAATTTTCTTGCTAAAGTGGTTAGATAACCCGGAACCTGATAAAGTGCATATTTTTTACTATACAAGTTTGATGTAGCACATTGCCCGGCGGTTGCTCATTGGAATATAAGCAGAATTATGCAAATAACGCATTTAAACAACGAGCATGTCAACAATAATTGTAATTTAGAATGACAGCTTTAAGCTCAGTCACGATCAGGGAGACTCAAGGCGGTGACAGATGGTGATCTATTGGAAGTCATACAAGGAAGTGATTAGATGATTATCGCAAAAATATGATCGAGGTTCTAGGTCCACAGAACTGATTGAAAGGCAAGAACGCACGCGCTAGGGTATGTGGTAAGGTTGGCTGCTAAGGTTTCCAGCGAGTTTGTTGGGAGTTTCTGGGATGAAATCCAACGTCAAATGAAGTCATTCTTTTGACGTCAGTGACAGTAATTAAAACTATTTCAAAAAGCAATGCGTGATAAGCGTCTGCCATTAGTCAATTTACGCAGAGTCATGTTTCCACCACCACAATGCGATATTGCGCTCAGCTGCTGTTACCCAGCGTAAAACACGTTCTCCCGATCTTGCATCAACTGATTATCACTTTTTGGGTCCTAAGACAACTACCTGTAGGGAAAAGAATAAAATTCTGAAGAGGTTCTTCGTACAGGATGAGCAAACTTTTCAGCGGGTAAGAGGAAGTTTTCTGCAAGACACAATTGGTAGATAATAATGGGGACTATATATGTATGAGGAAGTGACTTGTGCTGTGTAGTGTAAGATGAATTTCTGATTTTCCAGCACGTGAATATAAGAACAGTCTTTAGAAGTAAGGAGTTTCAATGAGGTATTGCTTTCAATTAATAATCCAAGTTTGTTCTACGTCACAACAGTCAAATGTACGAGTTGCTTTATTTTCTTTTTCGAGGTTGTGAGGTGAAGCCTATTTACAGAGAGTTAGAGTTACTCAGAGTCCGACCCTAAATATTAAAACGGAATCGGACTACCCACTGAACTCTTCTCCTGTTAACCAGGAGACCTCGTTTTTACCCTGGTATATTATCTTGTGCATGGCCTCTTTATTCAACGTTTTATGATGCCTTCGAATCAAAGGAATCACTCTCTCCGAAAAGAAGGGACAAATAGGAGTACTGAGGAAGGAAAGTTTTCACAGTGGACGCCTTTAGCCATTCAATTATGCCCTTCTACCTCTTCGTGCTAGGGTTACTGGACCGTATCGTGATTACAATCCCTTTGTGTTAAATTTAAGTATAATTGGATTTGTGTGAAATTTTTCTGAGAAATATACTTCTTAAGTAATAAGGAGGTCCCTATTGATTGTCAATGTGTGATGGCTGTTGGATGATTAGGCGAATCGAGATGTTCCTTGTTTAACGTAGTTCAACTGACCTGCATGTTGCATTCAAGCATTTCTTCCATTTCTGAATAATGTTTTTATTTTATTATATTTAAATATACAAATATTTAAAATTAAATTACACGCGGTGTACTTTGTAGTTTCAGGCTTTGGTTCATCCAAAGCATAGATTTTAATCAAACTTCTCCACTTTAGCCGTCACAGTCAATGACAAGGTAAAATCAAATGACATTGAAAGTTGCCTGGATTAAAAAAAAAAACAAAACCACAAAAACGAAATATTGAAAAACTCTTCATTAAAATCAATTTGCTATTGTAAGATTCATGGCTCGATAGTTCTGTTGACGATTGCTCGCAATAATTTTATTTTAATTGCAACAAATACAAATTTTGAGCATAATTAAATCGCTTAAAATTATACGGCCAACAGTGTTGTATAAAATTGGCGAATTTTCAATAAAATAAAGCATAGAGACGAAGAATTTCACAGAAAGATGGCAAAATTATTTGACATTTTCATTCTGAGTTTTGTTATTGCATCTGTCTTTGCCGGGCCGGTAAGAACCAAGATAAAATTGCTGAAGCAAATGAGAACCATTATACTTAATTTTTATTTCATAGGTTATAAAAATCGAAAAAGTCGATGTGGAAGTGATTGATAAAGAACATTTAGATGTTGCAGTGAAAATTCGACATGAAGATGCCAAATCTTTAGTGGATGCTGATGCTGACGTCAAGGAGGATATTACTAAAGAAATATTCTTTCAACTGATTATTGAAAAAAAGAATATTGATGGTATTGAAAGATTGTATACCGGCAAGCTTATTGACAGGTGCCATTTCGCTGAGAATCGTGACAAATATCCTGTTGAGAAAGCATTGACAGACGATATGGATAAACATGGAAATTTGTTTCAAAAGTGTCCTGTTAAGAAGGTAATTGAAAAGGTAATGAACAATTTGGTATTTACAAAGCTTTAATTTTTAAGGGTCACTACTACCTGAAGGGATTCGAATTCCAGCCAAAAGGTGTGATAGCCCAACATATCAAGGCTGGAGAATTTAACATTCATTTCAAAATGTACAAGGAAGTTGAAACGAAAACAAAAGCCTTGTTTTCAATGGTGTTCCATGCTAGAGTAGAGTAGATTGATTGATTTTGAATTGCCGGGTGACGTTTATAAATAAATTTTGACGAATAAATAAATTAACATGACGTCAACAGTGATATTTGCAATGCTTATTATATCTTTTGATGGAAAGAAAGTTATGTATGTAGTAGTCACTACTGATAGAAAAGTTACCAACCTAATCGGACGGACGCTAATACTACAAAGGTTGAAAAGCCCCAGGATTTTTAATGAAAACAAGAGTTTTTGGGAAAATGTTATATTTATTCCTTTGCTTAGCTGTCTTCGATCAGTATCTCTTTCCCTGGAGCCACCGCTTGAGGTTTGAGAACAGATAATAGTCCAATTGGGCCATCGCATACAAGGATGTGTGATGGTTATCGAGATGGTACGAGCTTTTTCATTGCCATAAAGGACCGTTTTTTCTTTATTTCTTCATTTAGTTTTTCGAAAAAATGCTGTAAAGTACTCTCCTATGACTGTTCTTCTCTTCTGTAGGTAATTGATGAAGATTATGCCATCGACATTCCGTAAAACGCGACCCAAAACCGTACCGGCCAAATGTTGGCTTTTTCACCACTTTGGTCGTCTTTCGTGGTTATGCCACTCTGCAGACTGAAATTGGACTCAAGCGTATAGTTAAGGACCTATATTTTATCCATCGTCACAAAGCTTCGGAAAAGTCCAGTCGGCTGCTGAATTATCAACGCGCTGCTGTTTTTGGTCGACGTTCAGCAAACGCGGCACCCATTGTGTCAATAGCTTTTTCATCTTCAAAATATTATGCAAAATGTATTCTGCCCATTTTATTGAGATGCTTACGGTCTCACCTAACTCACGAACCTTCAATTTACGATAATTCAAGACGATTTAATGCATTTCATGGCCTTCCACAGTGAGATACGTCTTCGGTGGTTTTAAAGCCCATTTTAAATTCATTAAACCACATATAAACTGTTGTTCTCAAAGAAGTAGATTTTGCATTGCATTTTTGTAACCATTGAGATTGTTGTTCATAGGTTTTTCCTATAAATCCTTTTTGTATTGAAAAAAATTGTTTTGTAACTTATTACACTTATTAACTTATTGACAATAATTTAAGAAGCGATGAACGAACTCGTGTTTGTTTCTTCTAAAATTAATGATGTTATATCCACTTCAATGAAAAGTGCTTACAACAGTTTTTGAAAATAGATGAATGTAAATTTTGCGTCTCTAGTCAAATCTTGGACGAATCGTTCAGTATCTCAACTTAAGCAATGCAGCAAATTGAATGATTCGGAATTTTTTGAATAATTAATATCTGCTCTTACTGACGACTGTCCATGATTCGATATTCATTTCATTTCATTTCCCATATCCGAATGTAGTATCTATCACTGCTGGCGAGTTCAGAGATAGCACCATAAAGAAAAATTGCTAATCGGTATAAAATGTTTGTACAGCTCTTCATCTGAAGAGAATCGGAGCAATAGGAAAAGCGTCAGAAATAGAAGCGCCAATGTGAAACTCTTCTGGGAACGTAGAAGTGTCAGCTTCAAGTATCTCTTAATTGAACCCTTATAAAGTGCTACATATGAGATTGCAACCCTATCTACAACCGTTTTTGCTCGAACTTTATAGGTTGTAGATAGGAAGATATATTTCCATGAAGATATACGTTTATGTATGTTCCGTTGCATTCAATGCATGAAGATATATTGGATGGTTTTCAAAGTTTTAATAGAAAACTGGATTTTCAGATAGGTAATGGAAATGTTGCTTATGCATAGTTTGCCTGGTAGGCGATTTGAAGTGTAGGGTAAATTGGTGATATGTAGAAAATTCTTATGTTTTAAACAATGGTAGATCAGGAATGAGAATAAAGATACACATGTTGTCTTGATTATTGATTGCGTTTTGCAAACAAAAAAAATTAACTTTCGGAGCAGAGGTTAAGATATAGTTCCTTTGAAACCGGAGGCATACAAGAAAATGAGATATAAGTAGGACTAATGGACGGTGCAACCATTTTGGGCCTTTGACATGAAAAGTCAAATGAAATTTTGACACTATATTTAAGTTTTCTTGTAGTTACAAAGCTATAGGTTTATATAACTTTTCTTATAGTTCGTTAAGGCTAATTAATTTGCATTAAGAATGAAAGCAGAAATTTGAAATTCCAGATTGAAAAAAAAAGCTTTTCATTTAAGCTACAGCAAAAAACTTGTACGAAAATTAGAAATGAATTTCGAATACGCCTTATTATAAGTGGATTCTGCAACTTAAGATGTTAACTCCTCTGCAGTAGAAAGATGTCCTGTGCAGTCAAAATATGCATTTATTTACTCAGATCAGGCTGGTTAAAGTGAAAGTACTGAATTTATAAAATCTGGAAAACTTCGTGCATTTTCAACGAATCGAATCGGTTTTTTTTTGTCGACGATGTTGGTAAAATTCCAACTCATAAGCATATAGCGATTCAATACATGTATGCATTGGAGCGGAACTGCAGTGACATGTGCAGAAGACTTAGGGTCAGCAAGAATACTGTGAAAAAATGGTGCAACAACGGTGAAAGAAACGTGCAGCATATGAAAAACAGTGGTCGACCATCGATAGTTTCAACAGAAGCATAACATAAAATTCCAACATTGAATGACGTAAGACCAGGTGTGGCAATACATGGAATGACGAAACGGCTTAACAGCTCTCCACAAAAAACGTGTCAAGATTAACCGTCCTGCGATATATTCGGTCCACCAACTGGGGCTGACAAGCATATAGACAACGAAAGCAATCTCCAATCTCCAAGAAGAACACCCGAGACGGGCTGGTTTTCTGGCAAAAATTCAAAAACCTCGGCATTGCTGATAACAATGTCTGATGCAAATACCCTGTTTGCAGACGGGTCGTCAATTCCATTGCATCAAATACTGAATCGACAGAATAGGAAAGTGGGCATCGGCGATCCTAAAAATATTGTCATAATAAAGACGCCGAGGTTCGACTTAAAAATCATGACAGCTGGCGGAGTGAGCAGTCGCAGAAAAGGCCAACTTCACTTCATAGTAAGGGATGTCTGCTAATAGAGCATATCACAGCGCAAATATTTGCCCCGTTTTGGTTACTAATTGTCAACGATTCAAGGACGGAAAGGAAGTTATTTTGATGGAAGATGGCTCCAAGGCGAAAACTGCTTTGAAACCTTATGACGAGACATGACCATTTTTTAAATGTATGGATTTATCCACCTCGCAATTTCCATGGTTTGAAGCCTAAGTTTTTAGTTACCCCAGACGAAAAAATAGGCAGCAGCTGGTTTGACGTGTTCTAGTTAAGTGGAATGGATTTTGTGCAGACTATCAAAACGACCTCGAGAATGTAGCAATACTGAAGGAGGGCACCTTATGTGTGTCGTATATAATAAAGTTATACTAAACTGATCTAGTTTACTTTTGTGACAACTAAATCGATCTCGTTTACTTTTGAGACAACTACACCGATCTCGTTTACTTTTATGACAACGTATACTTATAATCATGATAAATGTCCGGGTGAAACACTGATTTACTATGAACGTGAGGATTTAAGATCGTAAGCTGCTGCGCTGAATACAAGACTTCAAACGTCTGGACCATCGCTACTGATTGATGAAAGTCATAGCGCAAGTAATAGCTAGTGACCGGAGAAGAATATTGGAAGCTGAATATATATGTCATTTATCCTGACTTTGAGGTTAATCTGACCTTTATTTTGAACCGAACCATTTGCTTTACAATGGTTTTGCACTAAGAATGGCTTTCATTATTCACTTCAAAAAGAATTGAATACACCTGCAGACAATGAGCACAATATTTAGTCTTGAACGAGTTCTGAACAGGTTTATCAAGGAGCGTGTATGTGATATATTCACATCATTGTTTTCCCATTTTTTGATATTTTGCAATCGAGCGTTTTGCACATCCGATCGCGTAGCACTAGAAACATAATCGCAAAGAACACTATCATCAGCAATACCTTATTTGGTATTTGTACTGAAGGTGATTTTGACTCCTAAAATTCTATCAAATATATCGACAAAATTTCTTGGGAGAACTAGCTCATATTAGTCAGTAAAAATTTTTCCGAAACAAATAAATGCTTCGACATTTAGTGGCTTCAAAGTTGCATGTCAAAAAAATTCGGTGGGCTAGCTAAAAGTTCCTAAATCTTGACCAACTATGGTATAGTTCTTGTGAATCTAATCGTCCGTTCGAGTCGTCAGCTTCGAGGAGTGGCCAACAATCAAGAAACCGTTTACAAGAAAACAAAATTCGATATTCAGGATAACATTTTCGAAAGCAAAATTTTCCAGACTCCATCTCCTTTATGCCTGAAGATTCCAATCAGTTATAAGTTATATTTCCGTCCTCGTTAAGGCTCAACAGCTCATCTCGGGGCTTTCAAGATGTGTCAATTGCCGGCTTCTCAATCCTGTGATCGCATTTTCTAATCTTGAAAGTCAAGAAACTGCGTACTGCCTTTGTCGATAGACATGGTCCATTTCATTTCAAGGTTCTACTGGTTATATTTCACCGACCTTCCCATCGACTGCTTATTTTGTCTATCATACACTGCAACTGTCAAACCCACCGCAGTTTCTGTAAAATATTGGTTTGGAGGCTTGTCGCTCGTTTTAAGCACATCCAAACAATAAAATAAGATTTAAATTTTGTGTACTGCCATTATTGGTTGTTAGCCGACCGTTAAACAATTGGAAAGAATCCTTCTTAACTGAAAATTTCTGAATAAGCTTTCAAACGTTTTCTGGGTTTGGGTTCTGTTTTTACTCGCCAGACTCTCATCGATTTTTTTCAATTGGTTTGAACAATATTTCATTTCCTTAATTGTTCCTCCCAGCCTTGTTTTGTAAACATTGACTAATTCGTCAGTTTAGAGTCTTGCAATCTCGAAATGACAGATGAGGCTGGTGTTCATATACAATGTCCTTGTTGTTTGACATTTATAAAGAGAGTTTACGAGGTAATGATTTCATTAATAATTTGAGGTAATGACGAAGCCTTCAGCTTCACAATTTTGAAAATTGCGTATGAGCTCATGTCTGTATCCTTGCAAACATTCAACTTGGTTTCATGGAGTACTACGACTTGGAATTCTTGTCGGCTTGTCTGTCGGAGGATATATTTAACGTCTCCAGCCATGTTGAGAGATCTTACATGCCAAGATCAAAAGTTTAGATCGATGTTCACCTTCGCGATCGATAAAGGTAGAACTTAATAGCAGAACTGTAAATGTTACTTGAAGATAAGCTTTTCTCGGAATTCAGGGGAGCATTGGTTTTGATATGCAGGTTATTTGTGCTTATGGTTGGCTCAGGAAATTCAAAAATTTCAAAGTACCATCCAAGAAAAGTTATTATCTTTGTACCAGTTGAACTTGGCTTCACATCTGCTGTGTAGGGAGCGATTGTTCTATCTCATCAATGCAAAAAGTCCTGAAAAACGGAAATCTACAAATATTTGTTAGGAATAATTCAGCTACATATTTTTTTGCATTAAGTTTTAAACCACTTTGGTTTAGATTTTAAAAAGGTTTTAAATAGTTTATTTGCTTTCCTTTCAAGAAACGGACACCGCAATGAAAATTTCATAATCATTTCACTGCATCCCCTATCTGTGCAAGGAATCATTTAGTCGCATCGACTACATCCACCAATGTTAACCCTATCTCCGAATGGCCTGAGGAACTGTATTCACTATGCAAACTTCGAGGACAGAAAAGTGGAGAAGTCACACTCTTGGACAAATACGAAGCTTTGGGGGTCAATTTATGTGGACATGAGAACTTTTAAGCATTGTGCGGTTTTTCAGACGTTGAACTCTGACACTTTTCGTTTATTTTATCTCTATCGGTGGTTAAATTGGGTGAACAAATGTTTTTATGCGGTTCTATTGTATTGTTTGGCAATCTAACACCATCGACTAGCACGAAGTATTATCTAAGTTGAATACATTTCTGTACATACTACACAGATGAGTATGAGTATAAGTGTGTAAGGGAATGCATGCGTTGACTATAGTGTTTGGGGGTTGTAACAAAGTGTTGTTGTTGTTGTATGCCTTCTGGGATATAAGTCGAAAAGAAGCGAAGTAAAAGATTATTTTGTTCGGCAACAAAGCACCAATTTGAATGGGATTACGTACACTATGGTACGATGCGACCCAAAGGTCAGATCCTACAATTCTTAACCCCAAACGAAATGTAATGCGTCAGTTTAGAATTGACGTTACATAAATCTCATCGTCATTGTCCTATTCAAATTGGTTACAGCCTTTTTCGTTGTCTTGATAGATGTTGTTTAATGACTTTAAGACTCTTAAAGGTGATAAAGTTGAAAAAATTCAATTGTGCCACAATAACGATGATAACGACGAGTGTGAAGTGCTTTGGGGGTAAGGATAATGTCAATGGGATTTGTTCCTATGTAGTGAAAGCTATTGAATCAGAATTTGAGTTCAAAGTCAAGATGAACGGGTCCTGTGGAGTATGAAGCATATGAGTTTTTTGCCGAGAAACAGACGAAATAAGGTTGTTTGCCCGTTAAAAGTACCAGTACAATAGATGGTTGTGCAAAAAATTTTGATGTAAGTGGTTATAAGAACCTACGATAAGTATAAGTACTACGATAAGTAACCTACGATAAGATACTTCATCAAATCGGTAGCAGAATTTAAAAATGGAATCTGTAAATCAAGTATAACATTGAGGGCTGAGAGACATAATGGCATAAGTCAGAAAAGCAATTTTTTCAAAATTGAAGAAAAATCGGTGAGTCGAGAAGAGTAACTTTCTTGTAAATTTTTGAAAGTCTACGTATAAGATTAACCTTTGAAGCTTTGCCTTGAATTGCTTCTTATAATTCTTAGAATACCGTGATTCACTGGGGGATGCATTTTAGCAAATACAACATGTCTCTTTTCTAATGCATGAACATAGATCGGGGCCGTTTTAAAGTTTTTTTTGTTCAATAGGAGCAAGTCTTCGAGCTCAACGCTTTTGGCCAGGTTCTACATTAAGCTCTTCAAACGACATGTCCTTATTCATAACAAACTGAAGCCACTGTATTTTCAACCGGTTCACTTTTTCGTTTTTGGCAATTTTTTTTTTCATTTTGAAACTGCCTTTGTCCATGTGCCAACACTCACAAACTCGTCTCTTTCTATTCTCACTAACACGGATTTATTTATCTTCTTTGCAGATTGTATAGTTCTAAACCATTTACCCGGGATTAAGTCAGTTTGATTTCGGGCTGCGCGTTCGATGTGACCAAAGCCAGCATCATTAGGTAGATACGAGTGTTCGGACCCCATGAATTTCAGATCAACGATATCAACATTCGTTTGAATAAAAATATTTAATTTATCATATAAAAATTGATAAAATAATAAATAAACTTAAAATTTGAAAGTAAAATCAGTGTTAACAGCTGTCTTTCCTACATTTTAAATCGTGCATTTCGTTTTGGCAAAAATTATCTTTTACGATTATTCCAAGTAATCAGAATTATAAGTAATGTCTCCTTCACATACGTAGCAATTCCTTTGTTTGAGCAAATTTGTCTAGTAAAGGTTTTTCCACTAAAGACATAAATTCTTTTCTGTCAATGAAACACAGAAATATTTCAGATATTGAGTTCAAATTTATTGTGGATGAAGTTCAAGCATTACGTTTTATGAATAAAATTCGGTCATATGACCACCACGAGTTCGCTCAGAGCGGTCGATTATTTGGACTAAATTTTCCACCACACTGGCCCTCATTCGTTCTAAATCAAATTCTTATCGTCTAAAGTTGCTGGCTGGTTGGCCGGAAATCCAATGGCGTTAGATCGCATGAACGAGACGACCATTCGACTGGACCGTTTCACGAGGTAACACGTTCACCAAATTCACCTTTCAATAAATCGATTGTGAGGCCACCTGTTTGGCTAGCGACACCATCTTGTTCAAACTGCAAATCGTTGACGTCAAGTTCATTGAACTCCGGCAGCAAATAATCTTGAAAATCGCACCGAAAAAAAGTATTTTTGCGGATGCAACGGTGTCTCAAGAGGCACATTTGGGTTTGTTGCTGATTAATCATGCATATTTTGCTTATTAACAAAAAGATTGAACCAGAGATGAGCTTTATCGCCGAAGATGATTCTTCGATGAAATTTTTCATTTTCTCCAAGCTTTGCCAGAGCTCAATTGGAGATGTTTCGGCATTTCGAATGATCAAGTGGCTTTAGTTTTTGAGTCAATTTTATCTTGAAAGCATTTAAGCCGAGATCCTTTCAAAAAATACCATAAAGTGTCATTTGAGCGATGCCTGATTCTTGAGAAAGTTGTGGAATCGACTGATTTATTTTGAATCGATGCTCTTATGGCTGCGATATTTCCATCGCCTCGAGCAGTACGACGTCTTTTTGTTACCCCGAGTGGAAATTTGACCTCGCACAGCTTGTCTGAAAATTGGAATATGCGCTCTTAAAGTTGCGACCACTAACTCAGAAATTCGGTAATAATTTCCAAACGTTACTGGCTCTTCGACTTTACCAGGATGAACATTTTGACACTAACTAACGTTTTGACATTGACAGTTCATTGAAAAAATTTAAAGGTGCGTTCGTATAAAGATTCGAAATTGAAATGTCCCTGATGGAAAATCCGATATCATGCCTTGCAACGCATTAAATCTTATTGGAATTTTCATCTAAATATTTGTTCTTTTTGCATTAAGTAAAAGATGATGTAAACCGCCAGAATACATAGTACAAAGGCCACATTTTAGCAAAATAATTCAATGAAATGATTTCACGGAGAATATAAATCGAAATAATTATTTAGCGATCAATATTTAGTAGTTCCTCACATCAGAACAAATGTAAAACTGATCATAGTTTGTATCTATATTTCCTGACCTGAGTAGAAACATGTGAGCGTTAACCCTCCGTGAGCCCTGAACCCTACCATGTGGGGGTTCGAGACCCAAAAGATTATCAGGGGAAAGAAGGTGTACCATGTAGTTCTTTATTTATTTTTACTATCTATTTTTTCAACAAAACAAACCCAAGGAAAATAATCCACATTTGCATTCTTTTATAACATATGAACATAAGAAGTTTTAAAAACATTACGGGGAAATTTTGTGAGACTGAGGCCCTTCAAATCCAACATGGTTCATGGAAGCGAAAATTTAAGGTAGTGATAAATCTAAGGCAAATCAATTTGTTGGGTTGCAAATTAGTATGATATGTGGCACTCAAGGCTGTATGGTGGGTGCTAAGTACAAGTTTTCACGATATACTTGAAGAACTTGTTCAAGGCTGCCTATAACAGTTTAGACCTCCTGGTATATCCAAAGCAACAATTTAGTAAAACTTTCAGGAAATTGCTCATAAACGTACCATTTCGAACCCAAACAAAATCTAATATTCATTTTCATCATCAACTGATTACAATTCATACACCATGCCTGATTCCAATCATTTGAATTCCTAATAAATTTTTATGTTCTGAAAATGAATAAAAGATATTCAACGTGTTCACTTTTTCAAATAAGTTTGCGTCTCTCGGCTTTCTCTCTCATTCTGTCAATCGTATCCTTGTCGTTGCTTCAAAATTCTCTTTTCAATGTTTGCAGCAAATCATTTCTACAAAATTCATCCGTTGGAAATAATCTGCTTTTCGCCGCATCATTCGAGAAATCGGCCTCTCGAGAAAACGTTAACCATTCGATTCTTACCGGTTCGTTTCGTCCTCTTTTTCCAATTCCCTGGCTGGAAAAGTTGTTTGTACATTTCGCATTGGTATTTCATCGCCACGTTTTGTTTAATGCACGACTGATCATCCTTTTTGTGGTCCAGTGGGTCAATCACTCGTCTTTTTCTTTTGCTATTCCACAACTGCTATTTGGCCATCCTGGCGGTCGTGCTGTTCATCTTCTCTTCGTCATGTTTCTATTTGTGTTGGCCATTTCTATTTGTTTCCCCATTTTGTGTTATGTGATGGGGATGCGAATTGGTGATAAGAAGGCAAGACCAGGCCTGGCCGGGCATGAGGACCAACTATTGAAGTCGGTGCAAATGAAAGAGTGTCGGCGTAGGGAGGTTTAAATTAAGAAGGACTTCATGCCTCTGTTCTATTTATCTACGTCGATTAAGACATTTTCTATCGAAATTCAAAAGATATTCGGAAGTTCGTATAGGCTGGAGGGTTGAAAGTTGATAGAAACACTTATTTGCTTCAATAGCTCGGCGAATGATAAAATGTGAGTGGATTTCTGAAGGCTCTTGTACTGCAGAGGCTTTAGGAGTGATTCAAGGCTGGTTGATGTCCTATGGAGGACAATATTTTGATATCCCGGGTGCAAGCTTTATGCAACGGTGAATTTGCGGTATTTAAACTTTTATTGTATCTTAGGAAATTAGGGAAGATGTGAAGTGTAGCTGAACTGAGTTCTGTAAGAATCTCCAGGAATCTTACATACTTGTCAAAAGCAAAATAATTGGTCTCATCGCTTTGATAATCAATTTCTTATTTTCTCAAGCATAAGAATTAATTGATGGAAGACTTATCAAAAGTGTGTTCCTTGAAATCGCCTCTTTGAAGCATCTTTAAAAGGAAATCTTTTTGCGATTGATTGAAATGTTGTACTATTCGTGTTTGGGCATGCACAAGGAATATTTCCTGCAGATGAGCTGATAGTATTATGCAATATAATCTCGATAATCAGATGATTTTTCTCATCAATGAAATTATGCTCGCCAATCTGCTTTTTGTCAGGACGTTCGAGAAATCAGCTTGACGAAAAGTGTTCAAAATTTGCAAGTTTGCAGTTAAATGGTGGTTCTCACTGTATGCGATTCAAAAGTAGAGCTCACGTTTATATGAGAATGCAATTTTGGAACATGGAAGATGAAGTTTTTAAGGAGTTTAAAGTATGAATGAAAGCGCTGATCATAAATTACAATACAGACAGGATTAAAGTGAACTATGATTTATCTTCAAAAGACATGTAGCACTCTAAGCCTGGAGTAGTGTTTGCCATGAAGCATGTACGGGTTTTGGGTAATAGTATATTAAAGATACCAGAATATTCATAGTATCAGGGAAATAAAGCAAACTTTCCTGGAATCAAAACATTTTCTTTGGGTCAAAAGTTTCACTGTTTTTCTTTTTGCCATCGACCAATTTTTTGGTGGACTTATGAATTGACTCATGAATTTGGATTAGTGGAGTAAGTGCTGCGTCGAGCAATAACGATTGAGCACTTTCGCTGAATTCCTTTCTATACAGACGGCTATAATTTCTCTCTCAAAAAATTTCATAGGCTGTGGTGTGATTGTCTGCTCTTTTTGTCTCACTATCTGAGTGGTTTCAGTATATTATTAGATTCTAAACTTATTTTTTTCAAAGAGTTTAAGTGTTATTCCATTCAAGAACGTTGAGTTGGCAACACTTTTTTCATGACAGCTGTCATGCTTCTTATGGTTAGTTTGGTTTGCCATTTTACCATAAATCAAAGCAGTCTTTGTAAATTGTGCAAATTTATATTGAAAATAACGGTTCTGCTCGAGACATTCGTCCATGTGTTTCATGGCCAACAAAAACGTTCATCAGATCAATAAATTCAAATAATTATAGGTCGTTTCCGCATTTTTCCGTTTCCGGATCTTGGTTTGCGGACTATCAAAATTCCGCTTGTACAGAAATTGAAGCCGAACAATCACCGGGTACAATATGCATTCAGTATATGGCCCCAAGAACAGATCTAGAATTGCATAAGAAAATTGTAGAGCGATGATCCTCATTTCTGGTTGAATGGCTGCGTCAAAAAACAAAACTGCCACATTTGGAGCAATGAGTAACCACAGGCAGTTGTCCAAACATTGTTACAGTCGGAAAAAGTCACTGTTTGGTGTGTGTCCATCCGTGCCTCATCCTGACATTGATTTTTGGCTTTTTCTTTGCCGAAACGGGGAAATTTTCCTTCAGTATGGTTGAAAGCATAGATTTTTGGGTAAACTTCATTAATTGTTTATCTTTTTCTAGTTAATTGATGTAGAACTATGTATAGTGGATTTCAAATACTGTAATTATTATTTGATTTGTCGAGAAAGCAGCCTTGTCAGTCTTTGGCTCAGAAAAACTTTGATAAGTCCAGGTCTGATAAAGACCTACATAACGACACCCAAGCAGTTTTCTTAAATAATCATTGGAATAGGACACTTATGGTTGTTTTTTGCCGTAATCATTTGGCGATCATTATTTGTCTTGTTTAGTTGACCTAAGTTTTTCAATCCAGTTATGATTTTATTATGAATCGGTATGATTGGGGCTTAAATGTGTGATTATCTTCTGTATTATATTTATAACCTACTGAAAGCATTATTTCAATCACAGACCACATACAATTCATGGACTTCTGAGTCCATGTGTTCTGGAACTTCTGTTCTGGACTACAATTCACATACAATTCATGGACTTCTAGTGCTTCCAGGACAGTGAAAATCTCTTTCTGAGTCAAAAGATAATTTACGGTATGTGTATACTTTCCTCTTTATTTCAACTTTAACAGTTGGTAAGACAAAATTTCAAGTGACATTGACAGATTATAATATTTGACATAATGTGATTGACACTTGAGGCTTAAGTTTCAAATTATTTACTCGTTTATTCATTGGATTTTGCAAAATTATTGGTTGTTACGATGCTGTTTTCTGTTTGTTTAAACAATGAGTTTTAAACTTGCATATGTTAACGATAATTTAAGGAAAATGTTGGGAGAAAGTGACTATGAAGAAGAGACGAATTCTTTGGATGATGTCGTATTATTGTATGAGGACGAAAGCGTGGTTGGTCTGGAGTTTTTTTTCACGAAGTGAAATTTGTATGTCTTCAGAGGTCACTGGATAGCCGATCAACCAAGGTAACAGAAATGATATTTTTGATGAATACAGTGTATATAATGAAGCTCCACTATAACTTAACGCAACTGTTTGACTAACAAGAAATTCTGCTTCAAGACCAACCACAGATAAAATAATTAGATGAAACATTATGACCAGAATGAAGGTTGGAATCGAGATTGAGCATGAGCTGGAGCACCGTGAAAATTTTACTGGTTAAAACTTTTTGCATATTGAACATATTAATGAAAATCCCAATGTCTTCACAGTATTTCCAAAGTCTATAAATACTGGTTGATGACGAAGTCATAGACTTTATGTTAGAACAGATAAAATTGTACTCTGAACAATTTATTCCTGCGAATCGTAAAGGACATATGACTCGTTCGAAACCAGTTAATAAGCAAGAGATAGACAAATTTACGGGCATTGTCTTGGCTAGTGGCATCATTAAGTCACCATGATAAGAATGAGACTGGAAAAGGGACCCTATTTCATGTCATCTACTAATCCGTTTTTTTGAGCAAATTTTGGGGTTGTTAGTGATGCTTTAACATCAGATTAATCCATCTACTCAAGATAGTCTTGAGATGGATTGCTACAAGGAGAATTAAAGGAACGAAACATTCAGGATTTTCGAATCATTAGACATAAAATACATTGGTCATATTAATTAGATTTTAAACATTTTGGTTCCTGGAACAAAATCATGCCGGATAATTAAACTCAGATAATTCTTTTTTGGATTTTCCTTGCACATTTCCAACATAACACTATCAATTCTCTTTGTCTTTCTTACTGTCACTGTCATCATCATCACCATCACCATTTATCTCTTTTAAAAAGCTATTTTACTTTTGGCATTTAGGCGCAATTATTGCAACAAAAGGCGTCATCACATCTGCGATTCCATTAGCTTTGCACAAATTGTTCTTTTCTGCATAGCAGTGGTTAATGGTGTTGGCTTATATTCGCTCCCAACAATGCTTGGTTGGAAGTGAACCTTGAATGAATGAATGGATGAGATCCTGAAGATTTTCTTCAGCAATTAACCCTTTGTGCAAGAAAAGATCGAACAGAAAAAAAACCCTGCTGCAATGTGCTTGCTTTCAGGTATGAACGTATTAAGACAGCATTAAAAACGTCATTGCAAGCGGTGAATTGCCAAGCTGAAAAGGGTATGAACATCTGTCAGCGGATTAAGTGTAGGAGGAAGGATATATAGATTGGGTGACTAGGGTTTCAGAGTAAATCGAGTTTTCATTGTTTCACTTGATATCAATTTAATGAAACAGTGTATTGGAAAGTTGAGGAAAGAAAGTTAGAGAGTAATTTTAGCTTAATTTATGAAAAGTGCAAGTTAAGAAGGATTTTATGTCAAAATGAAGTCCGTTCTTCGATTTTTTATCGTAAAAATTGAAAATTTGAAATTTTAGCAAATGCGACAGATTTGGTTTCAATCTGAGTCCTGAGCAGTGATTACTGTGGTCCATTTGGTGAACGAAGCACTCAGGGAAGAAGAATGCAGCCAAAAGTTTGGACTATTATCTATTTACTGGATTAATTGCACGCTAGGATTAATTAGAATATTAATTCCATATGGACAAGCTTCTACTAAGTTTCACCTTTTATTGAAACACCAAAAAAGTTCTGCTCTTTTTGGTATATACATATTTAGAAATGGTGCAAAGAAGGGATTGGTAGAATTGGAGCAGCACCATATCTGGGAGGAAGTTTAATTATCAATCTCAAGATCTTGATGAGGAGGTTTTTGAGCTAGTGCTGGTGCAAAATCCTCCATTGTAACAGTGGAAAAGACATTTTGAGCTGACTTTGAAAACTGGTGTGAACAATTTCACAAAAGCTATTGAAAGCGAACTCAGAAACCTCCGAAATCATCATGGAAACAATGTTCTTAGTAGGCTTGATAATAAGGCACAGAAGGGCTGGTTGATTCCGTCGTCCGAAGGACTATTCTATATATTCTATATTTTCTATATATTCTATATATTGTATAAATATGACGCAGAAAGCAATATCTCTTCATTTGAATGCTATTGGAAATATTCAGAATGTTGACAGATGCTGAAAAGTGGATGTATTTTCTGAATCCTAAACGTCGTAAGTCATAGATGAATCCAGGTGAATGATCAACGTTGACTGCAAGACCAAATCGTTTTAGAAACATATATATTCATCACTGAGTTTATATTCATCACTGCCAACAACAAATGTTCGATTTGAATCGAACAATACGTTAAAAATACCGGAATATGTTAAAAGGCACCATAAAGTTATTTTGCTTCATAATGATGCCTCCCCCCTAACACAAAGCAAAACGGGATGATTACGATCGAGACAATCGGAAAATACTAGCACACGCGACTTATGCCGGAGACACACTATTCTGTCGTGTTGTGTTGTCTGGTGGCGCTCTGGCGCAATCGCTTGCAAGCAGTCGCATCAGAACAGAATGCGCCACAACACAACACAACACACAAATATGCTTCTAACCATACGAAATGTATGAAAGCGATATGCGTCTGACGCGCCACAACACAACACGACAGAATAGTGTGTCTCCGGCATTATTCTGCAGACTAACCTCCGTCTGATTACCATCGGTTTGCATCGTTGGGACATGCACTCGCCGATCAACACTTTGATTCGTACATATGAAGATGTACGCGAATGGGTCGGTAACGAGGTTTGCTTTGAAGGCAGAGTTTTTTTGGCGTTTTTTGGCATTCATAACCTGCCGTAGAGGCAGAAAACTGTAAAAATTCCAATGGAGATTATTTTGAATAAAGTGTTTCTAAAGTAAAGTGTTTAAAGTGTTGTATATAATTTTCAAATAAAAGACGTGTAATGTCTACACGTCTAACTAGTAGTAATTAAAAGTAAGTAACAGTTAGGAATGATGAAAACAGTTTACGGCAAAAGTGGGCCAAGCTGGGCATCTTCTTGAATTTTCCTTTCAGAAACAACAAATGAACAATGAATTCAACTCACTCATAGATGGAATGAAGAAAAGATTTATAGTTCTAGCTATGAGTAAGTATACAACCAATTGTCAAAAATCTGTGAAAATTGTAAACCGATAAAGGAAAATTATATTAACTTCAATTTTGTCGAGCTTCTAGCTGGTGTTATTAAAATAAAAAGAATACGTTGAAGTTATACTTTCTATTAGCTTTTTTTTATTTATTTAATTTTTTGCAAATTTATGTTTCGGCGACGACTTACAGCCTTCTTCAGTGCGTAATAAAGAATGTTCCTCAATTTTTTCTTATGTGTAGTGTACACGTGTAATTAACTACTACTTAACCTGAACGACATTTTTATTACTAGAATTATATGTAAAAAAAATTTTCGTGAGTCAGTTTTCCAAAAACATCAAAGCTTACTTCCACCGTGGATCAACAGGAACAATCTATACAGGTACGCATAACCCTTCCAGGGAGTTCAATCATCCCATCGAAAACCATTGATCCATTAGCTAGCATTAATCTCGTTTCAAATACGCTTCCAGAGGAAAATCAAAAGTTAAAAATTTTCCAAAGTCGTTCAAAAATCGTTATTGTGTTGTATGAACCAAGTTATAACAACGTACACACACATACACACAGGAAGATAAAAAAAATATGAAGGAAATTAGTTGGATGGTAAAATGAGTTGAATAACGTTTTGTTGTAACAGTTCCTTCATCCACGAAAATGCTGGCATAACGGTCAGGAAGGAAACACTTCCCTAAAATGGGATAATGCCAAGGGATTAACTTCATCTTCTCGTCTTGTCGTGGAATTATCTTTCGATTTCATTTCGTAACGTCGTCTTCGAACGGACAATACTACCTCGAACATTATGTCTGTGTAGAATACTAACTGCTATGTATAGAACACGATATCCGGTTAGATCCTTAATTGGAACAGATTTTCACATTTAGCACTGAAGCCCAACACAGCGTTCCCAACGTCCCACATACTTTTCGACCATTCGATCTAAGATTCACCACCAGAAATTAATCGCTCAATTTCATTATTGGGGTCTTACCTTTTTTAAGAGGGTGGCGAAGAAAGAAAGAGAGAGAGAGAGAGAGTAAGTGTGGAGATGTGAATTGGTTGCAACTGAGCTCGCTAAGAAGCTTTGGCATGAGAAGGTGAGTGTAGTTTCCATAGATTTACACTTACATCTCACCTTACATTTGGGATCTTTCTCACGAATCGATTGAGTGCTACAGATTCATTTATGGCGTTGCCAAAGAAGCTGTTGAGCTGTGTAATTGAGTTTTGTAATCACATTTGATTCGTTTTGGCATCATACTTGAACCTGCTGCTGAGGGACTGTACTTATAAATGAAAGAAATCCAACGGAGATTTAATACTTTGAATCTAAAATCGGTCTAGCTAAAATTTCTAAATATCGAACGACTAGGTAGGTTGAGTGTAGTGAGGGGAGAGGAGTGTAGGGGTTAACATTCTAAAGGATCGAAATTCTATACGAATTTTCTATAATTAATTTTTCGTATCAACAGCTATGAAATGACTTCTCTAATACTGAAACGATAATGTGAGTTAATAAGTAGCTTTTTCGAAAGCCATCCAGCAGAGTCAGAAGTGGAGATGTAAAGACGAAAATATGGGTTATCTCGATATTCTAAAGTATAATCTACGGGAGTGCAAATAAAACTTCTAGACGATAATTGTTCATAGTATTGCAAATTTAACATGAGTGCAATCTTTTCGCATTCGTGTTTTTCAATAGCATTTATCTGTAAATTGAGAACTAAAGAAGTCGGAAAATCAACATCAGGACTTGACTCAAGGCGGAGCTTCACCTAGGCAATTGACATTTTCTTAAGTTTTCGCTATCCTGCTGGGCTTGAAAATTGTGATTTCATGATTAACTCTTGAGCAAAACTATTGGAAACTGAACGAAACATTGTAAATAGTTAAACGAACATGTGCCCATCATGCATCTACAATGGAGACATACAGAATGTTTCCTGATTATCCTGTCGAAAATTTCTGGGAAGATTTGCTGGCATATTTAGAATGTCTTTTCAGTATTACTTGTTCGTCATGGACAATTATACCGGAGGAAAAGAAATTTATGAATTTAAGGTTGCAACCGTTGGAAGTTGAGGGCGTCTGAGATTTAATGGAAGTTAAGTCTTAGTGGCAACTCCGTCATAGAAGGTTCCAAGTGCGGTTTAAAAACGAGAAATGATCACCTTATTCTCTCAACCCACAGATTTCATCGTGCTCTTCCCAAATACTACGAATAAGTAGTAGAAAGTGGTCTTGGGGTCGTATAGGATTTACAGATTCCGTATTTTATGGAATATGAAAAATGGACCAATGGCAATATCTGTAAATAGACCCACAGCTCTGCTACTAAAAAGAAACTTACGACTTATTTGTAGGGACGTCATAGGATAAAGGCATGTATTTCGCGCCTGATAACGGAATAAAAGTAATAACCGTGACGCTGGAGTAGAGTTTTGGCGACAGGTTAACACCCCGTCCCGGAAAACCCTTGAATTATTTCGAAACCTGCAGTTATCCTTCGGAATGGATTGGACCTACGGCAACGACTTCGCAACCAAAAGGATTACAACTAAAAAGGACTATGGCATTGGATCCTGGAATGTCAGATCACTGAATAATCCTGACGCTGTTAAGAGCCTTTTACAACAGGCCAGCCAATATAAATTAAACATATTGGCAATCCAGGGAACGAGCTGGACTAGAAGTAATATTCAAGACATGAGATTGCACACAATATTCCAAAGTGGGAAGCTCGTTAGAAAGCGAAAACTTGGAGGACTTTCATTGTGGATAGGGAGTATAAATGGCATGTTATTGACATTAAGGCAGTGAATGAATGGTTGTGTGCGAGTTTAAAAGCTAAATGAAATGAAGAAAACGTTCCACAATTACCAGGAAAGTCTATTCAATTCACTGCGTCTTAACAACTCAAAAAAAAAAAAATTCTGGGCGATTTAAACGCTAAAGTTGGCAATGTTGGCAAAAGTTGGCAACATACCGATAAGACAATTGTAACTGGGACCACTACTTATTTAGCCCTTTATTTTATCGACGAAGACAAGCCCTTTACAAATATTCGACATCGAAAGGCTCCAATCGA
Source organism: Stratiomys singularior (assembly GCA_954870665.1). Classification (NCBI taxonomy): domain Eukaryota; kingdom Metazoa; phylum Arthropoda; class Insecta; order Diptera; family Stratiomyidae; genus Stratiomys; species Stratiomys singularior. Next base: position 109,592,521 of record OX940880.1, on the reverse strand, counting down.
AGTGAGGGGCAAAAATAATTTCACGGAGACCCTCGACAAACAGATAGCTCCCATCCTATCAGAAACCTTGCTGAAGATAAGCAACGAGCTATAGGTGGACGTGAAAATGGCGATTTGGACCGTGGTAGAACAGACAATCAGACATCAAAAAGCGTTCGATAAAAAGAATCAGGCGTATAAAAAATAGTAAGGCAGGAAAACTAGGACGAAGAGAGAAGAATATGAAAATCTCAGGAGAGTAACGAATAAGATAGTTAGTATATAGAAAAGAACAAACTATGACAACCAATTGAAGAGCATCGATGTAAGTCTAGCGAGCAACAACACAAGATAAGCATAAAAAGTGCGGAAAGTGGCTCCAGAACATTCGAGCCTATATATATAGATATTCCTAGGGAGCTTTTCTTGGACCCACCAGCCATAGATGAAGTCTAGCATTGTCAAAATGACAATGACGTTGACAACGTTCAATGTTCGTGTCAATAACCAATTCACTGACGCCTTTGTGATATTAATATTGGACTAAAGCAGGGAGATTAGCTGGCCCCTTTCCTATTCATTTTGGCTCTGGGATATGTCATGAGAAAACTAGCTGTCGAAACGAAACTAGTAGGACAAATCAATGAGAAGAAAACAAAACTCATGATGCAGTGGTTATCACATATTGTCATATCACACATATCAGTTGGCGAATAGAGTGTTGAAAATGTGGGCAAATTTGCATATCTAGGCGCCAAAATAATGAAAACCGGTACTGAAAAGGACCAAATACGTCGAAGAGTACGGCTCGCATACAAGACCTTTTTTTCAGTTTTTGGACCAACGGCAACGACCTCGCAACCGAAAGGATGACAAATAAAACGGACTATGGCATTGGATCCTGGAATGTCAGATGACGAACTGATGATCATGAAGGCCAGCTGCATACACAGGAATGCAAAGCTGAAAGTATACAAATCTGCGATAAGACCTGAACTATGCTATGTGTGTGAAATAAGGATCCCTAGTCCGCAAATATATTGAACGTTTTTGAACGGATCTTGAAGCATATAACTGGAGTACACAAAAGCTAGACAAGGACCAATGGCGATACAACCATGAGCTGTATGAAACTTTTGATGAGCCAGAAGTCTCAAAGATTGCAAGAATGCGGAAACTGTAGAACTCTGGCCGTATGAATCAATGGACGAACTACGGCTATCCAAAAAGATTCTCTTTGAGAGAAATGAAGGGCGGAGGCCAGCGGAGAAAAGACCAGCTGTCTGACTCTGTTGGCGGAGACAGTTCATCGCAGCTCGGATTTCGAAATTGGAGGACGCAGTCAATGGACCGAGACAGTTGGTTGCGCTTGCAACAGGAATCGAAGACGCGAGAAGGATTGTAATGCTATGAACACGAAGAACAAGAACGACTTGGATCTTAAGGCGTCTAATGAGTTCAAGCAGATTACTCTAATTTACCGACCATCTATTTGCTAACGTTAAAGCAAGCTAGTTTGGTCATAAATATTTTTTTCGTCAAAACAAAATGCCTGTATAACCCCATCCATATCGAACCAGGAGAAGAAATTGAAATTTTTGCAAACTCAGTGGATTGTTTTATTATGTAAGTAACATTATGTAATATCCGAAAACCTATAGAAAGTGAAGGAGGGTGGAAGCAGCTCAATCACTTCTTATTAAAGTTATCTTTAACTACGTTCATACTTTAGAACCAACAAATTTTCTTAATGGTCTGCAAATATCTTTTTCTACTCCCTGCTTCCTACCTCTAACATTCAAAACAAAGAACTTAACACCAATTTTAATATGCCAATGGCTCCATTCAGCTAAGCCCATTAGAGTGTTAAAATCGTTTGAAAAGATTTAATTTGAATATGCACTTGATATATGGCATATTATATCTTTCACCCTTTGCAATAAGTACTACTTTAACGCGAAAGTATCTGTCTAATTTCTAAACTGGCTATAACATCTATATTATCGCCGAGTCTCAAGAGGCAAAATAAATGATATAAGGATACAACTTTCGGAGTGTGCTCGCTAAATTGTTTAAGGAGCGAAGCTTTTGCTGGTCGTGTTTGAGCATACAATAGATGGATATTATTCCACCAAATATCACACCTTTGCGACCTTTAACTTTCTTGGTTTTCCCAACCGACATACAAACGGTACATACTTTTCATCTCCGCACAGAGTCATATTCACCCTTCCGTAACTTCTTTGCCGAAATTAAATTCCATTTAAATGTACACTCATAAAAATTTATTTGTAGTCCCCATTCCAGGAGCACATTTTCCGCTATGAAGCAACTGAATGAAGACTGTAAAAGGTGGGAATGATGCCGTTATAGTGTGATGGGTGGTAAATGGTTTATAGTATACGAAACATTCAGCTACGATGTCTGCTTTGCACCAAGGACATTTTAAATGGCATTACCGCGAATGAAGAAGCTTTGATGATGAAATAGATACAGGAAGTGTGGATACAGGCGAAAAAACAAATGGTTTTCTAGGTCCTTAATTTTTACTAGTCCGAATCTAAAGTCAGTTTAGTAATACTGAGTGACTATGCATCCTTTTAACATGACACGTGTGTGTTAGAACCGGGTTATGTTTAATGCAGGGGTTCGAGAGGAGATACTTTGGTTATTTTTTTATTTTAAATGAATTGAAAAATTAGGGACTCGTAATTTCCACCAAAATTTAAGCAGTCTTTATACAATGTTAAATGTCTTTATACAATGCCATGATGACTTTGACCACCTTCCGTAAAAATCAAATGAATTGGAAGTAAGGAAAAAGGAGTAAAAAAAGAAACAAAACAAAATAATCTTTTACGGGAAATACCACACTCTCTTAAGGGCAGTAGAACTTAGAAAAATACAGAAGGACATCAAAAACGTAGAAACGCGTGCTGAAATAGAACGTCAATTCCTCAGGAGTCACAGTTCAAATGAAAGAGTGGCTCGCTGAAAGCCTTTGATTTCGGTGAATCGCCGACTATGGTAAAAATTCACTGAAGAACATAAAGATAAGGATATTGATATTTGGTTAATGGTGAGTTTCTCAGGTCGTTTCCAATATTTCCTTTGACGCTACTTTTCTTTTTACGTTAAAGGATTCCCTTTATAGACAAACTGACTTGTTTGAAGTAAGCTCGGGGAAGGTAACTATGGAAAAGTCATAAGGAAAACCGTCAAATATGATTGAAGATCCTTGAAGGTGTGACGCTGCATTTCCGCAGCAAGCGTTGGGAATTTACATTTCATACCAGGAACTATGGACCGAATGTGTGATCAGGAAATTATAAAAGAAAATGTTAAAGATGGCGCGTAGTGTTGGGGCGGGGAGTTATTTTGTCTTTTATCAAGACAATGATTCCAACCGTACAAATTGGCTGGTAAAAAAGTGGCTTCTGTATGATTGCTAAGTTCTTGCAACGCCTCCTCAGTTCCCAGATTTGAATGTCGTAGATTACTTGTGAACAGAATTTAGGAAAAAGTGACAAGCAAGAATTTGCAAAACTTCGGAGCTCTTAAGGATATCATTATGAAGGAATGGCAAAACCTGAATCCTCGTTTTGCAAACAATTTGAAAAAGTTTTCCATCTTGATGACGTTTGTATGAAAGAAAAGGGATTCCACAAAATATTATATGAGGAGGAAAAAAATTGCCACTAGGCAGTATTTGATCGTGTCCGATTTTGAGTTTGCGCCGTATAAAAGAAATTAATAAAGGAATTCATTGATTTTTATGTTTTACTTTTGATTTTCTGTAATTTTTCTTTTGTTTTCGTTTTATTTTGAATAATAATAAAAACAATAAAAAAAGTAACTATAGCGTTTCCGTTTTACATATGAAGCTTATCAGATAGCGTTTTCATGGGGTTGTCCGACTTGAGGGGACAGTATTGACAACTTCTGCTTTTAATTGTCCTGGCAAGATATGAACACGACGTAGTTCTTAAGGCACGGAATCTTTTGAGGCTATCTAAAAAACTGCTTCATAATGCACGATGCTAAATTAGCCGATTACAAAAAGCATGTAACAACGGAACTGAATTGCGTGAGAGGCAAGACTGCGAATTGAAATATTTCCAAGTAGGTTGTCATGAGTTTCGCAAGATCTGTACGAATTTGACACGCAAAAAAATCACCTTGTTACTTCCTTGTTTGTCACCATGTTTTTCCTTTCGGCCTAAGCTCATTACGCCATCTCCATTCGAGAAGAGCCTCTTGTTTTTGGGAGTGAGATAGAGAAGAAGTTGAGAGAACATGCTCATTATAAATAGATATAGAATAAATACATCCCCCTATAATCCTTCATAGAAACAATAAATATAGAACGACTAAGGTATATTTTACTTAAACACTTTTAGCGATAAATTAGACGCAAAAGCAAAAGTATACACCTCACACAATCTAACAAACACGATACTTACAGCTTTTACACAGGTTTTTCAGGTGCATTATAGGAATTTAAGGTGACTAAATTCTGAAATTTAAATCAGGTTAGACCAGGCATACATGCCTAACTTGACTGCGATTCGTCCAACTTCTGTATTCATACGCCTACAATGATCCTTTGAACTAATATCAAAATGAACCAGCTGTGGAATGCAGATTTGATTAGTTTATGTTCAATGTTTATGTCAAGACCTCAGCAGCGATACCAGTAATACCAGAATAGGTTGAGCTTTTGGTCAGCATCTCATTTATTTATTTATATTCTACCTAAAAAACTTATTATTCCATTATGAAAAGAAAATAAATAACTAGTGATTAAAATTAAGTGGATTTAATTCTATTAAGAGGAAGTAAGTCTTTCAAAGATGGCTTAACAAACGATCTAAATACGTAGCACGAAAAAGACTATGCTCGAGATCGTTATATGCTCTTTACCACTCGTTTATTGGTGAGTAAAAGTGTGCATTAGTACAAGCAAATGGAATCACAAATGGAATATTTCTTCGCGGAAAGCGCAAAAAAGATTGTCAAAAAAGTGTGCGTTGAGACTACAATCAATCTAATGGTAGCACAGTTACAACAGAAAGCATAGCTCTAGGACAGTATAGTGGGACTCCAAAGAAGGGAGACAAAAGGTTGACAAATTATAATATGCTTATAGAACATGAAGCGAGTTAACCTATGTAGAACGTATTCTTTTGACAAAATGAAGCGGGAACAACGGGGAGACTAGACTGCTGAAGAGTATTCTAGAGTTGCTAGGACCAAAGTTGTTGGCAAACGTACAATAGTGGAAAGATTATTGAATTTATGAAAATGACATAAAAGGAACTAACCACATATAGGATATGAGCGTCAAATTTTAAGTTTTATTCAAAATAACTTCAAATTTCAACCAGCGAGTCTGTTTATCGAACATGTTACTAAAGAGCAATGGTAAAAAATTTTTTACTCAGAGTGGACAAGTCATCTTGATGAAGCTGATAATCCTGAAGTGACTCAATTGAGCAATATACTTTATTCATCGAAATGAAGAAAGCAAGAAGAGAAAATCAAGGAGCAAAAATGATTTATAAAACGAAGAAAGAGAAGTGGTCCAAGACTGGAACCTTTGGGGACACTAGATGAAATATAAAAAACTCAAAGTTATATATAAGATACTTACGCGGCAGAACAAAAGAAAAAGTTAGACTGCATCCAGGACATTAATGATTATTAGATACAAAGAGTCATTAATTCCCAACAAACCAGATATTGATTGAAAGTGTGAAATGCCTTGCACAAATTCGCGAAGATTGAATAGGCTTGAAACTGCCTCTCCAACGCCTTAGCTATCTCATTCGTGAATGCAGTTTAAGTTTGCAAAGGAGAATTACTTGACCACAATTCAACAGAGAGTCGATTTCAATAGTTTTGGGAAACTGGAAATCAGAGATATAGGGAATAGTTGAATATATCAAAAGGATCAACACTTTTCAAACTGGAATAATGATAGCTTGCTTCGAACTAGTGGGAAATGCGTGAGAACTTAGACCTAAATTGAAGAGAAGAGACAACGGCACTAACAAAAAGGGCTTAAGAAATTTCAGAAATACATTTGATATCCCAGCAATACCTGGGCCAGGATTTATATAAGGTACAATAGTGTTAAAATCTTTTTCCGATTTGACTAGGGTCAGTACACAAGAGAAAGAGAGGAAACTAATTCTTGATGACAAAGTTTAAGGGGAAACGGTTGATTTCGAAGGAGGAAACCTAGAGGCAAAATAAAATGGATGTAATTTCGATGGATCTTTGGACTTATATAAGGATCAATCGAGTTAAAATTTTGTTTCGAACTCACGTGGATATGTACACAAAACTTAGAGAGAAGCAGGATTCTTGATAACGAAGTGGAGGCGGTCTACTCCCCGCAAACATTCTTATGAATGGTTTCTATGGAAAAAGAGGAACAAAATAATTAGAATAATTCCGAAATTCTGTCGGGGACTCATACTACACGACCGTTTCGGTGAATTGTACCAGGCAGATTTTAGTGACCTGATATAAGTCCAGGAAATCTTCGTATGATTGGACTTGAATGCAATCCTTAAGCTGCGAAAATACAACTTTAAAATGGCTTTGATTTTTTCCTAGCTTTGAAGCGCATCTTTTTTGCTTGATGTTCGAAGAGGAGTCAAATGTTCTACAAGGTTATTAAGGTACGCAAAAAATTTCTTGCTATTTAAAAGACGGTAAGAAGACGCAAACCAATCAGTCGAGAGAAGTTCAGTTTTGTCTTGAGAAAATTGAATTTGGGTGGCGGGACGAATTGGGTCAAGGAATACTGGTGGGTTATAGGGATCAGAAGAAACATAGAGCTGCAAGGAGTCACTGTTAGGCAAAGTGATGGAATATTTGATAAAACAGGATAAAGGAAACGACAACGGGGCTATGAATATGATTGAACGGTGACATCGAACAATTGAAGGGAAAAGGTGAAAGAGATCTGTGGAACAAAGTCCTTTCAGAATGATGTTTAGGGACAATATTTAGATTCAGATTCAGGAATTATATTTAGTAACGTATGAAGGCAAACCATTAAAATACTGATACAAGGATAAAGGTTATCTTCTTGGGATATGTATAAACAATAATGTGTGACAACAACACATACCAGGACTATGGGAACACAGAAATCAGTACAAGCAAAGCTACTAAGTGTCTTACTAACGACAATCGAAACAGACAGGCGTGGACCCTTACAACCACATTCACACCGGAAAATCATGTGGTTTGGAAAACACCGAAAGCAAAAGAATTGATCCTTAGAAATATAAGAAATATATAATGACGTGAGGCGGGCATCCAGCTTGTTTGTAAGACCTCTTAAATTTTGCTAATATGTTGATGGTTGAGGAAGATTTCCAAATGGCAGCAAGTGGGGCTATAACGAGGTAGTCTGAAGCTTTGGAAGTCTTCGTTTTGATGGCTGAAAATGACTCCCATCTTCTTCTCCTTACATCTCATTGCGCTTATTGAATAGTCTTCGACTTACTTCCTTGTGTTTGAATATCTAAGGTCTATGAGTTCCTTACTAAGACCAAATGAAGAATTTATTGACTGAAGAACAACTTTGATAAAAACCTTGGCAAAAACTCATATCCAGAGATATGAAAGGCGGATAAAACAAACATATCCCTGATGAAGTCCAAAGTTTAGCGACCTGTCAGGTTCTTTAGCTTACCTGATCGAAAGGGTTGGTGGTCAGTGGTCTTTTCAAGGTTTTGGAGCGTTTCAAGGATGAATTCTCCGCTCGAGTGACACTCAAAAACCACATATGTGTGACATAACCACACAGTGACACTCATAACCACAATTTGAAACTGAAAATTTTCTGCTCCTCATCCACCTGAGATTTCCTTGCAACAGTCTCCGCTATCGCTAAGGCTGGCACGTCTCCTTGTTAAATTCATGATTGTAAAAGAGGTCTGTTCCGTCTTTACACAGATTAAGTCAAAATTAATACGTAGAAGTAGGCAATTGCTCGAGCGTCTAAAAAAGCCCCATACACAATAAAATCGCTTGAGGTGTGCACTTTTGCCGGGTGTATGCTATCACGTAGTATAATTTAGCCGCGAAATTTTGCCTACTCAAATGAAATTATATTCCTCCCGATGAGATTCGCGCTTGCGATGGTGCAGGAAATAAGGGAGCATACTTTTCCGAGCTATTTCCAGGGAATCCGATGAATTGGTTGCTTGTTGTTGGTTGAATTAACCATGGAATTTCAAGTGAATTTACTGCCGACTCTTCACTAGATTTGCATTTGATAATAAAATAACCAGATCCACGTGATAACGAGGGGCAGGCAATAAAAGCAATTGCTACAGGATCTATTTCCCATCGGCTGTATTGTCGGATGAACTGAATGTGTTTAATAGTAAAATGATTTCATTTTTGAAGAGAATCAATCGAAAACAGTCCCATGCAATGAGTGCCGCTATTGACGTCTCTTCAGGGTTAAAATCATATGTAGGATATCGTTTTAGATACCAATGTTGTGTTTTACTAGAAAAAAGTGTTAGTAACCCTTATCGATTCGCGATTGAAGTAGGGTGCATGCTCACGCTTGGCTGGTTCTTCTGCTGGAATTAATTTTACTCAAAGTTTCTTTTCGATCAAACGCACAGATGAGCGAATGAGGAATGCAAGTAACTCTGATGGTTGTCCTGACGTTAGAAACTGTGCAGGAAATACGAAATGGAACGCTGTTGAGGTTAGCGATTTTCATCATTCTTTCGGCTTTGAATCAACATAACCACATGTAGGCAGTCGTAGCAAAATATGAATATTGTGCTGTAACAGCATAAAATCGAATCTCAGAAATGTTTTCGTCCAACAAATAAAGTGAAAATATTGTCGAAACGAAATTGCATACGAGCATATATTCATCAAGGACGAACGGATAGCCGCCTGCAAATCAGGCTGTATAGAGACTGAAACTCACAGCTTTATGACAATGTGGGGTCCACTCCAAGAGTGCTATCGCATCTTAATTTTGTGGCTTCTCCTTCAAGAGAGAGGCAAAGCGAAATGGTCAACCGTAGAGCCGTAGATAATCGGCTTAAGGCAGTCAAAAAAGGAGATCCAATGATATTCAGTTCCACCCCAGTTAGGTTTCCGGTATTCAGAGAGACGAAACAAAGCGTATAGCCACAAAATAGATAGGAGGACATTGCTGATTCCAGCTGTTGGTCTTCCATGCCTTACGGACAGTCTTTTCGTAATCATCTACCCACCACGGTTGGACACGGAAACGGCAGTAGGAGTCATTCATGTTGCCAGATCTTCCGCATGCCTCTTTATGATCTGATGGGATATAATATTTGACCCATGAAATGAGTTTTTGTCAAATTAAATTACTCTACAGGATTTGCAATAATACTTATCTTTTTCGACTGAAAGTTGATTGGAATTGAGACATACAAATGAAAGGGTGCAAGTGAATGAATGAGAATGGAAAGTTTGTGATTTCTATGGCTCAACTGAATGAATATGCTGAATGGCATATTCTACAACTTTCTCATCAATTTCAAAGCAGTTGGTTTGATGTAAATACTCAAATGTTAATTTCGCTCTAAATATTTCCACTTAAGCTGTCTTTTTTCATCGGAATAGCAAAATCATTTTGTTCCAACTGCTTTCAACTATTTAGTGTTACTCACGTTTATGTGATATTTAAGACTCGTCTCTGCTTTTCACCCTCAAAAAGGATTGATGAAAATATGGACTACGAATATAACTTCGAATATGTCGAATATGAATGATTGTAAATACGAAAATGATTGTAGGTTTCCAAATAAAGAAGTTTCTGGATGCTGGTTATGTTCACTTTTGAATGAACTATCAGGAAATTACTATCGAATTCTTTCATATGCTGCTATTTTTTGAATGTAATGTTTTCAATGGTTCTTTAGTGACTTTTTTGTTATTGTTTCTAATAGTCCCCCAAATTCAAAATACACGAACAGATTTTAAGTTTATTCTTGATTTGCAGTTTTTATAAATTTTGTAACAATAATATGTTGAAAGCCGATTAGTTATTCATAGATTCTCTGTAAGCCTTTATTAAATTTCTGAATCAACTGAGTATAGGCTGGGTTTTTGGAAATAATCTAGAGTGATATTATACCCCCACTCGTTTTCGACTAAAGTTTAATAATCGCTGTAGCTTTCGACTCTCTTATTTTTGTACCCATCATCGCCAAACCTATTGGAATATTATTGATCAGAATTGTTCGCGGACAATCGACATAACCACACAGGACTTTTACTCTCTTCTGCATTGACAAAGTATACTTTATTTCGAAAGATTCTAAAGTATCAGTTTTACAAAAATACCAAGTGCATGCATAATTTTTGTCGGGTTATACTAAGAGATCATGCCAGCAAAAAGTACGCTACGTATTAATTTGACACATACGTCATTTCGATCGCCTTACATTTAGCTACAAGCATACACAAGTTGAGTCCGTGAAAACGAGCGTGTTAGTATTATCGTGTTGATCCATCATGTCGATGTTTGTGGCTGAGAAAGAGCAATGCGTGCCGCACATTGTTTTTCTAGTTTAACCCAAAGGATAAGGCTGTTCGTGGACACGCTGCATCAATTAGGACATGTAAGACATTGTTTTAACAGTTCAAAAACGGTAATTTCAATATAAATGTCAGTCCGCGTTCTGGTAGACTACAGGAATGCGAAGAGGAGGAATTGCAGAAGTTGTTGAATGGTGAACCAGCTCAAACTCAACGGCAATTAGGAGAAGCATAAAGTATATCATAGGAAACGATCAGAAGACGTTTACTAGCATTGGATAAGATCAATAAAACCGGTAAATGGGTCCCACACGATTTGAATAAACGTCAATTGGGAAATCGCAAAGTCACTTGTGAAATTGCCTCTTCGGCGCCATAAACAGAAATCATCTTTGTATCGGATTGTGACAGGTGACAAAAAATGGATTTAGTTTTTGATCGTTTTTTTTTTAATCAAGATCGCAATAAAAGCTTAAATCTACTTGTGCTCTTTGCATTTCTGTCTAAGAGAAAGCGACCACATGTGTTAACGCTGTATATAGCTACGCTATGCATTGATCATTAAAAAACCCCCTTTTTGTGAAAGAGGGAATTTCATGGTAAATTTTCGTTTCGAGTTGATAGAAACTTAAAACATTAATTTTGTTGCTTCTACAGTTAATTTTAGACAGTATCAAAAGCAACGCATTCCTTATTTTTGAAGTTATGGATCATCAAAGCAAAGAAAAGTAGATGTGCGAATTGTTTTCCTATCTCAAGCTACTTCTCAACAGCCAAAAAGAATGATATGCAATGTTATGATAAGTAGCGTGCGGAATTTTCTGATAGTTATATTGATTAACCATTGACGAAATTTAAACGGAATATTACCCAAGGAAGAAATGCTGAGTCCTTCAGCAAAAGCGACACCAACCAGGTGAAAGAAAGATTATCTGTTTTCTTTGGGTTACTTTTATTGTATTTGAACCTTAGTTGTCGCGCCAATTTCAAGGATTAGCGGCAAACTTGATGTTCATATTACATGGCTGCGAGTTTTGGCAAGAATGCAGAAGGTTTATTATTACGGTCCTAACTTTATAATTGCTATACATAGGCGTTTTCTTGGCAAAAATCCAACAATAGGATTCTGCTTAGAAATTGAGACCAATAAGTAATGTCAAAGACCTGGCAAGGTTTTCAACTCCCATTCAAAATTGTTGTTTTATTTGAATACACAGCAAAATTAGCCCGTTGTTATCAGGAGTTGATATTCTCAGGGGTCGAGCATTGCAATTTATTAGACTTTCACGGTTTTCACAAGTTCATGAAAGCATTAACCTTTTATTATAATCATATGGTTATTCGAAGGTTACTAAGCTCAACTGACAATCAATTTTATGTTAAGGCAGAAAAGTTAAAACATAGGTTGTGGAACCACAATGACAAACTTTGATTTTGTACGGATAACGTTGTAGATCGATTGTTCTTGGGACACTACATGACGTGAACAGTATATAACAACGTATGACCTGAAATTTGACACCGATGACAGTTTAACGAAAAAGTTGAACGATCATTTGATTCCACTGAACAGTCTTAACTAATAATATTACTTGATTGCAATCCAATACAACGATTCTATCGGGGCCGTTTATAATAACAGGTATGAGACTGCAACGGTACCCACACATAAAACTATGAGTCAACTGACTCGTCACGATAATTTTTATGGAAGTGCTATGTGGCTGCGTGCGGATAGTTTCTAAGAAAATAAGGCGAATCGTCGGCTTATTAAAATTAGCGATATCGTCGTGCATTTGCGCGAAGAACCTCTGGTAAAAATCATATAATTGTCACGAAACTGAGTGCGAGTGAACGTGGCAAGCGATTATAGTGAACGTTTAGTTTTTTTTTTGAACGATGAGCGAAACGTCAAACTGGCGAGCATATACATGCAGCTATTGTCATGAAAAAAATCTTGGTTTCGCAAGCCCGTTTGGAAAGAATGGTGAGGGTGCTCAGATAGAAATTTTTTAATCTTGAAGTTACCGAAAGAAGAGAAAATTGCAATTTTCGGTAATGACATTTACACGATGGGATTCTGTTATTTTGTATCCCATGCACGATAAGGAGACCAATATAACAATCAACGGTAGGTGCTACCCGCCCTATTATTATACACAATTACATATTCCATGAGAAGAGATTTCGCTATGGTGTTCTCACGTAATTTTTTCACCACTCCATGTTCTCATGGCATTCCATCCAGAATTTTCATTTTTTTCGCAGCAAGGTTGGAGCATACTGATGTGGTTGCAACAGTGCTCAATCATTTCTAATCCTTTGAAATACATGAAAATGTGATACCTTATACTTTACATATTTAAATGGGTATAACCAAGTTTAAATGAAAATCGATTATGACTTGACCTGTAGTCAAAAAAGAAGCTTGAATCTTCTCCCGAACCTTATAGAGTTTCAATTATTTCCAAGATTCTCAATGCGATATTCGTAATTTCAACGTCACCGCGACTTTGCGGCCATTACGTGGTCCACTAAGATTCTGCGAGGTGTTCATCCGAAACAATTTTCCGTGTCCAATAATCCTTGTTGTGTCCATGAAAAGGTTAGCACTGTATATTTTGCATGCATATCCTTTGCAATAAAGAAAATAAAATATACCGTGATATTCAGACATTTTCGGTAATATTTCACTAGTTGACATATTATACATCCTCACGCCTCTGTTGAGGTCCATAAATAAATGGCGGAAATTCGAATGCATGAGTCTTTTGACATTGATTTGCAATAAAACTATCTACAGAGTCGACAATAATATCACAAGCTTGATTCCGCCCAAGCTCCAGGAATAAAATAAACACGAAAAAAAATATTCGTTGTCCCTGAGTGGAAAGTTTAAATATACCACAAAAATCGTTGACCGCTTCAAGTGGAATGAATGCAGTTTGAATATGAAAAAAAAATATGCAGCGAATATCCCTACAAAATGCATATGTTGATAAACGAGAGCCGACTTGCATATAAATAAATGTCTCCAGTGTACTGAAATGTTTGAAGGGGGAAAATAGCTGAAGTCGTCCATGATAGATATGCTCTAATTTATAACGTATGCGATCCACTAGCACGATTTTTTAAGGTCGTTTATTTTTTAAAGATAATTTATTTTATTTTATTGTTCACATGCCAACAATGTTCGGAACACAAATTGGACTATTAACAATGGGGAGGTTTTTTTTTTGTGACGTCTACTAATTTTTTTGATAAAGCAAGGACATCATGTGAATACACTGGTCAGAGAGCGTATAAAAGGTATATGTAAGCATTGTTATTATCAATGGTGTTGTTATGATTCCAGAACGCAGAAATCTACCGAATCAAGCCCCGTCATGCCTTATTTAAGTTCAATTCGACATAGACTCGTAGGCGTATCCTGTGCCCAATTGATTACCATACCTCTTACTTAAATGATTAAATCACTTTCAAGAGTAATCCAAATGTTAGTTCACTTGGTTAACAGTTGTCGCTAAACATTCATATTGAAATTAATAATAATAAACTCGTCTGGGGAGATAAACGCATGTTCATGTACGTACCAAACTACCGAAAGTTCTTGAAATCGCAACCCAGAGAGTTAAGTGCCTATTGAATAAGTTTCAAGTTGATCAAAAATACTTGAAAGATATTTGAGTTTCTAATAAGATGCATTCAATGAAATCTAAACAAGTTCTCAAATGTTTACTTTGAAATCGAAAGTGATATTAACTATTTATGATTCTATAATTCAGTCTAGACTTGTAACGCTTCAGAGATAGGAAAACGGCAGCGCGGAGTCCAGGAAGTTTCCCAAATGATATCAGAGTAATTGTGATGTATTTTAGATATCAGAGCAACTCTCAAGTTGAACTACTTCAACTCGTTCAAGCAGCAGTTTGTAGTTCCGTTCATAGGAAGTAACATCCTTTGTCTTCACTAAGAAATAGGTTTAAGTACTCACCGTAAGCGTTTGTGGTATCATGCTAATTTTTTCATGAGATTTTATCTGTCACTTGATGAAATTTTTGACAGTTTTGACGACTATGCAGAAGCATTTTGTAATCATCCTTGAAATGGTGGTCCCCATCCTTTTGTAATCCATCTTTGCAACTATCATTATGGAGCACTATAAAAAGCGTGCACTTGCGGTCGTTCAAATCTTTGGATCTAACTTGGCGGAGTAGAAACGGCTGGTTCGAAATGTAATGCTAGGAATCGCTGAACTGAAAAAAAGAAAGAATAATTTGACAACTTGGAGGAGATGCTCAGAGAATTTGTAATATTAAAGAAGGAAAAATTGCAAACACCTAATGACAGTCTAACGAGTAACAACGCAAAACACCTGTTCGAAGTGGTGAAAAGCTTTATCGAGTTTTTATGTAGCCGTGCCAACAACGTTGACTTGACAATCAGTGCCAGAAAATATAATAAATAATTTAGCGCCAGTCATTCACGAAAATCCAGTAAAGTGCAAAAAATAAAGAGGCCGATGGTTCAACAATAAACATTTGACATTGACTAGGTAACTTTTTGAAAAAAGTTCCGGATGTTGGCCGATTAATCTTCCCTATCCATTTCAACAAAGACGAGCTTCAATATGACATCAACAGTGGTTTACCATAACTTTTCAATCCTGCAAAATCCAAGCAAAAATATTAGAAAGTCACAAGCCCCAATCTTGGTAACCATGTGAGCACTCTTTTAAATCGAGTGAAAGTTTTGCAAAAGCAGCAACTTGGACTAACGCTGGATGGGCAAATGTTCTCAGAATGTCAACGAAATAATCAGGCAATGTTTGAGCTAAATACTTTTTCAGAAGACAAGTTAACGTCAATAAAATTAATACTGTCACTGCAGTAATGGAACTTATCGTGTTGGCTTTCAATGTTCGCTCATTAGTCTCTTACGACCAGAGTAGAGTGGTACAAAAACTCTAGATTCACATGAGGTAAATTTGAGGTAGCAACACATATTAAAATTGACAGATTACAATGTAAGATGAAGTGAATTATTTAGCATCATTTGAGAAGTCTATTGAAAAGAATACATCAAAGATATGGAAACAGGACGAAACCCACATATAAAAACATTAGCTTTAGGTTTAACTGCCTCAACAATGTGATTAAAGACTCACAATTGGGATTTCCCGATGAAGCGGTTAGGATTATCAATAGCTTCTTCTGTATTAGTAACTTCTATGTTGCCGTTCAGGAAATAAAACCACAGAAACATACTGTCGCATATGGTGTGCCAGAAGGTTCAGTGACAGGTCCCGTATTGTATAATATATAAACAGCAGATATTTCAATTCCATTAATAAAGGAAAACACATAAATTAGCTAATTTGCGTTTCTCAACAGTATGAAAAGGTAAAGCTCAAGCAATTCACCAGGAGAGGGAAAACCTTGGCGTTTAGGTACTACAATAGTCTTCGCGAGCATTCAAATGAAAGGACGCAGGTAATAACACAAGTCTCGTTTATCTACGACAATCAGACTTCTACAGAAATCTACGGACAATATGACAGACATCAAAGATAACCTATGTATGTGATATTTGCGTAGGGAATCCAAACTTTCGTGGTTTGTTTGCAACTGTCAGATGTCCTATTGTAGATTTTGACTATAAAATGGCCACTATCTCGAAGATGGGTATTACCGGCTTGTCCAAAAATATGGAAATATTATTCCTTGATATATATTTTCATACACTTTGATCTTGGTGGTTCTTTGAATGCATATGCAAATCTTTTCTATTAACACGTCTGATTTTGTGATGCACCAGAAATTAATATATCTAATAAATTTTGTTATAAGTCAACTGCGTGTTAGTTAGTCATACGCGCATGATACATAAGACGTCTTTGACATTTATCATAAAGACGTGTGTATGAGCGACCCAAAAAAGGAAGTCAATGTATTACAATGCTGGAGACAGGCGTGCAACTGGTTTATTGATTCGTCAAGAAAACGAGCCATAGATAATTGTGTAATAAAGGGTACATAATAACGATGAATACTCTGGAGCTAGTGAAAGTTCGCTTCGGTTAAAATGTTTTCTAGATCGCGTATGTTCGTGATCGAGTCGCTTAGTAACGAATGGTGTTTACATTTTCATTAGTAACGTTCAAATTATTCAAAGAAGGTGTGGACATCTTCGTTCGAGGAACAATTTAAAAAATTATGGTTGCTGCGATTGCATTTGCTAATAATATCAAGTGTAATATAGAGAGTTACCAAGCCCTAATAAACGAAGAAATAAATAAACGAAATCGGGACCCGAACCACCTAGCCAAAACCATTCTGAACCACAAGTAGTCGAAAGACACCGCAAACTATGAAATGAGACCAAGGCGCTACACAGAAAACGAAGGGAAACGAAAGCATCTTCAAACATCGAAAGGATGGAATCCATAGAAACCTTCAAAACAGAAAGGAAGATGATAACTGAAGATATCAAGGAGTATGACGAAAGAATGGTGGAAAATGCCATTACAAACAACAGAAGCCTTAAGAAGGCAAAAAGAGCATTCCTCATTCGCAAAAAAAGGTGATAGCCCTAAATCATGACAACACCCGACTCACTGATAGACAGGAAATCATTGAGGCAATCACCAACTTCTACCGAGACCTGTATCTGGCTCCAGATAACTTCTAACTTCAGAATAACCGCTTTCTCTGCAACCAACGATAGTGCCCCGAATATCCTTGTGGAAGAGGCTGAGACGGCTCTTCAGCGTGTTGGCCTTCTTCAGTGTTATGTCTATTGCCAAGGGACCATATCAGCTGTCTGTTCTAAAATCAAGAATCTCAACCTGAAAATGGAAAATAATATGTTTTTTTAATTTTTTAGAAGGTTGCAAACACCCAAATCAACAATTGGAAATTGACATTAAGTGTCCGGAAGGCACTTATACGAAAATAAACGCTACCATTTAGTTTTGGAAGGGTTCTAACCGAAGCGAATAATCCTGTAATTAATTCTTTGACTACGGTTCCATACTTCTTTAATTCCTGTTATTAAGGCTTTACACTGCACTAAGCAATTTAGTCCTTGAATTAAACCAAACGATTAAATTTCATCCTTAAATTGAGCAAAGCTCTCTAATGAAAATTATTTGCTTAGTTCTTCCCTGATACAATGTTCCATAATACCTTATTTGAGAAAATTTGTGCTCAAAAGACCAAGTCACCTTCTACATTGACTGCTAAAACAATATTTTATTACCATCACGTGTTAATATCTTATGTTAAGATGGTCTCATATTACCGGGACCTACGAAACATGCTTTACACCACAAAATGCATATTGAGGATGTTTTCCTCATTCTGAATCTCAGCTGCGCCACAGGTCTGGAAGTTGTCCGAGTCGAAATCGAGCGTATAAACTTAGCACTTCTATCTAACACTAGTTCCTATCGTTAATTTCATTAGTATGACCAGTTTCCTCAGACACATAATTTGTAGAGAACCTCCAGGGATCTGAGCTGTCTTGCGTTCGCTCGTTCTCTTAGCTATTCTGATATTCTACGTATCAGCACGCTTTCCTTCAAGTCTCGCTGTGTAATTATAAAGTTTATATGATGCTGCGTGGTCTGCATTTGGTACGATGTTCGCCACAATTGTAAAATACGTCCTGATGATGATTAGAAACAATTTGAGGTTATTATATAATCTCCTGGCACTTGACCTCCGACACCGACATGTGTGTCCTGTGTGAATAGGTAGGTAGCAAGAAATAACTAATGATTTAATGATGAACAATTTCCCAGGTGTTGGTCGTTTAGGGGTGGATAATTGCTTTCGGTGAATTGCTAACAATTTGATCAGCATAAGAGCAAATCAAAGATGGGAAAATGTATGGCAACAATTGATAATAAACTGCATGGATTACTGATTTCAATGATATTGTTTGTGGCTCATCCAATGGCCTGATGTAATGAGCAATCAGTTTAGTCCTGTTGTTCAGTTTCTTCGGCAGTTAAGTCATTGTCTTTAGGATGGAGCGTTGAGGTTTCACCAACGTGTGTGTGAACTAAAGGCGGAAGTAAGCGGAAGTACCTAATATGCTTTGAAATGTGTGTAGAGTCTGAGCTGGCTACTAAATATGTCCTGAATTCAATCACTTGTTGCAGACTGAATCTCGTTACCACGCACAGAAATCCTCAAATTCTGGATTAACTTTTCACGGTAATTTTGTGAATTGAGACAAAATAGCATAAATGATTACGCGCGTATTTATTAACTTTTGTAATTCAGTAGTTCAGATCATGACATGTTCCAAACACTATCACGGAATTTGACAAATTTCACATTCTGCTTTTGTCTCTTGGGATATCTTTATGCAAACTCGGACCATCGATGGAACGCAATGAAATGTATGCAAGCTCTTCACAAAGCCATTTAAAATCAAATATCATCAACCTTTAATATTTGCAGGCGTGAATAGTTCTCCCCTCGGGAGTGCAAAATTCTTATTAACTTACATCCTATTAGACTTCAGTCCGCTGATGTTCTCCTCATTTGAAATTGTACTTTATCCTTGTACACACATATTTACATTTTCATGGACGGCTTCAGTCATCCACATTCAAATTCATTTCATCGAAACATGGAAAAAGTTGAATTTATGCGAAAAGTTGTTCGTTTCATAGAATTTCCTTTTACACACTCCTTCATTCGACAATTTCACTTCATTTTGACTCGTTATATATGAAATTTTGGTTTTACTAGCACTGAACGCTGAAACGGAAATCGAATTTGCAAAAGTTTCCGAAACCAGCACAACAAAACAGCAGTCAAGCCGAAACAGTTGAATGATACAGCCATGTCCTTTTGTGCCTAGTGTGACTTATAGCACACCATTGGCCAGGGGTACCTTTGAGGCAATGAAAAGATGCAGTAAAATTTATGATACACTTGATTGTCATGCTTCTACCCTTAACTTCTAGGTCTTTGTAGTAGCATATTTGGAACAGTTGTCCTAATAATGTGCAAATTAGAATAACAATTCACAATTTGTAATGTATGCATATTTTCAAGGAAAGGAAGGAATTTGCAATGGGGTGACTGGATTATGAAGTCCTTGAGGTGAATAAACACATGATGAATGATTGGTGTGTTGGGAATGTAGTTGATTTTTGAATACGACAAAAGTTAATAGACTTGTTGATTTATATCCGATGTCATGCTGTAGAGTTGGAATATTTTATCCTGCATTTCCTGAAATTTCACACGTAAAACTATTGATAAGGCATCTACTATCCATTAACACTGAAAACGGAGAACACTTTATGGTCTTCAATTTATGGACGAAAGACAGCTTAAATGCGAGTTCAAGTGATTTGTGCAGCAAACGTCACGCGACTTGAGTTTTGAATGCGAAATTCCTTGAATTTTGCATACGAGTTTCAACAGTATGATCCTTCAATTCGTAAACATCCTTCTTACTTGACTACGCACAATGCTGAATGCTAGATATGTTGAATTGAAATTGGCGACAAAAGGAAGGATAATCATGCTCGCCTGCGGTACAGAAAATCAAAGCGAGATTTATGCACTGCTTCCGCGGTGATGATCAACTCGAGAGTAAATATTTCCCACTATTTCCGTTCCTAAGCTCCTGTTCTCTATTCTGTGAATTATGTTATGGGCTGGTAAGACCAACTCCATCAATCATCGTCAAAGTGATCGGTTGATGTTTTGTTAATGAAAATTGAAGCACCCAAAATTCGGTTTCCTTGGTTTCCTTGCACAATACTTGACATTACAACGTGGAACCGGACGGGTTTTTGAAAAGGCAAACACACAAGCAAAACAAGAAAAAGTGATTTCTTTCACAACTGACTTTCGTGTTTACTCATTGACAATCCTCACGAATTTGGTCTACTTATTTTGGTCAAGGGGTCAATTTATCAGTATGAAGTCGAAAAAGAATTGTTCTGTGATCACATCAACGGAAGATAAGTTTTGTGAATATAAGACCGCATGCTTCCTGAAAGATAAGAGAAAGTAATTTTTTTGTGGTGAGAGTAGGAAGGCGACGGCTATTTTGGCCTGACTTAAAAGGTTGAAGCGAAATATTTCTTTACTCACTAAACACCTCTCATGTCACCAAGTCTGTAACTGTTTGACACATGACTTCAAGCTGAGCTTCGTGTTCCTTTGCCCACAGATACCTTCAGACTATGTTATATATATGATACGGACACCTTCTCTAGTGGCAAGAAAGGAAGGGGAAGGGAGTGTCGGAGAAGAGATCCCTTTATTGCCGCAGCCTCTGTACCCTCAAGAACCCCTTTTTAAACTGTCAGGACTGCGCGGGCGCAATATACCGAGGGACTCAATTTGTTAATATTACTACAGTTTTCGGAGAGATGGTTCCGATTTCGCTGTAGAGACCAGCACGTTATTTCCTCCATCTTTTCAAGCAATAAATAAGTGACACGCGTCATCCACTTCCCCTACGTAAAACATTCAGTTAAGAGACGGTTTCACGCGGGGAAAAACAAGCTCCGCTTTCTAGCCTTATGTGGCCATTAACCAATTGAGTACCGTTACAAGTGCTGAAGTCTTGTCAGCCTGATTAGCCAAGTAAAACTGATCTAGGAGTCTATAAATATTCCTAGGTATTTTATTGCTGGATATGATTTGACCAGCGTTTTCCGAATGTTGAAAGGCGTCTCTCTGGGAATTCACTTGTTTGTCAGGACAGTTAGACAGTTAGACAGAATCCAAAGGCAGCCAACGAGTCAGTTGCTCGCCGTATCAGCATATTTAGTATGAGGTATGCATGCTCGGCTCTGCGTCCTTCTATTAGCACAATACAGTGTCCGCAAACTTATCAAGCGTAACTAATCCAGCGGTTCAAACCTCAGCAATTTATCTTAAGGGATATTACACATGTCCGGACCGAGGACTGAGCTCTGCACGATACCTTATGCGGCATCCATCCTACGGCCACATTCGTTCGTGCCATAGAATCGGCTGCTGTCCTTCAGAACGTCGATCCACATTAGGTATAGTGGCACGAGAAATCACTTAACATGCGTTTTCAATTTTCCCGTTTTTCTAGCACAACTTAATGTGTTTTTGAAAATCCATCGTGTAAAACTTCTGTGCCTCTGCGTGATGGAGCGTACCTACCACTTATCTGATATCATCGAGTAGCTTGCTCTGAAGTCAAACTGTCATGGAGATATATCTCGACCAACATAAGTCCTGATGAGGAGAAAGTAATAGATAGTGAGGATAATGTTATTCTACTTCATTCTAGTGAAAAAGTGTGTTAGCTTGTCATTTTGGAGGTTGCACACAAAGTTTTTTGCAACGAAATGGGTTGGCAGACAGTAAAAGCGTTTCTTTGTAGAGCATTTTATAGTTTAAAAACCAAGTTTTTTTGTAATATGTTTCTTATAATATCTTATATGGTAATCTATGTTTCAGGATAAAATAATATCTTATATGGTAATCTATGTTTCAGTTTGTAAACACAAACATTAAACGTTTGGGTCTGCTTCCTTCTTTCGGCTGTATACTATCTTCATTATGTGTCCTCGTCCTGAGTTTGTCAATCTCGGGTGTCCTTGTTTATATGGCGGTCACTCACCGTAACACCTTAGGTTTTTTTTGCAGGAAGGTGTCCTTTTTATACGTTTGAAGAAATGTCCGTAATTTTCCCACTTTGAAGGAGTCCCTTCGCTTGGTAAAAATATCGCGCTCATTTTCTTGGGGGTCTGTTTTTTGTAAAGTTGTTTTGTTGTTTCAACAGTCTGGAGATTATGTCCGAACGAGACCTTCTCGTTTCGTTTGTGATTCGTCCGTATGAGCATTATACAAGAAAACAGACTGGGAATGACGGAAACTTTGTGTGAACGCAATAACTTTTCCAGCTTACCGTATGATTGTAAGTTGCTAAACGACTTAATAAGAAAACTTGCCTTACTAAAATTGTTTTTCTGGGAGCACCATTGGGTAATAAGCCACCATCAACAGGCTAGACCCCAACCATATTGTTCTCATGAATGTATTGAAATGGTAAGAGTATTCTCGAAAATCCACTTTTTTTTGGAAAACTTCACATAATCAATAGAAAAATCCCAGTAAAAAAGTGCCTTTTTGTGCCGAAGTTTATTGAAAACCCAGGTTTGATCAATTATTCCTAAGTAGCTTTAGGTTGAAGCTGGTACGCTTATGACTGAAGGTCTTTTTTTTGAAACAAAGCTGCCTGGACCACGCGATGTGTGATAAAAGATGATTTTGACACTAACACCTTCAAATTTGGCAAAAAGGATATCATGTGTGCATCGCTGCATGGATGTTTTTGAAAAGTCACATTTATATCAATCAGCCGAAGACCATGAAAGAGGTCAAAGAAATAATTCAATGCGAAACGGTAGCAGGAATGTCTGAAATCCTGAAATCCTCCTGTAACGGGAAATGAAGAAAAGGGATAATGTCTCCATTCTATGGGGAGTAGATAGCTCCTGTCTTTGTTTTATGCAAAGTGGAAACAGGCAACGCATCTTATCTATTTCACCCTGACAATTTCCCACAAAAGAGAGTAGACTTGATTCCGTTGTACGTCAAGCTGACCCTGTTACGTTCGTGGATTAAAATACAATTTTTTTAAATCTTGTTTACTGAACACACTTCATATAAGTGTCTCCGAAAACACTTTATTTAAAAATAGTAGCATTTGTTTTATTATTATTATTTGTACTAGTAATAGTCGTAGTAGTAGTAGTGTAGTAGTAGACAGGGGAGGTGTTTAGTGGGTAGTCCCACTAAACACGACACTCAGGGTGTAAATAGCCATCACCTCCCAAACAAAAAAAAATTATTCGCAGTAGTAGTAGCAGTCATAGTGGCTGTAGCATTAGTAGCAATAGTAGCAGTAGTATTAGTAGGAGTAGTAGTAATAGCAGTAGTAGTAGCAGTACTAGTTGTAATAATAGTAGTAGTGTTTTAGTGGTTGGAGTAGTACCAGCCGTAGTAGCGGAAACAACAGTAGGAAAATTAATGAAATGACAGATCGTGGTCGTACTTGGCGTTGCAGTTATTACAATAAGAAAAACCTTAAGATGAGTTAGTGTTAAATTTAAGATCGTCTAAAAATAATTTGAAAATCAATGTAATAAGATTTTCGTCATTTACTTTTCAGTTTCGGAATTAATTGAATAAATCTTAATTAAGTAAAAACTCTTTTCAACTCTTGTAAATATTCCATTTAATTCCTCTTATTTCATGTTGACCAACTCAAAAGAGCACTGTTTTTTTTTCACTTTTTTAAGGGCGTTTCGCCCATCGAATCATTTGTGACCTCAAGATCCCACTGCATCTCAAATAATTTATCAACTTTGTCTGCAGAAACAGGATTTATTATACCATATTTAACTCGAAAATTTCCAGCTGGAATAAAGCTTGGGAAGAGTTTACCATCAAGGAAGAAATCCTTCAATATGTAGTGACCCTGAAAATTTGTGGAAAATAAAACAGATGACACAATTGAAACTATTGACAATGACAATTTTAACATTGGTCCTGTTACGTACCTTCGGTATTGGACAAGTTTGTGGTATATTTCCATATTCTTTGACTTTTTCCATAAGTGGAATAGCGAGAGGATGCTCTCTTGCAGTTTGGAACATTGAACACAAGTCCAGATTGTCGGATTTAAACAAGGTTTCATATCCAGTCACATCATTCTTCGCTTGAAACTCGACCCATATTTGTAAGCCATTGCTCATGTCTCGTAATAATTCAGAATCAATATTTGCTAAAGGTCCTGACGGACTATTGTGTACAGCAACCTTTAGTTTGACATATTCAGGATTTGACTCAGCGGTGACGTTGCAAATTGTTATTTGTAACTTTTTTTTTTGCAAAAATTAACACTGAATTAAAAAGGATAACGAAGATAATTAGATGTTTTACCTTTGCTTGTATACATTGAAATAACACTCCTACAAGAACATAGAAAACTAAAAAACAACTAAACCGCAACATAGTTAACTAGTGAATGTTTTATTCAGATGAAAAAATTTGAACTTTATAGACTTTTTTCAAGTTTACTATGGAAAATTAATCGCGCAAGAAATTATCCAAATTTCAGGCAATTAAAAATGTATCTATAATACTTGTGCTTCCGGTCATTTGAGCATGATTGCGCGTTTCCGATATGAAACGAAAGAGTAATTAGAGATCTTCATTAGAGTTTGGATAGTGTGAAGCTATCAGGTTTATGGTTTACTAACGAAGGTAACAAGCTTCACATGTCATGAATTGAGTCGTTTTTTCAAGGAATCATCGATATTAAAGACAGACATAGAATGAATTTGCTGTGAATGCAATTAGATAAATTTTTCGATAGACCAATAACTATGTTATGTTTGAAAGGTTTCCACGTAGAGCAGCTAGAATTTAAGATGAAAAAGCTTGCAAAACTGACATAAAAAAAAAAATTAAAAGGAAAAAAACTGAACTCATTCATAAAAAAAATTGATTTCATGTTGCAAAATTGAAAATAATTTTTCGATTATGATCAGAATTTAAAAATAAAATGAAATTACTTGACGGAGTTTATTTTTTCTGTCATTTGAAATGTGTTATATTTGCAATCTAATTTTAAAACAACGAAAAAACGTTACTGATGGTTTAGAAATTCGAACTATGATTTACTCAAGAAAATCACCCATGAAGCTCATGCTTTTTAAACAAAACGAACACAAATGAAAATTTGACAGTTGAGTTTGAAGGAATCTTTGTTTTGGCTAAGGAAGAGATCGATAAATTTTGGGATAGTTAGCGCCGCCGAATGTCAGATTATTTATGTATGCAGTTACATGCTACTGGCCAAGTATTGGTGAAATGAATTTCCTGAACACTCGTATAAATGAACTAGAAGTATTCTTGATCCCCGTGATTTGATATTGAATAAGATATTATTTCAATGATTTTCGAATGTACGTCATGTCAAAAAATACCATATAACAACTAGAATCGTAATATGACAATCGTTTGAGGTCCCGTATTTTTACTGTCTTTGTTATTTGAGGTCCTGCTTTATTCTTAAATTCTATACAGATATCATTTTCAGTTGCTTCGTGGGTTGAGTAGTTCCGAGGTTTAACTCTGAAGTTCAGAGTTCATTCCACATCATTGAAGATGACTATACACAGCAATCACTGGGGTATTGTGTTAGACAATGTAGATGATTTTCAAGAAAAATTTGGAGCCTTAGCACACTTTTTAAAATAAAAGGCCCCACCATCCTCTACCCACTTAATAATGCACGTGGTAATCGCGCATTCTCATGAGGTGAGAAAGCGAAGATCCTTGCTGAAAAGTTGCACAGCTGAAAAGTTGCACAGTTGCATCTCTAATTATTTAAAGTGCAACCACTTTACAGAGGGTTTGGTAAAGGAAACATTTAGAAACTTTTCTCATCCTGTTGATTTTCCTCCAATTGCTTTCATTAAAACCAAGGAAATAAATAATTAATTTGCTCTAAAAACTGCTGGACTCCAGAAGTGGACTGTTTGCCTTACATAGCTATGAAGAAGCTTCCGAGGAAAGGTATCCTTCCATTAATTCATTGCGTTACCAAAGTTTTCGCATTCCCAACTCCTTTGCAAGCAAACTAAAGCTCGCCAAATACTCAAGATGGAGACAAACCCACATGAGCCACAAAATTTAGGCCACAAAATTTATTTAACAATTTAGGTTTATGCATTGATATTTCACGGAACATCAGCATCCCTGCGTTTCAAGGAACATAAAGCTAGCTCTGCAAAACAAGAAATCGGGTGGTACATTCAGAAATTACATTAAAAAAGCATTTGACAGTATAAAAGTATAAAAGATTCAGAAATACAATACGCTCACATACTTACTCTGCTTGGTTACGTCCAATCTTAAAAAGAGTTCCTACAAAGTAAAGGTTCTAGTGGCTGCAGACTCGCCACAGACTGTGTGGGCCGTTGTCCCTCAAGGTTTCTACTTCAGTCCAACGCCTTTCAATGTAAATACTATTGATCGACCCTCATCTAGTTTCTCAAAACTCAATACTCAATACAAATTTGAAAATTATCATGCGTCTTTAATCAAAGTAATATAATTAGCGGCACCTTTTTAAAGGTCCTTAAGATCCAAAAGAAAGAAGGACGAAGCAACGAAAAAAAGTATTCGTCGTATGTTGAATTCCAGGTTATGGCTACTAAAGTCAAAAGAAAAGTTAGTGCCTGTGGACAAAGCCAAAGAAAACCCGAACTAGAAACAACAACCGCGAAGCCAGTCACAATGTCCTTAGGCATGTACTGCAGGAAAAACCCATGGATCGTAGAACGTGCGAAGGTGTTAATTCTAGAAAACTGTAAATCTGATGCTACTCAAACTTTTACTAGAACGACCCCATTCAGTAGCTTTCCTGTAGAGTTTGACATGAAACGAGAAATGATGATTTTTGGAGAAAATGGTGACACTGGACCAACTGGTGGCTACTACCTGGGGACTGGTGCCAGTCCTCTTTGACGTCAGGACTGCATTCAACTCCGCTAGATGGATCGATATTTTGGATCCCTTGGAAAACTCATTCTAAGTACCAAAATATGTTGTGAATATTCCAGAATAACCCAAACGATCGCGGCCTAATGTACGTGATAGCGCAAGATGCACGAAGGTTGCTAGTCACATTACGTATGTCCCAAGGCTTCATCCTCGATCTTATGGAACATCTCATTAGACGGAATACTCAGACTTGAGTTGCCAGAGGTGTTGCGATTGATCGGCTGTAAGTATAATGTTGCAGCACAGATTTAAAGGAGGTGGGTGGAGCTGGATTACTCAGGAATTTCGCGGAAATTTATTGGAATTTATGGATTTAGAGGAATTTGGAGCGAGCATCCGGACAAGCGATTTGTGTGCGGGATACTTTGGAAGAGTCGAAACTGAGTTTGGTGATAGTCTCTATCAGGGCAATAGCTCCAGCCACGGTCTCCACCACCATTCGACGGAGATTAATAAGACACAAGCTCCAGATTGCATATTATGCTTTGACAGAAAGACTCCGCTTGTCACCCATTCTTTTCATGTAGAAGGTGGGCAAAACTCGCATTGATCTTGCCGAAATAGTAGGAGAGCTCCGTTCGTTGTGCTAAAATCGGCTGACAAATGGAAACAGGTGGTACCTTACGTTCGGGCAATCCTAACAACAAAAAGCGACATACTTAATCAGGCTGAGGTGTAAAGGGTTAAAGGATCTCTTTTGTATCGATCCTCCTCTTATATTTCTCCCCCTCTGGCGAAGAAATCCATGTAGCCTGGAATTGCCATCAGACTTAGAATAGAGAGGAGCTTACCCGAAATCCTGTTTCAAACGGTTTTTGGCTGGGTACTCTTATCGAGAGGGGAGGAATTCAGTGGGTGGTCCAGCAGGGGTGGTATCTCCCTATCGGAGACACACAAAGGTAGTCTTTAAGTCGCTTTAAGCATAGTGAATTAATTTGCTTACTTAGTCATGGAAGGTTTTCTCATAATTTATCTTTCAACGAAAAATTCTTATAGATTTGAATTGGATTAAATTCACTCTGCGGTGCTAATATAAATGGAGAGGGTTGCTCAGATTGTCGTTCAATAACTCAAATTGAAAACCTAGGAACAAGGAAGCTAAAGGAAACAGTATAGGGAAAAGGGAAAAACAAGAAATCTAAGTATTCACAAAACTCTGTTCAATTGATGAGAATATGATTGAATTATATTTCCAGTTTTTGCGTTGTAATTACATAATTTAGTTACAACAATTTTTATTGAAGCCTGCTTGTCGTCTTAAACTTACGCAGCAGCCTTCTTCTTCCAGGCTTCAATGGAGACAGCAGCAGGAACCACTGGAGCAGCAAAGGCAGATCGGACAACAGCTGGTCCAGCAACAACTGAAGGATAAGCAGCTGAATAAGTGCTTACAACTGGAGCACCAGCATAGGCACTAACAACTGGAGCACCTGCAGCATAGGTCCTGACAACAGGAGCTGCAGCGTAGGTGCTAACCACAGGAGCGTGGTATGCACTCACGACTGGCGCAAAAGGAGCGATGTAACCAGCGGAAGCAGCACCAATGATGGCAAGGACAAAAGCAATGTAGAACTTCATTGTTAACAATTGATTGTTACTGTTCGAGTATGTGAACTTGAATGGTGTCTGCAGTAAAAATTATTCTTGTATTTATACCAAACCTATTCCTTGACGGATTAAAAGCAACGTATTGCATAAATAACTAAATGGTAGTAGTATATCAACCATAACCAATAATCTGTAAGCGAACAACGATTCAATTGAAAGAAAAATAAGCATTAAAAGCATCTCTGTGTGATCTACTAAAATTGAATTGAAATGCACTGATAAGGTCGAGTGGTGAGAGATTTTCGGAAGCATTCACATTAAAAACTGGTTTGAGGTTTATTGGCGAAATGATTTTGCATGTTTCCTGATATATTCAGCTGGAGGTTACCTACAATCATATGAGTTGCATGTAAATCACTTGACATTAGCGTGATTTGCAAGAACTTGCACTATTAAAAGTCATGAGAGATAAATTTTGATCAAATATTTTGACCTAATCCCAAACTAGGTTCACGGAAATAGATAGGTGGCAAAGGCTCAAATTTTCCTATGGTTTCCATTTATGTTGTTGTTATATTGTTTTCTATTTTTGTAGTATTGTGAGACCATAACTGTGGTAGTCTTGCAACTGTTCCTAGCGAAGATCACCGGCTAACCAGGGTAGGTGGGTCATGGGACGCCACTCACTTAATATTGAC
This sequence comes from Stratiomys singularior, assembly GCA_954870665.1. Lineage (NCBI taxonomy): Eukaryota > Metazoa > Arthropoda > Insecta > Diptera > Stratiomyidae > Stratiomys > Stratiomys singularior. The sequence goes on along the minus strand of OX940880.1, from coordinate 109,563,132 downwards.
CCCACTGGTAGTCCTGATTTCTCGAATCTGGCGAATCTGCACTTGGAAGAAACCCACTCATGAAAGAAAGAGAACTTTGAAATTCCCACAGGAAGGGTAAATCAGCGCCCTAATAAATAAGTTTAAGAAAATAAGTTTCATATTCCGCAAAACCAAGTTTGACAGTACAGCAAAATGGATTTTCTTGTTATGCATTGTTTGTAATCTATTAGCAATTATGCTATTTCTTTTGGGGTCCCTTTCTCAACTTTCCATGAGTCTCTATTTTGCTTTCATTGCTTTTCGCCGAAACTTCAGACCAATAAAAGATTTCGACCATGATGTCATTATATCAACATTTTCAGAAGACGTCAGCGATGTTTATCCTTTCGTTCGGTTAGTTCACCCGTTTTTTCTTTCAGCTTTTTTTCAAATAAGTACTTTATGTAATGAACGTTGAATCCTTCGCTTCTTTTTTTTGGAAAGTGAATGTTTAAGTGAATTCCGAGTAAAACATACGAATCACTATTGGTTAGTGGAAGTCAACCGTCACTTTGACAATTCATTCTAATACCAATATAATTCCAATATATATGGCTTTGTTGCTGTAATTGACTCTCATGGTGCTTTGTTTGGCTAACACGTTGTTCTAATTTTTTACTCTATTCTACATGCACCTGCACTTCACAGCTGGAAAGTGCATCTTAGCACTATAGTCTTCAATTCCAGTTAACACGTTAAACCAACATCTTTAAATCATCTCCCTCTCTATTTACAAGGATAAAATGCAATTATAATTCAGCAATATTTTTGTAATTGCTGCCGTTTTTCGACCGAGCAATTCTTTCTCTATTTTCTATAAAACACTGCCATATACCACAAGATGAGGTTGAGGTTGCATACTTGAGTACCTTAATGCCATGCGTTTCGCCAGATTTTCCAATATACAATATGAAATGCAAGGGTACAACTTTCTATATGTTGTGTGATTTCATATTCGGTAGATTCGAGGAGATCCTCTGAAGATAATTCTCAGGAACCTTGATGCCGTTGTCAAAAATTTTCAGTTAAGAGACGTTCTTTAGAGAATAGGTGCAACTGTCATGAACCTATTCAGTTTGGCATAGAGACAAGTCTTTTAATTATAACTGAGTTATTTGAAGGTTGAAGAAAGCTATCAATAACTTTGCTCTTTGAAAAAGGCCAGCATTCAGTGCAAAGTTAGAATTTTAATCATCGGAAGTGCATTTCATAGAAATCAAAACGTGTGGAGAATGGATCCCTGTGGTAAGCCCTAACTTTTCAGAAATACTTAGAGAAATGTTGATTCCTTAAGGTATTGAAAAAGAGTAACATCTGAGTATTCCATAGCCAGTTTTGAATGAATTCGAAAAATCTAACCGATTTCATGAGCAAGGTTGGATCTAAAGGAAGAAAAAAAAGCGGAAGAATGCACCAGCGGAGTCGAGAGTCGATACAACCTCCTTGTAAACAAAGCAGGTGGAAAATGATCTACACACTCAGTGATGGTTCTAAAGGATATTTATATATTTAATAAAATCCAGTGAAGACTACTTATTTTGTTATACAGAAACTGAAGCAGGTGCTAAAGAATAAAGGTGCGATTAAAAACTATCATCCTCACGTTTATGATAGTTTCACGTAAAGCTTTAAATAGCCAGGAATAACATTTAAAAGCTGCTAAGGTTCATGTTGTAGTTTTCAAGATTGATCATAATTTTTTGGATAGTTCACGACGTTTAAGCTAGCTCTTGATGTCATAATAACGTCAGCGGTATATTATATTATATTTTCTGAACGTAGATGTCAAGAACTAATTCTCATGGCGTCGTCTGTTACAGGGATAAAATTCAAGTAACAAATCATATCCGTAAAGAGGTTTTAAAACAGTTTAAATGTCAAACTGGCTGCTGATAAGACTATACTTGAAAGAATTAATGAAGAAACGCCAATTGCACTAGACGTCACAAGTTCATTTGACATGGTTGAAAGGTTTGCATTTTTAATGTTCCTGAACAGGTCAATGAAATTAGTTGACTAGTTTAAGAACTGTTTTTGTCACAGTTTTGTTTGTTAATTTGTTTGATATTTGAGCCGCAGCGCTAGTTATAAGAAGTTGATTGTGGACATATCAGTTAGTTGTTGACAATAAATGAGTTATCTCTACGAAAAGGGTAAAAATAGATGCACACAAGAGGTGACTAGTGACAGAGAAGGCCGAAGATAGAATGAAAATTTTCAACTTGCCAGACTACTTGACTGTGAAATATGAAAAATTTAATTTAAAAAAATATAAAAAGTTAGGCTGATTGATTTATAGGTTGAGCGTACTTATTCTGATTTTTTCTCTTATGGAAGACAATCGAAAAGTTCAGACAGTCATGAAAACAGTGAAATCTGTCATTGGGCGAATTGTCCATAATGCCATCAAATGTCATAGTGCTAGAACAAGGGTCGCCTGCAATACCAACAATAGTCAACGGTATGGAAGATAGTACAAGAAAGGAAAGATAGAGAATATAGAATCATATAGCAGCGTCCTAGATCAAAACTGCATTCCAGGATACACTTGGTAACATGAGTTGATTCTCATGAGAATGGTTGAAGCAGTTGATGTGGTTACAGTAGGTTTTTCTCAACCTGTTATCGTTAAAACAAATCAATGATGAAGAAGTGCTTGAGAATAGGTGACGTGGTACAATATTGTGGCACACCAGTTGACAACCAAACTTGGGCCGTGGGGCATTTTAGAATCACCTTATTTCAGGACCAAAGCTAAAAGAAACGGTTAACAGGGGACATAGTGTTGAAGAAGTAGTGCATTTCTTATGTTCATGACGTTAAGAATGTCAAGGTGAGAAGCTGAGACGTCTGCGGAACGAAATCAAAAGTGGCGTTTTGCAACAACGAAATTCCAGGAGTGTGTACTAGACAACAAATAATATAACCATACAAATGAATGTTAATGTGTTCTCTTGAAACACAGAAGGATATTTTAAGCGACTATAACCAAAAATAGCAATAAGAGCTGATAGAATGTTTGAAGGCGATAAAATCCAGGCGAAAACATTGGGCGAAAGACTCTTATTTTAGAGTATATGTTCACATAAAAGATGGTGGCAAAGGATACGAGGATTCTTGCAAGTATTTTGGGAACATATTTAAAATTGCAATTGAAACTCTAGTAATGGAGATGAAAATATTGAATATCTCTAGCTTTAAGAAAATCAAAACCACTCATTCAGAAACTCTAGAAGACCCGTAGCTTAGTCACACTTAACTCAAAGCGACACAATAAGATTGATATATTACAGCACAAAATTATTTATTTCATGTTCATCAAGTCGTCAATTGTTAAATCTCAGATATTAGATAGCTCAAACTTAAGCAGCAGCCTTTTTCTTCCAGGCTTCGACTGTGACGGCAGCTGGAAAAGCAGCAGGAACAACAGGAGCAGCGAAGGCCGAGCGAACAACTGGGGCAGCGAAGGCCGAGCGCACAACAGCTGGTCCAGCAGCAACTACTGATGGATATGCAGCAGAGTAAGTGCTTACAACTGGAGCACCGGCATAGGCACTAACAACTGGAGCAGCCGCAGCATATGTGCTGACAACAGGAGCAGCAGCAGCGTAGGTGCTAACAACTGGAGCGTGGTATGCACTCACGACTGGAGCAACAGGAGCAACAAATCCGGCTGAAGCAGCACCGAAGAAGGCAAGGACGAATGCAACGATGAATTTCATTTTGTTTTGTTTGGTTTTGAGCTTCTGTTCTGAAGATCGAATTGAGAATGATACTTCTTGCAAAAAAATTGTTGGTATTTATACTTGAAAGATAACCTTCAACAAGTTTCCTATCCGAAATCACTTCGAAGCTAAGAAGTTCGATGAAAGATATTAAAAATTGATTAATGATGCAAGAATGGTGTTGGTTTCAAGTTCACTGATCTACTTGCTCTTTGATAGTGGTGTCTAGTTTTCATTGTCCCCGAAAAACTGTTGAATCACTTCATACTAGATCGTGCCGATCGTCGTATATATCGTCGCAAGCAAGTCCACAAGTGGTGAAGAAAAAATCAACCGCTTTAAGATTACATATGAAATTGACGAGTATTGCCTTTTTTATTTTAACACGAGAGGATTAATGTGTTCTGAAATCCTCCACAATTAAAGTATGGTAACATTTTTTTGATAGCATGTAAATACCAAAAATTTTCTTTCGCTTACAGTATTTGAAAACAGGTTGATCTAAGAATGGAAAGGAATTTTGGCTCAGAGCAAAAACATCCTTTTTTATGATTTTTGCAGAAGAAACAATTACAATGAAGTATTGAATGATAAAAACGATTTTTTAAAGAGAGAGGTGGAGGCTTTTAACGCTTTGAGTATTCCTTGACTGTGATCAAACTGATATCGACCCTTGTCAACATAAATACCTATCCCGGAATCATTGGATATATTTCTTTGGTGAGACCTTGTTTATGGAAGTTGGTATCACCCAATCATCGACATCCATTATCCACAGTGTCGGACATAATGCGTTAGTCTAAAACATGAACAAACAATTAAAAACTGTAACCTCTACAGAAAAGGAAAACTCTCTTGGGAAGTAACCAGAAATGCAGGTGCTATTGCAAATCCTTCTGGGTGAAACTACTATAGAATCTAGAGAAACTACTCAAAGAGTTGTACGAAACTTTCAAAATAGACGAGCTCTTACCATGTCAAGTGAGAAGATTCGTGATACGTAATTATGGTTGCTACTGGAGTTTGAAAGGAACAAAAAAAACTGCAGGATAAGAATATAGGCATCATGTCACTGACAATATCGGTGCCATGATTGAAAAAATTTCAGTCTACATGAAGGAAAAGCTAAAGTAAGTCTGCTAACAAAAGCAAGCCGTTTTCAGTATATGAAGGCTAAAATAAATATGATCCAAAAAATAGTTGATTTTGTAATAATTGATATTATTATAATAATAATATCAATAATAATAATTGATAATTGGGAACCGAAGAATTAATATCGCCGTAGCAAAGTAATGTGTGCTTGCTTAATAAGCAAGTTTTTTCTTGGTAATCCGCATCATGTAAGCCAATCAGCAAGACAGAAATCTCACTAATGGTCTTAAGCCCATAAGTCTGTAGAAGGTGGAACAGGATGCGGCAGGACTTGTGGGAGGTGATGGGAGAGCTTTCTTCAGACAATCTGGTCGGAGAAATGCTGAAAAGTTTCGACAAATGGACCTGCGTGGCACATTACTCTCGGGCAATACTTATTGCCAAAAAATATTCGATAGATAACCTTGGGCACGGGGTCTAGGGAGGTCTCCTTTCCAGCAGCCCTCCTCCATCCTGCCCCCTCCCGGTGGAGGGAGATTTCTCTAGACTGACGGCGCCCTAGCGCGAAGTAAAAAGAGGCCTAGCCCGAAGTAATGTGTCAAACGGTTCCAGGCTAGGATCTCTTGACGGGGGGGGGGGGGGGGTGTTTAGTGGGTAGTCTGTAAGCATGCGCTGCTAGGAGTCCCACACTCCGGGCGTAAATTGCCCTCAACCCAAAAAAAAAAATGGTCTTAAGCCCAAACAACAGAATCCAAATTTTTTATCAAGTAAGTGGAGTTTTGACATGCTTTTAGCGCGTTTTAATGAATACATCGAACACGAACCAGCAGCTGATCTATGTTGCTTGAAATCTGCCATATTTTAACAATGGAATATAACACAAGATTTGACAGTACCAGGGTGACCGTGGAGTCTCTTCCGCGCTACACTTTAAATGAATCTAACTGGCTGTATTCATATAAACACGCAGGCTGTTCTCTGAGCTGTTTGTGACATCAATTTCAGTTGTCTGAGAGCTCTTTGAAAGTATGTTTCTTTGGTGACACTTCCTCTTTGAAATTTTCTTGTGCATTGTTCAATATGGAGATCTAAACGAAGCATGGTCTGCATGGTCAAAAGCGCACAAGAAAATGCAAACGTAACTTGCACAGTTTACAGAAGTGGTTCTACAAATATTATCGACAATTCGTTTATTGTTTATTATTTATAATTCATCGACAATTGATTTAGAATTGATAATTGATTAAGAAATAAAGCGTTGGCAGGTGAAGACCGCAGTGGCCGTCCAGCAATGACGAATTTGGACCTTATCAAAACTATGCTCGCTGAATATCCGCGTTATAGGGTGCGTGGGATAGTTAATACCACTATCATTCCCAAGACACGCGTACATATCCATATATTCGAGATGGGATATGCGAATCGGTATGGAAGTTGGATCCACGCAATAAAGAGGAGCGGCCTTATGAATCGTGTCTCCAAGCGCGACTGGCTTCTTCAGCGACATGAAATAAATCCTTTTTTAAAGAATGTTATCACTGCATACGTGACCTGAATTTTGTACCAAAATGAGCATCGAAGACGGACGAAGCCTGGTTCTCATCCAAAGAAGGTTCTTGTTTGTATTTGGTGGGACTTAAGAGGTGAGGTCTGCTATGAGCTCCTTCTTCGAGGTGATATAATCAAGGCAGCCAAATAATGCAATCCACTGAGTCAATAGTAAGCCACAATCGCCAAATAAATGGCCAGAATTTTTGATTCGACTAGGCTTCCGCATGTTGAGTTGACCGTAATGCGAAAGTTATTACTGCTTGAATGAGCTTACTGCTTCCATCCCATCCTCCGAGCTACACAGACCCTGCCTTATCCTATTATTACTTGGTCCTCTCTTTAAAAAATTATCTTCATGGTAAATATGTAAAATCTGTAAGCGAAACAAAAATGCACTTAGATGAATATTTCGTAAGCGAGTCTAAACAATTTCGGAAAGAGGGAAATAATGAGGTTTGCACAGAGATGGTAGAAGTTTACAGAACAGACGGGTCTTTCTACTTTCTAACTTCAAACAACAAATATTGTGTATTAATTTCGCATCGAAAAACGGGGAGAAATTCAATGGACAACCTAATCACATACATTTATCGAATATATAAAATACATATTTATATATAGTTTATAAAAAAATATGTTAAGATCTGCGGACTCCTTTCGCTTCGAAAAAAAGACAAAAGTATATATTAAGGTTGTTGAAAATTTTTTGTAGTCAGCAACCAGCAATTAAACATACCCGACAATTATTTTGTTATATTCAAACAAGACTTTCAAAAAGTCTTCTGCATAGAATCTAGGCTTTCATATAATTACATCAAATCAAAATTCCGATATTACGAATGTTGAAAAATGTTAAAAGATTTGATTAAATACAGATACGATAAGATTACAGAGTGGCAACTGTCAAAAGTGTCAAATTCGTTTGCATTTCATATATGCTAATACCCATCCAGCCATATGAGAAAACAGATTACTAATGAAAGTTTTCACTGAAAGTGGAGGGAATCTTATTATGACTTTCGTGCTTACTTGTGAATAGAGTTCTATACAATAATAAAAAAGCAAAGTGACGAAAGGATTCAACAATATAATATAGAGTTTTTTGAGTTTAGATTTTATACTTTGATTTGAAATCTCACGTTACCGGTGAAAGTTTTGATTCGACAGCGTTTCTGTTAGAAGGGTAAAAGGTTCAAAACAATTTTGTGTCGGAATTTTATTTTGTGGGAAGACTTCAAGCTTTAGTTAAAAATTAGTAGCGGTTGTCACTTAAAATATAGTCGCCAATATTTGACACTTAACATACTCTCGCATAAAATCGACTAGGAGTATACAAAAGATATCTTAAAAGGTATGTACAGTACAGTAATGAAGGAAATTACGATTGTTGTTTTTGCTAAGCTGCGCATAATCTGCAAAATTTGAATTTGAGAAAAATAGTGTGGTAAGTCATACGAAATAAAAAGGTTTGAGAAATGCGACCGAAAACGGCTTGAAACGAAGTTAGGAGACCTAATCTCAGCTCGTTTCATCGTGATCTAGTTCCGAAACTGAAGAAGCCGATTCAGGCGAGGTCTTTCTTACTTCCAAGGATGCTGGAATAGCTCCCAAAAGAAGTTATTTGACAGGCTCTAATCAAAAACAAGAACAAGAATCTAAAGGGATTCGGAGGGTTACATCGTAGGTCTGTAATCATGAAGAGTTTTTCTGTTCCTGCCCTGTGTTATAATGATAAGGATAAAGCAACAATCAGCTAAAAGACAGCTGTTTGTTATTTTGTGGTTATGAGTTATCTTTTATCTCAGATTAATTTATTTCTTTGCAATTTGGTGGAAGTGCTGAAATTATTGAAAAAATGGCGTTTTTCACTCCAGTTCGTTTGTCTTTGACTTGCTTTCGGACACTGATGTGGAGCATCTGAAACAAGATGACTGTGTTAATTTGAGTTTTGACTTTTGCAGGGGATAAGAAAGACGGTTCCCTACTTGCCTATTTTTCCAGAAACATGCTCGTGCAGACTTCTATTCAGGAGGTTAACCAAGCTTGCCGTTAGATTAACCTACAGGTTGTTTGTTACAAGAAAGTCTGGGTCTTTTAATGGTCTCAAAGATATCGAAATACCATTCATGAAGATGGAAATAACATGGAAGATGGAAAAAGATGGAAATAACTACTTCTAACGAGCAATGAAATGAGAAAAACTATATAAAAAAATGTGTACCCTGAAAACTTCCAAATAGTTGATACGAAGCAAAATATAGCACAATTTCCTTTATTTCTCCATTAAATTTTTTAAGTTTGCAATTATTTATAGCATAGTTGAATATTATATAGACATCAGTTGTAAATTATTCATATTTCCGTTGACCCAAAACTTAAGCAGCAGCCTTCTTCTTCCAGGCTTCAATGGAGACGGCAGCAGGAACAACTGGAGCAGCGAAGGCTGAGCGAACAACAGCAGGTCCAGCGGCAACTACTGATGGATAAGCAGCAGAGTAAGTGCTTACAACTGGGGCACCGGCATAGGCACTAACAAATGGAGCAGAAGCAGCATAGGTCCTGACAACAGGAGCTGCAGCGTAGGTGCTAACAACAGGTGCATGGTATGCACTCACGACTGGAGCAACAGGAGCAACGAATCCAGCTGAAGCAGCACCAAAGAAGGCAAGGACGAATGCGATAATGAATTTCATTTTGATTTGCTTAGTTTTGAGCTTCTGTTCTGAAGTTTAAACGGAGAATGATACTTCTTGGAAAAAATTCGTAGGTATTTATATTTAAATTTCAACCTTGAAAGTGTTCCTCATAAATAAGCTACATTAATGGTTGAAGAAATTGAATGCAAACAGAAACGAAAAGTATTGCATCGTTGTAGAGTGAAATAGCCTCGAGATGTTTAGTTTATTGGTCTACTTAAGATTTACGCATGTGTTAGCAATATGACCGCCAAATTGGGATCTGCAATTCATAGCTTGAGGATGCAGTACAGTATGCAATGGAGAAACAGCATTCGGAACTTCAAGATAGACGGATAAGCTTATCTTCTATTCTTTTTTTTTACATTTCGAGTTCTTTAGAACAAGGAAATGGTGAAATCATAATAGGATGCAACTGATCTATAGCCGCCAGAAAGGATTAACGATTATTTGAGTGGGTGAAAGAAGAGTATGCAAACTTAGTAGGGACGATATTTTATCATTGGTTTTATGAATAAAAGTGAGAAATGGCTTTTGATAAGATACAGTCAATAAGAAAACTTTTTCCTAGAATTCAAGCTCCACAATCTTTTGACATTTAGTCTAGTAAGAATTCACGATGAAGTGTCATGAAGCGTCTTCCCTCTAATCAGTGACCAGCAAAGTGGTCTGGTCTTAGCAAAGATCAATGTTTCGATACCCTCTTAGTGCATAATCTAAACGGTCATTCCTCAATGTAGGTATCAGCTTAAAGCTAGTTTCCTTCAATGCGAACAAAGTTTTCACTTTCATATGATTTCGAAATTTTCCAAACACAAAGTAGTGCGCAGTAGCTAAGCCTGAGGAAAATGGAAAACTTCCTCTTCGTTATGGGAACACTCTGGTGGTCCGTCCGGATTTAAGACTGTAATAAGCTCGCAAGCAAGACATTAATTGTTTTGTCAACCATAGATTTCTTTGAATATCCTTACCTTCAAAAGGCAAACATTTTCTATAAACCTTAATCATTCCATATATGTACACAAAAAAGACAGATTACAGGACCTTGTTTGCGTAGCCTTTGATATTTTGCTTCTTGATTTTTCTGAAATATACTTTTCCTCTCTTAAAGGTTATTTAAAATAAGGACCTTATATATCATCTTTGTTTCGAGATGGACAAACAAAGTGAGCTTTTTTAACCGTGAAACTTCGGGAAACTCTCGATTGAAAATTCGCATGATGTAGCTTTTAATTAATTATTAGAAATCGTTGCACGAAGATAATTGGTCAATATTTAAATTTTAAGCCATAATTTCTTTCTGAAACTCTTCTTAAATCTCAAATGTTTTGACAGATCCGACAGCTCTGTCATATTATATCTCACTATTGTTAAGTAAAAGGTAGACGCGAAGATGGCTCCGAACAATTAGGTGGATCCGTTCTATTTTTGTATTTTTGAAGATTAGGAGGAGAAGGAGCGTTACGGCATGATCATCTATAGTGAATTGAAGAGGATTGAATTTACTAATGTATATCAGAACGTTTGGTGAAATGCGCGGTGATGAATTAACTATGGCATTAACATTTATTTGGAGTCTACTACTGAATAATATACCGTTGGAAACCTCAATTAAAGGTTCATTATTTAGAGATAATTATTTATAAAGACTCACTCAGAAAATGTGTTTCGTTTATGTGAACGATCGTTTGTATTTGTATTTGATTTGGTTGGTCAAAGATGATCCTGAAAAACACACGCTGGACTTTATACAAGCGATAATTTTTCATCATCTTCATTAAGATGGTAATCTTGTCATCTTCATTGAGATGAATAAAATGTGCTGTTCAATCATTGCCAGGGACAGTCCTTTTGTGGATTCCGTCAAACAGGTGCTTTGAAACCACCAAATTGACGGAAGATTACTTGATTTTGCTCTATCTATTAACGGGCACGCTCTATCATTTTCTTGTTGTTATATGGAGGTAAAGACTATTTCCATCTTAATTGTGGGACTCCCAAATGTTTAGTGTTATTGGACTACTCATTAAATCCTGTCAACCCCAGAACCTATCTGAAATCTTTTGACACATTTCTTCGTGGTGTTTCTATGCCTACAGGCGCGTTCAGATTATAAAGATTCAGTCACTTATGGGATGAAAGGGAGGGGAAGGGTGTGCTAAGAGAAGGATCCTTCAATCGTTTATTCCTGTTGCCACTCCAGCATCCCCATCTTAAGTGTCAGGCCTTCCCAAGAATAAAGTACCATGCCCAAGAAGAAAGAAACATGCTATTGAAGGACGGTGATCTACGAATCTTCAGCAAATTAGGCCAAAATGAGAATGTCCATGCCCACCTAAAAGCTGCCGATCAGATCAAAGATCAGTCACACCATGTTTCCGATTGATCCAAGGCCTCAGGCCAATAGTCAGACAGGCAGTCTGCCTTCTGTTTGTGTTTCTATCCTCTCTGGTTAGCCATTCTATCCCTCTCTTCTGAGCGGATCAAAGCTCTTCCATAGTATAACAAGGAAGGCGATCACCAAAGTCCCTGTGGTATCCACTTTCTGCTTCAAAGAGTTAAACAAGAATGCACAGCGCTCATTAGAAGTCGTCTCCTTGATGCAGTCGATATCCCTTTCTTTGCCATAGCGAGTTACATTACACGCGCTGCAGCCTTAGGAACCTTGATTTACGCGAAACACTTATCCTTGAGTCTATTAATACCATGTATTTTACTGCTGCTCTGTTCGACACCTGATGTGACTAAGATCGTATGGCTGCCATATTTCTGGTCATAGAGTGAAGTCCTTCACATAGAGCTTCATAATCTACATGAGGTATTTTGTTACTTGAAAACGGATTCAGGCACTTCCCGAAAATCAAAGCATCTAGCACTATCTAATGGATTTTTGACGTCCTAAGTCACCAATATGATAATCAATCGTGTGGATATGCTGTGTATCTCTGCTCACTGGAGTTCTTTCACCAGTTCTCCGCTTGCATCGATGGTGAAGCAATCTGCTCTGAAGACATAGTCTCACATTAGGTAGCATAAATCGTGTCAGCGAGTCCTCCCCGGATGGCTTTCTCAAGAACTTTGCTGTTTGTCGCGTTAGGAGTCCATCGATCGCTAGAACATTTCTGGCCTTCATGTACAGGGCTGCTTTGTCCAGTTTCCTCTTTACGAAAAGTGGTCTTTCTACCGGTGTTGCAACGTGAAGACATAGCACGATTATTATATTTTGGTTTAGAGAGGCGGCCTTAGCACACTGAGCTTTTGGATTACCCAGGACCCATGACTCCTTATTTAAGTCATCCAACAGGACTTGTCATTGACGGACTTTACTGCTGTTAATAAGTTGATGACATATGTCACTTCCCAAGTTCGTGCTCGCTGGGCGATTCGTCACAGGTTCTGACACTTTCTTCTTTCTTCAGAAATTTCTTGTGAGTACGAGTAAACTGGGAGGTTTAGTTGCCGAGATCCTCAAAAAAGCATAGAAGATTTGACGGCAGACGTAATGATTCCCGTAGTTGAGTCTACGGCATATTTGACAACAGATTCTCCTCTCCGGGGTGATTGTCTCTCATTGTCACATTCTCAGCATACCATCGAAGTGTAGACTCTGAGCTTCAAGACTTCGCGAGAACCGTTGACTCTCGGTCCACTTACATCTGGGTGCGGTATGCGTGTATCTGAGGCAGAAATGCATCCTTTAACTTCAGTTTAATCTTATATGCGTTTTTAAAAATATATTGAAAGAAGGATATCCATGAGATCTTAGGAAGTAGGAACAAAATTGCTAGGGTTTTGAATTAAATCCACTTGGAGGCAGTCTATTAACTGGCGATAAAATGCAAAAGGTTTTTCTAGTTGTCATGTTTCCACCTTTAAACAATGCTTGATTGTCGTTAAACTGCAGGAATAAAATGGTTTATGGTGTTCTAGAGTTATTCAAAACTAATGTCATCTCTGAATCCTAGCAGAAGTTTGTGCATAATAAGATGAAAAAATCAGTTTAGCATTTCTTATGTTAGATAAAGATCAACTAGGTTAGATGAATTACTAGCTTGTCTTTTGTCCGAGCTCCAATACTCAGTGCTTCTAGGATTCTAATAGAATCAATAAAGAGGATTAAAAATTTTTTGAAGGAATAATTTATTTCACGATCAAATCTGTCCGTTGGTTAATTTAAATCAATTCAAGTTTAAGCAGCAGCCTTCTTCTTCCAGGCTTCAACAGCAACAGCAGCAGGAACCACAGGTGCAGATACAACTGGAGCAGCAAAGGCGGAACGGACAACAGCTGGACCAGCAGAAACCAGTGATGGATAAGCGGCAGAGTAAGTGCTTACTACTGGAGCACCAGCGTAGGCACTATAAACAGGAGCAGCTGCAGCATATGTCCTTACTACTGGAGCAGCGGCGTAGGTGCTGACAACAGGTGCATGGTATGCACTAACGACTGGAGCAACAGGAGCAACAAATCCGGCTGAAGCAGCACCGATGAGAGCAAGGACGACAGTTGCGAAGAATTTCATTTTGGTTGGGTGGTTGTTGGTGTTCTTGTGAAGCGAACTTGAATGATGGTTCCAGCAAAGACTTATCTTGTATTTATACTATAAGAAGACTGTGGAGGAATTTCCAATCGAAATCTCACAACACATATGTGTGATTAATGATTCAGAAAAAAATATTGCATTTGAATCGTCTATAGGTGATCTACTTTTATTGGACATGCTTATGTTGTCAAGGTCATGTAGGAGTGCTTGAAAAAATACTTTTTAATGCAATCAGATTAAAGTTGCTTGAACTTCAATGTTACCATTACGTGTATTTTTTTTGCAGAAATATACAATCATTGCAAGGAAGCAGTTATTTAAAGTTTCATGTGTAATCTCAACCAGCTGATAATAGAATTTCAATAAAATAAATAAGCCGAAAGTTGCGTTTTCACTTCAATTGTCCTTGTAAGAAAATTTTTGAGGAGAAAGGAAATCAATTGCAACCATCAATCAATTATGCGGTTATATAGCCAATAAAGACGCCTCCATTAAAATTCTCAGAGCACATATAAATTCAGTGGGACGGAAATAACAAAAGAAAAAAAACTACCAGAAAATATATAGAAAATTTTCATATACCCTTAACAAATTAAAGTCGTTTGAAGCAGTGGAAGCATAGTGGAGGTTTGGGGGTTGGCGCCTACCAATCCTTGAGGGCAAAAGGTCACGCTGGTCGACATCCCACCACAACTCTTCGTCAAGGAGGAAATCAAAATCGACTGTGTAATATGCAGGATTCACCTAAGGGAGGTCTTATCTCATGGCTTTACATCCCTTAACTTCGGACATATTTCTTTGAATTGTAAGGGGCTACATCGAAGCAACCTGTGCGATAAGGGTGGCATTCTCGGCCACAAGTTGAGGGAGCGTACAAATAAAGCAAGCTGTATCTTGTCCAAACCAAAGAGACTGACGCCTGAAAATCTGGAAAATCGCCCGAAGTTCAAAGAGGCAATTAGCAAAAGAGAAGTAAAGCTATGATTCTCGGCTGCCAGATTAACAAACATCAGATGGTACCGCCGCCATATTGGACAGGATAATTTCTGCTACCAGTTCAGAGCTGGTTCATCAAACATGGCTTTGTGGTGATCAAGTGAGTTGATATGTGTCATTTGACAGTGTCTATCTCACGTCAAATGAGCCGATTTCATCCTCTCGGAGCAACCTCGGTGAACTGGTTGAAGTTGTCTCAAGCACGGGAGGATGAATCCTTTAGGGCGGAACTTGCTTTCATTGTGTTGGCAATACACCAACCTTGCACCGGAGAGGAGGAATGATAAACATCCAGGATGTGACATTCGCTTGGCAGGATACTGGAGGACTGGATTTAGTTTATAAACATTGTCATTATATTGCTCGGAGCCTCTATGAGGGGGCAAATTGACGAGGTTGTTCGGGTACTTTTTCATGTGCATCCCGTATATCCTGATGTTTCTTACGGAAAGTTTCCTGTTGTGTGTCCACTTTTCAGTGCCACTGAGTTGGGAAAAGCGGTGCAGACGTTGAAATGAGAAAGTCCGCAGCACCAGACCAGAAGTGGCTAAGCTTGTGTACCAACTTTGCGCTGAAATGTTACCCAGCATAGGCCGCAATGAAGGTCTGTTCCAAAAATGCAGTCCATATATATATATATATATATACATATATATATATAAATGCAGTCCATATATAAAAACAAAGATCTAAAGATAATTGGAACTTCTTATTACGTTACATGCGGATGGTTGTGCTTACAAAGGGCAATGCCATTGATCGCTTAAGGGTGCTGAGGGAAGAGGTCTCTCTGACAGAAATGCTCTTCCTTCCCATCCACTCCAACTGTAAAAGGGATTTTCTCCAAATCAATGCGCCACTAGGTGAGGCGATTGAGGCCTGGTCGGAGGTAACGTTAAAAACAGTTCTAGTCTAGGTCCTTGGTGTAATCGGGGAGGTGCTCAGTCGGTAGTCTAGTATAGACCATCTCCAGACCACAATAATATATAAAATTTTTAGATATTTGTTTTGAAGTGCATATAAGTTAAGCCGAAAAGTTTGAGCAGTTCATAAAATTAGACCAATGAACATGGATTTAACCGTAATACTTAGTTTAAAGTAGGTTCAAAAAAGTTAAATTGGTGCATCAACTAAATATAATTAAATTAGAATGACGATCCTGAGCGCGTAGACAGAGACGCTTCGAGATTTCCTGAGTACGAAAAAGTTTATTTTTTCTGTGTTTCTGTAAAATTTGAGGGTTGTTTGGAAGATGCAAACGGTTGTAGCAAACTGAGGCACATATCCTTGTAAGACAAACAAAGTAGTTTGTCAGCTTCTACCCAGTTAGTGAGTAAAGAGTTCAGCTGCCCTCATAATATTTTTCTTTTGCAAGCTTATATTTCTCAACGGTTTATCAATAAGGCATTGTAAAATGTTCCTTTTTGCAACAAAGTAAAAATATTAAATTAAAAATAATATTTAATAATAAAATATTAAAAAACTAGCGATTTGTTCAAAAATTTTATTGTCAAATCATAGAGCATTTTTTTGTTGTCAATCGAATAGTAGTAAGAACTTAAGCAGCAGCCTTCTTCTTCCAGGCTTCTACGGTGACAGCGGCAGGAATAACTGGAGCAGCAACTGCAGCCCGGACAACAGCTGGTCCAGCGACAACTGAAGGATAAGCAGCAGAATAAGTACTTACAACTGGGTTACCAGCATAAGTGGTAACAACGGGGGCAGCAGCGGCGTAGGTTCTAACCACAGGTGCAGCAGCGGCGTAGGTCCTTACGAAAGGAGCAGCAGCGTAGGTGCTTACTACAGGTGCATGATAAGCGCTGACTACGGGACCAACAGGAGCAATATATCCAGCAGAAGCAGCAGCGATGAGGGCAAGGACGCAAACAGCAATTTCATTTTGATTTATTTATTTTCTGTTCCAACGAATGAACTCGAATGATATGGACAACACAGATTGTTCTGGTATTTATATCAAAATCAAAAAGGTTTTCTCTCTGACCCGATAGTGGAACCTCATAATATAAGCATGATTTATAACTTTACGAGATGTTACACATTTGAAATCAATCATATGTGTTAAATTTGTATTCCCATTGTCAAGTTCAAGTGCTTGCACACATGAGATAGTTTTGCGTGGAGTTAAGTACGAAGGCGTAGGTGTAAAGCATTGGGTTTTAGATTTTGATATTTTAATCAGTTGCAGAGTACATTAAAGGCTGCCAAGGAAGTAAGAAAATCAAGTTTACTGTCGATTTTAATGTCAGCTGTTAAATGGGTTTTCTCTTTTTTATACTGTTGTTTCTTTATTTGTTGTTGCAGTGTTAATTGCTTACTAGTCATGCAAAGCGGTGCATACGCCATATTATGGCCTTAAATGTTGCTAAAATATAGATAAATCTTCCTTATGGTGAAAAATCAAAATTGAAACCCTTAAAATCAAAAATGATCACAGTGCTTCTAGGATTCTAATAGAATCAATAAAGAGGATTAAAAATTTTTTGAAGGAATAATTTATTTCACGATCAAATCTGTCCGTTGGTTAATTTAAATCAATTCAAGTTTAAGCAGCAGCCTTCTTCTTCCAGGCTTCAACAGCAACAGCAGCAGGAACCACAGGTGCAGATACAACTGGAGCAGCAAAGGCGGAACGGACAACAGCTGGACCAGCAGAAACCAGTGATGGATAAGCGGCAGAGTAAGTGCTTACTACTGGAGCACCAGCGTAGGCACTATAAACAGGAGCAGCTGCAGCATATGTCCTTACTACTGGAGCAGCGGCGTAGGTGCTGACAACAGGTGCATGGTATGCACTAACGACTGGAGCAACAGGAGCAACAAATCCGGCTGAAGCAGCACCGATGAGAGCAAGGACGACAGTTGCGAAGAATTTCATTTTGGTTGGGTGGTTGTTGGTGTTCTTGTGAAGCGAACTTGAATGATGGTTCCAGCAAAGACTTATCTTGTATTTATACTATAAGAAGACTGTGGAGGAATTTCCAATCGAAATCTCACAACACATATGTGTGATTAATGATTCAGAAAAAAATATTGCATTTGAATCGTCTATAGGTGATCTACTTTTATTGGACATGCTTATGTTGTCAAGGTCATGTAGGAGTGCTTGAAAAAATACTTTTTAATGCAATCAGATTAAAGTTGCTTGAACTTCAATGTTACCATTACGTGTATTTTTTTTGCAGAAATATACAATCATTGCAAGGAAGCAGTTATTTAAAGTTTCATGTGTAATCTCAACCAGCTGATAATAGAATTTCAATAAAATAAATAAGCCGAAAGTTGCGTTTTCACTTCAATTGTCCTTGTAAGAAAATTTTTGAGGAGAAAGGAAATCAATTGCAACCATCAATCAATTATGCGGTTATATAGCCAATAAAGACGCCTCCATTAAAATTCTCAGAGCACATATAAATTCAGTGGGACGGAAATAACAAAAGAAAAAAAACTACCAGAAAATATATAGAAAATTTTCATATACCCTTAACAAATTAAAGTCGTTTGAAGCAGTGGAAGCATAGTGGAGGTTTGGGGGTTGGCGCCTACCAATCCTTGAGGGCAAAAGGTCACGCTGGTCGACATCCCACCACAACTCTTCGTCAAGGAGGAAATCAAAATCGACTGTGTAATATGCAGGATTCACCTAAGGGAGGTCTTATCTCATGGCTTTACATCCCTTAACTTCGGACATATTTCTTTGAATTGTAAGGGGCTACATCGAAGCAACCTGTGCGATAAGGGTGGCATTCTCGGCCACAAGTTGAGGGAGCGTACAAATAAAGCAAGCTGTATCTTGTCCAAACCAAAGAGACTGACGCCTGAAAATCTGGAAAATCGCCCGAAGTTCAAAGAGGCAATTAGCAAAAGAGAAGTAAAGCTATGATTCTCGGCTGCCAGATTAACAAACATCAGATGGTACCGCCGCCATATTGGACAGGATAATTTCTGCTACCAGTTCAGAGCTGGTTCATCAAACATGGCTTTGTGGTGATCAAGTGAGTTGATATGTGTCATTTGACAGTGTCTATCTCACGTCAAATGAGCCGATTTCATCCTCTCGGAGCAACCTCGGTGAACTGGTTGAAGTTGTCTCAAGCACGGGAGGATGAATCCTTTAGGGCGGAACTTGCTTTCATTGTGTTGGCAATACACCAACCTTGCACCGGAGAGGAGGAATGATAACCATCCAGGATGTGACATTCGCTTGGCAGGATACTGGAGGACTGGATTTAGTTTATAAACATTGTCATTATATTGCTCGGAGCCTCTATGAGGGGGCAAATTGACGAGGTTGTTCGGGTACTTTTTCATGTGCATCCCGTATATCCTGATGTTTCTTACGGAAAGTTTCCTGTTGTGTGCCCACTTTTCAGTGCCACTGAGTTGGGAAAAGCGGTGCAGACGTTGAAATGAGAAAGTCCGCAGCACCAGACCAGAAGTGGCTAAGCTTGTGTACCAACTTTGCGCTGAAATGTTACCCAGCATAGGCCGCAATGAAGGTCTGTTCCAAAAATGCAGTCCATATATATATATATATATACATATATATATATAAATGCAGTCCATATATAAAAACAAAGATCTAAAGATAATTGGAACTTCTTATTACGTTACATGCGGATGGTTGTGCTTACAAAGGGCAATGCCATTGATCGCTTAAGGGTGCTGAGGGAAGAGGTCTCTCTGACAGAAATGCTCTTCCTTCCCATCCACTCCAACTGTAAAAGGGATTTTCTCCAAATCAATGCGCCACTAGGTGAGGCGATTGAGGCCTGGTCGGAGGTAACGTTAAAAACAGTTCTAGTCTAGGTCCTTGGTGTAATCGGGGAGGTGCTCAGTCGGTAGTCTAGTATAGACCATCTCCAGACCACAATAATATATAAAATTTTTAGATATTTGTTTTGAAGTGCATATAAGTTAAGCCGAAAAGTTTGAGCAGTTCATAAAATTAGACCAATGAACATGGATTTAACCGTAATACTTAGTTTAAAGTAGGTTCAAAAAAGTTAAATTGGTGCATCAACTAAATATAATTAAATTAGAATGACGATCCTGAGCGCGTAGACAGAGACGCTTCGAGATTTCCTGAGTACGAAAAAGTTTATTTTTTCTGTGTTTCTGTAAAATTTGAGGGTTGTTTGGAAGATGCAAACGGTTGTAGCAAACTGAGGCACATATCCTTGTAAGACAAACAAAGTAGTTTGTCAGCTTCTACCCAGTTAGTGAGTAAAGAGTTCAGCTGCCCTCATAATATTTTTCTTTTGCAAGCTTATATTTCTCAACGGTTTATCAATAAGGCATTGTAAAATGTTCCTTTTTGCAACAAAGTAAAAATATTAAATTAAAAATAATATTTAATAATAAAATATTAAAAAACTAGCGATTTGTTCAAAAATTTTATTGTCAAATCATAGAGCATTTTTTTGTTGTCAATCGAATAGTAGTAAGAACTTAAGCAGCAGCCTTCTTCTTCCAGGCTTCTACGGTGACAGCGGCAGGAATAACTGGAGCAGCAACTGCAGCCCGGACAACAGCTGGTCCAGCGACAACTGAAGGATAAGCAGCAGAATAAGTACTTACAACTGGGTTACCAGCATAAGTGGTAACAACGGGGGCAGCAGCGGCGTAGGTTCTAACCACAGGTGCAGCAGCGGCGTAGGTCCTTACGAAAGGAGCAGCAGCGTAGGTGCTTACTACAGGTGCATGATAAGCGCTGACTACGGGACCAACAGGAGCAATATATCCAGCAGAAGCAGCAGCGATGAGGGCAAGGACGCAAACAGCAATTTCATTTTGATTTATTTATTTTCTGTTCCAACGAATGAACTCGAATGATATGGACAACACAGATTGTTCTGGTATTTATATCAAAATCAAAAAGGTTTTCTCTCTGACCCGATAGTGGAACCTCATAATATAAGCATGATTTATAACTTTACGAGATGTTACACATTTGAAATCAATCATATGTGTTAAATTTGTATTCCCATTGTCAAGTTCAAGTGCTTGCACACATGAGATAGTTTTGCGTGGAGTTAAGTACGAAGGCGTAGGTGTAAAGCATTGGGTTTTAGATTTTGATATTTTAATCAGTTGCAGAGTACATTAAAGGCTGCCAAGGAAGTAAGAAAATCAAGTTTACTGTCGATTTTAATGTCAGCTGTTAAATGGGTTTTCTCTTTTTTATACTGTTGTTTCTTTATTTGTTGTTGCAGTGTTAATTGCTTACTAGTCATGCAAAGCGGTGCATACGCCATATTATGGCCTTAAATGTTGCTAAAATATAGATAAATCTTCCTTATGGTGAAAAATCAAAATTGAAACCCTTAAAATCAAAAATGATCACGTGGTAAACACTCCAAAGTTTCTATTTCAGTGATCGTAGTACTAAGTAATGCATTCCTTAACAGTCTTCTTCAAGAAGCAGAAAAGGATACTTTTGGAATTTTTAACATTTTTACTGTTATATTGCTGTTAAGATATTCCTTAGTGTTAGTAACGAGGTGTACGTCGTGAGTTGTAATTGGAAGAATACTTTGCTTCTTTTCAACTGTATTATATTTAGCCAAATTTTGGCTAGTTTGGCATTTTTTATGCTCTAAGTTTAAAGGAGCAGGCAAAAGGGGTTCCCTGTAAGGGAATTGAAAAGGGATAGCGCTGCAATTTGTAGATTTTTTTTGGTTAGGGAGGTGAAGGCTATTTACGCCCTGAGTGTTGGACTCCCAGTGGCCCAACGGACCTACTGGACTACTGTCTAAACACCTTCCCTGTCAACCGAAGCGCCTAGCCTGGAACCGTTTCATACATTACTTCGGGCTAGGCCTCCCAATTTTACGTTTTTTTTGCGTCTTCGGGTTACAGGGATTCCTTCTCCAGCGGGGAGGGAAAGAGGAGGAGGATTGCTAGAATGGAAATGCTACACCCTCGAGGCCTCCAGCCGATCAAGTATAATTTTTTTCATGGCTAGAATAGCCGGAATGAATAGAAAGTATGACAGGCGTCATCCTTCACACCAATGCAGAATATGCAATCGGGAGACCGTGGCTTACCAATCTTGTGCAGGTAAGACGGAAAACAACCGTGTCCGCAGTTTTTAGTAAATAGTATATATTTTGATAATCACATCCAAATATATACCACAATTTTTTTGTATTTTTAAAAAACTCTCGAATTTCAGCTCCATTAGCATCTAGATTTTATGAAATAGCATTTCAGTAGAATTCATTCGATATCTACAACACAGTTACCTAAAGAAACAAAATTTTCGTGAAAAACAATAACAGACTTTCCTTTTATTATTCTTTTAAAGTCATGGATAAAAATAACGACCCGTTTCACGGAACAGTCTGATTTTAGTACTGGACATATGCGTAGTTATATGTTATTTTGTTCATTAAATAAAAAAGTAAATCAAGACCGTTTGACTTGGTGTCAGAAGTAGGATTGCGCTTCGAGTTTCAGTTGGTGAAATCGGAAATTGCAATGCTGGAAAATAGCTAGTAGCTGGAAAATTAGTCCTCGCTTTTTGACCTTCTGACTATTGTATAAATGCGGGAATTCAGAAAAATGAATGCGTGTGGCATCTCAAGTAAAGAAGATGAATTTTGAGGAACACGAATTGGGGGGTAGAAATGCGGGAAAAATTAAGCAGAATTAAATACTAGCCAGATACTTCAAGTGATGATGGCCTACTCAAGCAAAAAAAAAAAAATACAAAGGGTACAATTTAAATTAAAAAGGGCAAAGGTAAAGCAATAATGAAAAGAAATTAGAAGCAGATAAGGCTTTCAAAGAAAAGATAAGCGAAAATGTACAAGAAACACGTAGAAGGACTCATGATTTAATAAAGTAAACACACAATCTTCAAACTTGGAAGAGTTGCTGCCAAAAGTTGGCGAACCTCATGAAGATATAATGCTTGATCTTCATTCACTCCCGATATGTTGATGGTTAAGACCTTAAACATCGATAAAGAGTTCAAAGAGTTAAAATTAAAAGCTAGTGTTCGAGCGCTATAATTATTGCAGAGGATTAACCGAAAGACCATTCAGCGCGTTTCAGCTACAATTTAGAACAAGAGGAAACACTAAACGTTGAAGAAAATGTCTGTAAATCCATGAAGAACAAGTGTTACACTTGCGGGGTACACGGCCGTGTGTTGAATAAATCAAGAAACCATTTAATTGGTTAAATGATAGCAATCATCTTAATAAATAAAAAAAAGACACGAACAAGGAAAAATCAGCAAAGACCTATGATTCCTGAAGAGATGACTAAAACTGTATGTGACCCGTAAAAGCTTTAAGGTTAAATCAATCAAAGCCTGAACTTCTTAAGAAGAACAGAAGTTAAAATAGAACGAGTTCTGATAAAAAGCAGAATAAGATCCTTGTGTAGAAAACTCAATATTATTGCCTTTAAAACGTCTACGCTGTACCTTCAAATAGCGTATGCGGGGAGGGCTAGGTCTGAAATCTTAGAGAAGGGGTCAGATCCTGGGGAACTGTGAAAAGACACAAATGGAACATGATTCTTTTTTGGTAGTAAGGTGAAGGGTGTTTACGCCCTGAGTGTTGGACTCCCAGACGCGCAATGCTTCTGGACTACCCACTAAATAACCCGCTGTCAACCTGAGAATTTGCTACATTACTTCAGGCTAGGCCTCGTATTCCTACGTCTAGAGGCACCTTCAGATTATGGAAATCCCTTCTCCAGCGGGAAGGAAGGGAGAGGATGGAAGTGATAGGAAAGAGATCGTTGCATCCCGACGCCTCCCAGCGCTCTAATATAACTTTTTCAGTGTCAGAGCTGCCCGAGCATATTGTGCCAAGCGATTCCATTTGTCAACCATTTTCATATTTATATATAAGGTCACGGAATATCCTTATATATAAATTAAAAAGGCTTACAAGTACGGAACTAAACCAGGATACCCCAGCAAATGTGGAAACAATACTTGATTTCGTAATCAACAAATACAAAGAATCATTCAAGGCAGGGCTTCTCAAAATAAAACTGCTCAAAAGGGGTTCATTTTTGCCACGATAAGCAACAAAGGAGCTGTGTCATCGGAGACGTTGAAACAGCAATAAAATTTGAAACACGAATAGGTATAGAGAAATTTTTCTAAATTTTATGATTTAGTTAGCACTGAGGAGGGAAAGAACTGATTTCTGAAATGCCAGGATATGTTAAAAATAGATAAATTCTATGTTTCAAATCAAAACTGATGTTCTGCATTATTTATAAAAAAAAACAGTTAATATTGGATCCTGTTTTTTGTAGCTTTTCCATTTTAAAAATGCTATGTTTTTTTTTTTTTATTTTTTGAACAAATATATATTTCGGGAGTGAGTTGCGAAGAAGAAGAGAAAAGAAAGAAGAGAAGAAAATAACGAACACTGAAGAAGGGAGCAACTCACTCCCGAAATATATATTTGTTCAAAAAATAAAATAATAAAAAAACATAGCATTTTTAAAATGGAAAAGCTACAAAAAACAGGATCTAATCTAGAAGTGCTAAACACGGGACAACACACACAGTATAAGTTAATATTGGTTTGCCTAGGGAGCGAAAACATGCACCCGAGCCAGAATTCAGCATTAAATTGTCGAAAATTTGAAAGACGATCACAAGGTCTAAATCAAAAGACAAGCACACATTAGTCGTTATTCGTGGCTTTATGTTTATCGAATATCCAATCAAGATGCCCAAGTTTGTGCTTATTAAACATTGCATCAGTCGCTTTTCGTTCAAAGAAAAGCATTTAATCTGAAGTTGTGGAATAAGTTTGACAGTTACCAGTGTGACAGGTGTGAGCAACACTGTTATTCTCACAATCAGATTTATGTGTCAAAATGTTCGACTGTATCTACCGATGGTAAAGGAAGAATACCCGAAGACTTGGGACAAAGGGATAGAAATGTTTCCAATCGGTTATCAATCAAGGAAGCGTGATTCCACTTTTTGTTTCCAGCTAAGGTATAATAGTCTTTGCTACTGATTTGAAACTTTATATGATTTCAACACGTGATAGCGTAAGGAGTCCCTTGGACTTAATTTATGACTAGATAAGGCAAGCTCTGAACGAAAAGCTTATCGAAATGTTTTTGGAGATGGACAATGTTTCGTTTCAGATTTTATCGAAAAAGTTACAAGCTGGATTTGTTAGGCGTTTCGGACTGCTTAAATGCTGAATAATATTAATTATAATTGTCAGTTGATTGGTACTGTACCCAGTTCTAGTTGATGATTGAAGGTGATTTTGATTTATTTGCATTTATTAACACGTATTAATCCACCAGCGAATGGAGAAAACGAAACTCCTGTGGAACAAATAGACCAAGGGGAATATTCTATACCCAGACTGTATCATTTGAAACTCAAATCTGGTGTATTAATTCGAAATTTTTGAAAGCTACTAGTTTCCTGTGCGAAGGAGAGAATCGCAGTTTAACACTTTTCAAGAAGAGCTGTCAAAAATGTATATACCAGCTCGTTTAGCGAAAGGGTACAGTTTCATTTTGACATTGAATCAAAAATGCGAATTATGCCTGTTATTGGTTTGGTTTTCATCAAATCAACTCAAGGCTTAATTGTTGATTCTGCAAAATTAAAATATAATTCAAGTCGGTTCAGCTGAGTTCGAAAAGTATTAGATTTATTTTCTGTTAATAGATATACTTGAACTGAGCCACTCACAGGATGTAATACTTCAAAAATTGAGAGAATATTGCAAAACTGAAGTAATGGGTACGATCTCACCCGTTAAAGGTTTGACATGCACGAAAATATAGTAGATCACTATTTGGTTTTTGCTTATATAATAGATGCCATTGACTTGCTGGTGAAAATTTTGTGATTTTGTCCACAAATATACCAATACGTATATTTATTCGAACATTATCAGGCGGTTAGTAGTCACTCCGAGATTAAAGGTTCACCAGAAGGTGATATGATCATAATTACGCCTTCATTTTTTTCATATTGTATCTGTATCAGCATAGAATTTTTCGATGCCGGTAAAACTTACAAATTTGACATTTAAATGTTGTCAAAATTGAGTCAAATTCATGACTATTCCACAGTGTTACAAGTTTTTCATTCCGAAAATAACTAAACTTTTAGGAGGGTTCTTATTGAGATTTGGAATAATTTGTTCAAATAATTCCAAAACTACGTAGGGAAATTCAATCAGCACATTTGGAAAAGTGTCAAAAATTATCTGTATTACTCAATTGTAACTAATGATTGTTTCAAAGGTAGTATTCATTAGACAGAATTAAAAACAAACAAATGCTTGTTCAATATGTCTTTATTATTCAGTTCATAGTCCTTTTTATCACAAATAGTTCAGGCTTAAGCAGCAGCCTTCTTCTTCCAGGCTTCTACGGCAACAGCGGCTGGAATGACTGGAGCAGCAACAGCAGCGCGGACAACAGCTGGACCTGCAGCAACCACTGATGGATAAGCGGCAGAGTAAGTGCTTACTACTGGCGCACCAGCGTAGGCACTATAAACAGGAGCAGTTGCAGCATATGTCCTTACTACTGGAGCTGCAGCGTAGGTGCTGACAACAGGTGCATGATATGCACTAACGACTGGACCAACAGGAGCAACAAATCCGGCTGAAGCAGCACCGAAGAAGGCAAGGACGAATGCGACGATGAATTTCATGTTGAATTATGTTTTTTTGGTAAGTTTCTTTTCGAATGAAAGCACTTGGAATGATACTCCGTATAAAAAAGTTGCCAGTATTTATATCGCAATCGAGGCTTGAACGAATATTCGCTACCGTGAGTGATGTATGTGGGGGAAGTAAAAGGAGTTATACATCATCATTTGCATGATGAATGGTTTGATACAAATTGAAAAAGAATAAAAGGTCTATTAATAGATGAACTACTTACGAACATTTAAGTGGTTCGTATTAATTCCCACTGTCAAGTTCGAGGACAAAGCCATTCAAATTTGCAGACCAATCCGGAACCGATAATAACATACTTAAGAAGGTGTGCTCTGCATTGCTCATAGAGCGATGAAGAAAACTTTATGGAGAATGCGCTGATCAGATTAGGAAAAACCCCGGTTTTCTAGCTTGAACCCGGTAGTCTAATTGATTTGGGTGTATGTAACGCATCATCTGGAAAGTTTCAAATTATTTTTAGCGCCTGAACGAGGGTTTCAACCACGTCTAATCCGGTTTCATGAAAATCAATGCGACCAATTAAATGAACACCCACATTGCCAAAATAAATATTGGGTTGTGGTATGTGGCTCGCTGGCAGTAAGAAAAGAAACATTGTGAACAATAAACAATGCAACTCTGACAAAAGATTGAAATTATCAAATCAGTTCTGCAAATCAGTTTTTATATTTTATGCGATTAAATAAAGGAACCGACATCTCTTTTTCCGTTTTTAATTAAATGGATGTTTAATTTCGCCTGTTATGAATGGTATTTATTTTGACTTTTTATTGAGCAGTGTGTTTTCTCTTGTATTTCAGACAAGATACAAGGTATATATACAATCATTTCTGAAATGCAGCTATCCCCATTAGTCAATGCTTAAATGCTTAAAATAAATTTTGATCCTATCAAGCAGTCTTTACGTCTTGTATTACCGAGAAGCTGAATTTTAGCAAAATCTAATAAGCCGAAAAGGGCTGGCAAGTCTAGCCTTGAATTTTGATCATATAACTATAGATTTATTTATTACAGATTTATTTGTTTATCCTAATCATTGCTGTTCGGGTTTCGAAATTGGATGTCGCGGGCAATGGACCGAGATGGAGGGAGGCGCTTGTTGTAGGAAGCGAAGTTTGAAGAGGGGTTGTAGCGCTAAGAAGAAGAAGGAGAATCATAGACTTATCTCTAGATCATAATCATAAGGACATATGGCACAACTCTTGAATTTTAAGGACGCCAGCAAATGTTTTACAGCGGCAAACATACTGAAATTAGTTTTTGTTTCTCTCGATGAAACACGTAGCATTGACTGTTTCCAAATGAGAACAATCAGCGGAATCAAACGCTGAGCCCATAAGCAATATATGTGTTTAACGAACAATCAAAAAGCATATCCCATGGATGTCCCACTTCTGACTCCAGTCAAATGACAGACGATTTACATTCGTTAAGTTAAAAATGAAAGGTTCATGTTTTTCAATTTTGTGTTATTTTTCATGAAATATCCTGGAAATGTTTCTTTAAGCGACAGTTACTGCTTTGCCTTCTACTCCACAAATAGTAGGTTTTATGGCTTAAAAAACATTGAACTGTAAGCCACAATAAGATGGTGAGAAGATAGACCAAAATCCTGGAAAGTTTTTTTTCACGAGTGTGTTGTGGGAGCAGCATTGATTGTGCCTTTAAATTATTTTAAACATATCTTCATAATAAAATTAAAAATAAAACATTGAAAATATTGCGCAAATTATTTATTATGATTATCTATAATTCCATTGAGTAGTAAGTAACATTGATTCAAATTTAAGCGGCGGCCTTCTTTTTCCATGCATCAACAACAACAGGAGCAGCATAAGCAGATTGAACGAGACCATGTGCAGCATACACTGAAGGATATCCAGCAGAATAGGTACTAACAACAGGAGCGCCACTGTATGCACTTATTACGGGACCACCAGCAGAATATGAGCTGATCAATGGTGAACCATAGGCGTATGGGCTGATGGCTGGAGCGATGAATGCGGCTGAAGTAGCACCAATGATGGCAAGGACGAAAACAGCTAGGAATTTCATTTTGATTGTTTGTTGTTTCAACGGACTAGTCACGAATGATACTTACAATGATTATTGCTCTTGTATTTATACTTAAATTGATTCACATTTTAGCATCGTTAATCTAATGATTGAGAATTGATTTGGGTTTCTTTTTTTTCAGTTGAATCATATTAGCATCTTGCTAACATCATGCCAACAGCAAAGCACTTGAATTTGATTAATTCACAAGACTTGTTTCCTATCTTGCGTATGGAACTAGTTCACATTATCAAGGTCTGATGATATTTCAGATCAGTTCTTTATTTTTTCTTATTGTTACTGCTTGGTTGATCAATTGTTTGGGTTTCTTCAGGTTGAGAGTATATAATTTAACATCGGGTGGAATTTTTTATCAAAGCTAGGATATCAAATGTTTTGAGGTCACTGCTAAGTAAATAAAGGGAATGTGACAAGCGTGAACTTTTTTATTTATGAAGAGGTTAAGAAGAGTGAAACAAAGAATATGCTTGAAACATCCTGATATCTGCGAAGGAAGCAGATTCATCTCATCTGACTAGTGAATCTACCAGAAAACTTTTATATTTCAATGAACGTTTGGCAGGAAATTCTGGAAAAATGCAGGAAATGGTTGCATTTGTTGTGGATATTTTGACTTGCTTGAATTATCGATTATAAATTATGACCCAACCCGTAGTTCATTTCTTGAATGGTTTTGTTTATATTGTACCAATGTCCTTTACTTGATGGCAGACATAATTTAATCTAATTGAGACGAAATATTCAACATCTTGTCTGAATTGATTTTTGCTATATTTTTTGGTCCACTAAATAAAGGAAAATACCAAGCAGAATAAAAAGCGAATTTCTTTACGAAGGAACTCTAATAACAATTAGGATAAGGCCTGTAAGGGTCCCAATTATTAAAGTTAATGAAGCCAGGTGCTGAGGAAGATCAGTTCAATCATAGATGTGCTGAAACCAAATACAGAAACCAAATAAAGAAACCAAACCAAATATGAAACCAAATAAAGTTTTAAAAGTTCCAAGGATATTGCGCATCTAATTACATTATGAAGTGAAAAGATTCATCTTTTTACTTTCAGAAAGGAAGTTGTTTTTAATCTTCAGAATGGAAGTCGAGGGATCTCGTTTTTTGGCAGAAGATTTTGCAGAAGAATCTTTGACAGTAAGATGTTTGATATATGTAATTCTCGTTTTGTAATCTATATAATCTAAGAAACAGTCTTCAATTTTATAGGACTCTGCAAAATTTAGCAATATTGCTCAATCTTATTTCTGATTTTCCTAATTATAGGGCACACAAAAACGCCGTTTCTATGAAACCCAATCCTGAATGATACGGTGTGAAAATGTTCAAAAAACCAGGTTTATTAGAAATACAGGTAGCAGTAGAAGTTAGTAGTAGTAGTAGTAGTAGTAGTAGTAGTAGTAGTAGTAGTAGTAGTAGTAGTAGTAGTAGTAGTAGTAGTAGTAGTAGTAGTCGTAGCAGTAGTAGTAATAGTACTAGTAGAAGTAGTAGTAGTAGTAGTAGGAGTAGTAGCAGTGGTGGTAGTAGTAAAAGTTGTTGTTGTAGTAGTGGTAGTTGTAGAGAGAGTTGTAACGGCAATTGTAGTTGTCATAGAAGCTGCAGTAGTGGTGGAAGCAACAATTGTCGTAGTAGAAGTACAAGCAGAAGTAGAACTAGTAAAAGGACAAGCAATTGAAATGGAAATAGTGGTAGCAATTGGAGTTTTAGCTTAGCAGTGATAATAGCAGTAGTAGTAATAGTAGAAGTAGTAGTAGTAGATTTAGTAGTACTAGTAGTAGTAGCAGTAGTTTAAACGTTCCTCTAATGGGAATCCGTTTCAATCCATGGTTTTAGTTTATTTCAGATTTTATAACGTAGGGCTTCAGAACTTAGCGTTTGACAAAAAAACTAAAGACCGAAAACTGGAGAACAATAAATCGCAATTTTTAATTTCTCAGCTTCATTGTCGTATATATTTTGTTTGTACGTGAGAAATAATATCGTTTTTAACCTAATTTGAATTTCCTTCGCTATTTTCATTTGCATAAGAGCAGCCTTTCGTTTCCTTATATTAAATAGAAAAGGAAAAAAAATGGACTTCAGCTTTTTACTAATTTAAAGTTGTTATTAAGTTCCCTGCAAAAGACAAAAAATATCTCTATGTCGTCTTTAAATGAATTTTCGTTAAATTTGAAATTCGTGAAATCAAAGTGTCCGAAAAAAAAGATCATCACCCGGCAAATTGCTCTGTTGTATCCTTTAGTTCAAGCAAATTCGTTGGGTAAGAAGCCATAATTCATTGCTTGAATGAAAAAATATTGTCAATATTATATTTAGATTGACCTTGATAGTGCGAGCTAATTTGGATCCCAAATAAATACATCCCACAATAACTTGCAATTCAAGTGGTATTAGCATTCGCATCAAATTATAGTACTTAAAATATATCAAAAAATGACTAAACAAAAAAATACGCATTCTGGTTCTGTTCTTAATATTTGAATTTTAACAATGCAGCGACGCGGATATGCGGAGGTATAAATACTATTGCAAACTAAGGAGAAAACATCATTCGCAACTTCACGTTTCGAAACATCAAACAATCAAAATGAAATTCTTCATTGCTGTTATCCTTGCTTTGGTCAGTGCAGCTTCAGCCGCATTCTTCGCTCCAGCCGGTAGCCCCTACGCCTATAGTGCTCCTCTCGTCAGTACTTACAGTGCTGGTGGACCAGTTCTCAGCACCTATTCAGCTGCTTATCCTTCTGTTTACGCCGCACCAACTGCATATGCTGCTCCTTTCGTTGTTGATGCTTGGAAGAAGAAGGCCGCCGCTTAAAATTGGATCAATGGTTTATGTTACAAGGATGATTTAAATGGTATTATAAGTAATAAATAGTTTTGCATATTAAGAAAGAGTTTCATTTATTAATCCTTGGAAAAGGAATTAACATAAGTTAAGAGTGAGTTTGGAGTTTCAAAGTAAAGAGAAAAACGAAGTGTAAAAAAGGAAGTGGTTGCCGAGGTCGTTTGATATTGACTATAAGTAATAAATTCTGCAATTTTTCATTGGTCTGTACCCCAAAGGAGTAAGAAATAGGAAACAAATTTGAAGGTGAGGTGATGCTGAGGCACGAAGACCAGTAGGAAGGCCGTGGGCCAAACAAAAATTGCCTTCATCACTGAAGGACATTTTGCATGGGAAGTTTGCAATGATATGAACATTAGCTTTGGTGGCCCGATCAAAAAATTCAAAAAATTGGCAAATGTCAGCGAACCAAACTAACCAAATATATACTGTCAACTGCCGAATACGCGGGGTTTTCAAAAATAAACTAATGTTACTTTGAAGTAAAAGAACTTAAGAAATGTTTTACATTATCACTGCAAAAACCTTGGCCGCATTATCCCCTTACGCACCAATAAATCCAACAAAGCGAAGCATGCGCGTAGAGTATCTATGAGAAAGGATAGTGTGGCTCATAGGGTACGAAGTATATGGTAGTTAAATAGAATCATGTCATTGGGTTAACAGTGGATATAGCAACGACAGTGGCACACTGGCCGTTGTTCCAATTATTGTAGATAACTTTCAATCTCTCCCACACTTCAAAAGGTTGCCCCGATGGATACATTTTACGTCAGCCATGTAACGAACCTGTGTATTGAGTATCAAAAATGGCGGTTTTGGTCCACAGCGTACTATAGGGAGAATTTAACAAAACTTAATGATTGATTTTAGGTTGGCTCTTTCAGAAAGTCTCCGTTAAATAAGGAAACACACAGCTGATGACTTCAAAAACGCTTAAAAAACGTGATATAAGTGTGAGAAAATGGTCTTAAATTTCGGACATTCGTTTCGCTACAACGAGACATTTACGCCTAAAGATGTCAACGATGCTTGTTTAACGCTAAATTATAGAGTTAAGAAAGTTTCCAGTGTAGAGCAAGAATAAATGATCATTATTTCGAATACTGTCAGTATTTACAGTTTTTACGGATCCGTGAATTCAATCCGAAATCCGTGTTATTGATTAGGAATGACGTAATGTGACAGAAAATTGGGAAGAAAAGACTGGCTTTTGAGTTTTTCGAAAAAGACATCCTGAATTTATTTTAAGACCTGAGACAAGTAGTCTTCCAGAAGTAACGATATTCTACAAAAACTTGGAAAACTTAGTAAAAAAGTGTCCTGGTATTCAGATGAAACAGGAATATTAAATCTAGACGGAAAATATATCAGGATCATTGCATCAAAGATCTTTAAATTATAGGAAAAGTAACGAGTGGTGAAAGAGGTGCACTAGTTATCACCTGTTGCATTATGAGCGCAATGGGAGTAGTGTTACCTCCGGAGATGGTACAACCACGACAACATTTCAAAGATTTTAGATAAAGAACGGGCCACCGGATACTCTTGGGCTTGCAACTCAACGGGAAGGACAGTCAAGTTTTTCCAAAAGTAATCAAATGCTTTATCAAACCGACTAGGCAAACTCCTGCAAATGCAAGTATAGTTATCATAGACAGACACAAATCTTCTTTATTTATTGAAGCTTTGGCTATCGTTAAATCATCAGGAGTTCACAAGCTTACACTTCATCATCATACGTATGGCTAATTGCAGCCACTTGACGTAAGTAATATAACACCAACACGTAACACCAACTTCAATGGGAGAAAAGATGGTTGGAAATAAAGAAGTCCTGGATAACGAGTCACAATCAATGACATTGGTAAAATTTTGGCAATACTTTTTTAAATTCAGAACGTCATGAAGTCATAACGAAAGCATTCACAGCTTTTGGTATACTCCCACTTGATAATGAAATTTGAACATCTGAATTTTGTTTATGACGTCAGTTACAGACCGTCCATATTCTGATTGTGTACCAAGTGAAAAACTATTAATAATAATCACTACCTTCTCTAGACAGTATCGATTTATTTTTGGCAGGTCCTTCTTCAATGCAATGATTCAACTCGCTCTGCGCCCGTAACCAGATAACTCGCGGCGTTTCGGGAACCCTAATGTTATAATATGTTTTGAGGAGATTTTGAAAACTACAGATTCATCGCTGCTTAATCTTCACTGAATAATGGATCATAATATTACGTAGCATAAGATAAATACCATGTATCAATTTGTCAAATTTGTATCATTATTTCGTTTGGAATCACGTTCTCCCGAGGTTTTTCCTAAACTAAGCCAAGCTTACTACCCTTTAAATCGTAATAATTTCTATGTACAATACACTGATTAAGACTTTGACAAACTTCTTCTAGGATTTTTCAAAGAATTGTTTCGCAGAAATCCTCTGCTGGAAGATTACAAATTTAAAGTAACCTGAACTTAAATTAACGGGTTCCAACTGCTGGTACGACAAATTTCATTGTCAAAGTTCTCAACAAGGTGAAGTTGAAGGTATGATGGCCACAAGGATGTTCAAACAGTACTACTTATTTTTGCGTTTATACTAACAATCGAGTAAAAGTAGCAATTATAAACTTTTTCTGTATTTTCATATGTACTACATTAGTTTTGTATTGATATTGATAACGTTACATTTTCACCAAGCGACAACCTGTACAGCCATGCTCTACACGTAATTACGGTACCCGGGGCTTGTCATTTTTTACTACGGAAGAAAGCGCTGCAAAAACGCATCTTCGAATGCATTTGTCATGATTTTTCTACGTTTTGTGAGCGTATAGCATCCGCAAACATAACAAAAAAAACTCGAATCGATTTTTTAATGTTTTTTCTGCATTTCCACAGGTTGTGAAGCACAATCGGAGCCGATCCAACCATTACAAATATTGCTGTGATGCGATTTTTATAATGGATGAAAAATTAAACACAGCGCTTAAAATGTTGTGTGAAAAATGAAAATTCGCGTGCTAATTCGTTGAAAATGCTATAAAAGGCGTGTAGTGAAGCGCGCATGTCGAAAGCACGAGCAGACAAATAATATAAAAGGTTCGAAGGCGGTGGAGAGAGCATAGAGCACGATGAGATCCCTGAACGGCCATAAGCGTCTGTTAGCGAAGAAAAAATCTAATTGTGTTGGAAAATCATTGTACATATATCAATAAGAGAGATTGCTGTGTTGTTGAGTATCTCATATGGATCAGCCGAACATTCTTTAACTGATATTTTGGGCACTTTGACTAAACCGTCGCTTCTCGGCTGGTGCCAAAAAAGCTGAATTTCTTTTAAAAACAGCATCGTACTCGTATTTATGCGGTCAAAAAGATGATTTCCAACGCAGACACGACCAAAAATTCATCGAACGCGTCATTACTGGTGACGAAACATGGATTTATGAATTCAATATACCGACTGAACAACATACGTCCGAATGGTGCTTCGAAAATGAGCCAAAACCGAAAAGAGAGCGCCAAAGTCGGTCCATAATTAAAGTTTTGCTGACGGCTTCCTTCGGTATTCGTTGTGTGGTACACTACAAATTCCTTCCGGAAGGCCAAACGGTCAATAGAGCGACTTGAGATCTTACAGCGGGGTGTCTTTTATTACTTAACAAATGTAAAAGTACGTGGACCATAGAGTGAACATGTAGGCTGAACTCAAATCATTCCTGTTTAATCAATTGTTGGGAAAGTTTAAGTTCAGGTTAGTAAAAGATTATACAAGGCAGTAAAAACAACGAAATAAAAGTTACCATGACCCAGTACTTGAGGGCACACAAAATAACCAATAGAAAATAAAACATCAAACACTAATTGAATTTCTTATATATAAATCATTTATTAGCCATTAAATCCATCCAATATCTAATCCAACTGATTCGCTATGTTTGACCTTAAGCGGCAGCCTTCTTCTTCCATGCGTCGACAACAACAGGAGCTGAAGCAACAGCTGGGAGGAATGGACTAGCGTAGGCGGAACGGACAAGGGTTGGAGCAGCGATGTTTGGATAGTAGGCTGATCTCAGGACTGGAGCGATGGGACCAGCAGCGGAATAAGTGTTAACCAATGGAGCACCTGAATAGGCGCTGATGACTGGAGCACCAGCAGCATAAGTGCTAACAACTGGAGCACCGTATGCGTATGGGCTGATGGCTGGAGCGATGAAGCCGGCTGAAGCAGCACCAACGAGAGCGAGTACCAAAGCTACGAAGAATTTCATGTTGGTTGTTTTTGAGGGAGTCCTGAACTTTGCTTCTGATGAACGAGTTCTGAATGATGACTCCGTTAAAGTGTACCTCAGTATTTATACCTAAATCGAGGCCTATCTCGGATTCCTAACATAGAGCTATCTCCGGCAACTAGATGAAATCTAAAAGCATATTCAAATCACTATTTAGCATAGTTAGTGTAATTAATGATTTGCAGAAATCAAATCAGACTCGATTTCAATTGTTGTACTATCGGTTCAATAATTCAATGTCCGAAACTCGTTCATGCTGCCAAGGCTTAACTCCAACAAGGCTCGAGTGCTTTGTCTTCTTGTTCCGTGATCCAAATCCATTCTTATCATGTCAAATAAAGATTGAATAATGGACCGGTACCGCCAACCTATTACGAGATGATCTTAGCACCCACTTCATATCTTGCTTCCGATAATATCTTATTGTTGACGACAGAGGTAAATTGTATCAAAGAAATAAATCCAAATCGACGTTGGATGATGGGTGAACCATTCGGACCTGTTTGTCGACAATTTGGGACTTGTTTGTAAATCCAAGTACACACAGGTATTTCCATTGATTGATCTGTTGGCGTCGTGTATGTGGATGCAGTTAATATTGTTATATTGTTCTTAACCAAATCCTTAGAGTGAAGGTTTTTTTAAAAATATGATGTAATAACTATGTTTTGCGTTTGCACGTTGTTTGGAGGGTTCCAGAACAAAGCTGGATTAAGAGCAAGAAGAAAAGTGTAAGCACACTGTTAAATATTCATAGTTATTATTTCGAGGCACCTGACCTTTGCTTAGATTTAGATCGAGTTCTACTGATAAGAAACTGAATTCCAAAAAGTGTATAAGTCGTTTCATATTCTAACTTAAGTGAAGTTTATAAAACGTTTTCGTAAAGGAGTACATCAATAAACAAAGTTTTATTTTGCAAAGTCCCCATCCCTAGAGCCCGAATTGAGTTAATTGTTGATCCCAACAATGAGAACAAAAGGATATCACAGGAAACGCTTCAAATACAAACACCATGGTCAAAAACCGTTATATTTTATGATAATTCTTCCGATTAAAGAATGTTTAAAAAAGATCCAAGCGGTACTTGCTTAGCCAGCTCCTTACTTTTCAAATATTTCCTAATTTAAATGTAAAGTCTCATGACATTTGGTTGCTTCTTGTGTCATAAAACAGTCTCAGTGGAACAAGACGAGATTCTTCTTGAATTAGTAAAATAGTACTTAAATGAAGATGAGTGTGAATTCATAGTGGTTTTGGCCTGATAGGAGTAATTTAATCATCTCGATGGTTGATTTTCGAAGACCTCTCCTTTGGAAGTCAAAAAGTTTTGCCACACAGTATTGATTTTCTATCCTGTATAGATCCAAAAAAATTTTTTGTTCCGTTGATATTAGAATCCTTAAAGCAATATATGTATTGTGATACGTTGATATGTGATTATTTTCTAAATCCTTTAGTGATTCAAGTGATGGTATTTGGCTTAGAAACTTTCTAAGGGGTGTAAACCTTGTGCTTGTAAGCCTTTCAAATCAGGAAACTTTAAAACAAAATACACTTCGAGTCTTATGGATGGAATTTGGTGGATGGTGTAGCAGCTTTTACTTAAATTACATAAAAACTATGTGGTTCGCCATGATTTAAAAAATTTAGGATGCGATCGTGTTCTAAGTGAAGCATTTTATTATGATTTCTTGACTCATCTTATGCAAACATGACATGCAATGCTTTGCGGTCATCATTCATCCAAAAAATGTTCTTTTAAATAAAAATAATCGGCATAAAAATTTAAGTCTTAATCGTTTTAAATGCTACATATGGGGTGACAGCTGTCATGCGCTTTCCTGCTAGTTTTGTTTGCAACTTCATCATGAAAAGGTTGACGACTCAGCAAAATCTGTAAATTATGCAAATTTATTTCGAAAAATACTCTGTCAGTTTTATGGCCGACACAATCGTCCATCTGAATAATTGATTCGATTAACCATGAACCGTTTCCACATTAACTCTCACTGACAACACGAGTCCATCCATCCGTTGTGCAGTGCTTAATGAAGAAACCGTAGCAGCTGTAAGGTAAAGTTTCGATGAAGACTCAAATGAGTCCATTGGACATCGTGCTCAACAACTTATCATTATCATATTACAACAACTTATCATATTATCATGCACATTCTCGAAGATTTTATGCAAGGATTTTGGTTTGGGAGGTTTACAAAATCCAACTCGTGGAGAAAATGAGAGCGAGCAAATACCAGGCATGGCGTAGATTCCGTATATGGTCCCAAAGAACGCGTTGCTGCAGATTCCGAATTACATAAGAAAATTTCGTTTAAAGATAAGGCTTATTAGTGGTTGATTGGCTACATCAATAAACTAAGCTGCCGCATATAAAATAATTAGCAACTGCGGGCGATTGTCCAAACACCGTTACACAGTGTTTTATGTGCTTTATGGATCAGTCGAATTATTCGTCCAAGATATATGGATATATATAATAAATAAGTCTATATTGATCGGTATAGAGCCATGATTAATGATTTTCTCGTTACGGAATTGCAGTTCTGCGGTTCAAGTTCCTTCCTGTGATGCAGTGGGCCTCCGGTTTTTACAGGATGGCGCGATATATCATACAGCTCGTGCAGCCATCGAATAATTGCCTGTCGATCAGTTGAGAAGCCATTTTGAGAACCTTATTAATATTAATAAAAAGCTTTATCATTCGGTGGAAGTTATGAAATATCTTTGTAATCATGAACATTCGCTACGCTTAAAAATGTTTCCAAGGATGGAATAAATGTGAAGAAATTGTGGTTGTGGCTAAACTACAAAGTACCCATATTTGTGGGTCCACTGTGCTTGTCCAATGTTGGCCAAAATAAAAACGCCACATTGCCGAAAGTAAATCATACTCCGTCAAACCGAAAAGGCTTTTTTGGCCTGCAGTAGAAATTAAACGATTTTCACTTAATATCTATCATAGAGTACAGATTACGGATTCCGGATCAAAACTTACTCTTGTATTGCGAAATAAAAAATTGGGTACATGTAAAGGGTTTTTTCTTGGTTTTGTCATATAGATTTTCTTTTGTAAGTCATAATTGTCTAGTTGTAAGTCACAAAAGTAAAAGTCATAATAGTCACATTGTAAGTTATAATTCCTTGCTCCGATTTCCGCAGCAGACAGCATTTAGGAAATCTGATTATTGCGACTTGCACATATGGTGAGCTTGGATGCATGGGTACCCTACGAACTTTCGCATGGAAACAAGGAAGACAGAATGGCATGCTGTGGTTCGAAACTTGCTCGTCAAACCAAAGAAGAATTTCTCGTACGGTTGTTTATTTGAGATGAAGAAAAGGTCCTGTGCAAAAGAAGGAGGTGAATCGCTAGAATCTACTACGCCACCCAGAAAGGTCTTATTGTTTCTTTGGTGGAACTCTCGGGGAGTTTTTATTTATTTTTATTTATATTTCATTTATTGAGAGCTTCTGTAACGAAATCAGACGTTACATATGGATATGCTCTGTCAGCGATTGGAGAGGCTTCAAAAAACAATGCGAATAAGCGTGTTGCATGCCTTAATTGTCTCGGAGTCATTTTTTACCACGACATTGAAAGACTTTGTCATATATATTTTCTCTGAATTGTAAGTCATAATTCCTTGGTCCGATTTACGTAGCAGGCAGCATTTAGGAAATAAATATCAGTATCGGGACTTGCATATTTGGTGAGCTTGGATGCTTGGGTACCCTAAAAACTTTCGCATGGAAACAAGGAAGACAGAATGGCATGCTGTGGTTCGAAACTTGCCCGTCAAACCAAAGAAGGATTTCTCGTACGGTTGTTTATTCGAGATGAAGAATGGGTCCTGTGCAGTAGAAGGAGGTGAATCCCCAGAATCTACTTCGCCACCCGGAAAGGTCTTATTGTCTCTTTGGTGGAACTCTCGGGGAATTTTTATTTATTTTTCAATTATAATTGTCTCGGAGTCAGTTTTTACCACGACATTTGAAGACCGCACGAAAATTCGCTGGGAAATTTCACCACACCCAAACTATTGTCCGGATGCTTCTCCACCGGATATTGCCTTGTTTTGGTCAATGGAAAGGTGCCTGCTAGGTAAGGGATACAACATTGAAAAGCACATTTTCATTGTACTGGCAAACTTTTCGGAGGAGAAGGGAGGAGTTTTCTAGAATAGATGGATGGAGCAACTTTCAGAACATTAGAGACAAGTAGCAGGTAATACTATTGAATATAAATAAGATCAATAGAATTATTCAATTTCAAACCGAAAAAACTTTTCTACCCAGGAAAACAGAAAAACGCAAAGGCCTCGTCTGGCATGATTTTCATAAGGTACCTGAAGGCCTCGTCGGGCGTGATTTCGATAAGGTATCTGACAGTAACTGGTCTTTGGTCAGTTTTGGTTTTGGAACTCAATTTGACATAAACACTCACAGCATTAGTTGTCCGAACAAGTCGGTGATTGCTTGGAAATAAATATTGGATTGAAACAGAATTTCGAACTAGACAGTTGACCCTGGTACTAGAATATGTGATAACGAAATTACTCTTTACTACAAGAAGTATGTCATCTGCATAGGCTGAAACGAGAATGTAGTCTTTGCAGATGATATTTACAAACTATTATGGTTTCTACATATAAAACTAAGTAACATGTTTCATAATGAACCAGTAAGCAAAGCAAGCAATTAGTTGAAATAACTAGTAAGCAAAGAAAGTAAGGCTTACACCAAGCTGACCTAATTAACGTGGCATGGTAAACATAAGAAAGCCGACACCAAGCTGAAAAAACTTTGGAGACATCATACACTTAAGCGTATGTTTAAAACTTATGAAAGATGAAAATGAATCAGCCGGAGCAATTGAAAGAACACAGTTTGCGCATACGACACTCTTCCTTATTTCACCGATTCTTCTAACCTGCTTTGTTCACTTCAGCGTAGCTTCAAGTCTACAAATTTAGATATCGGTGATAAGACGCAGAATTTAAGTCGCAATGCCGGAAAATTAAGCCGCTCACCCCAGCGGATCTTTTTGGCCCAAACTTTTTGACAAGTCTTGATTTAAGACTACGCAAGCTCCAACGAGTTGGCCACAAATCGACATAGAAAGAAGTTAGTAAAAGTTTAGGCTGGTGAACGAAGACCAGGGGAAAGGGCCAGCAAACACTGCTCAGACTCAACTGAAAAGAATGTTAATCGCTAAACGAATTTTCTGTATTTAAGACCCTTTCCATGGACCGAAGTCATTCAAAGCTTTACACCAAGGAGGCTGTAGCGCCAGGTCGACAATGCCCTGTCATCTTACTCAATTCAGCATTGGAGTCCTGGTGAAAGATAAATATTTCGTCTTTAGATTATATTGCACAAAATTTTTTTCAAAAATTAACAACGCAGATGATGGTTTCTAAGTTGCAGTCACATTTTGTCATTTCGGTAAAAGAATGTTTGGTGTCAAACCGCTCAAAAACTCTGATGCAGTCGAAAAATTGTAACTACTGATCAGTTCATACTTGTGAAACGGGCTTATAACTAAGCGAATAGGAATAGGGCTCATGCGATTCAAATTAACTTTTAACAATTAAAAAATTAATTTTTTTTTAATGGCAGGTAGCTCATCAATTTAAATAGTGTTTGGATCGAAGAATACAATAATATTTGCGGCTTCTGTAAAAGGAAAATTTCACAACTCTTGGCTGGTCAGGGTACATCTCGAAATGTCAAACAAATGCCTGTTCAAATTAGCAGTAAGGATGGTCATTCTTCAAAAAAGAAGTTTCCATTGTCTGTGCTAATAGCAGAAATGCATCGAAATTTTTTGCATGTTTGACACAACAATACTTGGATGACTATAAACGTTATCTTATTGCTGGAGACGATGTCATGAAGGAATCATATACTTCTTACGTCCATAACGCACAAGTTGCAAACATATCGAATACAGTCACTTGAATTTGAACTTGGAAATAGTTATAGTTGTAGAGCATGACATTAATTTAGTTTATTATTTGTAACCCTTAGTGGTTACTTCACTGTTTTAATTTCAAATTAGTTATTCACATTAAATTTTACCCTTAACAGTTTGCAGGACCTTTTGTTTTGGATCTCTTATAGAATGAATTTTTTATTTTTCTAGTTTTCAATTCGATTGGTACCTTCGGTACATGGAGGTGTTTTCAGTCATTCTCTATTCGGTTTATTTTTTGGCATTACTTCTTGCAATGTCATCGGTTGCCAAAAAAAAATAAAATCACATGGTGACGATACAACGTTATGCAGTTCCCTTTGATATTATTTCACACAGTTCAGCAATTTTCTAAAACAAAACAAAAGGTTGAAATTTTCCATTTAATGCATCATAAAGCTGCACACAAAACTAAACAATTTATATATAATGACTGTGATAATTTCGTTATTTTTTGCTATATATACATTCGCAGATGAGGATCATTAGTTAATAATATGCCTAACAAGAGCCTCATTATGCCATCAAGATAAGTTCGTCATATAAATACAAATAATTACACAAGTTATTTATAGTTTAGGTACACTTGCAGTGAAATGAAGGCAAAGACAATTCCATCCGCATTGTGCTTCATTTCCATATGGATTTGTCCAGTGCTAACAGCAAGGATTGTAAAAACGGTTGGTCTTAATAAGTGATTCTTCGAGCGCACCAAAATACGTTTACTAGTTTTTGTTTTTCAGAATCCCTTTCAAGTCGAATTTTTATCATTGGATGTCGATGCTGATCCTGAATTTTTGACGGTCACGAAAACGATAACAAATAAAACATTTTTAGACGTTAATATAACAATGCATAAGCCTGTACACAAGGGAAGTGCATTGGTGTCTTGGGTTATTAAAATTCGTTCTGGCGCTATCGAGTTCTACACAACGCTA
Source organism: Stratiomys singularior (assembly GCA_954870665.1). Taxonomy (NCBI): domain Eukaryota; kingdom Metazoa; phylum Arthropoda; class Insecta; order Diptera; family Stratiomyidae; genus Stratiomys; species Stratiomys singularior. The sequence goes on along the minus strand of OX940880.1, from coordinate 109,520,609 downwards.
ACCAAATCATCAAATCAAGACTATTGTGATCATTTTAAAGTTGTTTCGAGAGATCCTTTGGTTAAAGTCGTGTTTGATAAAGTGAAAAGGCATACGAACTATGTAGGATGTCCAGTAAATCAGGTAGGAAGACCTGTAGGACTTGCATGATTTTTTGTTAATTTTGTTCCTTTTCATTGTTTATACAGGAGCAGTACTATCTGCGCAATTTCTCTGCAAATAATCTCCTTCCGATGGGTGTTATTCCCGATGGAATTTATAGAGTTGAAGCATCAGTAAAACATTTGCAATTGGAAATGGGCAAAGCGAATCTGACTTTAGTGATAAACGTTATTAATTAAAAATGATTTAAACATTTTTCAAATGAGTATCCTGATTTCTAATAAATATTTCGATGACGAAGGTAAAGACTAGATTAATCCAAATAAAATTGTTATCCTTTAAGATTGATGAATCTAGAATGAAACCAGATCGAAAGTGTTCATTCCTCAAAAAGTAGTGAATATTGATTGAAACAGGTATTCATCGCTTTACATATTTGCTGATTTGAAAATGTTTTCCATGGACCAAGTTTGTTGGAAGGATCACATGCAGATCGGTAAAAGGCTGTAGCGCCACTGTTACGAAGACCCTTCGAATGTTGCAAATTCACTTCAGTGTTTTTTGTGAAAGATTAATATTTTGGCTCTATATTGACATCTATGTTTTTGACATTTAAATTGTTCTCATAGTATCCTTCTTCCTTCTGATGAGGATGATTCCTTGTTGACTCATGGTGCGAATCTTCTTACTTTAATTGTCGTCTGAATCGAAGTTAACACTTTAGCCTGAAGTTAACTCCAGGTTAAAATGCTTACTCCACATCCTCAGCTAAATCCACAATATTCTCGTTTGATTGTTAGCCGCGCACATATATTTTGTCCCTATCATCCTACTATTGCTTATATGTTAGAGCTGCTCTCTTGCATCCGAAGATGCATCCGAAGAATGCATGCTTACTGCTTAAGGCACAAACTTAAACCCTCCTTTGGTTTTTCTGAAAAATCCCGAGTTAATAATTGTCTTCAACTTTATTAAAGAAATTCATAGAAGACATTGATATAGAACAAATCGGCTTTATAGACATTATGAAACAAACTGTACTCTCCACGGTTTTAATACCGTTACTTATGTTACCTGAATTTTTCAATGTATGCATATCAATTTGTATCAATCGTCTTCTTTTCTTGGATACGATTACAAACACATCGGTCTCCAGACTAATAGTACGGCTCCTGCTGAAACTCAGGGTACATCTATATATGTACCGATAGTTTCGAAATGACAGCGTTCTGACAAACCAGGACTCTGGAGATAAAAGTTCAAATGGTCCACGCGATTCGTATAACTTTCAGCACCTTCTGAGCTTAAAACGTAACGAAAAAGAATTTGAAGTTGCTCCTTTTTAGCAATTATTGTAGATATAATTTAAATATACACGTCTGATAATTAGTTTTAAGTTGTTCAATTTTTAACATTATATCTTGCCTCGCTTCCTTTTTTCTGGCATTAGAATATATTCCTGAAAATTGGAGACAATGAGTTCAAACGCTTGCACATGCCTGAAACATTCGAGTTCTTCGAATTTTCACTTTCCTTCGACACTCAATCGAAAATAATTAGGTATTAGCAGGAAAAGGATCAGCATTTTGTATCCTTATATACCTTTAGAACATGCATTTTCTAGGTCTTTATTACAAAAGGACGGCAAAAGCAATCAGTTCTTTGCAACTCATGCATCTATTCATAAAAGTTTAAAATAGTTAAAGAAAGAATTAATATTCGTTCTTTTATCATCCTGCACATGAAACATCTGTATAAATCACACGAAACTCAAATATCCAAAACTAATATTAACTTTACGACCAACTGGTCTCCTTTTCATCAATTAAGACAGATGCCACCCAAATTCGCATACAATGAAGCGAAATGACCGAATAACTTATAAAAGCCAATCATTAATTTTCAACTTTGCTACCGAAAAATCCTGTCAAATGACTTTGCGTAAGTCCTGCAGAATTTGATTAAAAATTATTGCCGGCTTGTCGTTTAAATTATTTTACATATTGTTCATCCGTTCGCTTTTAATTCCCTCATTCCATTACACAAATTAATTAGTTCGGTTTTAACCATTTCTTTTTTTTCTGTTTTAACTTCAATCCGGGAGACTCAGCCTCGCCAAACCGATTGCACATTGCGGTTGCATAAAGTGCATGTACAGTTATGGAACGAATTGTGTGAGCTCCAGTATCAACCCTATCCGGAACGGGTGGCTTGACCCCGGTAAATTCAAGGACCTCACTTTGCTGCCTGCATTTGTAAACTTATGTATGCATATCAATACAGATGGGCTGATCCCTGTCAAAAGCACGTGGTCTGCAAAACAATTTCTCAACTGTGGCTGCAACAGCAACAGACGAAGGACGCGGCCAGACGCGATTGTTGTTGGCATGTGTGACACAGTCAAAAAAAAAACAAAAAGTTTTGATATTGGGGTAGTACCTTGCTAGGCTCCATCGTTCAGTCTCTTGCTAAATTTTCACTGGTCGAAGGACTATTGTTCAAGTTAATGCTCTTTGCTGTGATTGGCTAGAATGAATATAAAGAGCAGCGCATGTCGTCAAAATGCACAGGACATTACATCGTTTCCGCTGGATAGGGTTGAGAAAAATGTCGGTGGAGCCAAACACTTTGAGGAGCTGTCCAGTGGCGTAGGTAAATTGAGAATAATGTCAAAGGGTATGACAAGTTTGTTATAAATCGGTTAGTAGGACCAAAGGATTTTAAGGACTACCGGCTATTTAAAGGCCGCGGTCTGAATCAGCTTCTGAAGCAAGGAATCTTTTGAAAAAATGACAAGTGCATCGCCAAATAAAAACCAAGCACTGAAAGAAAATTTCAAAATTTAAAGAAAAAATTCAAAATATCATGCCAACATGTTATCATGCTCATTTATGTCAGTCAATAGTTCTCCCAGATCCTCAGGACTTGCGGAATTTTTAAAAAAATAAACTCTCCACAGACAATTATTCAAATTTACAAATATGAAAATTTTAGCAGTGTAGTGGCTACAAGCTATAGAAAAGCTATTATAACTCCTGCAACATGAAATGAATGTCTGAACATAAATGTCCTGGAAAGCTCTAGTAGCCCCACATACAGGCAACTGCCCCACCAAAATAGCAAAAAGCTCGCAAACGCAATCATTTTGAATGAAAACGACTTCAGATGCAATACAAAGACACACAACTTGCTCGCATACCGGGTTAAATGCATTCATTGCAAGCGAGTCCAGTGGACTCGGCTGCATGGCAATGTCCTTGTCTTGCTGAAGGCGGCTAAGGAAAGCCCAAAAATAGAATTGCGAGCCTACGATTGGAACGTGCGAGACGTAACGTTTACGATTGCAAGCGGCGAGGACGATGATGACGACGTTCTCTAGCAATAAGCAGGACGACAGGCTACGGGGAAGTCGGTATCGATGGGGTGTTTAGTAAATACTTCCGCAATATGGGAGTCCACAGAACTCGGAGACATTATGGCGGAATGACTTCGCGGGGGCTGGAGTTGGTTTTTGTGGGGAATCTTTTGTGGAGCTTCGCATGCCAGGAGCCACGAGCCAGCTGAAGATGAGTGGATGGGTTACGGTAGCTCGGTTGTGCAAAGGATATAGCCATGCCGTGCACAGAATGGATTTACCTTGGGTACTAGGTCTACGTTGGCCTGTTGGTAGTAAGACGAATGGTGTTGGGCGCTTTGGGACAGTGGGTTCTACTGTCGGTCTGGATTGTATGGATGAATAGACGGGCCGAGCTGGTTAGCAGTGGCTGAGATGGTTGGGAGCCACACATGTTGGCTAGGTGGCGAAGCCTTATTCAAGCCCATGGGCAAAATTCACACGATGCGTTGTATCACGGCGAATTGGTATTACTGCTGTTGTCTCGACTACCTTCAGACTCTACCTCTCGTCAATTCTTGTGGTAGTCACGCTCGTTGGGCCTTTTTGAGGAATTTTTGTGTTTTTAGGGCGAATAAGTCGAAATCCTTTTTCAAGATCAGTTTAACGCGACAGACGAACGAGAACGGTTGGCGGCGAAATAAGTCTGCAATCAAACGAGTTGCATTCTGCATAAGGCCGTGGTGTAGTATAGTGGACATAGCTCTGGTGGCGCTCAAAGCACTCTGCACTGCACGCCTGCTGGTGCATTCAGTGTTTAATCTGTTTTTCAGTAGACTTCAGAATGGCACAGTTGCGAGTTCAGTAAGTGCCTGTTCGCTCACTTGAGAATAATTTGGTTGTGAATTTAAAAAATCAATTCAAAACGGTCGTGGCCTGAAAGAAAATGTAAATATACTAAAGGTCCTTCAAACTATTCCTTTCATACCAGTTTCATTGCGCTCGATTTCACTGAAAATACTTGAAATGTGTAAAAATGTCGCTTTAAAGTGTGCAAGTGTGTTTTCGAGTATCTTGTGCTAAGTAAATAGAAAATTATTTAATCGCGTCGTTTTCACTTCATTTCTACTACAACTAGTGTAAACTTAAGCAAGAACTCAACTTGTAACCTTTTTGCTTCCCATTTTAACCTCTATCATAAATAAAGCAATAATCCTTTATCACTCAACTATCTCTGCAAGCTTCTATTGTCTTTTACTGTTGACACTGAAGATTTTAGCTATTCTAGCCATAGCTGGCGGAACTCTATTGAATCCCCAGCCTGACGTCGTCCTTCGCATTCTTTTCGTCATCAGTAGTATCTAAGAAAAGTGTGCGCTCTTGTTGCCACTCGCTCGAGATTCCAAAGGAACTCAGTCAACACGTGGTTTGGAAAAGCTTTCAAAAATTTCCTCTTAACGCTCCGTTTCCCGTTTCCGTTATTCTGACATTCTTCCTAGTCGTGCCTGTAGCAATTCTTCTTCGATGACTTCATGACTTTGTGTGTTTGATTTTTAAAGAATAAAAAAAAAAGAACGTTACGTCTTCTGGTCGTTTGCAGGACACAAAAGCAAATTTCTTTTGCAAGCGAACGATGTAGTTTTTCATCATTTATGGTATCGTGACGTGAACGAAAGAAAAGAAGCAAAATAAATTTGTAATAAAAGCGAAAGCGAAGTGTATGAATTCATGAATTTGATCCTTTCCATGTCCTTCTTTTAGTTCATATTGTGTTTTTTGAATTGAAGTTTGGTGACGGGTGTTTTAAGTATCTGAGTTCTGAGGAAATAATACGAAATTGGTTTGTAGCGCGTTTAACATTACTGATTGGGCTTGATTCGACAACAGGACACGGAAATTGGCGGCAGGAGTAAGGTAAGGTAAGTAAATATGTCTTCTTGTATGAGTTTGTAGAGATTATTGAGATTAGAGATTATTGATCTTATATAAGTTCAAATGGGTTTTGATGATTCGAATTTGAGTTCCATTAGAACAAATTCATACCAATTCACGTTAATTGAAAAAACTGAATTGAAACTGAAGTTAAAAAGGCGGGAATGTAGACCTGGGAGCCCGAAAACTTAGTTTACTAACAGGGCAAAGTCTTGTCAAGCTGAAAGACTTTCGAACCCCACTGGATATGCCAACTATTCGGTATTGCAGTTTGATAAAGGCGCAAATCAAGAGGAACATAATCAAGCTTTTAAGTTGTAACATGAAAAGATGATCTTTTTTAGAAAACAAACGAGGTTTGTTTTGATTATTAATAAGTATATAAACAATATTGTAGCGTCCAATGTACTAAGGTGAAAACTTAACACACAGACATTCTAGACATTACATGCAAGTGAGGAGAAAGTCTTTCATACGAACGATGATGTGGTCAGTATCACGTTTGAGTCAGGTAATCATTGGGGCAGCTAAAGGTTACAGAAAAGAAAAACGAAAGAAAACTTAATGCAATATACAAGGAATAAATTGATTTCCAGCAGTCTTAGAACCAATATCAGACTAGAAATAAGAAGTTGTAAACATGACGTAAGGAAAATGTTTAAGACGGTTTGGTGCTTTTGACAATATCATCTTCTCCTTAGTAGTTTTTCTAGTAGAAGGATGCTCTAAGTAGTACATTCAAAAAAAACTGAAAATCAAAAATGAGGCAAGGGAATTGAAGGAAAGTAAAGTTATGGCCTGCAGATAATTTTGAAATTTCATAAACAATAAAAATAACAACGAATTCGTAGAGGATTTTTCAAAAAAACAAGTAACGTGAACAAGAGTTCAACGTTGACACTGGAATATGTGATCTTTGCTGGGTACTCCATATGGTATGGCTGACATAAAAACCTCTTCATGGTTCACTAGCGCGTTACGAATGTTTAGTTTAGTTTAAAATTCGTTTTTTTATTGGTTGAAAATTTGTATTGAATTTTTACTGGGCAAATCTAGGGATGCAACCATACGTTGCAACCCTTGACTGGTATTCGCAGATTGCAAACAGGAAAAGTAATCCAAAAACAATTCATTTTGCAAAGATTCTTTGTCAGGTACTTTAAATTTAGTTCCATTGAGGTATTTTGGTCCTTTTCCTATTTCGTATTTAGCTCCTAAGTCCAGGTCAAGACTTACCTCATTTTCATCGAATTACAGCCACTCAACTTCAATGATTATTACTATTTGTTAATTATATTTTAGAAGTGAATAAAAAGTCTATTAGATAGAATATAAATGAATAAAACTGATAAGACTGCTGCTGATAAGACACAGTTAGCAAAGATGATTAAAGTGTTTTGGCGTGTATCACTTGGCTGCTTAGTTATTTACCTCGTTTTCCTTTGGAAAAAATAAGGACTGTTAAACTTGAGGGTCAAAAAATACAAGCAAATTGCAAAAAAACCTACAAAAATCAGAAAATATACGTTTTCATCTCTGCGACATACGTATAATGATTTTATAAAGCTTCACTAGGTTTTTCAGGTAATTCAAAATCCTTCCTCCCGGTGTGAATATTACTATCGGAAATAGCTTTCCAATTTTGAATTATTTTCAGCTTATGATTGTAGTATTTACTATACTGCAGGAGAAAATATGGCGGCCTAGCTTTGAGACAGAGAAATATATGCGAATAACCGTCTTTATATGAAAGAAACCTTAGCAATTAAGTTCCTCGTTAAAAGCAAATACTATTCACGAAAGTAATGTCCTTTGGAACTAATTTCTTTAACTAGAAATTTTAATTTAATTTTTAGTTCACAATTTACACAGTTTAATTTTACAAGCAAAGTTTTCAATATTGTCTTGGAAACTTACATCTGTCATCATTCGAGTGCCTGACTCCCGTTCAAAAACCAAAAAGTTGGTCTTTCTTTGTAAGCCGTTGTATTTGTAGCCGTTTGAATTCTCTGATAATAACATTAAATTAAATCTTATGTTAACACTTTACATAATATTTTTTTAAACAGCACTGATTTGTTGGGTTATAATGATTGCTGACATTAGAAGTTTGACGTGAGTTAGATGCTTTCATTTGCCTCTTGCTAGTAATGACGACTTTTATCTTGCACTCATTACAACTGTCATGTCTAATCCAAAAAAGGAATATCTGCGTTATTTTTCTTCCTTTTAAAATTATTTAGCCTTCTAGAATCTGCTTTTTAAATCCTTATTATTGGGGGATGTCAATATCTTTGATGTCAATGATTTTGTCAACGTCAATCAAAACCTCTTAACCTTTTGAAACGGTTGTATCTACCTGATCCTATTTCTAACTGCTTTTGATAGCTAGCAGAGATCTGCCAACCTCCATAAATTTTCAAAGCTGTTTCCTTTTGGCAACCGGGCGTTTCATTTGTGCTTTTTCAGATTTATCACAGCTTTTAGTTCAGACAGACATTTCCAACAAACTATAGGTTATATTTCGCTGCTCGGACATGAAAAGAAAAACTACGAAACATAGAAAACTTCCTTAAATCCAAGAAAACTTTTATACGGATGACGATTTCCAAGTTTTTTTTTTTGGCAAAATCAAAAACACAAGGCATCCTGTGACACACGACTACACTTTTCGGAAAGATCATATCGAAAAAGTAATATCTAAGTATGTTTGAAAATGTAGTCCTATATACATTTTTGAAATCCTATATTTGAGGATATAAATACATTCAGGTGTTTTTAAAAAAAAACAATAGTTTAGAACCTTTAAAACTATTTTGAAATTTTTTTTAATCAAAGTGCGATTCATTTTTAGGTGAAACATTGCTTTTGATACATGGGAACCATGTCTACCAGGTACAAACCGCATCATAAGTTTTGACAACTTTTTCATAGCAGTTGCGCTTAATTGGTCGAATAATTCCCTTCAATACCATTGGTTTGCTAGTATCAACCAAGGTTTTGACGTATCTCCAGAGAAAATGATCAGAAGGTGTCAAATTGTATGGTTTCAGAGGTGCATTGACTGTACCATTTGATAAAATAATGTCTCCAAATTATGTTTTCAATTAGTTTATTGCTGTTGTGGCAGCGATGCAGGCATGGAGTCAAAGAAATTTGTTGATATAACCAGAAAACTTTAATCTTAACCGTAACGGAAACTCAGTTGGCATTTCGCAAGAAGTATGGACTCATGACATCATTAACGTGTAAATTGCAGCTAACATTCAATTTAAAATGATTTAACGGTGCTTGAAGGTGTTACCTTGGATTGTTCTCACTCTTAGCATGTAACTTTTTCTTTTAGGCATATCCAGTAAGCAATAAATGCGCTTCCTCACTGGAAATGCTTTAATACTAGAAAATTTGGATCAATTTCTGAAAATAACGAACATAGCTTGACATACCACAATGAAAATGCAAGCCTTGCCAAGCTAAAGTCAAAATGACAAACCTTACTGAACGCAAACAATTCAGAATTATCATATTCTAATATCGTTCAAAAATTTTGACATATTTCGTAAGCAATTTTTTTCTTTGAGAGGTTTCATGTACTTAACGTCACACCACATCCTTAGTGCGGAAGTTCAGGAAAATTTAAAGAAAAAAGACCAAGCCTTTAAAAGTCACGTCTTCATCTGACAGTTGTAATTTCTATATTTCTTGCTCTGTCTTTCTTGATCTTGCTTGATCGTTATAATGTGGCAATGCCTCGTCAATTACTTATATTTGACGAAAGTATTATCCTTGCACTTTAACGCTGATTTACTTACCTGCTTAAAAATTTGACTGGTAACTTAGGATTACTACGGTACGATCGAGAGGTTATTCATTTTAGTTAGTCATTCCATTTAACATAACAATTCCAAATGTCGAAATAGATTAATTCGAAAAAGTTGGACTTGTCAGTATTTTAATAAATCAATCTTTACAGTTCTATTCTCTGCGGTCAGCAAACCGTACGCGAACCACTTTAACACTGGTTGTGTGTATACAAATCGTGATCTAATCTAGATCGTGAATAAATCGTGATCGAAACTAGAATAATAACTAGTAAATATTCAGACTACTTGATGTAGAGTATTATAGACAGTATTGGTAGTGGCTGTAGTAGTTATGCAAGTAGTAGCAGTAGTGACAGTAGTAGAGGTAGAAGTAGTAGTAGCAGTAGTATAAGCAGTACTAATAATAGTAGTTTTTTTTTTGGTCGGGTGATAGAGACTTTTTACGCACTGTGTGTGGGACTCCCAGTGCCAACCGGAGTACCGACTCAACATCTATTCTCTCACACGGAGAAGTTAGTCTGGAAATTTTTGTCACATAACTTCAGACTCGGCCCAATTAGTCATCGCCTATCGGCTCTTTAAGGTTAGGGAAAACCCCTGTTTCAGCAGGTATGGATGAAAACGAAGACGGTTCTTGTCGGAGGGACCCCCTTTCCTCTACTCTTTCTGAATGTAATGTGACACGCGGTTCCAATTGTCTACTGATGTCCAAATCTTCCCCTATAGGTTTTCTGGAGTTAAGTGGCCTTTTTTCTTAGAGTGATGCTAACGAAGCCTGGCCTGTTCTGCATGTAAAGAAGGTATGGCAAGCGCCATCTGTCGTGCCATGGTGACACAACCAAACAAGGGAAGGGGATTTTCCCACCTTATACAGCCAAGACTGAAAATATCCGTGTGAACTGAGTAGTTGCGTCAGGTAATAATCAGTGTTAGCATGCCTTCTACACAGCCAGGGCCCCAAGTCACTGATGAGCTGGCCACCTGCCTCGCGTTTCGTTTATCCATGTTTCATGCTACAAAGCTAGGGTTCTTCCCCGTTCCATCTAGCTAACAACTTCTCTCTTTGATTCACTGCTATGTAAGACGAGACAGAAGTAAAACTACGAGTTCGCGATAACTAGGACTGCCGAATCAGAGATGGTGCGGTATGCAGCTGTTATCCGCATAGCTCCTTGCCTCTGTATTTGTGCGAGACAACCACAGTACGGCTCCTTCCTAAGAGCAATCATAGTAGTAGCAGTAGTAGAAGTAATTGTGGCCGCAGTAGCAACTTTAGCATCGGTCGTGTTGTTACTACAAGTACCAATAATATTCATTACATTTCTAGTATTCGGAATTAGTAGTGGGAACAGTATTGGAACAAGTAGTCTGACGAAAAGTTTTAGATGATAATTGTTTTTACAGCCTCAAATCTTTGTTGGTCTACAAGTGGATCGTTTGGGATAGGTTTGCCGTCAGAATTTGACATGGTTCAAATGTAATGAGTCAAAATAGTGCCATAAGTTCTTTACTTTCTACTTTAATGATATTCGTGCATCTTACCCTGTGCAAATTATGTAGAGTTATAAACATAATTTCAAAATAATCCCAATTTTATCAATAGTGCATCACTTTTTTTATGTAAGCCCCGATGGAGATAGGTGAGGTTTGCTTGTGGTATATTTTGTGTTCTTTATTGTGAATACATGGAAGACTCAGATAGTAGCGACTTATACAAAAACCCAGACCGTTCTTCATCAACATATGTATATCTTAACTTCTTTATCAACCTCGAAAGTTCAAAATGTGTTGTTCTTTGGAATGATCCTGTATAATACCACAAAATCCAATGCGATTAATGAGATATTAATTGGATTTGTGTTTCCAATGCTGGGGCTTAAGACCACTTAGCTGGTATCGACACCTTTTGAGAAATAATGAAATATGGGTATTACCATTGATCCAATCACATTCTGGAGCAATGTTGGTCGTGAATTGATGAGACTCTAGTACACATTGACAAACACAAGGTTATAAAAGTGAACCATTGCTCTTCTCATTCATATTGACTGCTGCATCCTTTCTCAGTTCATCTTCTTAACTTTTTCCACTTAGAAGTGATAAATTGAGCTAAAAGTCCGGATAATAAGAAAAGTTTATGCATTCAAGCCTCTGAATGGGATTCGAAACAAAATGTGGTTAATAGTCAACTTCCTGAAACATTTTCTTTTTTCGTACATGTATTTTGTTATACTGATCTGGTACACGGAATGACCAATTAGTTGATTCCGAATCAAGAAGTTCTCAACGATTTTCATCTCATTAACTTAGCAATTATTAATTTTGGCTAAGATTATCTTCGGTGCTCATTATAAAGACTAACAAGCCTTTCTGACCACTAATTTCTGCTTTATTCTTTCATATTCTACGGTAATTTTTGCGAAATACGTGTTCACCCATCATTCATCCGTTTTCAGTAATTCTTATTACTGCGATAATGCTTCCGACTTCTCTCGAAATAATAATTTGTCCAATTTGTCTTTCCCTTTAAGTATCTTCCAATTTTCTAGACTAATCCTCGAGCAAATAATTATTATCTCTGCTTGCATCCAACATTTGCTTCATCACGACCATAAATAGTGTCATAATCACAGTTGTTGCAAGGATGACATCCACTTCATCGATGTGTGATGACATGGAATGACCACTGGTCCAGTACCAATCATAATAAAATAAAAATCCCATAAGCAGAGTCATTTAACGGTGTCATGATTACACATAATATAAAGTTTTCTGACTCACATCACTCGGAGCCAACTAAGCAACCGACACTGGAAGCTTCCGGACGCGTTTGCAAGCAAGAAACATCCTTTGGAACACATGATACCCTTCCACTTCCACCGATACCATCGTTAATGGCAATCCGGGGGTGACAACCTACCGGCGGATGATAGTTACATAGGTGTAACAACAAGGGTAACAGCGTGTTGGGATCATCCCGTCTAATCCTTTTGGGGGTTGAAGTTTACTTCGTCAATTAACGCTGACGAATGATTATATTGCTCGTGTTGGTTGGTTGGTTGGTTCGTCGCATTCTGCCATCTCATACCCGGGATTTTGTATCTATCACTTCAATCAGGATGCGATATGACGAGAGATGTTAATGCCTCGTCATCTTGTATACAAAATGTTTCATACATGTTCACGACCAAGAATTCATGCATGTATGTTGCACATGTGTATGGGAACACATTAATAGGCGGGTGTAATGATGGATTAACAGCAATTGAACTAGAAATAAGATCAATGATTGAAATGAGATTACAAAAAAGTACAGTGAGCTTGGAAATTATTTCAACAGCTACAACCGTTCTGAACCTCTATGCAGTTCTGATTTCCTTTTATTGCTAGTTTTCGAACATTCACATCCAACATACAGTCCATGTTCTAAGGACTAGAAAGACTCAGCACTTTTTGACTTTTTCATAATTTTCGTTTATGGCATCATTCAAATCGGGTTTTCGAGAATGTTTTCATTTTTCTATTACGCCTGTCAGTATTTCTTCTAATGCAGGGGTTTTCTATGGCAAATCAAAGTCATTTGAACTCTTTCTAGTAATTGCTTGTATGTAATTGTGGTCCTGTACATCCTATTGGCTATTAACAGTTATCCTTTTGAAAATTGGGAAGAAAACTCACTAGTAAGTGAACACTCCCAGGTAAAAGTGTTTGATTTGTAAAAAGCATCAAGAGACAAAAATGAATAATTTGTGAAAGCAAAAGATTTTGAACTTTTTTCATGGTTAATTGGATTCCGTGTAATTTTTTTTTAATAAAATAGACATTAAAACAGCTTGGCAAAGCGTAAAGTACCAACAAGTTACCAAGTACCAACAAGTATTCTGTTCGTGAAATCGCACAACAAGGAAAGATTTTTCCTCTAACGTTGAAGTAAATCAATAAGGCCACAATTTAGAGTCCTTTTCAAACTGCCAATATAAGAAAGAGTTCTGGAGTACAATGACTCGAAATGACCAAAGTCTTACATAGAAAGCCTGTAAAAACCAGGATCTGGTCGCCGGGAGAATAATAACATCACGGATGATACAAAACGATTAACAGAAGCGAACTAGCAAGCAAAATAGAAAGCCAAAATTAGCTGCCAAATCCGCAAAACTAGATTGCAATTTGCAAAAGTCCCTCAATATTATTCCATTGAAAATTTTCGAAGCGTAATTATCCTTTTTTATTGAGTTTTTGCTTTTTTTCTGGCTTTAAAACATCATATTTTGATTTTTCCCCCTTATTTTTCAGACTGTATTTTCATTGCATCCATTAGCGATGAATGCAGGATTGAAGTGAAAACAGAAAGCCAGAAAGCCAGAAAGCCAGAAAGCCAGTTCATTCGGAGAAGGTCAGATGAGTGATACAATGAAGCTTGTGTTTTAAGGACTGTCAAGCATCTACTAGCTGTTATGATATGGTCTTGTATTTAAAACGAATAAAACGCTGCAGTACTTTGAGTTCATTGAAGGCATAGTTGTTCCATATATCAATTTCCTGAAAAACAGTGGAACCTGCATCACCTTGATGCATGATGGTTCGTCATGTCAAATTGCTGAGTATGTGCGAAATCTATTTGTGAGAGCCAGTATCCCATTTCTTTTATGGCATAGCGGTTTCTCTGACATAAACCCTGTTGAAATTATATCCAGCCTTTTGTAGTACGAAAGTTACGCCTCTACTGTTTTCACTGTAGACACGTCAAAGAAAAATATTTGGAATACTTGGTGCCATGGTGGGTCCACCGCAAGGTGGGTCAGTTTTGTGGGCTGGGTAAGGTCCGTTGTATTTTGAGCTGCATCCAAGGAACCAAAGCATTTATTCGGAGGTCTACTGTCGGCAACTGGACAAATTGATTCAGCGGTCAAGGAAGAGCGTCCAAAATTGGTCATTCGCAAAGGTGTCATTTTCCACAAGGACAATGCTATGCCGCACACGTCTTTGACGACTCGTCAAAAATTGATAGATATTGATTGGGAATTGATGTCACACCCATAGTATAACCCTGATTATTAATTAGATCCCTGGAAAACTCCTTTCGTGGAAGGACTTTCAATGATGATAATCCTGTAAAATCTGACTCTACTCAATTTTGAACGAAAAGAAACAGACATTCTATGAGCGTGGAATTTTCAAGTGGCAAAAGGTTATCGAACAAAATGAACACATTAAAAATAAATTCCGTCGCAAGTAAAATACAAGATCTTTTATTTCATTGAACAATTCGGGAAATTACTTAGTTACCAACCATAAATCAAACTTCTTGAATAAAAAAGATCTGAATTCATATCTTAAGCTCAAGTTTAAGCATCAAATTCAATATTTGAAGCTTTCAATTAATGTGGTATGAAGCAGGCCAGCACCCTTTTTTTTGTGTATCTGACTTTCAAAATGTATCTTTAACTTGAAACTTTCTCACTTTTTCTTGTTTTAATAGAAATTTTAAAGTAAATTGAGAAATTTATAAAATCTGGAAATAAAAAAAAAATTTAAAACCTTCAATTTATTAAATTGTGGAAACTGTTCGTATATGTTTTTTATTGCGTTGAGGTCAGAAACCACTTCAGGCATGTCCAATTGGAGAGCTCCTTGACACGTTTTAATGTAGAATCCCTTAGATATTCAAGGAACCGATGAATTCGTTTGAATTCTTATGACCACCAAACAAGTCGTGAATCGCCCAAGATATCGTATTTGTGCCACATTGTCACAAGGAATAAGATAGTTATACCCTTCAATTTTTATCAATAGGGGATCGTTTTGGTAATGAAAATAGGTAAATCAGCCTGCCGACCGGTAGAGGCGAGAGAGAAGACTTAACTTTGATAAGGATGAGCAGCTTAAAACTGGCTCTGCAATTTCGTAGACAGCGGATTGGGCAATTTCTTATAGAAGTGGATAAAGAAAAATTATTTGAGAGTTCCGAAAAGTTCTTTAACAAAAATGGCGAATTTATTATCTTACCCAAACGAAGAAAAATCCTCCTGCCAGAAAAAACTTGACCGTAAGGTACCACAACTTTGGAAAAGTGAATCACTTTGGACATCGTGGAACCAACCTGAATAAAAAAAGGCGCCAAAAAGGACTAAATTGGATGCAAATCATAAAGCCTATCATAGCGTACTTGCCGTTATAAGGTCCAAATTTGTGCACAGATGAGATATAAAACGAGATACTCATCTTCTCCTCTACGTGAAGCCTGTGCTACAGTTCGGCAGTGAGGCATGGACCCTTACAAGCGATTCCGAACTGACAGTGAACATTTTTCAACGAAAAATATTCCGGGAAATCTGAGCCTAATGCAAGAAGCCTTAGGGTAAAGACAAGGTCACAACCCATATCTCATTGCCAAAGCTACTTACGACTTGAAATGGGCGTGCCATGTAGAAAGATTGAAAGAAAACCAGCTACGAAAATAGTCATAGAAGCGTAGAGCGCACCCAGAGGTCCAGCAGGAGAACTGAAGATTCGATAAGAAGACACGATAAACAATGACAGCCGAGGTAGCAGAATCGTGATGGTTGGGAAAGGTTAATCCTGGACGTCCAGAAACGGTCCGGGCTGTCAAGGCATGAACGATAACAATGATATTACTATCTCATTGATTGTTATAATGGTTGTTTTATGTCCACTCAAAGCTCTTTGCCAGAAGTGTACAGTCGTACACCCCTCACGAATAGTCTAAAAAAATCAATATCAATAAATATATAATAAAAATAAAAATCTAGTCGCTACTATTATTGCTCTCTGACGAAAAAAAATTGCAGTAATAAAAAATTTGAAATAAATTTGCAATAATAAAAAATTTAAAATAAATTTGCAATAATAGAAAACGTTAGTTATAAAGACCAGCTAAAATGTCCGGAAATGGACAACCTGGAATTTCGAGAAGCTTTGATGAACCGATTGGCTAAGAGCATTAACTTCCGTGAGCTGAAAGCGGCCTCTTGTTCCCCTTCAACATAATCAAACTATAACTTATTTAAGGAGTTGTTAAATTTCTAAAGTCTTTAGCGAACAAATTTTATTAAATGCATTCACAGTAAACATACATGAAACACAAAGCCACATCCACTATGCAATATAGCACAAGTGTCGTATCCTTTCAACAATACCATTGAAGGTGGTGCTATTTACATTGCAAGTCAATGCAGTCCTTAGATTATTTCGCAACGTAACTCATTTGTCTTCCCATTAACTAGAATTAACTTACAGTCGTGTTATACCTACATATGATTATCAATAAATACCTGCTATATCGTGCTGCCTTCATCCTCTTTACATCTATTCATACCCAATTGTTATGTGCATTACGTGCACATATATCGCTTCATATGTAAACGCTTGTTTAGCGTGTCTTTGACAATTTACAACATGTACAATTCATACATTATTTCGTCACCAAAGTGCCATAAATTTTATCTTTAATTGCATCATCAAATCAAAATCTCATGCTGTCTCCATACATGTCCTTGCATGTAGTTGAAAGCAATAGTTATTGATGTACTATTAACATTGAATTGTTGTACATTTAACGTCAATAATAGATTCAGTGGTAGACAAACACTTCCAATAGATAATTTCTAATGGTGATGGAATTTATGAAATTAATCCTTGTTAAGTTGTCCGTCAATTGATGAGAAATAGATATTGTGTTGAAGAAAGTTATGGAAGACTATGGAGAATGTTTGAAACGTATTTCTGAAAGGATGTTGGTGGAGAATTGTTAAATCGGTTACATTAAAGTTGACAACTATGGATCACGTAAACATTGAAAAACGGGAAAACCACTGATTTCTGCATAATAATTGCTGGCGTCCACTTTAATAACCTCACAAAAACAAGTGTGGAGTGTTCAAATGTTGATGCCCGGTAGGCAGAATGAGCCAGTATGCACCGATATCTTTCTGCATTGACAGTTCTGTTTTCTCGAAAAAATAAGGTCGAAGATGATTTTGACGCCATCACCTGCGTTTTTGTGTGGATTTTCAGTTCCCTTATGTGTCAATTTTGCTTATTAACACCACCAGAATATATGAAGTGGACTTCGTATGTTATATTGTTTCCAAAAGGCGCGTTAAATGTCAAAAATTCCAGTGGCTGTTGTATCTTATTCTGTAGACGGTTCGCAGCGAAAGTATTTATGTTAATTGCACTTTTCATGGCAACAAATGTAAATTATTCATTGAAATGAGCCGCAAAGTTGTACCACTGCCACCAAAGTGACGATCACGCTGATGATACCACAAGTTTGCATATCGAACAACACTTTCTCCCTGCTCGCTGCAACCGGTTAATTGTAGCATCAATCAACGAAGGTTGATACCTAACGGTACCTGTTTGTTACTCACAATTCTTTCAAGGAAATGCACGTTGAGTTAAGATAACTGAACGAATATACCTTCCATGTACAGCGTGACTACTCCGATGACTTGTTTCGGTGTGAAACGGTTCATGGTAATGATTATACTGAACTGACGTTTCGAAAACATATCTCATAAATTCAATCGGTTCACAAATGTCAAAGCCATTCAAAGTTTACAACCAACATAAAAGATTGCGCACTCTGTTTGGTATTATCTTTATAGTAGTACAGTAATTTAGAGCACAAAACACAAATGTTGTTTGAAATTGAATAAATGTCTAAGTGTCAACCTAGCATACCATTGATTTGCAAAACAATGAATACTTAGCTGAAATGATTCAGGAAAAGCGAAGTGTAAGCATAATTCTGTAAAGCACACGAGGTAATTTGCAAACCAATTTGATCTTTTATACCTTAAAAATATAATTTGATTTATTTGCACAAATAATTTTCATCCTATGTATAAAGTTTAAGTATGTCTGATAGTACGGTCTGCCATTCAAAGGATTTTCAGTAAACACCTTAATTTATACTCCTATATCTTAAGTGTATGCTATACCCGAGGGTTCCATTCTGCGGTCCTATATTTTTTCTTATTTTTTGTTAAGGCTTTTTGTAAAATTCAACTTGAAAGTATTTTGGAAAATTCTCACGGTCACTCGTGAGCTTCTTTTGTACAAGGAAACTGTTTCTTACTATTCTTATCTTCTCCTTCTCGCTTCCTTCTACGGTTATCATTGCTATGATATTGAACACAAACTAGGTTCCAATTGAAACGAGATTAAAATCACTGAGAGTCATCAACTGAAAATGACATCGATCCCACAATGACTTATGCATTTTCTTTTATTTTATAAAAGAATGCTACAACCACATCCTAACTACTTCATTTTGAATTACTGGAGTTCAAATATATATGCATATAAGGGATAAATACGATAATTTCTGATAAAATTGATTAATAAAATTGAACAATCACAGAAAACATGTTATGAATCAAGTGAATTGCGCTTTTACAGATTACAAAATAAAATGGAATCAATGGAAAATTACAAAAATTTAACCCCGTATTCAATTTTAGTTTCGGGTGACAATAGTCTATAAGTAGAAACAGTATTAGCAGTATAAGTATAAGTGTTAGTAGGAGTAGTAGTAGTAGTAGTAGTAGTAGTAGTAGTAGTAGTAGTACCAGTAGTAGTAGTAATAATGGAAGTTTTGATGACAGTAGTAGCTGTTGTAATAGAAATAAAAGTAGTAGTGGGAATAGTAGAAGTAGAAGAAGTAGTAGAAGTAGCAGTAGCAGTTATTGGAGGAGGAGCAGCGCTTTCATAAACTAGTAATACTTAATTACTTGAATTGAGACGATAGAAGATTTTATCAAATATATCATCAGTAGATGTATTGCAGGAAGATTAAAAATAAATAAAGAACGAAGTTATTCTTTTTATTATCGTTTATTCAAATTATAGAATTTAATGTTTTAAATATTTATTCGTTTGACGTATGCCTTATTTGATTGATGAGTTTCATTCAAGAAGACACTACTAACTAAACCTCGTCTATACTGAAATCAACTTAACTTGATCGTCTAAAAGGAAGTATAATATTTATCAAGGCCAGGTAAGCTGCTAGTCCAGCTGCAAAATGTCAAATATAACTCCTATCCCACTTAAGACTGGACTTATGAAACAGACAGCGAATGCTCTAAGTCTAAGAAAACACTTTTCGGCTGTTTTGTAACAATCAAACTAGTGTTTAAGGAGTAGACAAGATAAGTCTCTGCTTCTTTGATTTGAATATGAGTGGGGTAGAGTGAGCGAAGTTCAAACCAAAGGTCCAATTCTCAAGCGTCACGGGCTTGTCAGCGTATGCTTATCCAGCGGCTAAATAGAAAAAGAAAAGAAATAGTTCCAGTTCACACATCCGAAAGGAAAAATTATGCGCTAATCGAGTGTTTTTTTCAATAAGTCGATGTTCGCTGTATGGCATGTCGCGCCATCCTGTTGCAATCAGAGGTCCCTGTACTACTGTGAGTAAATTCGGGAACGATAAAGTCATTTATCATGGCTGTAAATGGTCTTGCCAGCTGCATTTTTGAAAACATATGGACCGATGATTTCATCGGCCCATAAAGCTCACCGAACAGTGACTTTCTCCGGATGTAACGATGTTTAGGCAACCACCTGTTGCTGTTTATCACTTCGAATGCAGCGATGTTTATTGACGTAGCCATTCAATCAGAAATTAACCTCAACCATTAACAAATCTTTCATATAAAATTTGGAATCTTCAGCAATTTGTTCTTGGTCCCATTAAATCGAATCTACGCCGTGCTCGATGGTCGTCCGACTTCAATCCGTACACGAGTTGAAATTCTCACGCCCGCAAACCAAGATCCTTCCATGAAAACCTCAGGGTTTAGTTGTCGAGCACGATATTGAATTGACTCACTTGGGTCTTCATCGATACTACGCTCTACAACTGCTCTCGTTTCTTAATTAAGCTCTGTACGACGTCTAGATGGGCGCATATTATCAGTGATTGATCGCATGATATCAGTAATTGTGGCGCAGAAACGATCCATAGTTAATACAAATCCGAAAAATTGACGGATTGTACGAAGAGTTTCTCGAAATGAACCGTTTTTTTTAAATATGCTCATTTTTAAAACTATGCTCGATCATCAACCTGTTTATCATGAAATGGCACAACCGAACTAACCAAAACACGCATGACAGCTGTCACACCACACCTAGTATTAAAAAGTGCTGCTAACTTAAAGTTCTATACGTCCAAAAAAGGGTAATTTCTATGGGATAAGGTGAGATGAGTTCAGCCATCTTATCCCTTAAACCTGCCGAAGGGATCCGTTCGAATATCCGTACATATTCGCATATTATGTTTCCAAAATGTTTTTATTTTTTCTTGTATCTTTTCTGTTTCGTCACAATGAATTAGCAACAAATTTTCGTATAGACTGTCGTTTCCACTGATCAACCATATCATCCCCAACAGCTTGCCGTCCCATTACCAATGCAGAATTTGGAGTGAATTACAAATTAATCCCACTCACCCGTTGCAAGCAAATCTTATTTGCGAAAAACAATACCTATAAATCAATCCGCTTGGAAAATCATTTGTTTTTCATATGACAGCCGGTCAATTATCCATTGAAGCTGGAGAAATTTCAAAATGATTGAGTGCATTGAGATAAAAGGCACAGCATCACATCTCTCGCCACCCCAATTACCACCGCCACCATCATCAATTACAACAACAACAAAACAATTACGAATGAAAGATGGCAAAACTAAAAACTAAAACCCTTCCGACTCAAAACGTATTTTCCCTGCTAGTGCATTTTTTCGCGTTCCAAAAAACGGATGAAAACTATTTGAGAGAACAAGGGATGAATATACCCAGTTGACTATGTTATGCAGCAGAAGATACATGCATGTATAATATCTCGCATGTGTCGACGGTATGATTGTAGGAATTTGCACAAGCTCCGGTGCAGGTCGATTTCCCTCCTGTTTTCCGTGTTAAGTGCGCGGCATGGTGAAGCTCAAAACAAAAAGCGCGACTGGTTGTGAAAAAATGATGTAAAAAGGAAAAATTAAAATTTATTTAGGCCAACCGTTCATCACTGCCATATGTCGTCACTCCAATTTATCATAACAAAATACCATTAAGTGCATATGCATATTTGGGAATACTTTTATATTCCTCGCGTCGAATTCATTCTACTCGCACTGGCCAAGGGATGATAAATTAAATTTGGATTGACGCATAGTGAAAATTTCGAATATAGAAAAAAAGTGTTGCCATTCATTTGACTTCATATCAATGGTAATGATCCCCCTGTATCCTTGCAACTACCCAGGATACAAACAAAAACATGTCACCGTCATCCATCCGGCATTCAACATCCGACGGGCTCTTTAAAAATTCATACATCAACAAATTTATCACATCATATAATGTCGCTACTATAACTTCATATGCTCGTTGGTAATAGAAATAAAAAGGCTCCATGTTAGGGGTTGCAATTTATTTTTGCACATCCACATACCGACAGCAGGCAAAAAAAAAACAAAAAAAAACGCCACACACTAGTCGAGCAATATGAATGCGAAAATTTCTCTTCGCAATTTCACTTGGTCCGGGACGTGATTCTACTCGTGGTGCTGAGCCTCCTTCCAACATGAATTCGTCTGTAAAAGGATTGTGGAGCACAGTAGGATATATGTTCGAGCGAAAGTGGGAGGTGGATAAAGATGAGAAAAATTGAAGTTAATTTATAACGGTCGCGTCATATGACACACATATTAATTATGAACAAATATGCACTCCTGGTGGCAAGTGGTCCACTGACTTTTTTTAACTTGATGGATTTTGAGAATAGTAAAGATTATTTGATGCAGTTTTTAAGCATATGTTGTTTGATAATGGACAAAGGAAAGGGCTTAATAGTTTTTGTCAGGTATAACGATAGAATAATGTGAAATTTTGAATTGGAAACCTGTTGGTTGATGATACCATGATTGCAAATGGAGTAAAATGAGTTATATCGAATCATTTTGGGTGTTAACATATGTCTAAGTATTTAATTTAATGGAAAACAAAATAGTGATTATATTATCCAACAAAGTAAACTTCATCTGCAATAATCACCGAGACATTTGGAGAATCACTGACCATGGCAAATGGTAATAGAACTTATCATTTTGGTCATGTCCTTGGCCTTAGTTTAATGACCTTTTTTTTTTCTATGTACTGCATGGGAACCTTGAGAGTATATGATCAAAGACAACTTCTTCATATGTTCTCCCTTCAATTGTTATTTTGTAGACAGTGAATTTTTTATTCACCATTGCTGGCTTAAAAAGCGACTAACCCTTATTGTCGTGTGATGAATTCCGATCATACGTTGGTTGAAGACCTGGAAATTCAAGACACTTCCAGCAAAAAGAGATTTTTAGTTTGGCTTTACCCGTAAATAAAAAAAACATCTGTGAATCCTGTCGATCAAAACTGGGGATGAGTCCCTTCAATCAGTCAAAAGGGGGAGGTGTGTGATTTCCACAGGAAGGACCCTTTGCCAATAGCTTCAGATATGCCTTTCTTTTTTTCAAGTCTTCAACGTAGTTTTCTTTCTGATTTCATTTGACAGCAAACTAAAGTATCATCTCAAGCTATTCTGACGGACATCTCGTTATATCCTGCAAGAACTCTGTACTGGATGTCGCATCTTCTGCATTAAAAAATGTCTGAGAAGGACACTTAAACCAAAAGTTTGAGTTTTGATCTTAAAATGTTAGACTGGAAATGTCCAACAGTGTACACCAAAAGGTGTGACAACTAGAAGGTTACACTAATCCGTGGTGTCAAGTCTTTAATCGGCTACGCGTTTCCTCTTGTGTTAAGCTTGCAATCCTAAGTGAGTTAGCACTACCTTAAAAAACACCGTTGTCATTGAAACGGTCACATATGCTGATGCACAATACTTCTCATTCCTGCATCTACATTAGCCGTTTCTTGTGCAACCTTTTTTTGGAAAGCATTGCTCCCTATCACTGTTTCCTCTCGAGACGTAGACTGCCCAGCACTTTGGAATAGTAGCTGCTTTTGAACTGAGGTTTGCCACATTTGCCATCAGCTGAAAATTACCTAAATGGTACCTGAATAATACTTGTAAACTCATCAGCTTATGCCTCTATTGGTTTCCAAAAACTCTTCCTAGGATGATTCAGCAAACCTAGATACTGAACTGATATTTTCGAACAGAACGTAACTCCTTCGATAAGCACTTTCGTTTCATCCTAACTTTCATCCTAAATTTTCATCCTAACAGAATTCGATGAATTTTCTGATTAGGTATAAGTTAATGCATCAGGTTGGGAATACGATACGATGAAGACATTAGATATAACGAAGATGTGGTTAAAATTGTTTTGAATACTGTATGAAGACACTTCGCATTATCTAGCAATACAGATAGAATGCAAGCCATCGTGATCTTTACACTGACTTTTTTTCATTTCATTTTCACTCTCTCTATCTTACATAAGTTCTTCTGTCTTTGTAGAAGACAACCCACAGCTCTGTACAGACATCGGAACCATGCCCGAATACCTATATTCTTCTGTTGACTTCGCTGTGAGATCCTTTAGTGAATTCCCATGTATCCGCATCCGATACTCTGGTAGGTGAATGTCTGAATTTTACATTGCCTACAGAATAGTCACCCAACGTTTCCTGATATCCTGCGTCACTAGGAAGGCCACCTATGACTAAGATCGTTTACGCGCCTTGATGTTTTGATCATAAATAGCTACCGCCGTAATTGCATCGGCAGTGGAGCTACCTGCACTTAAATTGTATTATCGTAGATGAATCTCCCTATCGAGAAAAATAACATCAGTGAGCCCTGTTTATGAGTCCCTCGAGCATTTTCTGACCCCATTTAGCAATTTGAAAATCTGCACTTCCCTTTCCTTTGTCAAAAGTTGTGAATAATGGAATCTTCCTTCTTGGACGGTAAGCATTGTTTCGAAAGAAGATGTAAAAATGAGCCAGAAACAAGTCAGACTGAAGACAATAGAACAACTGCAAAAACTGCAAGAATGCTAACTTAGAATACCTGGAGCCTTCCTATTCTCCGTAGAAAGAATGGCTTATTCTTGTTCGTGCCTCAAGAAGAGTTGACAATCTGCTGGTTTTTACCCGTGGACATATTCAACAAAGATAGGATGCGTTGGCAAGAGAATCTATAATGTCTTATCCGTGTTGACCGCGCCGTGTTAGGAGGATGCCTGTAGAGCTCCGAACTTTCACATAACTAGCTCATAGCCTAAGTCCCAAAGATCCCTTTTTGTCCTCGTTTCCCAAAATAAACGAAATGCATACCTTATTCTGGCTTTGCACCCGTAATATTGCATAAACTCTTTTGCGGAGATTTTGACACCCGCTTCGTTGTTCAGCGTTTTAGGTGACCCCTTTAGTTGATCTTAAAATCAGATTTAAAAACTCCGCAACATACGGAATCGTCGTGCTCTCAACTGGGTCACTCGTTGCTCCCAAAACAAAACTTGGTCTGCGTAGATTGATGAGGACTGAATTACTACTATTACATTTGATTTAAAAGTTGATTTTTAATTTTCTCCCCTACCATGCGAAAGCATTCATTTTAAAATGTTGCAATTTACACAGTCAGAATAGCCGGACATTATTTCAAGTTCCAATTGAAATAAAATTTCAACAACGCGTTCAATTGGAAAAGCCCCAAAAACGAAAGTTACTAATTTACAATGGACAAATTCACTTCGATTTCCATACCATTGACAATTATTTCGTTTCGACGATATCTGTTCTATGTGTAATTAGTTTGTCCAATTTGCAAGAACATGTCAGTGGCAAGGAGGTCCAAAATGGTAACAACGGAATGCGAAATGAAACAAGTCGAATTGATGGTGGAAAATAAAGCGTGACAATAAGCACATACCCTCCACCTGAAACGGCTGAATTTGCACTTCAAATTGCACGCGGTTGCCGTCATTACTGCACAAGCTACTCTATCGTGGTTAAACCATCACTACCCCTTCCCGTTCTCTTCTTTACCATTTCTTCCTGATTAAGCGAATTGGTAATACATTTTTTTTGAACCTGATACGAGCGCCATAGAAAAACTGCAATAAGCCAGGATACTGAGGCAAGTACATGTTGATAGCATTACAAATATACAGAGTTTACGTCTTTGCATACATTTATCCTGCCTAGATATACGCATACATTGTAGATGGTTCGGGTTACATGACGTGTAGTCCTAAATGATGGTCAATTTCAAATTAAAGGATGCAGATCCAGCAGAAAAATGTACAATGTCGTTTGCACAGCTAGAGTGAAATTACATGTGTATTGTGTCGATTTTCAATTTTATTTGCATTCATCCTGGCCACCATTTCACCTACAGGACCTGATTTTACTTTTTCTATTTTAACCGGAATTTTTTCCCTATTGTTTCTGTACTTTGCAAACCCTTTTTCCGCACGGCTGCATCGACGACTAAACAGAAGCATTTGCCGCTTTTCAAATAAAAATTAACATGAGTGCAAGTGCAAAGAGAACACTAGAGGTTCAATGGGCGATCCATGTGGATGCAACTGAAGCCAAATCGCAAAGGATTTCATGTACATTGCGCTGCATGAGAGTTGGTGTTTTTTTCTGAATAAAACGTTTATTTTCAAATCCACGTAACTTTCTGCGAGTGCAAATTGTGTGGCGGATTAACAAGGGTGTAATGCAAGTCATGTAAACATAAAATACAGTTGGAAGTCATAGTTTTGATAGATGATATGTACGGGTAGACGTACCGGTAATCTCGCATATGGCTCAGTTTCAGTCAATTTATGAGTACAAAACTTTCAATATGGTTCGGGTTTTAGTTAGGGTTTAGTAATTATCCTGCAAATTTTTAAACCAATTGTTGAAAATGGATTCTTTATTTTATATTTTTAATGTTGAGTACTCAGACCTATGTAAACCCTTAGAGCGCAGTGATAAAATTGCATTAAAACAACTTTTTATCCTAGTTGTAACATGACTTCACTACTACGGACTGTGGAAGTTTGATTGTACAACCTTATTAAAGCAAGACCAATGTTCTCAATAGGGCATCTGACAGTGTTATGGAATTTCCGCCGACCATATCCTTTGTTTTTTCAATGGCAACAGATGTAGTATTTCTAACTATTCCTAAGATGGCTTTTTTATTATTTTATTTGGTATGCAAATAAGTTTTTTCTGAGTTTAATCGAGCTAATTTTTGATTTCTTCTAAAGACCTGAATGTATTTCTAGACTGCGTCAATAAGTTAGTCTTTATCAATCTCCGAGTTGTGAACATAGCATAGAATTCGGCAAATCTACTGTAAGGCATTACTTTGCATTACTTTGCATTGATAGAGTCAGCTGAAATAGTACGAGAGTATCTTTAGCTCATCAAAAATAATAAAGCCCCCCGATAAGGATGACATAACGCAAAAAGCCTGGGTGAACCATACCATATCAATACCATAGTTTGCTTGGGATGTTGTTCCTCACACTTCAGAGATAATTATTTGTTCCTATCCTTAAAAAATCCTTTTGCTTCAAGTCATTCAAATCTACAAGCAAAATGAAAACACCTCGGTGGGTATTTTTCAAATAAGCCTCAACAGTTTCGGACAGATGGCATAACAAGGCTTCCTGAGCCTGGAAAACATGGAAAAATTTTGGAAACAGAACGTATCTAAATGATATTAAAAATCAATCTAAAACGACAAACATCGTGCATTCATTTCGCATCAAACGAGAGAACAACCTTACGGGGTGGTCTTATGTTATACGTCTGACTTTCCATCGAAACCACAAATGTGAAGTAAGAACATTTGCGGATAACAAATGTCTTATCCTGCTTGGATCCCTTAATATGTCGGCGAATGACGAAATGAAATAAATTTTAACAAAACCAAAGCGTCCTGCTCCTACAGACAAATTAATTTCCTTGGCCTAGAGATCCCATGGTGTGATGACCTGGCTAACTTTGCACATATATATAAAGCAAAATCAAAGTAAAAGCTCCAAACCTTGCATCAATACGGCCACCTCATTTGACCGCCACTTTTTGCCCTCTTTTAAAAGCGTTGGTCCTTATTAGTCAGCAAGCTACAATGACAATGAAAAGTCATTGCCTAAAGGATATTCAAATGAGAGGGGCATTTTCCGACTATTCTAACCAAGAATTGGGGTTGTATCTCCACCAAAAACACGGCGAATCTTGCCTTTCAAATGGTAAAAAGTTTCAGACGAGTTATAGACGAGAAGAGTGATTTGACGTAGATGTAGACGTCTACAGAGATAGACGAGTGATTTGAGGTATTCTCACAACAAATAGTCCAGCGGGGTTAAATCACAAGATCTTTAAGGCCAGTTTAGAGGTCAAAAACGAGAAATTATGCTTCTTTTCAAAAGTCGATAGTTGCACGAGCTGTATGGCATGTTACGCCATGCTGTTGAAACCAGAGGTCATTTGTATGACGTTTAGTTAATTTCGGAAGAGAAGGTCATTGGTCATGGCCTTATAGCGGTCAACAATGATTGTTGTGTTATTCTGAACACATATGGACCAACGATCGCACTGACCCATTAAAACATGAAACAATGACTTTTCTAGATAAAAGGGTGCTTGGACAAACGCCTGTGGTTGCTCATAAATCCTCATGCATCAGATTTGTTTATTGACGTAGCCATTGAACCACAAATGAGCCTCATCGCTGAACAAAGTTTCTTATGAAATTCGGATCTGCAGCAATTGATTCTAGGGCCCATATATCGCACCTACACCGTGCCCGGTGGTCGTTTGGCTTCAATTCCTGCACGAGTTGGATTTCGTTAGCCCGCAAACCAAGATCCTTCCATAAAATCTCCTGTAATAATGATGGGCACACCTTTCATTGTTGAGCAATACATCGAATGGACTCACTTGGGTCTTCAACGCTCCTAAGAATGGGCTTCATCGTGCCCCGCTCTACAGTTGCTGTGGTTTCTTTATTACGCACTGTAGAACGTCTGGATGGATGCGTATTATAAATGAGAGCAAACCTCGTGCGAAAACAATCCACAATTAATCGAACTTATTCTTTTCATGGACGATTATGTCCGCCATAAAATCGACGGTGTGCGTGAAGAGTGCCTCGAATAAGCGTCAACTTATTCATGATAAAATGGCGAACCAAATGAATCGTATAACTCATGACAGCTGACACACCATACGTAGCATTAAAAAGTGTTGCCATCTCAGAGTTGTAAATCGTTAAAGTTGTAGCGTTGTAAAAAAACCCTTTATAAAAATGTACGTGCACGTAAACAACAAAAGACTAATAACATGAATAAATGTCGATTTTAATGTTTAACTCAAAGATAGCTCTGAAAGGAATATCTCAAGTTTTAACGTAAAACACTTTAAATAATTTTCTACTTTTTTGTCCTGTTTATGAAGTGATCTGAAAGTCGCAACCACTTAAGATAAAAGAAATACTAAACAACTATTTCATAACGATTAACATCACATTCCTGTCATTCGATATAGTATCCTTCGTGAAATCAAAATTGCTTACTATTTCATTCTCTCACTACTTGATTAGTCTCTGTTGTGGTAGACGCAAGCAGAAACTATAAATAAACACAAAGAACTTGGGCTTGACAAATTTTCAAATAATTATAAAGTAGAGGAAGAAATGCTTGGGCCTGTGTTCGTAGTTTGTCCGGTCTGTGCACTTGAACAAAGTAGCAAGTTCTTCCTTTATTCATTATTAAAATTTGAAGGCAACTTGGCAATTATGGCTTTATTGAATACAAAGTTGGTGTTCCAGGGGCAATTTGGATGATTCTACGTATATCGAATAACGTAGCAAAGTGAATGTAACCTGAACGGAACATAACGACAAGGCTGGTAATTAGGGAAGAATTTTGTTTATTAGAGAGGAACCTGTTTTTCGACACATCCTGGTAACTGGCCATCCATTGCCAGGATTTCATCCGGAAATAGATGTTTTCCATTTTTGCATGGTGTAGAAGTCTGAGCCCTTAATTGGTTATTCTAGTTTTCGCAAATTTCAGTATATGGTTTGCATTAGTCGCATCCTGTTCCCTGAGTCTAATCCAAAAGTATTGTAATTCATCCTCTTAACATGGACTGGATACATTATCCGCTGTTGTTACGCCGTTTACTTATTTCACTTAATCTCAAATATTTAAACTGCTCGGATAGCCTTTGAGCCTGCATTTAATCAAAACACGAGTAATTACTGCAAAACCGTCCTGAGCTATATAGTTTCTAGTACAAACTGTGCTTTAGAGTCCTTTAACTAACATGCTCTCTTAGTATCAAGCATATAGAGTTAACATCGGTCCTATAAGCCTGTCCGTTGTGCTAGTCCAGGACAAATCAATGTTAGTCAATGACATTACAATGCAAATCCAATTTAGCATACTTAATGAATAGATTTTTCGCGTATGACGTAGATTCAACCGGTAAACTGGTGTGCACACACCAACATTTACATATGGGCTCTAGGAAAATTTTGGTTGGTTTTTGAGGGCAAGCAAATTGAGAGTGTATCATTATTGCAAGTAGACGCAGCGAGAATTGCCCCAAATTGAAATTAATTATGAATTAAAGTTGAGCTAATTAAAGGGATTCGCGATGTTGTTGTGCGAGCAAAAATTATTACAGCCAGGATATTTTGCTTGTTTGGTTAGTTACGTAGTCGAGCGTGGTGTATTGGGAAAACATGGGAATTTATAAAAATTTATGCCGCATAGAGATACATTCGATTAAAACCCATTAAAATATGCATACGCACAGCGAAAATATCCAATATATTTATATATTGATTAAAAGGTATAAACGAGTCTAAGTGAGAATAAACACAATTAAGCGAAAATGTTATTCAAGCTCGAATTTCGTCATTTACATCAATTATTCTAGAATCCACTATTGTATTTGCATTTTGTCAATTAAAATCGTTAAACGTGTATGCACTACATTCAAAACTGTTATACAATCGTTAAAATAAACGTTTAAATGTATGCTGATATGACATCGATGGAAGATCATGAAATTACGTAAATGGTAAATAATAGTCCCACCGAACCTACCAATTTTTGAAAATGCTGTTTTTGTCCTTAATAATGTAAAATTACTTAAAAGTTTGCTAAGCTTCGTGTGACACCAATACCTACAGAAATATGAAAATACCATCAAGAGATTTTCTCCTTGAAAATTAAATTATTCCACAAAAAGGAACCAATCTTATTCCTGATTTCAAGGCTTTCAATGTTTTTCAAACGATTCTAGTAAACGGTTTTTTTGTATGGTTGGGAGGTGAAGGCTATTTACGCGCTGAGTGTCGGACTCCCGCAACCGGACCACCGACTAAACAGCTCCCCTGTCACACCGATAACTTAGCTTGGAGCTGTTTGTCATATTACTTCGGACTAGGCTTAATCGTCGCCGAGCGGCGCCTTCATGTTAAGGGAAATCCCTCTTTCTGCACAGAAGGATATGAAGGAAAAGGGTTGCTGTCACAGATCCCGTCTACCTCTGCGCATCCAAGCGATTCATGATGCCCTTCTTTATACGAAGAACTGTCCGTAGGTAATGCGACACGCAGTTCCAATCGTCTTTTGATTGCATCATTTTCCCCGTTACGTTTTTTGGGGAGAGCCCGCCTGTTTTCTCCGAGAGATGCGAACGGAGTCTTGTCCATCTGGCACACGTAAAGAACGTGTGGCAGGCGGCATCCGTCATCCCCGGGCAGAACACGTAAGCTGGGGATGGTGACTTTCCCATCTTATACAGGTAAGACTGAAAATACCCGTGCCCACTGAGTAGTTGCGTCAGTTAATAGTCACCATGCATTCTGTATAACTATGTCCCAAAGTCACTAATCAGCCGTGCGGTTCACCTGCCTCGCGTTTCGTTTTCCCATATTTGCTGCCACAAGGTTAGAGTCCTTCACTGTTCCTCTCAGCTGACGGTTTCTGTCTACTTACGTAGGGGGGAGTCTACGTAAGTACACACGTTTCCGTTCTTCCAGCACTGCACGTTCAGAGACAGTGCGATATGCAGCCGTTTGCCGCATAGCTCCTTGCCTCTGCACCTGTGCCAGACGCCCTCGGTGCGACTCTTTACTAAGAGTGTCAGCCCAGACTTCGGAGCCATGCAAGAGCACTGACTGCATTGCACTCATCAGTAGACGTCTTTTGCTTGAGGTTGGTCCCCGCGTGTTGGCCATAAGGCAACTGAGAGCCGATACTCCCGCAGAAGCCTTATCCGTTGACGCTCGAGCCTGCTCGAGAGAGCTCATCGTCGAGTCAATCATCAAGCCAAGGTATCTGATTGATTCTTTCGACTATATTATCATTTTTCCTACACGAACAGGAATAACACAAAGGATCCACTTCTTGATCAGGACGAAGACCTCGGTCTTTCCCAGCGCTAGGCTAAGCCCACGGTCTGTCATCCACTCGCTCACTCGACGTATTACCGCACCCAGTTTGAGGGCCTCCCAATGTGTCATAGATGAGCTTCCGATTTTTGAGATAGTCCTTCAATATCCGCTGCAGATACCTCGGCACCCTGAAATATTTCAGAGCACGAAGAATATATGTCTATCTAGCAGAATTGAAGACATTCCTCACATCGAGTGTTATGAACGGTACTATTCGCCACGAGTGGTTATTGTGGGCTTCTGCTCGGTGGACCACGATCGGTGCAATAGCAGAACCAGGCCTGAAGCCGTACTGCAGAGGAGATAGATCCCCAATAGTTCGGATGGCCTCTCCAAGTCTCTCTCTAATGAGCCTCTCGAGAACCTTCCACGCGGCGTTCAACATACATAGGGGCCGATATGAAGATGGTTGCTCCGGGTTCCCCTTTCCCTTGCGGATCAGCACCAGCTTCACCTCTTTCCAGCAATTCGGAAACACACGCTGCTGCAGACACGCATTGAAAGTCGTGAGCAGCTTGTCAGGGCAAAGTTGATGTGCAAGCTGTATTCCGCTGGAATTTCGTCTGGCCCTGTGGCCTTTTTCGTTTTTAAAGCTTTCATCGCATCTTCCAGCTCGATGGCATTGAAAAATGGGCTTTCGCCAAGACATTCACCATCTGAATCACCGGTAAATAATAATTATAATAATAATCATAATAATAGTCGTGGTAGCAGTAGTAGATGGAGTAGTAGTAGTAGTAATAATAGTAGTAGTCGAGGCAGGTAGAGCCAAAAGTAGTGACAGTGGCACTAGTGTTAATTATAACTTTCAAGGATGCGTGTCATCAGGGGAGAGCAAAAGTCAAAGAAATAAAACAACAACAACAAAAAATAAGTTTGAAAAAATCTAAATTGCGAATACCCCGGTCCTACGGCGTCTCCCTTTGATGTTGCGTGGAGGTCCCAGCTTGATTGTCGTAGGATTGAAAAATTACGGTTAACCGCAAGGAAAGACAAGGAAAAGAAAGTGTATGAAAACATAAAAATAGTGTAATTACAAATCTCGCGATCGCATATGTAATACTATTCCCTCCAGTACCACTTTCTTATGATAGCGGTCCGGTTAAGGCTGATTTAGTCTGTTTATGTGGTCTGAGAAATCCACATGTGTACTGGACCGTGTTTGCGTAGTAGTAGCAACAGTTCATTTTCTGCGGAGGGTCCTTTTCGTACCCGATCGAAATAAATAAACCAAGTACCATTCGCTGGTTGAAGCGCTCAGATTTGCTTGCTAAAATGGCTTGAATTGTGATGCTGCATGAGATAAGAATCACAATTCAAGCCATTTTGGCAATTGTGGATGCTGCATGATATAAGAATTAGGAAAACAAAGCTGCAAGTATACAAATCTGTGGTAAGGCCTGTGTTGTGCTACGTATGTGAGACATGGACCCTCACTCAAGCTTCAGCAAACATACTAAACACTTTCGAAAGGAGGGTCCTAAGACGAATCGTGGGAGCAACGCAGGAAGGAGTACAATCGCGAATTAGGTACAACCATGAGTTGTACGAACTCTTCGACGAACCAGAAGTCTCCACTGTGATAAAACTGCGGAAGCTACAATGGGCTGGCCATGTGCAGCGAATGAATGAAGGTCGGATACCTAGAAAGGTATTTGTCGGAAAAACTGAGGGACGCAGGCCAGTGGGAAAGCCAAGAAAGCGCTGGTCCGACTCTTTAGACGAAGATAGCAGCACGCTACTCGGATTCCGAAATTGGAGGACGCGGTCGATGGACCGAGACAACTGGAGGCGACACCTACGGGAAGCCAAGGCCCGAAATTGGCTGTAGCGCTACAACGACGATGACGACGATGAGATAAGAATTCTTCGGACATACGTTAATTTTAACTCTAAACTAACTCTGTTAATTGTCCAAGTTGATTCAACTCCCTGAATATATGCCGAGTAAAACTTATTCGAAGTCCTTTTTAAATTTTCATAAAATTTAGCAGAAACCTTTACTAAGCGATGCAGTTTTTTTCTAAGCCATTTTTGGTTTTCGGTTCAATTGATATATTCTCAAAAAACACACGACTCTGCTTGTCAGCCTTGGTCTCAAATTACTCGTAAGGGTAGACCACATCCTGCAAAACTATGTTAAGCAGCAGTTGCTGTCTTCTAATCTGCGATAGACACTGCTTCTGAACATCGAAAAAATTTTTTTCATCCATTGTGGAACAGTATCGGTACAAAAAAAATATGTAAGCTTTTCGGTACATATTGCTTAAGGCCGAGACACAAGAATGGCGCTTTAACCAAGGTTCAACATTAATACAAACAATTGTTTTGATTTGGCCTGAACCTTAGTTAAAACCAAGCCTAGCATTTTTACCCTACAAATTTCGTGTTTGGTCCTTGTGTGCTAAAATTGATTTCGGCTGTTTTTATCATCTACCTTTGACATAAGCTTTGATAAACCCGTCTATAAAATGAGATAATGAGTTGTGATATGAAAGAAGGATTGTGAAACATATTGCCTAAAAAATAGGTATTGTTGGTTAAAGTTGGTAATCAGAGAAATTTGAAATGAAATAAAATACGGATGAAATGACTGTTTTTTTTAGGATTTTAGGAACGATTTTTTTGAGAATTTTTATTTGAATATGATTTTGGGGATGTGAGCGTCACGACTGGCGCGGAAGAAGTCCAAAGGAGAGATTCAATTTTCGACTGCTCTGACTAATGATTGCGACCGTACCTCGTCAATAACGCGATGAATGATGTCTTCACAATGATCAAGCGTTACGGGCTTATCTTCGAAGACAATTAAATTAACGTAGCCCCGCAGAAAATAGTCTGGTGGAGCTGGATCACATGATATTGCACGCTAGCTTACAGGACCAAAACGAGAAATTGTTTGCTCATCAATTGTTTCTATCAATAAGCCGATGGTTGCAAGAACTGTACGTCATGTCGCATTCATCTTTTTGAAACCAGAGGTCCTCTGTATTATTAGTCATACCTGTATAGAGGTCACCATTGACTGTAATGTTATTCTCAGCAACAGTTTTGAAGATATATGGATGAATAAATCCACCGATTTATAAAGCCAAATTCTCCAGATGCAACGATGTTTGGCAACTGTCTGTGGTTACTCATCACTGTAAAATCAGCATTTGTGTTAACTCGCGAAACCATTAAACCAGAAATGCGGGTCATTGCTAAACATAATGTTCCCATGAAATTATAGATCTTGCGCAATTTGTTCTTGGGACGAAACACCGAATCTACATAGTGCGCCTAGGTCTTTCGTCTTGAATCCCTGTACGATTTGAATTCTGTAAGCCCGCAAACCAAAATCTTACTGTAAAATCTTCTATAATGTGGATGGGAACCGGCTTAATTGTTGATCACGATGTCTATTTGGGTCTTCACTACGCTATATAGCTGCTGGTTTCTTCATTATGCAGTGAAGGACGTCTTCGTGGATGTGAATTACAAGTGAAATTAAGTGTACAAATTACAAAAGTGTACAAGTAGTGTAGGGTACAAAAAAGTGTAGGGTACAAAAGTGTACCATTATTAACCGAATTAATTGTTAACGGTTAAAATTCTGTGGGCCAAAGAATATACGAAGTTCGTGATGAGTTTCTCGTCCAGAACCGGGTTTTTTTGAAACAAACCTGCACAATTTGCAGACGTTGTTACGTCGTCAACTTATTTATGATAAAATAACAAACCAAACTAACCACAAAACGCATGACAGCTGTCACACCATATGTAGCATTTAAAAGTGTTGCTTACTTAAACTCCTAGGCCTGTTGAAAAAACACGCAATAGAAATGATAGAAAATCAGCACTTTCATTGTTGCCTAAAAATAGGAAACAATTGACGTAGGGAAAACTATTATTGTTTTCGAAAGATTTAATCTTATTGGTTTTGATTGTGTAGAACGTTGTTCATTTTATTTTATTTCAGACTTCTTTTCAAAAAGAAAGAAATAAAACTGACCTGCAGCAAATGCACTGATTCTAGTAAATGAGCAAAAAATGTTCCATTTGCACGTAAGCCTGAAGATAATATAACAAGGATAGTATGCTAGCATACATTGTTCATTCACCACTCCTCTATGCTTTGTTTTCCCTCGTGCCCTCGAATCGTTTCCCAACACGAAGGAAATATTCTAATACTTCCTATTCTCGAATAAATAACTATCTAGGCCAGGCACGTTATCAACATCAAAGGATTTTCTGCAGATATTTATTGCTACTAGGCCATACAAGCAAACGACGAGTGTCTGCAAATTGTCAACTCGGAAGCGTCTTGTCTTGGCCAACGGAAACAACCGTTCGACCGATATTAATAGAAGAAAGAAAACGTTCAACCATGTGAACTTGAGTGGGTGATGGGTTCGAATCAAATATTCATGAGTTTGCCCATTTCACTTTCTCCACCAATGACTCTACTTTACCGGAGCTTCTCTCTGAACGAGATTTCTGTGCCCGACCAATGTACCAATTTCGCCACCACCCCCCCTCCCGTTCGAAGGAACCTTTTTAAAATGGCAAGGAGTTACGGGCGAGATAAAGTCATACTGAAAATGTCGAATTTTCAACTGAAGCCGTACTGAGGCGTTCAAAAAAGGGAATGATATGCGAACTGAAATGCGGTTCTGATTTTCATTCATTCACTTTTCTCCTTCTCTTGGTGCTGCTGCGAACTTTATAACTACAAAATAGAGAATGTTACTGCAAAGAGCCTTTGTGTTGAGGATTTCTATCAAAATTGTCCAATTTTCGGTACTTAAAAAGGTTAGATGAAAGCATTCACAATGGATTTAGTCAAACAATAGGATAAGATTTTGGGGGCTAAAATGATAAAGGCAATGATGTCCTTACTGAGAATGCAGCATTGTAAAATTCTCCCAGGGGCAATGCTAGACCAATGGTGGTTTTATTGTGTATACGAGGAATAATTTCGCAATATTGCCGAAATGTGCAAAAATGTTGATGAAAAGGGGATTTGTATTTCAGATGACAATAAAAGGCCTGAAATCGTTGTTTTTCTTAGTCGGGAGCTGGCAAGGAAAAGTATTTAAGTGGAAAAAATATTCCGCATGTTTGATGGAGAACTATAACATAAATGTTATAGAAACTGTAGGATGAGCTGAAAGTGAAAAGTTTTGACTTTTGTTAAAAGGCAAGGCTTGAATATATATCAAGGATTGATACTGAATTTCCTTATTTTCTACCGATCGACCAATTCGATCGCTCCGCAATAGTCAAATGGGAAAATGTCGTGTAATTTACAAATTTTTTCAAGTGTATTATTATAAATTTTATAATGTATTATAATAAATTTCTAGTGTATTATTATAAATCTTCACCCAACTTCCAACATTGTTTTTGTGGCACTACTTATTATCCTGACATTACATTCATTGCAAAAATAGGACAGCTGCATCGTTCCTGTTATGCAAATAGAGCCAACTTGCAACGTCTTCTGCCTGTAAAAGCCAACGTTTATCAGTGAGGACATTCAGGGAGGCTTTTGAATATTAAACAATAACTGGGATAACCAATAATCAGGTGACTTTGTAATAGCAAAAGATTTGTTTATTCGAGCCAAAAATTGTTTAATTTTACGCAAGCTGCAAACAATTAAATTTTATTTATATTTATGCTTTCCGACTTGTCATCATTGATTTTATATAGGTTAGAGCTATCTAGGGAAAAACCAATGCGAAATGATTTAGAATATTACTTAACATGTGGAAAATCACTAGAACTAATGCAAGCAGAACTTTTCTCGGATTCCTTCAGTTCTTTTTTTTTAGAGTAATTCATTGATTTTACTAACCTTAGTCCAACTTCGAATCAAATGTTGCATTATAGACCATGTTATTTGCCCTGCCAACACGCGAAAATTGAGATGAAGTATGATATTTTCCTCAAAAAACAAAATGCATCCAAGATTGTCAACTGAGAGTCGTTATTTGGCTTTCTCTGGTTCAAGTTCACCTCGCTGCATCCACAACCTAGTGATATTATAATGCATCATGATTGCACTACAAGGATTAACGTGAGCATGAAACGTCCTTCGACGTTTTGAAAGGGAACATTACTGGCGAACTTCATAGGAAAACCTTGCTTGTCCGTTGTCACGAAGGTTCTACTCCTATAATAAGCCAATTCCTATTTATGTTTTCTTTAAACATCCTTTTCTTGAACCTAGTAGTCAGTATCCCCAGGTTTTTTGCAGGTTTAACAGCAAAAAACTTAATAATGGTTCGCTGAAAAATTGCTGGTAAAGCCTCGTACCCTGATAAGGGTATTAGGCTTCAGAGTATAAGGGTAGGTTAAGGAAAGGAATCTAATGCTTTGGTGTTAAACGCGCAGCACTAAAAATCTCACTCATTTTGGAGTCACCGCGAATTGTTGTTTCAGCGGAATCTTTTTTGCTATGCGTTACCACTATCGATAAATTTCGCTACACACGGGCGGGAATTTTCGAATTATTTGAATTTGAAAGATTATTGCAAGATTTATTTATAGAAAATCATTCAATTTATTAATCCAAAATCAAGTCCTTTCACTTGAGTTCGTCTCTTTTACCACAGTAAAAACTTTTAAACTTGTAGTTAACTTGGGGTTTTGGCGGTGAAAGACCGAACCTTCCTGACATAAGACAATGACGAAAAGCACCAAATTATAATTAGAATCTCCATTTCTTTATATACGAGGTGTGGCTATAAAATAACGGGACTGACGTTGTAAAAAATTTTATTTTCATTGTGTACATAATCACTTATTATCACCTTCAATATACACCCCTTCTCTATCCCTGCAACGCTCCATGCGAATTTTCCACTGTTTGAAACAGTGCTGGAAGACATCTTCTGTCAACTCCTTCAGGACTCTTGCCGCTTTCTCTTTTACAGCTTCTACGGATTCAAATCTCGTGCCTTTCAATGCAGATTTCACCTTAGGGAAAAGATAGAAGTCACATGGTGCTAGGTCTGGTGAGTAAGGTGGATGTTCTAACACTGGGATGCTGTACTTGGCCAGGAACCGCTTAACAGATAACGCGGAATGAGCTGGCGCATTGTCTTGGTGCAAAACCCATGATTTGTCCTTCCACATTTCGAGTCGTTTTTTTCTTACTCTTTCACGTAGTTTACCAAGTACCTCAACGTAGTAATATTGATTAATTGTTTGACCTTCAGGAACCCAGTGAAGGTACACAATCCCATGAATATCGAAAAAAACAATCATCATTGCTTTAAATTTTGACTTGCTCATTCTTGCTTTTTTGGCTCTCGGTGAAGTTGGGGTCTTCCAATGCATAGATTGGCGCTTCGTTTCCGGATCATAAGTAAAAAACCACGATTCATCACATGTTATTATCCTTTCCAATAAATTTGGGTCATTTTCAATGGCATTCCAAGTATCAGTACAAACATTTTTGCGAGCTGCTTGTTGTTCAATCGTGAGAATTTTTGGTACCATTTTTGCACACACTTTTCGCATGTTCAAATTGTCACGTAAAATTTGCCGTACACATTCTTTATCAATGCCTACAGTTTCAGTAACTGCACGAATACTTAATCGACGGTCAGACCGAATCAAATTAGCAACTTTTTCGACATAGTCATCCGTTTTTGATGTTGAAGGACGACCTGGCCGCGAATCATCTTCAACGTCTTGTCGACCATCTTGAAAAC
Source organism: Stratiomys singularior (assembly GCA_954870665.1). NCBI lineage: Eukaryota > Metazoa > Arthropoda > Insecta > Diptera > Stratiomyidae > Stratiomys > Stratiomys singularior. The sequence continues at coordinate 109,481,251 of OX940880.1, read as the reverse complement.
GCTTAAACCATTCAAAAACACGAGTCCGCGATAAACATTCACTGCCATACACTTCTTTTAGTAAATTATAAGTTTCGGTAGCGGTTTTTCCAAGTTTGAAGTGAAATTTAACAACAATTCGTTGCTCTATTATTACGCTAACCATTTTTCCGGCAAAGCCAAATAACAACACTAACGTAAATGAAGGTTATGTCTCAACGATGTTGTTTACAGAAACGAGACTAACTGCATTCTGTAGAGGAAGACTCAAACTAAACAGCTGTTGTTCAATGCCGGTTGGTGCATGCGCACTCGTTCCACTGCAGCGTCAGTCCCGTTATTTAGTAGCCACACCTCGTATGACTATCCAAATTGAACATTACGAGTACAGCTGTAAGGTTCGTGGTTCCTCATAACTGGAAAATAAAGATAAATTATTTAAGAGAAAAAGCAACCTGGTACATTTCCCACTACAATAGTAGTATTAGCTCCAAAGTAGTAAAGTCTTAGCACTAGGTTGGAACGTAATACCGTTGTTCGGTACTAGGTTCCAAGGATTCTGTGAAGGGAAACTGAGGCTTGAATTTCAAATTTTTAAAAATACTTAACTCCCCGTAATGAAATTTAAGTTTCCCTTCAATTCAACCGTAGTTCCTATGAAGGAACTGCGCCTAAGGCACACAGAGTAACAGTAGAAAACTTTAATTCAACTTATGAATGCATACCCTGCCACTATGATACAACGACAGGATCAATATCAACCCCTTTATAGAGTTCAATTCAGTTTCCAACTCATTTTCCAGCTAGGAAAAGTGTTTAACCCGAAAATTATAACATTTAATTAATTAAGCATGTTCGCTTCGTGTGTAAACATGCATTTACCAAATTTTCCAATTTGTTGCTTTGAGAACGTCCCACCTCCAATATGTGCTGCTAACGCGTCATACGTGTGAACGTAAATGTAAATCTACCATTCAATGTTGGAAAGTATTGGCATAACGTAGGCTAGGAAAGGAAGAGATATCTAACGAGTTGTGGTATAGTTCAACACAAATGTCTCTTTATATTAACATGCTTAAGCTTCATCCGAAACGTGAAAGGCTTTGAACGACAGCAAGACCAACGAGCGTCGTCTCGACTTTCAAATGAAAATCAAAATTACAAAAGGCTGATGCTGGTAAATTTTCCGAGACGATTGCAGCACTGTATGCGCACTATAGCGTTCATAAACTTAGACGGAAAATTTTGCTTATGCAAAATGTTACTCCACACTCGAATGACTTCAAGTCGGTAGTAAAAGTAGACATGCAGGAATTCTCTGGGAGGGGGAAATTCATTTGCAACGATTCCTAATGAAAGTAGCCGGGCTGTTGCTAACAAGTTCCCGGCACATCCTGGGGAAACGGTTGGATAAACACCACAATTTTAATGCGACGGGAAATACAGATAACTTATACTTTCATTCAAATTTTTGCATTGACAAGCCAATGTCAGGGGACCCTGAATTCAAAATCAGCAAATGTTACATCATAAAGGTCATATTCACTGAGCTTATGGTGCCGCTTTATTGTTCTCCCTGGAGTTTCAAATCCCGTCTTTTTGAAGTGATACACCAGCGTTATTAAAGCAGATGTTTGCATCAAAGTCCACGTCTTACAACCCTAACAGAAAACAATGAAAAAACTCCTTCTTATTTACTCCTTTTTATCGACATCATCCAGGTATTTCAGTACATTGTGATTTTATGCTCTCTTTTTAAGGCACAAGGTAACATTTTCATGCCTGGCAAAGACGACGCCGTTTGAACTAGTTCTTGACGTCACAAAGGCGTCAACGTTCTGACACAATAGGAAGTTTTTCTGACATTAACGTCAATATGACATCAAAAACTGGATCAAATGGCGTCATGTGGTTCAACAATAACTTGTTTTGAAGCATTTATAATCAGATCCTTTACTGATTATAGTAAGCATTAATCAAATATCTGTTCTACAAACGTTTCTTCGTCTTGGTTGTATACCGTCATCCATGCAATAAGCCCAGGACAACTCATCGACTCTTGAATTTCACATCGTATCCTGATGGTGGTTAACCTCCTGTAAGCAAATGACACTTTCCGAAGTTAACAAATGTTCGTCGGTCCGTAACAAATAGGACAAAAAAGACAGGTGAATCGTTGACTTTGACGGCGAGAATGCATCAGATTTAGTGATTTTCTCGAATTAAATTTTCAATGCGAAATTGTTGACCTTTATTCAATCATGACCAGTTAAGTGCTGTAAGGATAATGAAATAAATTTGATAGATACAAGAGCTTTTGTGGGATAACTCTCGCCAATAGAATTTTGTCAAAATGCAACTAGTTATCACCGAGCTTGTCAAACAGTTTGTTTAATAGTTCGGCCATTCTGAGCAACAAAAACCCTTAGGACTTCAGAGGAAGACGATTTTAAAGACACTTTATGGATGAAGAAGTGAAATAATGGAGAAGTTTCGGAATATCATCTAGCACATATGCAATCAGACGTTTGATAGTATTGTTTTATTCATGTTCTCTTTTTCGGACTGTTTGATTCGACATTCCATCATTTATTGTCTAAAATATTATTTTTTTCTATATTTTAAACTTAGATTTAAGCAGAACTGTTCTTTCAAAATTTTCTCTTTTCCAAAGGATGACGTTGAGACTTTTGACAGCATTCCAACCGTAATCATACCCCTGGCATTTTCATACAATTGAAAATCATCAAAGACGGGATCATTTATGAACATACCTATATGACATACAGCGTTTCGACTTATGAATACCCAAAATTTCAACTACATTGCACTATCTAACATAATGGTATTTACCGACAACTTTTGTGACAACCTTCAGGCCTTACCCTGGAATGCTAAAAATCCAGGAGCTGATGGTATCCTTTAGCTTGCTTTCTATCTAATTTGTGAACAGTACTACATTTTTCTCGACATTGGAGTTCTACAAGGAAGTTTCATTAGCCTACTGCTCTTTAATGTTCTCGTAGATTACTTTTTCAAACGATATTTTCTCGCTGATGTATTCATGTTCAAAGACCAATCATATCCAGAACAATTTATTTGATTGAGGTTAGCAAGGAATTGAGAATTCTTTTATCCCTCTAGATCGATTAAATATTCTTTTTCATCGGATAAAACTCAAAAGGAGATAGTACGTTGCAAAGCTGATTGACGATTCGACACAGGAAATGCAAAAGCATTTGCACGCAAAATGAATACCGATCTCGTTAACTCATCAAGTAAGTTTTTAAAAAGTGATGTGGGTCAACTTCAAAGTGTCTATAGCTACGCCTTACTACCTTTACCGAATTATCTTATCTAGTCTTTGTGAATTAGCAGTGTAATTTTGCAAAGGTACTGTCGATAAAGATGGCAACATAATAAATATTTAGTTTGCAACTCCCAAGGTAACTATCACTATGATTTTAATCCTCGTTACGGTAGACCTTGACTTGAAAGTCATAGACATACCAGACCAGGGCTCTGAATTATCTGTGCCATAAAAATCCTAGTTTTTGTACTAGAGATGGCACAATTTTTGATCAGTACCAACTTTCGAACAAAGATTTGCCGCTAGTAAATATTTCTAAACTCAGCAATCGACATGGTCTTTCTTCTTCCTTTACTAGAATTGTTCACCCATTCAACATTACATGAATCGTTTAACTTATCTAATGGCGCAATTCCACAATCCATCACATACTAACGACGACATTTCAACCGTATAGTTTTTCTAAATCCTTCGCCACACGACACCGAGCAGCTTGTTTGCAAGGCTATTAGTAATAACAGGAAGTGGTTGAAGCAATAAATAACTCTAGCTTTGTTGTCTAGCAGCTTGTCCAACTATTAAACTTCACACACTCCTGCCTCCGCCCAATCGTTTGCATCCTTTGCCGTGTTCGAACATAACCAAATGATTTAATTCATCGTCCTTTGCAATTTCTTAGTCAATTAATGACAGCACAACAGCATAACACTACGTCGTATCAGGGGTGGAATTTGTTGTTTCCTTATTCTATAGCCCATATTAACAGTCAGGTCGAGAGAGCGAGTCCTGCGAGGGTTTTGTCTGTCAGTCCCTTCTATTGTAATCTGTTTTTTTTTATTCATTTCACCTTGTAGCCAGGGGTAAAAAGTTCAACTCATGTCGGGATTGAGTACGTTGGATACTTTGAGTCGCGCGCCCGAAAGAAAGTCTAATTCCTTATGTTGTTTTTTTTGTTCATTGTTCCCGCCGACAGGTAACGATATGTCATAGAAAAGTAAGAAGGTAGCATTACGTGCCGCATACATATATTAAAAGTCCTGAGCCTCAGAGCTTGGCTAAAGTCGTAAATAAATCGCGCATATCCGGACGCCTGTCAGGAACATCGTAGCGTAAATAGGGAATGTCGAGAGCTACCTTGAAGGAAGTAAATCACATTTTGCAACTCTACCGACACTTTTGTTTTCTCGTTCTCGGTACACATTCTCATTGGGTTTGATCTCTGCCTATTTGATTTTGTAGAGTTGCCATTTGTTGGTATTTATATTTTATGTTCGTTTGATATATGCCATCTACCATTACTAGCACCAATATCATAAGGATCTGATTTATTCAAAATTTTATTGGAGTTTATACTCATAATTCTGTTGGGTTCATCTTTATGGCAAAGAAACCTTCAAGAAAATCTGTGTTGCACAAAATTCAAATAAATTTTTTTGTTGGATCCTTCCAAAGTTTTATAATGCAAAGTGCCGTTATAATCATTCATGGTGTCTTTTCAACATCCTCAATGGCACTGAAGGTGTATAGGCATGCTCTACATAAATGCAGTCAGCTACATTCTGCTCAAAAAATGATTTGTTTAACGACGCAAAATATGTTTCGGTTCAGCAATGATTTTCATCCTTGATGCGAAAATATGAAATCAAGCCACATTTTGTGGACTTCCATCCTTCTTTATCAAATCTTCCTTCAGTAGGTGGTGAAGTCTATTAAATTCCGAAATTCGTTGATGACAGCATGGTGGGTGGGCTTCTCTAGTGACATGATGGCTCCTTTTAGGGTACTTGTCAATGAAGGCCATCTAACCTAGCGAATCGGGGAAAATTGTATAAAATGTGTTCTTAGCTGTTCGGATTAACGTTGAAAATCATATAACACTACCTGCCGCGAAAGTTGTTGGTTGCAGAAATGCTATTAATCAAACAAAAGCGGACAACACAGTATGATTTCCAACACAATGATAGATCTTAAAGCATTTGCTTCATTTCGATCTAGGAACACCTAGGAACATTCAAATCAGTAGAAAGATTCCAGTACATGAAGTGAATGATCAGGTAAATCGCTTTCAAAAATCTATTGCAAAGTATGTTGCGGAAAAATGTTGGCTTTGAGCCAGATTCTAGTGGTATAGAAGCGCTTTAGTCCCCTGCTGCAGCTCCCAATAACTTCTAACTTGTACCCAAACGAAAAAAAGGAAAGCGATTCAGAGCGGAGAAGGGCATTCCTGCTACAATGACAACAGAGTTAAGCTTCCTTCCGAAAGTGACTTTCTCAGGATACTTCCAACAATGAAAAACTACCGATACAAGTATGTGGAGTCCAAGGAGGATTAATATTACTGGGTTTCTAACGCTCCTACCATGCCAGTCTTAGAAATTTTGAAGGTTTAGTGTTTATAAAGTTACGTTATGTCATAGTTAGTCGCTCGATAAAATGTAACCCAATGATGATTGTGCAATAATTGCAAATAGGGCTCAATATCTTTTTTGTTAGTTTCAGATGATTTGTCCAAATTTTGTGATAAATTTTGATTAGGTATATTTGCTACACTGACGTTTATCTGTAATCAATATTGGTTTTTGACCTAAGAACAAAATGACAAAAGTCAATGCTACAGTTTACCATTGAAATTATAGACATGGGAACATTTACACGTTTGAATTCAATAAGAAGTATCGGCAAGGTGTTCAGTTTCAACTATAACTGCCGTTGTATACTTCTACAAGGCACTGAGTTTAAAAAGTCAAACGATTATGTCATGACACTTTTTTGGACTTTCATCCAAAAATTTAATAAACGATTTGCCAGTCGAAAGTAATGTTAGAGGATATGGCCAAATAGTAGATTGTTGGATTGCAATCGCCAAGATCAATAATCCGATCACAGCTCTTCTAATCCTCGTTGCAGTAAGGCCTTTTTTATTAATCCACAAATGTCTGAAAAATGTCTACAACATGCATTTTTCAATAAATCAAAAATTTTGTAATGAATTCTTGATGTCAGATATATCTTGAGACGTTAGTTAGAATTAACTGAACACCACAAATGCAATGTTCATGTGCTCTTTGTAGAAAACCAAGCTGCACTACACCCTGTGAAAATTTCATGACATTTGGCTTATTATTATCAAATTAAAGCATTCGCATTGACGCAACATCTGTATTTCTGTAAACAATGGGAAAAATTGAATTTTGTGTTTTGACAAAACATTATTTTTGGATGGAAAACAGTACAGTGCAAACAAAGGAATGGCTTGATAGATGTTTTAATCGATTTGCCCCAAAATACTCAACCACTTTACATTGGTTTGCTAAATTTCGTCGTGAGCGTACGGGTACCAGTGATGCCCCGAAAACATAAAAAAAGTAACGGGGCTTGTGTACGATGATCGTATCATCACGCATCACAAACAAACGCGTTTGACATATAACTTATAAATATTTACACATGCAAAAAATGTGCGGGCAATGAGTGCCCCGTTTCCTAACAATTTACCAGAAAGCCAAACGTGTTCGTCTGTCAAAAGAATCTGGAGTTATTTCGCTACAATAAAAAGGAATTTTCGAGTGAATGATCAAAACTTGGACTCACCATCACACGCCTGATTCCAAGTGGCATTCGACGGAATTGTGATGCCCTTGTAAAAGCCGTAGGAAGTGGCCCAAGACGCAACAACCAGCTGGCACGGTTATAGCCAGTATTTTACGGTATGCACATGGTGTAATCTTTCTAGACTATCTTGAAGATTGGAAAATCTCTAAGATTGCATAATTGGATTGATTGGACAGCGAAAGAATGATTTTGCAAGTAAAAATGCTCGCAATGCAGCTGTAAAATTTAAGAAATTACTTTACAGAATGATTGAAAAGCCACCGTATCTGCCGGCTTTAGCCTTCCGCCATTGTTTCATGTTTTCCTAGTAAAAAAATATTTTGCTTATTTAAAAATTTTTATTCATATGGGGAGCTCCGGTATTAAAAAAAATGCCTAATTTGACAGATTTAATGAGGATAAATATAAGATACGTATCGTTTTACTTGGGGAATGACTTTAGATGGGGATTTTTTCGAAGAATGAAATCGTTTCTTCACTAGAAATAAAGTTTTTCTTATTGCCAGTCGAAAGACATATTGGCTCATGTAGGACATATGAATAAAATTTGAAGCCTACATGATTCTTGAGCCACTTGTTTGATTTTTTGTATTTGACGCGATATCTGGCTTACTTACTTTCACTTGCTCCTATGATTTTTATGATAATTTTGAGATATCTGTTTTATCTGTTATCAGCTTTATTGCTATCATATTTCTGAGGCAAATTTTCAGACCGTGAAAATTTGAAGCCACCAACGGCTAGCCAAAAAAGGATTAGATTTCCAAAATTGTTACGATAAAAGACATGGAAATGTTTTTGTAATCAAGTTTGTAACGCCTGCAAAGTTCCAACATTGATCGATCACTTTGCACTCATTTACCAGTATTTGCGGTATGCAAACGTCACAAGGATTCTGAAAATGTATTTAAATTTAAGAAGCTGGCATCACCGATGAAACGTATTGGAAGTGTATTTTTTCTTTAGACATTATCGCTTTGTACAATCAAGCCTACAGAAAATTATACATATATGCATTGCACAATTTAAAATTTACCCTTAGCAATGAAATGTACCTTAAAACGCCATTCAAGGTGGCAAACGTATGAACTGGTGCCGCAGGAAATAAGAAGAGGAATATAAAATGTGAATCTTAAACGTCTCCACTACGTTTCCTTTCCGAACGCAATTTCATTGCCATCAATCCCAACACGATAAATCATTTTCCGGAGGTCTGCTCTCGCTCTCTCCGTCTCTAATTTTTTATGCGTATCTGAATTTCCGGTGGGTGGGAGGGGTTGAGGACTGAACGAGAAACAAAGCGAGAAAACTTCATAGACATTCAGCGGAGGAAATGGGTGTGTTGGGTATAATATTAAGGAAAAAAGGGAATATATGCGGTTACCCGGCTCCATATTAGCATTTCCTTTCAATGGCGAACAATATTACTTGGAATTGTGGATTTCAAAAATTTATTTTAAATTATCCTGTGGGAGGGGATCAACGGAACTGTGAAAATGTGAGAGAATTCTTTGGAATGTAAATCGAAGGCTGAGACATTAACGGGAATGAATGTCTGAAAATGAAGGAGTCAATCACTTGGTTGCTTTGAAAGATAGATTTATATGAAAATGGCTCATTTGGATGGGGCTTAGTGGCTGGAAATTTGAGGGTAGGCTCTATCGGTCCAATGACGTACAAAGGCACTATGAAAATTTTAGAATAAATAAAATCTGATTTTGTGGTGATTTTTTGAAGTCAAGGTGGCAGCAAAACGTTCCTACATCAAACGCCTGCATTTTAAAATATCAACTGAAAGTGGCATTTGATACTTTTTTTCAAGAGTAATTTAAAATCGACTTTTCATTGCTTTCGACTTTAAGACTTCCTTTGAAGACATTGGGTTGTACTGGAATTGGTTCAAAGCTTGAAGCTGTTACGGAGTTTTTGTTCCTGTTTTTTGTTTTTGTAAAATTTTAAAGTAAGTTTGTTTATGCATGTGGGAATCGGATTCAAGTACTGCTTTCTTGGCAGCAAAGTCAAATCAGTGTTAGGGCTTAGAAATCCTTGCATGAAATATGGAGACCAAGTTTTAAAAATTTGACTACGAAGATATGATTAGTTGAAAAATTTTAACCATGCTTGATAGATAACGCATCTGTACTCCTTAAATTTAAAACAAAGCAAAAATACTTTCTTTTTATGCTGAATCCTCTCTCATTTTAATAGCTTTCAGTGAGATTTATTGTCGTTTCCTGTGGATGGGGGAGGCTAGTATACATCCACAGTAACCCAACTTGTCGTAAATGGCGACTAATGGGAACACAGCACCGAACCCGGACTATGATTTGACTCTCGACTTTATTTCACGCATGTGGACTGGTGGCCATGATATTCTAGACCTAGTCGCTTTCTGCGCGGTACCGCCGGGGTGAAACCCGTGCGCGAACGGCTCCAGGCTAATATCACGCCGTCTCCGTCCCGATAAAACCTTGGCAGGCCTCAGAGTACGTTCAAAGCTCGCACCATTGAGTTGGTGGTGTAGGTTCGGTTGAGTTGTACTCCCGATTAGCACTGATCTGGCTCTGAGCACCTGTTTCCATACGGGCTGGTGCCAATCCTCGCATAGCCTCCCTGCTTGCATAGATAACCATGGGATCATTAAGGCGACTACACATTCGAGCGGAGATAGCGGCTCTGAGGGGATACCCTTAAGAACAAAATGAAGAAACACAACAACAGCAACAAACAGAATAATGCAGAGGAGACGAACAAACGAGCCGATGAACATAATTCTGACAACGATAACGATTATCTTGGCGTGTTTTCCCGTAGTGGAAAAACCTTACGTTCACCACCACGGCCTCATTCAGCCCCAAGCGGAAAGAGCAGTGATGGGCCTGTAGTAAGTGCAGCTCCGGAGGTTTACGACCACCTCACTCCTAAGGTTGCTACTGCTGAATCGACCTCAGTAGGAGGAACGCACAACATAGAACCTAAGCTCCCGGAGGAGAAAGTCGGCGAAAAAGACCTGATTGTTAAGGAGGTTATCGCGGAGAACCGTTCCGAGGAAGAACGATTGACTAAAAAATGTTATGCGATCCTCAAACGTATGCAAGGAGCGTGCATAAACCAAAAAACAATCAGTAAAGATGTAATAAATGGAGTGTTTGAGCTCGAAGACCTCTTGGATCGAGTTTGCCACTACAGGAGATTCTGGAAAAAGCTGGAAGAAGAACATCCAGATCAAACGGTGCACGTTAAAGTCACCCAACCTTTCCTTCCCAGTATCAAGAGGACTGCTGCTAGCCCTCTTGAGAGCGAACAGGAGAAAAGGCGTAAAGCGAACGTTGAGCCAGAAACAGAAACGCCGCAAAGAAAAGACGCCTTCCAACTCGTGATATCTAAGGCGGAAAAAATATGCAGAACGCGAACATAGGCTTAGCCAAAAAACAGTGCCCGTTCAAAGAACGACATATACCGTGGACAAACCAGCAAGAAAAAAGCGAAGAGTCCTTGGAGACGCCATTCTTGTGAAGCCCACTGACGGAAGAAGCTATTCTGACGCTCTACGCGATATCCGCAAGAATGTCAAGCCGGAGGAAACAGGGACGATAATTAAAACTCTACGATCGACTAGGTTCGGAGAGCTACTCGTCGAGTTAGAGCGGACTCCTCCGATAAATCGATATTCCACGACAAAATAAAGGACGTCCTTGGGACAAAAGCCACCGTCTCTACCTTGGAGCCAAGAGCTTCATTGGAAGTAAGGGACCTGGATTGCATCGCCGATCCGGCTGAGGTCAAAGAAGCCATTCTAAAAGAGTTCCCTGGAATAACTCTAGAAAAAGTAAAGCTTTCTCCAGAAAATCGCCGAGGGCAAAGGCTGGCCATACTCGACGTAACGGAGAAAGATGCTACACAACTCCTGGCCAAAGGAAAAATAAAAATCGGCTGGGTGGTGTGCAGAATTCGCCGCCGAGCCATCCCAGTACGATGCTTCAGGTGCCTTGGATAGGGGCACACCACTTTGAACTGCAAGGGCCCAGACCGTAGTATGCTTTGCTTTGGAGCGTCTGGGCATAAGAAAAAAGACTGCGTTGAGACTCCGCGCTGTTTGTTATGTAATCATCTTAACTCTCAACCGACAGAGCACCTTCACGTTGCAGGAACAGGCGCGTGCCCAATCTTTAGAGAGGCACTAGCAAAAGCAAAAGCAGCTCTGAGGTGATGATCAGGGCCCTTCAAATTAACTTGCACCGTAGCATCAATGCACAAGATTTGTTAGAGCAGTTCGCCAGAGAAAAGAGAGCTGATCTGCTGCTGCTGAGCGAACAACATCGAAATAAAACCTCACCAGCCTGGTTCTCCGATGACTCCCATACTGCTGCCGTTTGGGTTCGTGGCAGCATGCGACTCCAGATTCAAGGTCATGGCCAAGGAGACGGTTTCGTGTGGATTCGGTGCCCGGGTATAACGTGTTTCAGCGTATACCTGACGCCGAATGAGTCCATGCCATCTTTTAAAAATAGATTTGACGCGCTAGAAGATGCTGTTCTGAACACAGATGACAAAGTACTCGTAGCAGGAGACTGCAACGCCAGAGCCGTTGAGTGGGGCATGCCTCAAACCGATTCCAGAGGGCAACGCATTCTGGACATGTCGGCGAGGACCGGGTTGGTGGTTTTAAATACCAGCAATGTACCGACCTTCCGGCGCTGGGGCTGCGAAGGAACAATCCCAGATGTGACATTCGCCTCGGAGTCCCTCGCTCCGACGACGGTAAACTGGAGAGTACTCGAGGATTATTCAGTGAGTGATCACCAATACATCGCGTTTGAGATCGGCGATACCACTCCTCGCTCGTCTCAACGATCTTTCACTCCCGGGTGGAATATCGGAAAAATGGATGTGGAGACTTTCACCAATGTGATTCTGGAAGGTGGAACGACATCGGAGTGCCCTTCAGGGAGCGGAAGGGCTGGAGTCGAGGGAATGGTGGAGTCAACGATGAACCTCATCATTTCTGCCTGCAGCTCATCTATGCCTCAACGGAGGCCTCGACACGAAAGGCCTGCTGTACATTGGTGGTCAAAAGACAGAATGAGTTGGCGCTTTTTCCAACTCATCCTGTCCGTGTGGATGCTGCCCAAGAGGTCGACTCAGGCGAATGTCCATCGTTCACTAAAAATGAGCTGAGGGATGCGGTGCTTTCTATGAAACCTCGAAAGGCACCAGGACCAGACGGCATTCCAACCGAGGTGCTACAAATGGTTTTCCACGTTTGCCCTGATTTGCTACTCAATGTGTTTAACGCTTGCCTTAGAGAAGGTGTGTTCCCATCTCGCTGGAAGGTGGCGAGGCTCACATTGATCAGCAAGGGAAAAGGGGACCCGGGGCTGCCATCTACATACCGGCCGCTTTGTATGCTGGACACAGCCGGGAAAGTGTTCGAAAAGCTCATCAAGAGAAGACTCACTGACGCAAGAGGACTGATGGACTGAGGACTGATGCAGAGGACCTATCTCCTCGGCAGTATGGCTTTAGAGCAGGGCGATCCACTTCCGATGTCATCATGGAAGTGGTGAATGCAGGCCATCGAGCCGAAGCGCACAAAACTGAAAAACGAGTTGTCTTGCTAGTGACCCTTGACGTCAGAAATGCCTTCAACTTCGCCAGATGGTCGGATATTCTTGGCATATTGGAAAATTTTTTCCGATTGCCAGGGTATCTGATGCGGATTTTGAGGGATTACTTAGAGGACCGCAGTCTACTCTATGACACGCAAGATGGGCGGTGCAGTATGGAGATAACGTCTGGTATAGCGCAAGGCTCCATACTGGGACCAGACTTGTGGAACGCCTCATATGACGGACTGTTGAGGCTTGAGCTGCCAGATGAGTCGCGCTTAGTCGGCTATGCAGAAGATATAGCAGCACTGGTCGCCGGACGCACAGTCGAACATGCGCAGCGCAGACTGGGAATGCTAATGCGTCATGTGAGGGAATGGATGACCACCCGCGGGTTCAGTTTGGCACTAGAGAAAACCGAGGTTAAAAGAATTCCAAAGGTAATTCCTTTGCAGATCGGAGTAGCGACTGTTGAGTCTAAACTTGCAAAAAAATATTTGGGACTATTGATCGATTCCAAAATGAGCTTTTCGGAACAGATCAGGGCAACGGCGAAAAAGGCCGCGATAGGCGTCTCAGTCTAAGTCGGCTAATGTGCAACATCGGTGGGCCCACACCGAGCAAACGCCGACTTCTCATGAGTGCTGTACAGTCAGCGCTACTGTACGGCTCTGAGGTTTGGGCCGGAGCTCTCAGTAAGGAGCTGTACCGAAAACGCTTGCCCCAGGTACAGAGACGAGAAACTTTGCGGGTTGCGTCTGCATACCGCACTGTCTCTGAGTCGGCGGTGCTGGTGATCGCAGGAGTGATACCTATCGCCCTCCTTGCTAGGGAGAGACGGAGAATTTATGACCGAAAAGTGGAGGGCTCAAGATATGCTGTCAACCGAGAGGAGAGGCAGCGCACAATACTCGCGTGGCAACAGTCCTGGGAAGGTGACTCTAATGGCCGCTGGACTGCCCGTCTTATAGGGGACGTGGGATCGTGGCTAAATCGAAGGCACGGTGAGATTGATTCTTACCCAGCTTCTTAGCGGGCATGGGTATTTTCAGTCTTACTTGCACAAGATTGGTAAATCACGGTCCCCAGACTGCATTTTCTGCCCCGGGGAAAGGGACGACGCATGTCACACCTTTTTCAACTGTAGAAGGTGGAACAGGATGCGGCAGGACTTGTGAAAGGTGATGAGAGAGCTTTCTCCTGACAATCTGGTCGGAGAAATGCTGAAAAGTTTACATTACTCTCGGGCAATACTTACTGCCCCCTCCCGCTAGGGGGAGATTTCTCTAGGCTGACGGCGCCCTAGGGCGAAGTAAAAATAGGCCTAGCCCGAAGTAATGTGTGAAACGGTTCCAGGCTAGAGTCTCTTGACAGGGGGGTGTTTAGTGGGTAGTCTGTTAGCATGCACTGCTAGGAGTCCCACACTCCGGGTGTAAATTGCCTTCTGCCCCAACCCAAAAAAAATAGCTTTCAGTGAGGTTTATTGTCGTTTCAAACAAAAACCTCTCTTTTTATTGTTTTCTGACAATTGTTTTGAAGAAAAATGCCACCTCGGAACGGAAAAACTTACTCAAAAATCGTTTTGACACCAGGTTTTGCCCATTTTTAGGCAACATCCAATTGACCTTTATACAAAATTCATTGATTTTTCGAAATATATCTAACGCTGTGGTCTCTCTCTTTAACGTCAACAAGCCAAAATTCCCAACTTTACAACTTTCCTCCCATATTTCGTAATCATCCTTAAACGCGTACATCGAAACCAAAGCGAAAAAGTAAGTTGTCATTGGCAACTGATTTCCTTGAGTATCACCTCTTGTGGGTTAGGACCAAATAGAAATAGTCGTCGTCTGTCTGTTGATGCAAAAATACTCAATGATCATCCACGTGTAAATCGAGCAAGTTGAGAGCAGTCAGGTCCTTGAGCCAGGAGCAGCGTTAGCGTTCACCTGTCTGCTACCGTGCGCGATAATCTCTTTATAGACTCTTGAATTTTCTTCAATTTTCACATCCTACCTAGCAGCCGGCTTCCTATTACTCGGGTGCTTTGAGAAAGTACACTATATTTCTGCGTCTACCAGAAACATCCTTGGCACACTTTAAATATAAGATTCATGTTTGTAAAATCATATACTCGCATATGCATACACAAGAGGAGGTAAAGCCATGTATGGTTGCTTCGTTGGGCAAATGTGAGAGCGAACAGGTGGATAAGAGGAGATTTTATGTACAGCTCTTAGATTGAAATTAGAAATTGTGCAAATGACACTCATATCAATGTTGCTTGCTTGAGGGTGAAACGTATTAAAGATTTATCAAATGCAAAGAGCGATGGTGAGAAACGTCTATTGTTGGACAAATGGAAATACAAATTAAAAATTAATATGGGAGAAAAAAACTGAAAAGACAAGTAACGACATCAGTTTGGTTACTACTACATGCAAGTTGGTATTTAAGTTTATTTTTAATTTTGACTTTTGAAATGCCTCGTTTGCGAAAATTCTTAGACATCAACTCTTTATCCTCCGCATATCTCGTATAAATGTTCTCATTTGGCCTTGACAGCACGAATAAAGATTAATTAACTTGTCGATACTTAGTGTTGTGTAGTGGGCCCACTTCTGACACCACTGAAGAAAATGATTATCTGTTATCAATATTCACAATTTTAGGCTCTTGTTTTGTATTTACGGCAGGGTTTTCTTAATACAGAGTTTTAATTCACTTCAATAGCAACGGCACTGCAAGGAGACAAAAATATTTGAACTAATTGAGTTTTTCTTGGCTGTATACACCACATTTCATTTCATGCAAAACAGTCAATGTGATTATGAACAAAATTCTCATTTGTCGCAAAATGCATACAGCTTGATGTAAATGTTCAAAAGACTTGGCACGAAGCTTGTTTAACTTTGCTGTTGTTGATTTTGTTAATTATTGGATGCGACATTTTGTCAGTAGACCACCATTTCATTCCATGAACCCACCCCTTAACTACATTAAGCTTCTGGCGATATTAAGTTATTTCGTTGGTGCCGCACCATAACCCTTTCTTCGTACTAACATTTTTCTGTTAGTTCTCCTTAACGGAAAATACATTTATTCAAAGTCGTCTAACGTTTGCAATCAAAACCAAAAGAAGGGTGAAACGAAGAAGTGCTCTCTATCTCTCGCTTGAATAAATGGAACTGCGAATACTTGAAGCGATACATCCGACATCTATACACAGAATTGTTAAAATCATGCCCCTCCGAATCCTTGTCGAAAAAGGATGTTTATTCAAGACTGTCAATCTTACTGTATGTATATCGACTGCAACTCCTCTAACTCTCACTCTCTCGAATGTTTACTTGTTCTTGCGACTAATTCAAATACCCTAAACTTAATTACGAGAATTTTATGCTTGGGATGAGTATGACAGAGATGTATAAAGAGAGAAAGACAGACTGTGTAAAAGTGTGAAAACGACGACACAGGAAACATGGTAGCGAGCAACTTCCAAGTTAAGTAATTTATGCACATTTTTGATTTTGTCTCGAAATTAAATCAAACTAAAGTTCTTGTCACTGGAAATTTTCAACTTTTGTATTTCTATTCAATTTCAGCAGATATGCATTCGAGTTTGCTATTGTGAAGATAAAAATGAGAAAAAATAGCAAGAGTAAATATGATAAAATAAATAACATTTAGAAAGGATTGGCGCGAACGAACTCCTATATGGTTACCTCTATTATGTGGAGGATTCAGAAAAACGAGTTGGCAAATCAAGTTTAAATTTTTTTCAAGACCTGAGTCTAAAAATGTCCTTTTCAAGTGTTGGGAAAGTTAGGCAATTATGTGACTATGAGATATTAAAATCGGTGAGAAAGTGTCGCTACACCACAAAGCTCATGAATTTATCTTTTTATCAAAACGCTTTGCATTTTTTTATGCGGTAAAGTTTGAAACACCGAAATTTTCTTGCCCTTTTACCGAGTTTTTGATTTGATTAAATTAAGGTGATTTTTATACCCTAGTTACCTAGTCTGTACATAGTTTTGACAAGATGCCCCAGATCAGACACGTGGACCACATTGCCCAGAAAAGCAGACCAGAAAAGCAACTCATTTTCCTTCAAGCCATATTGGCGAATCATAAATGTGTTCCTCTTTCTTAAATTTTCAGGATATTAGTTTCAACAATTGAACGACATTTCAACAACATTTGATCTTAACAGACGAGAGGTTTCTGACTTTTAAAGTAACTACTTCATTACAATTCTTGATGTTTGTTTGAGATTTTGGTCTTGGTGAAAACACAATTCATCTTCCAATCCCAGTTTGACTAGAGATTGTATAAAATTCTCTTTAAGTGTGTTCTGGTTGTCAGTATAATCCACAGTTGTCTTCATAAAAGCCAAATTTTCTCCAACGGCCGACGTACCATTATAGACCCACCCTGTTTCACTGTTGGTATAGTATTTTTGATACTTAGTTCGTCAATTTTTCTTTGTCAAATTATTTTTTTACCATTGTTACCATTTATTCCAAATGGATTCGTCATCACATATTTGTGATTTAGCAAAATCGAGTCTTTTTCTTTTCTTAATGTCACTTGTGCAGAGTTTTGTTAGCGGGTGTAGCTTTCGGTCTTTCTTTAACAGTCTCTATTGTTTGACGTTTCATACGCTGACTTAACTTTTGGGGCTGGTAACTGCAAAGTTTATTTTCCAAAAATATGTTCTGTGCATAATTTCTAAATACAGTCTGCACGCTAGCTTTAGGTTTATCCACAATCTTCCCAATTTCACGTAATGATTTTCCACTTTTTCTCAATCTAACTATTTACTCATGAATTTTAAATGAATTTTCTTTTACTTCAGACTCATTTTTTCTTTAACGTAATTCGAGAGCGATGTGAACACTCCCGATTCATTAAAACTGCAGTGGAATGCCCACTTCTAAATGGGATGCAAATAATTGACATTCACTCGTTACATCGTCTTAGAATAATAACACTCAAATCAATCATTGTCCATTTTTGTGTTGCCGTATACACTTTTGCCGTATATGTATACATTTTTGGGTTGTTAAAGCAAGGCTTTTATATTATTTCGGTGAGTAAAATAAGCAAAAAATATAATTAATTCTTTTCTTTAAGATATCTCCCACGGATTACGCCATCTTTATTAGATGAAATTAGTTGTAACATTGGCGACACTATGACACAATCTATTGTGCTCCATATTTAAAACATATACTGATAAGACAGGATAAGCCAGGATAAGCCATATATATGTAGAACTTAGGAAATAAACAACGAAACATAATGACGTATACAAATGACATAGACAAACATGGACTTCATTAATGCTTATGCCAACTGGTAGTTTAACCAGTAGTTTTTTATCTCTCCGACCAGTCATACAGCCTTTACCAACAGCCATGATAGAACTCTTAAGGGCCGCAAAGGTAGCACTGTTAATTCAAACTGCAACCTATGCCGCTGCACGCAGTAATGTTTGGCAAGTGATCCTGTAAAGACTATCATTTGACAACGGTTAAATACAATTAGAATTTACCAGCGCTCAATTTAAGCATTTTTCACGTACATAGACCAATTTCATAATAATCTCAACATTTAAATAAAAACCGTGACCATCCCTTTACAGAAATTGCTTTTCTAACTGTAACGTTAACTTACTGCCAAATCTAAAAGCACAGTAAATATTGATATTATTTTTGCATTTCATGAATGATAATGTTTAGTTTTGCTGCTTATGTGCTCTAATTAGTTAGGAAACTTTTATCTGAAATCGTCAGAAATGCTATTGATGAATTATTTCCAATTTCAAAACAGACATGTGTTCTCCAACATGACATTTGGGAGTACCACATTTATGAGCTGTTCTTAGTGATTTATGAATCATTTAGGCTATGATTGGAAAGTACATTTTAAAAATTAACTATTCAAAAGTATACGTTGCTCGGAAATCTTTGCTTGCTATTTGCACAAGAAAAATCAAGGATTATAAACTAGATTCCAAATTCATCCAAATTCTTACTCACTGTTCAGCATCACACTAAATTTCCATAAGAAATTTAGAGAATTTTCCATAACAATTTAAATTTGAAAACCTTTCAGTTCAACTGACTGAAGAACTTAATGTTGCATGTTTTTCGTGATCATGATCATGTTTTTCGTGGAACTTTTTCAAATCGAGCCTTGAAATGGTTAGAGGCTGATTTGAAAAAGATTAACTTTCGATTTTCGCAAAACAGCTGCATTTGAACGGAGGAAATCCTCAAACCTCCAATATTTGGCATGGCCTTCAGATCTAATGCGTGGTAAGAACCATTTTTGTAGATTTCTTTGAAATTCACTAAACCGTAAACGCAGCAGGAATATGATAAAATGAGATTTCCGAATCAAACTGGAAAATTTTGGCGAAACCAATGACATGTCATGCTTGCTTGAAATGTCATACATTTTGTCAGACAATTGACTCGACGAATATCAATTCCTAGGATGACTTACCCTAGGAAATTATAATGTGGGAGTCTTACAAACCCTGACAGTTGAACCCGCAGATTTTTGAAATATTTAGCTAACGAGAATTCTTTATTGGCTCTGTGATTTATACAGTTTTTCTTCAGAGATCTGGGAAAATACTTCATCACATCTTTGTTCACAAAAAATTACACTTAATTTGCGATCGATTTTTTCCGGACAGATTTTCTTCAATTAACTGGAGACGAAAATATCGACAAAAACCTCTACTAGGCTTACATCGAAAAATCTATTAAAACTATTTTCTTATACTAACAAAGAACTCATTTATAAGTCTTATTAATCAATGCAGTTCATGGATGAGAACCTATGATCTTGATTTTTACAGATTTTGGGGTTTGTAGGAGTTTTTAGCTTTTTTGAGCAGATTCTCTCTGCGCAAATCTGTACGCTTGTTTTACGAGATAATATAAGAAGTAGAAGGGTTTGTTTGACGTAATTTTTAAATACAGATCTTAGGTGACTTGAAGCTTAGCTTTAAGTTATTCAGCGCATTGGTTCCATGCAGGGGCACTATTCAGCGGATGTTCATTTTCAGGATGAACATGATATTAGGAAGGTTCATGGGCGACTTACAAATAAGCCATGGCATTATTCAAAAACACCGCAGACTTGAATTCTTTAGAACCTACGTCCTCCACATGCTTTTCAATCGTTAATTTTGGATCGAGCTTGTGACCTGAATACATTATATCTTCTGCCCAAGAAATCATTTGGTCTAAGAAGTTCCTGGGTTTGTTAATCAGTATGGTGAACTTAGATTTTTCACCAGTAGAAATATTATTAGACTTTTTTCAGCATTTTACCTAGGTTAGAGATGATCAGGTTAAGGTTGTTGCTAAGGTGTAGAGGTGCGTGTCGTCCGCACACGCTGCTCGATGGTAGTTCTGGTTCATGGATAACTGTATTCGTTGAAAAGTGAAGGACTCAGGCATGAATTTTGTGAAACACCAGCAGAACCAGTTTCGTACTTGAAGCTAACTTAAGCCTGGTATGGTCTATTTCTAAGGAAGGATGTTATCAGTTTGTACATGCATGATGTATGCATGCATGATCTTTGAGCTTATGGCGTAGGCCGTCGTGCCAAACGATATCAAAGGCTTGTCTTCAAAACAGGTGCTCAGCGGGCCTACCGTCTGTTTTGTATTCAGCGCTGTTTTTAAGATATTTTTAGACGCATAGTACATATCGTCCTCTGTTGAGTATCCATGCCTGATGCCAAACTGAAAATTATGGAGTATGTTACTTTTTTTCAGCGTAATCAGTCAAACATTTTAAGTTAAGCTTCTCAGATAGTTTACCAAGCGGCAGTAGTAAGCTTTTTGGCCTATAGTTGATAGGGTCTCAAGCATCTTTACCAGGCTTTAGGAATCGTCTTATGCTGGCGTTTTCTCAGCAGTTTGGATAGTGTGAAGTCTTCAGACAGTCGTTGATTATGAGGCTTATTAAACTAATGCTTTTTTCGGAAGACGTTTGATGGCTATATTGGGTGTTTAGTTGAATCCACCGGCCTTACTATCCTTTAGTTTCTTTTATCAATTATATGTTTCGCTTGTGCAGAGCTCCGGGAGGTATATTGGCGGTGTTTGTAGTACAGCTTTTTTTGTCATGTTTACGCTCTGTCAAGTTTCTGTCATGTTTGGAGAAGCTCGTTTGGAGAAAATAACTCTTATGCAGTATAGACGATGAAGCAATAGCTTGTTGTTCTTTGTAGCCATGTTATATGTTAGGTGAGAGGAAAAATTTCCGTTACACGTGGTTCAGTGAAGCATGACCGTATTATGAGGCCAAAAATTTTTTAAATTCCTGATTTTCAAGCTTAGTGGTTTGTCTAACTGATTTAGAAAAGATAACCAGCAATTTCTTGGACTTGATCAATTCGCTTGGTAGCACAAAGTAAGCTCTTTTTCTACAGATAAGCAAAACGTGGGAGTCCAACAAGCACTTAATGTACCATAGTAGGCAATTAGTTCAATACAGCTCACTCATTCTTATCCTTCCTGTGTGATTCGTAGTTTCTGTCATTATTTGCGTTCATCATTCCTGCTACCATAGTCTCTCGTCTGCATCATCGTCAAACACAATTTCAAAAACGACTAGAGCGATAATCAGATTTGTTAGAATTTCACTAACATAAATTGACAAGGGTTAGTGGTTGAAATTGAAATAAGGACATTAAAACATACATGCAAGGATACAGTGGAACGAGCATTACTACCGCAAACATTGCTACTAAATGAGGTGGTTAACTAATTTCCATGTTACACATTCAGCATACAAAACAGTTATGTGCAATCACTAATACAACAGCACTAACAACAACTGAAGCTTCACTAGATTCTGAAGTAGAGAGCGCAGAGGAGATTTTGTACAAAATGAATAGCTTCGGCTTCAGCTTCAAATTGTGCTCATATAACAATTTCTCTTGGAATGCATACGATGGTTGGAATAGCGACAAAATGGGTGTTTTAATTTATCCTGGGCAATGTGTCATTAGCGTGTATACTTAGCAAGGCCAGGTTTTAGTCCACTTTCTCCGTGGTAGAGTTCTCAATGCTAACCACTGCCAATTTAAGTCGATATTGCAAATGGACAATACATAGGCTCCAACGTTTTACTACAGGTAATTGCACTTAAGTTGAGTCCTGTTTATGTTCAGCTGGTAGGAACAGAACATACCATTAACATTTCGATTAAAAAGAATAAAATTTAGTTCAACGAGTATGGAACATATAGTTTTGCAATCACGTTCCAACTTAGCAATAATGTTATGCTCGATTATAAGAGATTGTGTAAATTTGCGAATTTTGAGGATTCTTCCGTATGGGAATTTTCACCAATTAGAAAACTCCATTTCAGTGAATGGAATTATCCATTGCAGAATCCAGATCCACAGAAAACTACTTAATAAGGTTTTTTTTTGTAATCAGAGTGCACGCTAAGACGTTTTTTTCTACTCCCAAATGCTGGCATACAAGTCGTCTAGAAAACTCCTTTATAAGGTGATTAACGAGGGCAAGCCTCGCTGTCGGCACAAGCTCGTCGAAGACATCAACAGGAACCCTGGGATCTAGGAGCCGCACTAAGGCCCTGTGTGCTTGAAACGAAAAAGAGGACGAGGTTATTCGAACGCTTTGCCCTATGCATTTCGTCCGTCCCAATGTTTCAGACGGAGAAAGTCCTGGAGACTGCCCACTTTTTAGTGCCACCGAGCTGAACGAAAACGAAAACGGCAACGGGGCGAGACGGTACCCCAGCGGAAGTGGTGCAGCTTACACATTAACTTTACCGTGACATGTTGCTCATTACATTCAAAGGCAGACAGCAGAAAGGCTCGTGCTGATCATGAAGGGGAAGGGGAATCCGGAGCAACTATCTTCATTTTGGCCCCTTTGATGTTGAACGACGCTGAGAAAGGCCTCAAAAGGCTCATCAGAGAGAGAGCTGCTGGGGATCTATATCCTCAGCATACGGCTTCTGGGTTGGCCGATCCATGATCGGGCCACTAGCAGAGGTGATGAACGCGGTCTAGCGAGCAGAAGTCTGCAACCACCACTCGATGCGAATAGTACTGTTTGCAACACTTGACGTGAGGAATGCCTTCAATTCTGCTGAATGAGAGTTTCTCGGTGCTCTGGAATATTTCACGGTGCAGAAGTATCTGACGCGGATATTGAAGGACTAACTCAAAGACCGGAAGCTCATCTATGACACATTAGGGGGTCGGCGAAGAATGGATGAGCTCTCAGGTATGGCACAAAGCTCCATTCTTTGGCCAGACCTATGAAATGTCTCGTTTTCGATTTTTCTAAGATTTTTTATGCAAAAAGTTGTTACGGGTTGGTTGACTTCACCCCTTCCCGAGACCTCCGCGGCACTGTCACCACGCGATACGGACGAGAATGGTAACCCGGAGTTGGAGGAAGAAGCGCCACCACGTTTCAAGCCACGATGCTGGACGGAGTAGGGGAAGCAGAATTGTGGGTAAGGAGCATAGATGTAAGACTACATTGTCATTAGTAAGTTAGCGTTAAGGCAATAATAGTAGCATTAACCAATGATCTTCCGACACGCAATACGGACGTGCAAAAGACGCAATTGGGACCGAGTGAAATGTCGCGGGAAAAGCTGGGCAAGCCAAGTGATCAAAAGTTCACCTAGAACCGATCAAGCGATCAAGGATTAACCTTGGGAAATAACTCACGTTAATACGGTAGCGCAGGCATTGAAGTTTTAACGAGTGAGGGTTACATACGGGCGCGTGTGAAAATTGAACAGAAGCTGATCACTCCCGTCGGCCGGCACATCACGGCGAGGATATTTTTCGACACTTGAACGACGCTACACACATATGGCGCTACCAAGGCAGGCTGGAGGAGCGGCGGCAATCACAAAGCAACACTACGGGCACTAAGGGCATTTCAGCCAGATCACTACCGCCGTCGGAAGTGGCGGAAACGAAGGCCACTAAGATCACCCGGAGCCAACGGCGAAGTCAACCACCAGACGCAGCGCAGGGAATCCGAAAAACAAAACATGGGAGGCTATGTTTTTTACTCACCAACTTCCCTCTTAATGGTGGAGTCTTCCTTGAAGTCACTTTCTTCGGTGAAGTTTGTTTACATTGTTAAGTAAACAATGCGAACTGTCATCATCGCGGCGAATGTTGGGTAAAGTAGTTCGCGGCGAAGATTTGCGGCGATCTACGGCGAACTGGCATTACAGCGGTGGCAGGCGAAGGAAACGTTAATTTTTGGTTCGAACGAGAGGTGAATGTTCGAGGAGCGGGATCTTGGTTGGTGGTAGCCGTTAAGGAGACATAATATAAGGACGACGGCGAATAGCGGGGGCTCTCTTTTCGTTTTGGTATTAGCGATGGGAATGGGACAAGTTGGACGAGCAGTTGGAAAGTGAGTGGGGTTTTGAAGATCGACATAAAAGGGTAAAGTCGTGAGAGTGCTGTGGAAAAGTGGATAATAAACTTTCAAATATAATTACCAAATTAAACAAAAAAAGCCTTGCAAGGACAGAAGATAGACGTGAAGTGAAGTGGTTGTAATCCAGGACGCGAAATTTACAGTAACGACCAAATTAAGTCAATTCCATTCGCGAGTGCGCGGCGCGACCGGACCAGAGCAAGGGGCCCATCGCGGAAGACCAGTTTAGTCGTAAGCTAGCCTTAAGTTTCTTTTTCTCGCTATTTGTTTTCCTTTAAGAAATAAATGCCAAGAATTATCGGAAGATCTTTGTTTTTCCCTTAGGTGAGAGCTAGACTGTGTTTTGTATTGCAGGTTTCCTTCCGGCTTTGTGAGTGGCGACGAAGCGGGGTGCGCGTGAACGCGGAGCGCGCGTACACAGTGGGTTGGAGGTTCCACGGAGGTGACGTCGGGGGGTGGTGTGAGGAATCCGTGTTTTCTCTGAAGTTGATTTGGTGTGGCGACAATTTCCTCTTCTGGCTTCGCACCGTGTGTTTTCAGTGTTCTTTCTTTTCTTTCAGGAGCGTAATCCGGGCGAGCCGCATTCTCGCTTGGCGGTTCATCGGGGCTAACTGGGTAAGCGAGTGGCGCCCACGCCCGTCTTCGACGAGCTACCGGAGCCCAGAGCCCCAACCGGAGGGGTTTCGACCTAGGACGCGCGAAGTCCTAGACGTACCGGAGTAATCCCGGTAACAAAGTTTTTGAAATTTGAAAAAGAATCCTTATTTTTGGAATATTAAGATTCCTTTGTAAATTGGCGTTGACAAAAAATAATTTAAAATTGTTAATTGATTCATAATTTGTAGCATTTTAACACAAAATGAGTCCAGGTCTCAACCATTTATCCGTGATGATTTCTGAGTTTCTTGAAAACATGTTTAAAGCTCAATACGAACCTAATTCACCAGACTGCTGCAGTAGCGTATCTTCTTCACTTTAACTATTTTCATAAGGATTTGTTTTCTTTTATATATATATTGAAACGTTTTCAGTCGGATTCGGAATAGCTTATGACTAGAACTCTTGAAAAATGTGTGAAAGAATAAAGAAAGTTTGATTGAAGGTGCCAATCGTTAGGTCACTTCAAATGAGTTCGCTCCTGATGAAAACCTGCATGTAAGCATTTTCCATAACACTGAGACTATAAGTTGGACAGATTGAAATTGGAATACTTCGTGACAACAGTGGTAGGGTATCTCCATGGTTTTGTAAAATGACAAGAGAAAAATAGACAGAGACTCGCAATGGTACACAGCAACTGGACTACCGATGAAACCCTATCACATTAAGAATCTAACCTAGAATTACTTTACAAATTTCTTCGGAGTAGGCCTCTTTACTCTCAATCCATAATTTCGGGCAAAAAAGGCATTCAAGAGATCTTGATTTTCCTATTTTCTGAAGGTAAGACTGAAAACACTCGTACTTGCTGAGATCTTGCGTCAGGTAGTAATCAGTCTCGTCCTTAGATCCACCGCAAATGATCAACATGTTAGGATATAGGTAATGAACCAAAAGTAGTGATTATGCTGTAACACAGTCTGGGTTCATAGTCTTTTGCATTTTGATTGCTTTATCTAGCTTCTTTGTATTAAAAAATAGACAGTTGACCGGACTTCCGTCATATGAAGCATCAGAATAAACGAGAAAATCAAGAAAATTCGCCCGACTTCATGCGTAGACAAAGTCACAGATTTCACGGAAGAAACTCATAATGTAGGCTCTATGGGTCTCTATTTTGGTTCTGAATTAGGTTAGCCTGCACAAGTGTTTCCTTGCCGATAGTTACGCCAGAATCCAGGAATATAACACATCCTGATCCTCTGAAAGCTGGGATTTGCGATGGGATCTGTGAACGCCTGTTCCCTTTTCAGCGATTTCTGCTGGTGATGGTGGCAGCCTTACCTTGAAGTGGTCGTTGTCGTTACATAGAGCAGCCACAGGTTAATGTGACAAAGGTGAAAATTAAGTTTATCGCGGACTTCCCGAAGTATATTTCAGCAATATTTAGGTTGAAGTACGGATTACTTTGAGTTGCGAAGCTTTGTCGCCAGTTTTAATAAGCATTTTTTTGGAATCGTTTTTCGGAACAAGGTCATGACTGATTGCATGATTGAAGGTCATGATTGACATTCCTTAAATTATTAATAATATCAATAAATTCTACTATCTTTGGTCACGATCATTAATTGAGACAACCATAGTTAGTGGTGTTGGTGAACTGATTTGACATATGTGGCAAGGTGCTAGGTTTTGTCTTGATTTGAAAATCAATTTACACCATTAGTTCCCTCAAACTTTTCAACATCAAGTTTCAAGTGTTTATTTAGGGTTGGATTTGGGACTAAAGTTTTAAATCAACATGATATCGTTGATATTATCATTTCGGCAATTCATCTCGGTAATTTAAGTTGTAATCTGTCAAAACATCGTTTGATACTTTTGTCAAAAATAGGAAGATTCGCAATAAGAATTTTTATGTGCAAGATTTCCGATTCTATCGTCTGCATTTATTGGAATAGTAATGGTCAAATGTGGTTTTTGGCTGTGCTTTAAGTACTCAAAATTATATTTAATAATTTGACTAGAAACATTGACACTGACTAGAAAGCACATCTAAAAAGAAAATCTAGTTAGAATGCCATCTGGAGAACATCTGGCGAAGGCGAGAAGGTGTTAGTTTGAAATGTTATGTCAGAATTATTTAATCGGGCCCCTAAACGCTGAGGTTTGGCCTTCAAGTCTCAACAATATACTTGTTTATGTAAATTTTTTAGTCAGATCGTTTTGAAGCTACGCAGGTTTTTAGTATTAATTTTACTTCCTGTCCATCATAAGCTTAGAGGATTTAAAGTAAGACAAGTGTCCATATTTTAAGGACTCAGCATTAGCCATGAGTGCAATTTATTTTGCTCAATAATACGTGATAATCGTCATGCGATCTTAGCAATGTTTGGATGGTGGGTGAAATTGAAAGTTTTTCGAAAAATGTTCAAAATGTTCTAAAAATGTTCAAACCATGTCTTTATTCCGGGGCATAACGATCGATACACGCAATATTCAATGATTTTGGTTGCTGTCTTAGTTTGAATATAAAGCTCAAATCATTGAAGTTCGTGAGAGCTTTTCCGTTATTCTGTATGGTCGATGTATTTGCTATTGTTCTTGGTAAGCTTAGAAAGTTAATGTCAAAGCCACCGAATTTCTTTGTTTTTGTTCAAACTTCAGCGCTTCATGAGCTCAAGGCAATTTTCCGAGTATGCAGTATTTTTATTTATTTTTGACACATGCATAAAATGTCTGAGAGTATAAAGCAGATGCAATACAATTGACTTTTTTAAGTTCCAAAAGTTAAACGACGTTAATGCTTCGTGTTTTGACTGATCAACTACAAATTCGCGTAAGTCATTTGAGCTGTCATCGAGATCGGCAAAAGGGAAAAAATTTTCTTCTAGACTCCGACATGGCAAGGGAGGACCTGTTTAACTTATAGAGTAAGTAAAGAAGGTGGAATTCTAGATAGGCAAATAGATAAGACAGCCAGCAAAACTCATTATCTATTCGTTCGAATGTGCACATTAACCCCGGGAAAGAGATGAACGGTATTTAAAGGATGGATATTCAATATTTGATGGTCATTTTTTACTAGCTTTGTGAAGTGAACTGTTGACAATGAGTAGAGCAAGGCAATTGACTGCAGAGGAAATAAACATTAAAAAAATACATGTCGAAGGAAACTCTATAGCAGATTGTTTGGATAGTCATGCGAAGCAGGTTTGAATATAATACCATCAATCAGGCTGATACTGAGCGTCTATATTTGTTTGGGACATCTTTCTCTCAATGACAGCCAAAATTTTTGACAGGAACCGCAACGTTTTCCCACAAAACAAAAACCTAACAAATCGAAACTTGTTGGCTTAATGTTTTTCATTGACACAACAAATTACACAACATATCTGCTCTGCTTAAAACTTTTAATCCTCAATTTCTGGTATTTTATGGCCTATAAATTCTCTAGTAAAACCTGGACCCATTCATCAATCTATTTGCTCAGCATCTACAGCATTATCTGAGTCCTAGACACTATCCGTCTGTTAACAATAAACCAAGTCTACTACTACAACTCCATACTGAAATCTTCAAGTAGTATGACTTTATCCGTAACGACATGAAATTGTTTACAACTTAGAAACTATCCTAAGAAATTAATGGTACTCGGAACTATCCATATGGATTTACCTTGCGACAAGGACACACTTTAATAATACAATCGCTTCAGGTGATACATCTGTACCGTGGGCAGCAGGTAAAAACATGTCCCAAAGACAAGCGGGCATCATTCGTTGTACGTCCAAACAAATGTTGATGGAAGTATTTCACATACTGAGAGATAGAGAGAGAAAGAGAGAAAGAGTATGTGTCCATGAGAGATAGAGTGGTAGAGGAGGCTCATGTAATTCACAACAAATCTTCAAGTTGTTAACTATCTACTCCATCTATCTATTGTCGATTCAGGATTTTGTTTGCTTGCCATGTACAATTTCCACACAAGATAAACGTGTATGGCAATATCTTATGCCTACATGGGATATGACCAATGTAAAACAGGACGTTTAGAGAAAGAGTGAGAGAATGTCTGGAAATGTATTGAATTGGTAACGGTCATGGTATGTATCTGCACGTGCGATTATTTGCACAACAAGTTAGTGATCAGTAGGCAGTAGGCCAAAGTGTTTATTTTCCGCTTCAGAATTTGGATATACAAGATTTATCGATGTGATACTGTCTACAGAGTAAGCTTGTGAATTGTCCAACTGTAATTTACCTTATTATTCTGACGTAAACCTGAGTCAATTTGAACTCGAGTTTATGCCAAATTTATGAGAGTCAGATTGTACGAGTTGGATAAATTGTGTGTAACAAGGAAGAGGATTCGTTTGATTAGACTAGAATTTCTAGTTTAAAGAAGAAAGAGTTAATATCATGCAACAAACTTCAAATATTTGGCACGGTTTCTAGTTGTCTCTTGAACACTTTTTTCAGGAAATGAATTTCAACAAGATATTGATCTTTTTCTACTAAAGTTTACTTGGAATTAACGTTATGGTATATTGCGGGGCCGGTCAAATGGACAAAGCTTAATCGACTAATGAAAACAAACAATTTAAACACTGAAACTACTAGGTCTGTGTAGCTTCATACACAAATTTCACCAAAAACAACAGCTGACCACTAGAGACTGACGAAATTGCTAACAGAACAAAAGCGGCAGTTTCACACATACTTCCTTCCCGAGAAGAGAAACCTGGATGTGTCATCATCAGCGGTCATTACAACCAGGAGGTTGAGGTCAAAAAACGACCTAGAACAACATGGCTTCCACCTAATACAAAAAAAAAAAACAAAAATACAGTAAAAATCGGCAAAAGCTCTTCTTCCAAAGTAACAAACCCATGTTTACAACATCTCTGTGATATGTCATCTCATATGTAAGGTAGAAGTGCCATGGTCACGTAATGGACAACTGATGTGTCATCACTGGCATCTGGACGAAACCTAAAACTGTCAACTGTGCGGGAAAACTTTCGCAAGCTATGTGGGTTGTACCAAGAATCCTTGAAAATATTAGGGAGTTGCTAGCACAAGTTGCGCCCTGAACTAACAAGCAACATAAGATGTATCAAGCCATCAAACAAAATAGAACAACCATTTTTAATCGAAAGAACGTCAGCAGTAACGTCAAACACATTAGAACCAAACATGGACCGATTCGTAGTCGAAAGGCTTAAACCTTTGGACATTTTAAGTCATATAACATTTTGCAGAAGCCTCACGAGCTACATTTAATCTAATAAATGAAAAATTGCGTTACCTTACACCAATTTTATATGACTGAGTCGCGTGTAAAGTGGAGAGATAAAGATATTTACATTCCTGGTTTAAAAATTAAAGCAGGTCCTTTAAGGAAGGTCATAAATAGAAACTATTTTTTGGAAATACTAGAACTCCGCCATTCTAACGAAAGGTGCTGAATGAAGTCATTGCGTGTAATCTGATGAACTGTTTTCAGCAACGTAGAATGCATAGTTCGGAAATAGGTACAAGTGTATCGCTCTGGGACAAAATATCACATTTGATAGAGTCTTGTTAAACTGATAAAAACTCGATAAAAATTGATTCAATGTGTTTCACAGAAGCATTATAAGGTAAAGAATAGCCCACATCGTTCACAGCAAATATGGTTTCCATTGATTCTAGTATTTAAGACCACAGACAAGAAAATACTGAAGCACTTTGCCTTAGAGCTAATTAAACCTTGCTTAGGCTATAGTAGAAATCCTGCAATGGATAATTCTGTTACAAATGGGGCACTTTGCTCAAAGCTTTTACAAGGACACTCTGTTTCGACTGGAACAATCCGCGAGTTACATTGTTACTCATTAATTTTCTGTCAATATATTTTTAACATCCTCTCGTGTTCGATTATGTTTCGATTTTATCAAACATAGTATAACCTTTACAGAGTGATATCATTTCGGACCATGTTTATGCACCAAAAAGCGCTAGAACTCTGAAAACAGTCCTAAGTAACGATATTTGACGCCAATTTTCTAGATGTTTTGGTATTTTTAAGCAACAATTGCTGGAGATAAGGGAAAGAGATGAAGTTGAGCAGAAATGCGCAATAACTGTCTCCTAAATCTGAATTTATACACAATGATTCCTTTGCTGTTACATCAGAATAATTATTCTAACATACATCAAATTTGAGTAGCCTAGCCATCACATTCTTCCCTCTCACAATTTTCACTTCATTTTAAAGCTCTCTGTCTCAAAAAGCTCGCTTCATGATGTCCCTTCATAATCCTTTCCTTCATCATAGCAATAACATATTTCTTGTCTGATCTTATGTAAAGGAAAGACATAAGAAAATCTATCTAGGAAGGATTTTTTCGTTGAATAAGCAACAGAAAATTCCGAACAAAACAATGAATCACCAGACTTACAGATCCTAATCTGCCTGTCCTGTCCTTGTAATAACAACATCGATCAGTTGAACAATGAAACCTGGAAGAGACTTTTCAAGAACAAATCCAACATACAGCAGCAACAATCTTCCCAACCCTAGAGCCGTATCACCTCCTCCAGTGCAACCTGACAGAAAACCTAAATAAAAACTTACTGACCAACGGTAGTAACCTAGCGACCTAGCTTAGTAGATCAGAGAACACTAGTATTCGATGTAAATGCTGCAAAGGATCAGTTTGGTACTGGAATCGGCCATTGCAACCCGAACCTGAACAGCTTACACGCATTAAAATTTCGTAGTACGGTCACCACAAGGTCACACATGGTAGAGCTATATGCTACTTTGCTGGCCTTAGCAAAGTTTAAGCCTAATGACTGCTATCAGGAGTGGTCTTCACTGATTCCAGTGGGGCTAATACGAGCCTCGACTAAAATATTGACCGAAAGTGGGCTTAACACGACCACCAGTAGTTACCCGGTCACGACAGCAAACAGCAACTCGATAAAGTTGACACCATGACAAATAGAGCCACAGTGATAAGGGAGAGACACATACGCACTAGACACGCATATGGAACTGTGTGAAATTCGTTCCTAAATGTATGATGAAACGATGGTTAACGGGCAGGCGATCATACACGAAAAAACATAAAAACTCCTGATAATGTATATTCAAAGAATCACTTAACGTCAAAAATGAGACCAGAGCTTAGTTTGATATCACGAAACTTCCTCCGAAATGTTGCAAGATCATTAACCAGATTGTCAACAGACAGAGCTTACAAAAATCTGGGAGATATACAGATCGAAAACCAGAAGTCAGGTCTGGAGATCATCATACAGCGAACTCTTTTCCCAAAAACCTTATTTCAACCGTGAAACATGGCGTAGATACACTGATGGTTTTGGAATGCATATCGGCTGCTGGGACAAGAAATCTTGTTTGCATTGAATCAACGATGAATATCAAGGACTGTCTTCAGATTCGGAAAACAACGTTTAAGTGTACTGCGCTAGAATTGGATTTTAAAACTCCTCGCGTCTTCCAGCTGGATAATTATCCAAAGCACACAGCGAAGATTGTAAAAGAATGACTGTTTCAAAATACACCCAAGCTGAGGTCCCGCGAAGTACTGATGCTTTTTACTCAAAGCGTAGGTGAAGCAACAAACATTAATTTTATGCTTCTATACTAAATTGTCACTGTGTTTTTAATGTGATTTCATCTTTCTCCTGACGACTCCCACGTCAACCTGAGAACTTGGACTAGAACCGTTTGTCTCATTAATTCCGGCTGGGCCTCGTGTTCCTACGCCTAGAGGTGTCTTCAAATTACGGGAAGCTTTACTCCATCGGGAAGGAAGTGCTAAAAAAGGAATCCCTCGCACTATCCTGTACAAAACCCGCAGTCAGGAGACTGGGACCTGTCAATCTTGCTGCTTCCGGGACTGTTGCCAATCGCTGAGAGAGGCCCCTCTCTTCCCTGATGACCTCCTCCCTGCTGATTTTGAATTTGTTAATGAATTGTAAGGAATAATAAAACATTTAAGAATAACCTTTACTTGTCTTTCATTACACTCATTATTTATTACTAAGGGTACTTTCACCTGTGTAATGGCAGGTACTAGGTGCATACAAACTTTTGACTCTCACTGTATTTATTATAAAACAACGAATATAGCGATGAATTATTGCTACAGACCAATTTAGATTTTTTGATATCCACCGCAACTTACTGGGTTGTGATTGAGGAAGCGTTTCGAAACTCAAGAAGCTGAACGTATTCTCAAGAATAAACAAGTAAGACCCGGTGGAGATCCGACTCCTTTGATTTTTTTTTAATAATGAAAGCATACCTAAACATAGGGGAACACGTTGAAATTAATATTAAGCGGGAATGTTTCGTTATTGGAGGGTTCTTCGTTATAGGAGAGGTTTTTTCTGAACTGCTGGACCCAGAGCACGTTACAAAGCGATTTCATTTTGATTTCTTAATGGGAGATACAACTAGAATCTTCTTTATATTTTTAATACCTATGGAATATATAAGGATATTCCTGCGTAGAATATCCGGGTTTTCCGTTTATTCTGTATCACATAATTCTATATCATCTATACACACGGTTTCTATTCTTTTATTTTCTGGGTTTTCCGAAAATAACTATTTTGTTAAACAAATCTTCAAGAATCAAATTTTATTCTGACTTATAAGGTTGTCGGTCTGATATGTCATCTTTCTCTCAAATATCAAAGGACCTTAAGTAGTGAAGGACAGTCGCAAAATGAATAATTAAGTTCTAAAGTCGAAACATGGTAGAGGGCTTGTACTAGTAATATAAATAGAATACGAGGAATACTGTCGTCAAAAATTATGCGGACTCTTATACATCGTGTTATGGAACTTACCTCAAGTAAACGTTAGAATTCATGCATCATTTGTCTATTTAGCTAGGACACAGAATATGTATTCTTAATTGGTAATAACCTTTGCTCCGTGAATGCTAATTTTTCTTATGTTGTCTTATATCTATTGTCGGTTTTGACATCTGCGATTCGTCCTTCAAATTATCTCCTTTTTACAGTACAAGTCTTCGGACTTACGTATGTTAACTCAAAACGACAAATTTCTATATCGCAAAGATAATGATTATAACTTGTAAACCCCATTTCGTATAGCAATCTAACAAGAAAATGCAAAGTGGTTTAACATCCAATGGGAACGATTCCCGAAAATCTTTTTACCACCATTCAACATGCAAAAGGGGAACATATATGAGAAAACAGTAATAACATACCTCATGCCTTCCTACCAGACACCACTGACGAAACATGACATTTGCACAATTCGCTACGTAATAAATTTGAAAAAGCGCGGGATCTTATTTATTCACGATCGACGAGAAAAACGCACAAAACACTTTATTCACTTCGCGTCACTTCCGATACCGATAGGTGGAAAACTTTAGAAAATTTTAATCGATCACAAGCAATAACGTAACGCAACATCTTCAGGGCGACCACGGCGATACCTAATTGGAATTGGAGATAGCTTCGACCGCGCAAAAATAGACCATTTCCAGGCGTCACTGTTGGAATTACATGGGGAAATGGAATGTGCGAAATGCAATTTTCCATATTTAGACGAATAGCATTAAGTACTAAATTGAGGCAGTGCCTTATGCATTCTTGGTTTATATTTTGCGCTACTCATCTTTGTTGTGAGATTAATTATCGACTTCTTATTCTTAATTTCCGATTTCGTCGCTTATCCGGGAGATAAATCAATTATAAAAAGATCATTACGTTTTTATTGTGCCTGAATAGATTGAAAATCAGGCACTGCTTGATGTAATATGACCATTCTAGTCCGTTTCCTATTTTGCCAGGATAGCGCAGTGAAACTCGAGGTACTTCCACCGTTATACAGGCAACGCTTTCCAAAGATTAGCGCATTTTCGCGCGTTTTCGGAGTAATAGCAATTTCTATTCCAGCATTATTGTGAGATCAGTCGAATTGAAAGGAGTGAACAAAGTATTGTGTGACTGAAGTTTAAATCAATATTAATTGAAAAGGAAGCAAGTGAAGAATTTTCGGTTTTACATGAAAAAATTATCCTACAAACGTTCACGCAAGGATTTAGATGTCTAAGGTATTCAACTAGTATTTGATGCATTAATTTTCATTCCAATTCAATCACATGATCGTACATTAACGTATTTTCTTGTTTCAGGTGAGCGATATTAATTTAAAAGATACGGAAAATCAATGTTATGTTTCTTGACAAATCCAAGAACTGCAATTTTTTATAGGAAGAATAGAGAAATGACGAACTGTATGGCGTATTTCGCCGAACTTAGCAGTCGAAGTAGGTACATAGGTTAAGCGGAAATATCGATTGAACATTTTTCCCGATAACTTTAATTTGTATTTTAAAATAACGTTGATTTGAAAATATTTGTGGCGGGAAAAAGTAAGGAAATTTTCTCGATTTTTTGCAATATCATAATCAACACCTTCAACAAAATCGTTGGTACCATCAGTTAGTACCTATCTTTAGAGACATTAAAGAATATTTAGAAAGATGGTAAGAGCTCAAGCTGGTTTCGAACACGCATCCCTGCCGCTTCTCGTCAGGTGCCAACTCACAGGCCGGGACGTAAAATGGAAAAATTGATCTACCAAAAACTGCTGAAATTGATAAAGCCCGACCAAAGGCAATTTGGAAAATAGGAGAAGTTCAAAGCTGTAGAGCAATATTCATAACTAGTAAATAACCAGTCGACATCCACCTGAGCTGATAGTGCCAATCGATGCGTCCCCTTTTCAGGATAGGTATTACGTGGCGTCATTCCAAAAAAGGAAAAGACGGGTATGCAAATCCCGCATGCTTATTTTTCTATTTTTGAGCTTTTCTTGAGTTGGCACGTGACGAGAAGCGGCAGGGATGCGTGTTCGAAACCAGCTTGAGCTCTTTCCATCTTTCTAAATATTAATTCACTTTCGAGATATTCGACAAATTTGATCAGAACTTCCGCACCCATGAGTCTTCGCTGAGTTAGCTTAGCAAGGGTATAAATCACTTACAATGTTGTAAGTGAAAATGGAAAAATTAATCTACCAAAAACATCTGAAATTGACATTAAAGAAGCTTTTTGTCATAACGGGACTACAGCTTTCAATGAATAGGTCCTTTTGGGAATCCCATGCGGTTACCAGAGTAGCTACAAAACGGCTTATCTGAATTCAGTCATCAAGAAGGTTTGATTATTGGATTCCGTTGGCTAGGACCTGCACGAAGTCTTTGTCGAAATTTCAATATTTAACGAATTGACAAAATTAATTTTAACGATATATATCATTTTTAAGGTGCCAAATTTCTGGTTTTCTCAGCGAATAAAATTTTTTTAATTCTATCAAATTAAAGATCCTCCAGTCAGGCTTCAAATATCATCATAACGCAAAATTCCTACATATTTGGGATCGATCAGATTAGCAGGTTTTCAGTAATCGTGTCCTCTGCAAAAGTATTTAAAAAAAAAGATTTCGGGGATAATCACGTTTAAGGTTTAACGGTTGCATTTTTCTCAGTTTAAACAATTTTGGTTCAACTTAAATGCAGTCATTGATTCCTAGGCCAAATAGTATTCTTTGAACATGTTGTGTAGCTTCCAAAACATAGATTTGTTGTTGTCTCTGAGCGTTTCTACCTTCTCTTATAGCTGCGTTCGCACGTTTCTCGGCAAACGCTACACTCTCATCGTCTTCTCGAACAATGTCGATTTTGTAATAACTTTTACACCTGTCATCTCTGAAGCCATCACAACTTAAAGTTAATAGAATCCAAATGTTGCTACTTATCGTACAACAATTGCGCAGAACAATTTTCAACTTTTATACTTTGACGTTTGTTTGGCGGCCACTGGCTCTTGCTCTGCTGCACCAGATTGCACCCCAAATGGCTCGAAGATCTTGAGCAGACCCATGAGTTGTTCATTTGCAGCAATTCGAATGGGTATCATGCCACCTAGAAAATGTTTCGCCAAACATCGCCACCAACTCATCAAAAATCTCAAAATTTTCATAAATCGCTATTACGACGTCTACAGGAAGAACTACATAATGTTATGGGAATGATGCTATGTCATCCTTATTATCTTCGAGTAGTGCGGCATAATCTTTCTGCCACTTATACCATGACTAACCTCAAGAGCGTCTTTTTTTCTTGTTGTGGATTAACATCTTGGGAGCTTTAATGAAACTATGTAGCCCAAATTATATTTTCCATGTCTGCAGCGGTATTATGATTCCTGTGAACTGCCAAATCAAAGAAAACTGTCAAATTGTCGCATGAGCCCGCAAAACTTAGCATAAACTGCATAAGTTGCAGACGAAACTGAGCCAAGTATCAAAACTGAGATAACTGACGCTTACAGATCGTACGTACAGATGCTCTTAGGTTTTAAAATTCAAGCAGATACTTCTGGCAGAGAAACGTTTACTAAATCCTTATAGGTTTGATTCGATATATTGCCAACACACTAGGCTTCTAAATATTTGCATCAAGAAACACTCATTAATTTGTTCTACAGTTAGGCTCAAAAATTATATATTCGATGTAGTCCCGACCAGAGATCAGTCTGAAATCTTTGAGATCAACATTACTTGAGAGCCTACCTTCTATTGCAACTAGTCATCGCCAAATTTTAAGCGAATGTTTTTTGCATATTTTTTATTAATACTTCGTGAACTTCGTTCATTTCCTGATTAATTTTATAAATTATTTATTATCTTTTTAATAGAATGTTATCCTGGTATATGACTATCCCTGGTGAAATTCACTATTCTTTATTATTTTTTCATGATTCATTGAGTTTCTTGCCATGATAAAATGGCATGGGGTGAAGGAAAAGCACGATCGATCTTTAATTTAACGATTTTGGACGTCAAAATCGTGGGAACAAGGGTAGTATAACATGAATCGAAACATTGCATCTACGGAATAGTTTATTCTATATCACAATACTTGATGCCAGAAATTTTTGACTTGTTATGTCAAAATGTTTTCCTTTGTTCTTTTTACAATGAAAATTTTGCACAAATATACTGGGAAATCTTTCTTAGTAGGTAAGCTCTGGTCACGTTTGATTAAGTCTTACTTTTCATATATTCAACTTTGATGTTTAACAAAAATCTCTGTTTACGCTGACTCAAATATCAAAAGAAGGGTATATAGTCAATGCTTTCCTCTTCAGAATGAAAGTGGCTGTGAAACGAAAGCTGTAAAAACGAAAAAATTGGTCTCAGTATATAGCATAAGCAAGCAAGCATAAGCACATAGCAAGGAAACTCTGGCTAGTGGCTTGTGGCAGAATGAGATAGAGTAACTGATTGACGTTTGCGTTGCGTTTCACTCAACTGATTTGAGACTGCAAGAAAAATTAAATTAAAGAAAATTATAAAGTTTCAACACTAACGTCACATAGCGCGAGAGTTTAAAATTTGCATTGATGATTTTCTCGCGTAGCAAAATCTATAAAAATTCTTTGCTCGATTAAAACAACCTTGCATGATATTCTTGCATCTTGAGAGCAAGCTGAAGGTAATAGGTAACAGAACTAGAACACATCTTCAAAACAACTAAAACCAAAACCCTGTTTCATAATCAACAACAGAGCTAGAACATATGTTCTCGCCAACTAAGCAGGCTTGAAAAAAAGCCGACACTCTGAAGATATACATGTTCATTCCGTATTCAAATTTCTATATTCTATTCTCTGTTCTCTATATTCTAATAAGATCTAATATAAGTCGTGAAATGAAATGCTAATATCATGGGCTTGAAATTCAATTATTTCAAGAATTAACCAATTATGGAAAATTAAAGGCTCGGCAGCGTAGAAATCACATGTTCATTTCATCCCAAATCGCATCCGAATTATAACTATTGGGGAAAACATCAACTCCAAAAAATATTCTTATAATTCGTAAATATCAAATTCAAGTCTCAAAGTCCTTAATTTCAGAAAAGTTGGCTAAAGAAAAATCCCGGTATTTAGTAAACCGTATCCTGTAAACTTGCGATACATTCAAACTATTCAAAAATTCTATCGAACTGGGTAATCTGCTTCTAATTTTTCTTTTTATGCATCTTAGATGGATATTACCTCAAAAGGGTATTCAACGCATTAAATTTTATTTATTTACACCAAACGAAGCGAATTTGTCATCTGGTGTTCCCCTAAGTAACCATCTTTGGCCTCTTCTTTTCAATACGAGTATTTTCACTTCAAATCTTTCTGCAATATTCCTGAATATTTCCATCCTTTTCTACGACGATTTGAAGCTGTCCTGTGTTATCTCTCTAAAACGAAAATTATTACTTCAAAACTATTTTTTAGGCAAATTTAGTCCTTGCGAATCGGTCAAAAATTAAATACACTTTGGAAATATTACTTAACAAAATCCTGTCGTAAACGCTAAATTATCAGTGCCAGAGTTATTTTCAATAAAAAACTACTCCCCGATTCGTATCAGGATCAAGTCTTCTGTGGTTGAAGAGGTTCAGAATATAATTATTTCTACTTGTATATAAAACAGTCTAAGAGTATATTGGGGATTCTCAAGTTCTGGCAACCTAAGGCAGTACCAAAATTAAGATCAAGTAAAGACACTGCAGAAACAAGTACCTAGCACCTGCAAAAGTTTGAGATTTAGACAAGCGCGAGACAGGTAAAGGAGCAAAAACCTGTCTGACAAGCAATCAAGGGAGTGTCTAATGTTTCAAGACGAAGAAATCTAAATGACTGTACTTAATATATACTGACGGTATTTACTCCTGTATCAGGAATGCGGCTTTACTTACATTACCGAACATGAAAGCTCGTTTCAAAGATCAATTATGGTCAGTATTGCTCACATCGAGGTCTATCACTTAATTTAAACTCGTTTTGGACACTATTAATCACTTAAGAAAAATCTGTCATATTTCAGGTTATCTTTGATCGTTCAGTTTTGAATTTCGTCCGAACACCTGAATGCACCTGAAAGTTGGGAAATCTACTTGGAAATTATAAAAATGAATAATAAAAAGATTTGTTTTCATTATTCTTCTAGTTGCTTTTGTAATGTTTTATTGAAAACAAATTAATGCTCCACACTATTCACTTACAGTTCTGCGCTAGTGTAGTTTGAATACAACGATATAAAAACAAATAATTGAATAAGAACAAAATATAAATTTCAGATACAAAAAATCATAATAGCAAATGTAGGATATACCACGAAAAAATTGAGTTGATTGCCCTTTTGCTTGTATGATTTCACCACATTACATTTACTAATTACTTTTTCTTTATATCCTTCAGCAGATTTATTTATATGACTTCACCCATATGTACGGATGTCCTATGGTTTCCTAGCGAAAAAAATTCTCTACCGTTTCCCATCTTACTGACTACATGAATTTGCCGAACGTTTGCTTGAATCAAATGTTTAATTTTTCGGTTAACCTCCTTTCTCTCCACAACATGAAAAAGATTTTAAAGTACTTCCATTTCACGGGGGAGTTATAGTAATAACGTAGTAGAACTACAGACACAGCAGTTTTAGAGTTAAATTTCTTTCCAAGTTTTTTGAAACAATAACTGATAATTTGACGTTCGTTTCTTGACAAAACTGCCAGCAGATTAGATTGTTAAGATTTTTGCAGAAATGCGTGGTAGTATTCTCATTAACAGTGCATAAATATCCAATTGCGTTGCATTCATCAGTCATTCATCGCTTTTAATCCTTAAAGACACGTCATTTGATTTTCACGCGGTCAACCACGCATGAATTCATTCCATTGAAGGGTTTTTTTCTCTGTCTATTTATTACTCTCCGCTAGGCTTAATGCTCATCTTAGTTGTCTTGGTTGTTTCATCGCACATTAACTAACACCATGGTTAGTGGTGAAATAGCGATAACATTTCCAAATATTTTTTCAAGCCCAACAACAAATAGTTGCCGAGTCTAATGCTATAAGGACGAAATTTAACCGCACGATACTTCATCTTATTTCGGATTATTTCGTGGTCTTGTAATTTGACCAACCTCGGATCTGCTTTGAACGGATCATTTAATTATCTTCTCCACTTTTTTGATTTCGTATTATTCGAATTAAAACATACTCGCAAAATTCAAAGAATAAGCTCAAAATGTTGGGAAGGTTGTTGACATTTATTCAATGCGACTCTTTATTCCGTCTGCTGTGCATGCTGGATACAGCTGGTCAGGTGCTCCAAAAGCTTAAGAAAAGAATACTCACATACGAAATCAAAGCTTCTGGAAATTCGCATGCATACCAGGACGGCTTCCAACTAAGTAGAAGCACCAAAGAGGGCATCATAGAAGTTATTAACATGGTTTAGAATGTCCGAACTCAAAACCAGCCACAAAAACTGGCAGTATCACCTTTGACGAAAAAAACTGAAACCCAGGGTTCACTCCAACAGGGTTTCGTCCAACAACGCAGTCTGACACTTGGACTTGATAATAGATCATAAGCTGAGCTTTTTTATACAATTA
This sequence comes from Stratiomys singularior, assembly GCA_954870665.1. NCBI lineage: Eukaryota > Metazoa > Arthropoda > Insecta > Diptera > Stratiomyidae > Stratiomys > Stratiomys singularior. The sequence goes on along the minus strand of OX940880.1, from coordinate 109,440,118 downwards.
AGGTCAGCAAAAGAAAAAAGTTCCATGAAGAATTTCGGTAATCAGCCGGCTCATGGCCACCCTAGGCGGACCATCCGCAAGCAAAAGACGATTGAGCACCATGCAGTGAAAATTTTCTACGGATTCCAAATCTGGGCTGAAGTCCTCAGCAAGAAAACGTATCAGAAATGGTTGCTTAATGTACAGAGGAAATATGAGCCCTGTAGTCTCAGAACTAGCGATAACGATTATTATGGGGTTGGCGCCAATCCCCAAAAGCGCAGGAGAATCTATCTTCCAAGGGATAAAAGGAGAAAGTAGCTGTCGCACGCGAGGAGAGGCAACAGTATCTCGCTCTGCCGCAGAACAATTCTGAATATCAGCTGTAGGTTGGTTGAAGGACACGGCTCTTTAGCGCCGTGCATCCAAGCTTTGGTTAAGCACACTATAAAACTGATTACTACCTGACTCAGCTGCTCAGTCGTGATGGCTTTTTCTTGTCTTTCTGTACACAAGATGGAGAGGACGAAGGACTATCAATTGCTTCTTCTATTTGGAGAGCGTGCATAACACCTACCACACTATCTTCAAGTGCAGATGTTGGGCAACCGTGCGGCTATTTTTAGCGGGAGAGTTGAAAAACTATCCAAAAAATTTAGCGGATGTGATACCATCAATTGACAAATGGGACTGTGTGGCATATTATGCTCGGATAGTTTCTTGAAGCTCTCTTAGCGTTACTTGTGAATGTTTTTCAAGTATCTAATTAAGCGTTACATGTGGGTAGCTCACTTTAACTTCCGTGATTTAATAATTTTTTAGATCTTTGGATCGCCAAAAGTTCGTAAACCTAACAATTACACTTACAGTTCCACATTCGATGCTACCTTCTGGGTGAATGTCTGACAATAATAGTTTAACCACCGCATCGTGGGCTTACAGCTTTATTCTACTATGCATGCGATGGCCTTAAGAATCGGCAAAACTGGAAATTACTTTTTCATCAACTTCAGCTCACTTATTGCTATCTTTCGCAAGTTGATCATATTGTTGCGCTTCTCCAGGTGCATGACCTTTATCTTACTAAATTTTGTGCAAGTGAAACAACTCTGTTATAACTAATTAGAATATCCATTCAATTTATTTTAAAAGACTTCACCAATGTCAACTAAAACTTCACTGAGCTGTCAATCTCTTCTAAATTCGTTTTAAGTCTAACACAATTTTAATTTTTTTCATCACACTTTTAACGCCTTTTACCCGCATACAATTTATATTCACTCTTATTCGGTTTATTCGGACACACTAGTCGACGCGTCTGTTGTTTCGCAATACTTGAGAATTACCAATTATATTGAGGCCTCTTATATACTTGTATTTAGTAAATCCGAAATCGTCTCTGACTTTCCACGCAGATTCTCGAGCTCACGATCTTAACTACTTGCATTTGGACGGTTGTGGCTGTTCTCAATGCCTTTAATTGCTTTTTCCCCTTCGAGAACGGTCCACGTAATTATTGTTTTTTGTGTTGCTGTTTGGTGACTACAGTGACGCATGAAGTTCTTTGAACGCGTAACAATGTGCTGGTTAGGCATATGCACCGCATACTTAAAATTATTTCGTTGTCTTGACATTACTTTCAATCATTTGTCATCTGGTAAATTCGAGCCTTATTGAACTTTGATTGGCAAAAACAAAAAGAATTCGTCTACCTTGCCCGGTCTTATACAATTCTGCATTGGCACTGTTTTATTCAAAGGCTCCCAATCTCATCTCTTTCTACGGTTCTTCGTAGATATAAGCGAAACAACATATTACCGAACTGACAGTAGGTGCTTGCCATATTAGGTTCTAATTCTATAAATTGTTCAGTTAAAATAATTAAGGTTTATCACCATCGTTTGTTTCAACTGTGTGACTGATAATAATTACGAGACTTCTGCTGACAATCAAGGTATCGATCATTTGATCTGTTGATACCTTTAATTTCTATAGGAAACTCCAAATTTTTGTGAGAACTCTCAGTTTTTAAAGCCAAAAAGCTTACAAGTGCCAAATATTGGCATTATTCGTTATATGATAATTTATTCGTTAGCATTTTATTTTTAGACTGTGTGTTTTTCCTGGTTATTTTTTAGTATCCATTAACGTTACAATAATTTTCCGCAAAATAGGGACCAGTAGTCGGGTCTTAGCTTGATATAAAAGTAGCATTTGAAATCTAAGTTGAAACGAAGAAAATTACCACAATACCTACAAATTAAAATTCTTATATTCACAATTTTATTAAACGCACAACTTCAATGTTCTTTCCAAGCAAGCCGTCTGAATTTCTAATAAAAAGTTTTCCGATAATCTTATCCAGAAAAAGTTTGTAATGATTTTCTCCGAACTGAAATCAAATACCAACCACGAAACACCTTCCACTTAATTTAATCAATTTAAGAAATCTCATCAAATAAATAATTTTGCCGATTTCTGCGCCACAAGGGAAAATAAACACCAACAGTCATTCTACAAAAAAAACCAAGATGTCCAAGCATTATCCTGACAGTAGCCACAGCAGTAGCACAACAACATAAAATTTCAAGAAATAAGTTCAATTTTTCTCTTCCATTTCTGTTGTGTCGCGCGCACTTATAGATACAAATCATGTGGAATTGATAACATAACTAGACTATTGTGCGTCCATGAAAAATTGCAAACTTGAAAATACTTCTTTTTTTTGTAAAAAACCAATTTAAACTTTTCCGCTAAAACTTGAGATTACCTGTTTTGAGTGCGAGAGATCGCAAAGAACAGGACATGAAGGAAATATAGGAAGTCACAACTTGTACCATTCGCCTCCTTGATTTTGCTTACTTTACTTTCTCGCCCGCCTGCCTGCCTCTCCGCTTGTCTTTCCTATATGACTGTCGTGCTGTTTGCCTATTTTATTTTCATCTTGATTTTAAACTTTTTTACATTATTGTTGGGGATATCCTTTTGTGTATTTTATGCGACTTCAGAAAATGGTGGCATAAAAAAATGTGCAGAAGGTTGATATGAAGAGAAAAAAAGTTTCATTGGTTGGCTGTTGGTCCTTTGCACCCCTCATCGTTATCCTGGATTGGATATTACCGGCGTCGCCTTCAATTCACATTCACTTCATTGGCCTTTATTGTACGACAAAATAAATAAATGACTCTGAAAAATTTATAAGCATAAGGCAATCTATATCCTTCTACGGGGGAATGATAATCTTTTCTGGTAGAAAGTTTTCGGAGGCTTGAGAATAAAGGAGTTTGAAGGGATATTAGCTAATCAGATGTTTTTGGAACACGTACTAAACGAAAATAGGCTCAGATCTCGAAGAAATCATTGTAGAAAGTTACTCAAGAAAGTATTTCATGTTACTTTGTTTTCACTGGTCTAGTTTTCATGTTTTTTTTTCATAGAAAATGCACCAACATAAAGATGAACATTTAACAATTATCAATGGACCACTGGTTCACTGAAATCAATCGTTGTGAGTATAATTTTTATAGTAGTGCTGGCATTATACTCCCTGTGGCCGCTGAAATGATTGAGAAGCAACTTAAAAAGCTGGTGCATTTCACGTTATTTACTCCTTTTGACATACACAGTTCATTGGAAATCATTAGTTAGTAGCCTTAGTATTTCCAATTAAAGGGTTTTGCTTCTACTTAGAATATGGTGAACTACTTAGAATACTTTGGCTTAGAATATGGTAAATCTTAGCGCACCAACTCCTTCTTGTTCCATTCAGAATTCAAATGCCACTGCTTTTCTCCATAAGCTTTTGTGTAAAAACGGCTAAGTACCAGTTTAAATCTCGTAGAATCAATGCATTACTGTTTGCTGATTCATTCAATTACCACGCATCAAAGCCACTTTCGTATTTCACGAGCATAATTGGAACCACACCTTTGACTCTGACGTTTTTATAAACGCAACCTTATTAACACGGTCATATCAAGACTATAGCGTAAATACTATAAAGCGCTTATACTTTTTAGGGGTACCACGAAGAAAGAAATGATAACATCACATTTAACTAATAAGGCGAGCTTTGAAATATAGAGAGCTTTTGAATAAATTGACGTAGGGGAGTGAAGAGACCATTTTCTAAGCTTAAATGTATGCAATATCAGTTTTTCAGGTATAATGAAACATGCGAGTCATGTTGTTTGAACGATATGTTTGACATCGTTTACAAAGCGTAGATTCACATGAAAGTCATGAGTTTTTAATGGCTTTGTTCAACAACAATTTCAAACAAATTGTCACCGATTTAAGGCCGTTAACGAATGGATCTATTCATTACGTTTTAAGACTAAAGTCTTTAATGTCTGGCTGGTCAACTGGCATGTGTGTCCGGATGGAGGAGAGAATTAAGGCAATTCCTACAGCACCCTTAAATGAATCGTTATTACGTTTTCTTCAATTCGAGCCATTATCTTATAAAAGTTGTCCTGTAAATGTACATCTCCAAAAACTGAAGATAAAAAGAATAGACTCTAAAATGCCAGTTCAACAAGCTTAAAGATACCTTAATAACATTCACATGCACTCTAGTCGTCGAGAACCGTGTCAAAATACCTCCACCGTCGGAAGAAGGTGGTGATGGCATCATAACTATGTGCCGGGCAGTGGCAAAGCGGTCTAAGACGTCTTCAGGCATCAATGAAAGAAAGTTTGAAACGACTAGTACGATGCGGAACAAAAAGAAATAGTGAATAACAGATACTAGACGTACAAAAAATACATTCAGAGATAAACCTAGACCAAAAAAGACCACAATAACATCTTACGACAAAAAGCTAAAAAAGTGTGTCGAAAAAAAGTAAAAGCTGATCAACAACCAAAGATCGTACTGATAAATGAAACTATGACGCTACATAAACTCATAGCAACGGCTTCAACCCGAGAACAAGTCTTTGCAAAAGGGCAAAAAGATCAACTATAACCCAGTTAAATGAAAATAAAGATGGTTGCTTTATTTCCAGATGCCACTCACAGTATTTCCAACAATAATTAAGCTATGAACGTTCCAGAACACCTCTTGTTTTGCTTCTGGAACGTTCATAGCTATGTTATTGTCTCACCAATCACCAGAGATGAAATGCAAACAGCAGTTGTATGAGATCTCCAGATGAGATCTCAGCAGAACTGCTCCGGAGTGGAGGAGCACTCCCTCCACTTACCCTTTTTAGCCGCTAGATTTCTAAAATATCAATGTGTAAGGAAAAATTTCAATGCGTATCTCTCGGCACTTAGATCTGTATGTCGTATCTCCAACAAGTTTTGCTTACAAATACAAATGCAGTTTAAAATCTGGAGTCAAATACAGTTGGATTGACCGTTTCTACATCTATAGCATGAAAAACTGAGCAGGAAATAGCTACAAAAGCCAAAATGTGTAGATGTCAGCAAGGTTCGACTTTCAAAATAATGACACATTTAACGAGCTCCATTCAACTTTAACGAACTTAAATATATATATATATAAGTTTAAATATATATATATATATATATATAGATTCATATCCCATTCGTATGATCTTAAGACGTCCCTATCAAATTTTCATTAACTTTCTTGGACTAAGAAAGGGTTTTCTTCAATCAATTAGCTTATAATCTTGAAAGTTGAGTTTTTTTTAAGATTTGGGATTTTGTTTTTAAGTTTTCGCATTTTACCTTCCTAACATATGGGAATCAGTATCCAAACCTTGTTTGAACTTTGTGTATAGTCTTCTGATTTGTTGCTTGATTTTGATTTGTAATGTAATTAGCCCTGTAATTGGGCACATTGTCCGCAAACTGCACATCCTTCACTTGTATCTTCGGCCACCTAGAGATTCCTTAAGAGATCAAAGTCAAAACCAAAATCAAACTTAATCAAAGAGATGAAAGTTGCGTAGCGAAAGGTATGTGATGAATCGAGGGTATTCAAGTGTTTCCCTCTAGTTAATCAAATTTGTCTCGACAATATTGCTGTAGGTGAACGAGCATTTCAATACAGACCTTTCACTTCTCCCGTATGCTCGTTTAACCTTATTTCAAACGTCACAATAGGACCTCTACCATAATTATCCTGGAGTCATGGAAAAAATGGTCGTGAAACAAGCATCATTGGTGAGAAAAGTGGCCAAAACTTGCAAGATGACTGCCGTGCTCGACCCTTCGCTAATTCGGGCTGCCTTTGGTGTCGCATTTGTTTGTTTATTTTATTTTTTGTTAATTTTATTGCTCGTTTATTCTATTTGTTTATTGCTCATATGTTTAACGCGGGAGTGTTGTGGCGTACACCCGTTTTAGCATAAACGATAAGATGAACGAAAATAAATACTCCTTTTTCTGTAAAATCGCTGCGAGACGTTCACACATCTGTCAAAACATAAGAAACCCACATACATGCCTTGCAAAAACCTTCCTGTTCTTCAAGTATGGAAATCTTGCTCCCGTTAGCGAGACCAACCTCTGGTGCTTTTTCAGTAGGGACAATTAATGGTGACAGGCATGTGTCACCGTTAAGAAGTTATTTAACATACGTGTGGGGTCGACAATTTTGGGTTTTGTTTTCAACATTATAATAAGCCTCCAAAAATTGTGCATGCCTTACTAACATTCTCGCTCGTGAAAAAACTACGTCCTTGAATTGTGTAGTGAGTTACCTCAGGTCTTCAATGTGTTAGTATTTGTTAGCATTTGTTTTTTGGGGAAAATAAAACGAGGTTGGATTTTGCTCCTGGCTTACGTAGTGCGTTCTTCGACTGTCAAAATACCTTGTTATTATTTTAAAGGCTGTTTGGAAAAATGCAGTTGAAAAAAAACCTAAAAAGCCCGTTTAAGTCATTTGAATATCAATTTAGTCTTTTAAGACTGTACCAAACAAGTTCTTCGCAAGATATCTGTCAAAATTAATGTTAACATGCTTAATTTCTCATCCGAAATTTACCATCCTGGCTCAATTTCTGGTCAATCAAACAGGATTTCGTACCAGTTTCATAGTGCTCATTTGCTTAAAGTATTTTATTAAGTTTTGAGGTATGCATTCACTTTGAAGCTAACAATTCTAATATATCAACAGTAAGTATTTTAACTCATGTCCTTATTATCACCATACACCCAGAATACTTTCACATGAGAATACATATGTCCAGATCTATCATGAATTATCTGCATAAACTTGTCTGTTTACGAGGTATATTGTCGAGGTAACTTAGTTTCAAACTCTTGTTAATGCCTCATGCCATACTACACGAAGAGGTGCGCTTTTAGGGGTTGTAAAGTGATGTGCAAATACACATACACACAAAGAACTCAAACTTGGGGCTCGTTTAATGTCTGTAAATGAGCAGCAATAAAATCTCGAACAAAACAGGCAGTAGACGTGAAATAACACGACGATAAAAGGGTCCGTACATAATTTACGACTTTTAATTTAGAATTCCTTGATTCAGGAATTTCTCAGGCACCGCTAGCTTTTGCTGATGGTTTTTGGTCCCTATTCTTAAAATGTCTAACCAAGAAGTAAAAAGGATTACACGGGTTGTGGGAATAATACAGTGGAAACAGTGAACTGAAAATCAAGCGCTGCTGTGGTATCTAGTGCTGGTTGTACTGTGAAGTGAAGAGTTTCCACCTCTTTGCCGGCTCATATTCATTTAATTTTTCTGGTATAAATGAAAGCGAGGACCCATTGCAAGCCAAGGACCTATTATTAAAGCAACACAACTGACATTCCAAGACTTTGAAATGAATTTCTTGTTAGTGCTGCCTCCACGCAAACACTTATGGCTGACACATATCCTTTTCTTACGGAACGCTGGCAATTTCACGACAAGTGTAGAACATTAAAGGTTGCTGGCGGGTTTCATTGGAGTTGTGTTTTTCATGGGGCATCGGTCGTTTATCACCGGAGTGAAGTTGGAAGTGTTTAAGAGTTGAAACATGGTGCCAGCATTGTTACTTTTGTTTCAGAGGGTTAACAGATGAATTCGAAATGGTTTTTTCAAATTTATGTCATTTAATTATGGGAAAACGATTCTCTGTAACATCGTTATAAATTCAGTCGCCCGAATGCAACGCGATGTGTTTGTTAGAGCATTAATTTACAGATAATGGACAAACGAAAACAGCAGGTTGACGGCTTTTGTATGCATATCATCTAGATGGATAGCCTACGAGCCCAATACGTTTAACTTAAGGATACCAAATTTAAAGGGATTGAATTTGAGTATATGTAATCATTCGTGGTCGAGTCCTGAAGACAAATTGACGACGAATTTGAAGCAACACGCAAACAATCACATGTGTTATTGATTAATCTAAACATCTTCTGAGGTTTAAGATGGCTCTTTACGTTGGTTCTTACATATGCATCAGGAAAAGGATCAAGAATAAATGCGTACCGTAGGCGGCTTAATATTTTCAGTAGATCCCGCCGCCTTGTCACTATTGCAAATGAATTGCATAAATGAAACAGAAAACTGAAATTTTCACATATTTAATTGAAACAACTTGAGGCTTTGCCGTGCGTCACGCTACCATTCTTCTATCATGATTCATCCTTCAACTTACCCAAGCAATTATCCCATTCAATTCTGCTCAGCTTGCCGCATTTCATATTCAGAACACACAATTAAAACTACTTGCAACATCATTAAAATCATGAACAGATATGAATGTTCGCCGGAATGGATTAAAAGTGTCATTAGTAAGCATCCAGTTAAATAGGTTGAATATGCCTTGCGTCCTTCAATACGTTCTTTATTTATTGTCATGTCGAGTAAAGACATCATTGAGCCGCGTACTAGGATGATTCTAGAGGCGCTTAGAATCCATGTCTATTTTCTTTTTTCCCCTTTTTTGTTTTAGACTGTCAGATCATGATCCTTCCCTAACAATCTTTTCTAGGACACTCTATTCACAAAAAGAGTGTGGAGCAAAATGAAAAACACAAACCAAATGCAACCTCGTCCTTTACATTAAACGAAAACTAGAAAAGCTTCGACACTGCACTTTGTCTGTGTGTCTGCTGTTCAAATGCTCTCTAATGTTTTTCAGGATAAGCACAGGAAAAACGGAAGAAAAATCAGCAAATGCAGTAGATGCACTGGCAGCAGTCGAAGAGAATAAAAAAAAGTTGAAATCCTTTTTACGTTACTCTATTTCACGCTTTTTTTCTTCTATTTTCTTTGGGATCCGATGACAACGCTGTCCTCTCTCACTCACTAGTGGCTGTAATCCTTTTTAAGCATATGCCAGGACATATGCAAATCGGCTTGCCGATATATATAGTGGATATGAGAATGAGCTTGGGAATTGTAGTTGTGATGGCAGCATTAGTCGAAAGGCGGGGATGATATGCAAATCTTTCTTGAAGGACACTGGATGTAGAATGTCGCGAAATTCAAGGAAACAGATGGAACGTCTGTTGCATGTTTCGGAAGCATGGAAAATGACGGCGAATATAGGATCATGTAAGTAGTGACTATACACCCGGTTGAATTGTTTTCAAGTCACATGACGCTTTCCAACCAGATAAACAAATCGAAGGTGTTGTGAATGTTTGACTGATTATCGAAGGGAAGCAGTGAGTACTGCTTGAGAATTTTAGAAAACTTTCGAGAAGGTCTTTGTTTTCAACAGGCGATTAATTGTTGATTCCACTAACTATATAAGTATTTTCACGGTGGGTCCTTTATTATTTTTCAAATTTTGTCAACTCTTCCATGAACTCTTCATACCCGAGTGCAATTTCAACTTTGATTTTTGCACTCGTTTTATCCTTTTTTTGCTTACATTTCCTAAGGTTCAATAGCGATTTTTTGGGATTAAGCGATACACTATGTTACGTTATACTTTCTGAAAGAGAGTGGGTTGCTGGCTGTAAATGTCCATAACATTACCCTTTCTCAACTCTGAGGGTTATGTTAAAAAAGCACATTCGATGTTAGTATGACTAATAATACTAGAATCCTTTATATTTGCCAATCGACATATGATGAAGGTAGCGCTACCAACAAAAATTTCAAAAATATAATACAACTCGTTCTTACCCTTGAGTATTTGCTCTTGGGTACCAGACCCTTGCAGTCTCTGATAAAGAATTGCGAAATAAATACATTTTAAACTTATTGCAAATCAACCGGTCTCAGAGGATGTTAAAAGGCGAGGCTTCCATCTATTGGCAATCGACGCCAAAAAGGGTCGTCAAATTTGCAATTGACTTGACCTGGTTGTGCTCGAAGGCCACCGTAATTCTAGGATTACGCAAACTTTGCTGAATTGACTCCATAATAAAGTTCCTAGATTTGACAAGGATCTTTGTTTTGATCTTCGTTTTATAGTTGATTTTGATTTAGATTGAGCCACTGCAAAATTCTTTATTGATGCTTCATTCTCGATAACTCATTTCATTTCATTTGCAGTGTCGAAGCTTTTCTAGTTTTCGTTTAATGTAAAGGACGAGGTTGCATTTGGTTTGTGTTTTTCATTTTGCTCCACACTCTTTTTGTGAATAGAGTGTCCTAGAAAAGATTGTTAGGGAAGGATCATGATCTGACAGTCTAAAACAAAAAAGGGGAAAAAAGAAAATAGACATGGATTCTAAGCGCCTCTAGAATCATCCTAGTACGCGGCTCAATGATGTCTTTACTCGACATGACAATAAATAAAGAATCTATTTCATCCTTTAGATTTTGATTGACCGACATAGCTGAATTGGCATGCAGACGTTAAATCAAATACATCCTGCTTGTCCAGCGGATTCACTTTGTTTGTATTTTGCGATTTATTTTTCCGAAACTACTTATTGTTTTGAAGGCTATGTTGATGTTTCTTATGATAAGTTGAAAAGTGAATATTCAATAAATTTGCTGATTTGTAACAATTTTTTGTTGTGTGGGTGTTTTTTCAGGGGTGTATAACTTTAAGCTGGCAACACTTTCTAATGCTACGTATAGTGACAGCTGTCATGCGTTTAATAGTTAGTTCAGTTTGTCATTTCATCATTAAAAGGTTGACGTCTGACCAACGTTTGTAAATTGTGCAGTTTTTTTTTCACGGTTCTGTTCGAGAAACTTATCGTGCAGTCCGTCGACTTTTTGGCTGACATAATCATTCATCAGGAAAATTAATTTGATTAACCATAGATCATTTCTGCCCCACGGTTACTCTCACTTATAAAACCTATCCATTCAGACGTTGTACAGGGCGTCATGAAGAAACCACAGCACTTGCGGACCGTAGTATCAATGAAGACCAAAATGAATCCATTCGACACCGTGTTCAACAATTAAACCTGTGTCCACCCACATTACGGAAAGTTTTGCGAAAGGATCTTGAGTGTTTGTGGCTTACGGAATCACACTCGTACAGGAATGGCAGCCGAATGATGGACCCAAGAACAAATTTCTGCAGACCCCGAATTACATAAGAAATTTTTTTTTAGCAAAGAGGCTTAATTACCCTTGAATGGCTACGTTAATAAACAAAACTGCCACAATTCGAGTGATAATCAACCACAGGTGATTGTGGTAGCACCATTACAACCGGAGAAAGTCAGTGTTACGGGTGTTTTTGAATTATTGGTCCATATGTCTTCATAAATGCTCAGAATAACATTAAAGTTATTGGTGACTACTATAGAAGCATGAAAAATAGAGGTCCAGAGGTCCTGTTGAAACCAGAGGTCAGGGACCTATATTATATATACAGAGCATATAGCACTATCGTGCTCTACAGTGAAACATTGACTTATTGAAAGAAACGTTAGTTGAGGGCATAATTTCTCTTTTTGGTCCTGTGAACTGGTCTGCAAAATCTCGTGAGTTAACACCACTGAACTATTCCATGTGGGGATACGTCAGATCACTCGTCTACGCCGAAAACCTAGAGATATTTGCCCTTTTGGTGGACAACACTCGCGTCGTTGTTGTTAACTTTGTTATTCCAGTGGTAACTTTGGTAACCAAGGACACTGAGAGAATTTCGTTAATTGATTTTAAAGCAGAGTATTCTTGAGCGTTTAGGAATCCTAAGCACACATCTGTCACTTGAAAGAATGTGTCACGACACAGCTAAATGTTTCATAATGTGTTGAAAAAACTGTTCCACACTTTAAAATTTCATACTAAGGATATTTCAAAAGACGAATACATGACACGTCCTGATGTAAAGACATTTCATGTAAAGCCTCTTCAACAAGGAATCATAGAAGATTTTTTGCACTCACGAGCAAGCATTTCCTTCACTTACTTAGGTATGATTTAAAGAAAGTTCTCCTCAGATAATGTGCATTAGGATAATTATGAGATAGTGCATTCGTATGCAAGCAAAAAAGAGGGTCTCCATTTTTTATGCAGAGTCTTCCTTGCTGAAGCTTCCTCCCATCTAATTACATGCCTCACAGGTAACAAGTTTCTTTTTTTTTTGCATTCATTCTATGAATTATGTGACATGATATTTTCCACGTACCAATGACACTTCCTTCCTTCTTGGTCTGAAATAAAAAGAAACTCTTTTCTTTTGACTTCAAAATGGAACTTCTAAAGGAGGGGGTGAAAGTGGAAAGAACGCCAAATGTCGTTGTATGTTGCATTTTAATTATAAGTTGTTTTCAAGATTGAAAAGTTAACTGGAAAATGAGAATAATGTAGGATTGCGATGTTAGGAGAGTGGACTAATTGGTTTTTCTTTTAACAGCATTTTGTATGATGTTGGTGTCACTACATTACAATTAAAAGAAAAGATAAATGTGCATGGTGTGATAGAGCAGGACTAGATTTTTACTTCTTCATTGTACAAAAGAGGGCTAGATGATGGTGGAGGGCGGCGGAAAGAATGAGGCTTGAATGCGTTTGGAATACTAGCGGGAAAATAATAACGAACCACCTGTTTGGCCCTGAACTAGTGCTCAAGAGTACCAAATTGTTTGAGTAGCCTGATCAAGAGTGCAGCTCTTATGTACCAGGATTTTTGAAAAAAAAACCTACTTTGACATTATATTTAATCACATAGTTAAAAAATATCATGAATCATAGCAATTTATTCGTTCTTCTTAGATGAATCCCTCATAAAAGAGCCACCGCAAAGATGTGGTGATTGGCAGGACATAGGGAAACTTAATCAACACAGAATACAACCTTTAATTTTTATCGACAGCGTAGCCCATATTTAATCAAATTTATGACGGAAGTGCTCACTAAAAGAAAATAACATTCCCGAAGAAGTAGGTAAGAGAAGTATCGAAGCATTGTGTTTATACTATTAGGTGGCATTGCACCTCCTTTTGTATTGATACTTGCAATTAATCAGTTAGTCGAAGACAGAAAACGCCAAGGGGCTCAGAATGGATTCGATTCGTCAGAACATTGTGATACTGATTCGCAGAAAGATCCAGAAAACAATTCCGAGTTTGTACAGGTCGTGTTTTGGCAACTACGTAAATATGTCAAAACCAACAAATTAAACACCAACGCAAACAATTTGAGGTTTATGATATACAAGCGCAAAAATAAGTAAGTAAAGTAAGTTTGGTGAACCAGTTCACTCTTTAAGATTCACTCTTGACAGCAAACCTTTGGTCTGCTCAAACTAATTGGTTCGCCACCAACTAGTGCAGAATCGTATTCAAGGACTCAAAACTCAGATAATCGGAGGCTTTTGGAAGGTTTTAATGGGCAGGACCTAGGAAATGAAAAAAAGAACAGAGGAGCTCGTCAGTCAGTAAGAGTGGGCTTTATTAAATTGCCACAAGTAACAATTGAAAAAAGGAAATTGGGCGAAATATTTTGGAAGGAGAAAAGTTGAGGTTAGAATGTCAGGAGTAATTGAAGGTTTGTCCAGCTCTGCCGCAAACCTGCCGAGAAGAAACACTTCATATGTTTGTGCTCCGCATTTGAATATTATAATAATGTTAGCCATTCTATGGAATTCTACCTAGAAGGATAAATCGATCAAAGAACTCATCTTGGTTTCTGTAGGTTGGCAGAGTCGACCACCTACATCAACTAAGCGTAAATCATGTGGCTGTTTCAAAATAGAGGTATTGAAGAACAGAACAATATTATCAAAGACAAAGTATTTAAACTGCCTGTTATACGTAGTTTAGTCGATATATGAATTCAACTTTAGTACTGGACTCGTAACTTTGAAAAAAAAAGTTAAGAAAACGTCAATATCGAACATCGCTGGGCGTGGATAGAGTTAAGACCGGCTTGTACGTTCCTGCTTGGCAATTGGCAGAAGTCCTTTACCTCCACACACTTTCAAACAGTCAAATAAGACCTATGATGGTTTGTTTGAACTATGCTTGAAGGTGACTATGAAGTATCTGAGTGATCTAAGTTATATATGTATATTTTCTGCTACATAACTAGCTTACCTAGATGACAGTTAGTTGCACTGGCCTGGGTAATTTGGATCTGAAGCGGGCTGAATTGAAAGTCTAAAGCCACTGTGATGTCTGATGTTTTTGATTGGATTACATCCATCTAAACCACTGAGGCATTCCTCAAAACATAAAAAATTTGAAATAACAAGCAGGAAGAAACTTTCAAGAAATATTATAACAGGATAAAATTGAAGAATTATAATAAAGCAATTTCGAATACACGTTCAATAGCCCTTGGACATAAGAGTATGCCAGAAAATTCACGACATCCGGGAGCATTAGAAAATAGCGTAAAAAACTATGTCAAGCCAAGAATGTTTTGCCTACGTTTAGTTATGTCCTACTGAATTTTAATTGCAAATGGAAATAAGGAGTATCAACCTTTACAGCTGATAATAAAAAGGAATCCCGATCGTTATACAACTAATCGTTTGTGATAAAATATTTGACAGGAAAAATGTGGTCAATTCTTGACTTTAACTGATTTCCTAGATGTGTCAAAAAGGCACCTCGTACAATGATTTCGATGTTCAAACTGGTCCTAATGAAGGTGTAGCACTTAGTTATTACTCGTGAAGCAACCTCATTCAATTTTGTTAGAAATTATGAGATGAAAAATTATGAGGAAAAATTACGACTTGACACCCCATAACCAATGACGAGTTGCTTAGAATCAGCCCTTTGATTGCTTACATAATAGTTCCACTGCTTGTGGAAATGTCGCCCTGCAATCAAAGTTTTATTATATGTCCTGACAATTGCTATCCTTAGTTTTTACATATAATAAGCCTTTTGCGAATAAACAAGGAATACTGTCGCGCTTGTCACATTATATATTGCCTTCTAGTCGTTAAGGGTTACATGAAATTCCATTCTTGAAAACGGAAAGCTGTTTGTATTAAGTGATGGCATACATCAAAAACAAATATTGAAATAAATAAATGAATCAGGTTCGTAAAGAGCTACACTGCTGCCAATTGATATATGTATATTTCAATCAGGTGAATCCTTGTTTTATTTCTTTTTTCCATTGAAACTACCCTCTCTCGTTTCCTATATTCACATATTATTTAGTATTTCACATCTTTAATTCAAATTAATATCACATTAACTCTAAGCCAAATCCATTCTTAGCCACATCCTTTCTTCTAAACACAAAAACCAGATTCTCTAAATATTCTCCTCACTAGTACCATCCGATTAAACTGACGAAGTAAACACATATCCAACGAAGCAACCGACTCTTGGGAATATTCAATATGGTTGATGTCTTGCGTCTATTCCTATCTCCTTACCAAAACTCCTAGGTAGGTATAGATAAAAAACAATCCTCAAGATTGAATGCTCCACACATACTATAGCATACATCACTGCCAACTATCAAACATTAATCCAAATTAATTTACTGTAATTAAAATCACCTTAAAGCTAGGTTATATATCAGGCGCTTAAGTGTTTAACATTTTCTCCACACTATGCGCTTTCCTGTACTGCACACTCTACCGTATAGATCCTGATGCTCGCACATAGCTTGGCGGACATGTATTCCCGCGTATGGATGGTTTGGGATACGTGCGGGTGAAAAAGATACAGTTTGTGGTACATTATTTAGTTTGTACGGTAGTCGGCTACTATCAGAAACAAAACAGGAAGAACAGTTGAAGTTGTCTAACTAGGATAAGGAGCAGCGAAACCCCATCCTTTGCTGAATTCTGACGAGTGCTATGAGAAGAGAATGATGTGGAAGAACCATTATAGTATCATCTAATGTACCTTGCATACCATCCTTAGCTATTTTCCGTCTGTTTATGCAGATGGATAAAGGTCGGACAAAGCAAATGGGTAGAGAATAATGTGGAGAGTATCGATAGATGCTTGCGATTTATTGGTTATTGGCAAGGTCAAGCGGGCAGGGAAAACGGGAAATACGTAGCACTTGAACCATGTAAGAAATAGGTTTGATGAAAGAGATATTGGAGGAAGACAAATATAAATGTTTTAGGGTACATAAGATGAAAATAAAGAGAATCACTTTATGCTGTTGATGGAGTCAACGGAAAAGTTTAAACTCCGAGGAAACCTGGATTTCAAAAGAACGCCTGATTTATCATTGAATTCAATCATATTTCATATATTATATCATATATATATTTCATATTATTTAAGTGAACTTTCTGGAAAGACACCTCATCGATGGTCCTTGAGAAAGAAAAAACACTAGCCAGGAGCCCATCTTATGCAGGTGACTCTATGACTGGAAACACCCGCACCCGCTACGAAGTTACGACAGAAGATAATTGCTCTCACCATGGCTTCTACAAAAGCACCGCAAGTCACTTATGGGAGGTGCCGTCACCTTCCTCGCTCTACCTGTACCATCATTTTCTACCTGAAAACTAGGGTCTTTTTTTTTATTTTCCTGCGCTACACGCCTTTGCTCGTTACTAACATCCTCAGCCCAAACTTCTGAGCCATGACTCGAACGCACTCGTTAGTGACAGTCTTTCACTCGAGGTTCGTTGGACCATTGTTGTCCATTGACAGCATTGACATTCCTGCAACAGACTTGAGTGCTGACGCCTGACGAAGATCAAAGAAGCTTTTTCTATCAAAACGTGAAGTTAAGGTGTT
The DNA here is from genome assembly GCA_954870665.1 of Stratiomys singularior. Lineage (NCBI taxonomy): Eukaryota > Metazoa > Arthropoda > Insecta > Diptera > Stratiomyidae > Stratiomys > Stratiomys singularior. Next base: position 109,423,104 of record OX940880.1, on the reverse strand, counting down.
TTATTGATCTTTTGACTCGACACTCAGAACTCCAACATGGATGGGAAGGGCCAGAGGAATAAGTTTCTCAACAACATCGTTTGTCAACATACGCATAAACAAAACAACAAACGAAGATTGCAGGAAATCAGCACAGGACTTGTCTAATTCGTAGGATGCTGGGGGAAGCTTATTCTAATCAGCGTGAAAAAGATGAATTCGGAGCTATATCAGCCCTTTTTCGAAATTCTAAAGGTGTTCCATAGACAGAGAATTACCGAAGCTCATATTTCCATTTTGGCACAGTTTGTAAGCTAGACAAAGAACCGTTTATAAACCTAGTCAACTCGCAAGTGACATTATGACATATGTCGCTTGACGCTCCATTGAGCTAGCGCAACGCAAACTAGGATTGATTCTATGTTGAGTAAGCCAATAGATCCGTGCGTTCCGTGCTTATAACAAACTGAGGTCATCATTCAGTGAAGAAGTGGTTTCCTCAGGATTACTCCAGATGAAAGAAGTGATCCTAAACTCAAATAAATCGATAAAATACATTGGCTTGATGACTAAATGGAAAATTAACTTCGACGATCATCTTGTAGTATTTACTCGCAGTTGCTTTATGGTCAAAACTGTTCGAACAATTCCTGATGAAGAGCTAAGAAGAGTGTACTTGTATAGGCGGAGTTAGAAAAAGAGGCTCATTCGAAAGGTGTGAAAAGTGACCCTGACTTTGTGGTGTTAAAAATGGATAAATGGAGAGGTAAGCGAGTTCATGTGGCTGTCCTGCTCTTTCAGTAAATGGTTTAATCATCGGTTAGCACTTTTTGAAAAGACAGGCGTGATCTCTGAAGGGAGAATAGTGGTTGAGGTGTTGACTTACAATATAAAACAATATATTGTATTGAATAACAAGCGGAACAGCGTATTACATTACGTGCGTACAAATCTTCTCGTAGAAACGAACATCAGCGACAGTTCGTTGAAAGAGAACATTCGGGTTCCTTCAACCCTAATATGCTTTTCCGTGAAATTAATGAGATCTAGCTCAATGTAATGTGACAAATAGTTTCAGCAGTATATTTTTGTCGAAATGGGAAGGTCGTTAGTTGTTAGTGCAATTACTTTGTGCCATAGGGTACACTGAGACCTAATACACTTTAGTTTTTATCAAAAATAAAAAGAAATTATATATTTTATTCTAAATCTACGATATTTAATTGTTTGGCAATTCAGATACCACTTGAGATAGAATGCTTTAATATGGATTTAGTTTGGTTAAATTAATTACATTGTTCAATGAAATCTTTCAAACTTCTAAGTGTCAAAGTGTCAAACTTCAAGATATCAACAAATCGGTTCTTGGAATTCTTATTGCACATGATTACACGTAATATACCGAAAACATTGATTTATTGCCTCGTTACTTGTAGCGAACTTTTTTTTTATGCTTTTTCAATGCTAATAGTTCGGATTGTTTTATTCAAAAATATTTTCTTTTTGATTTTAACTTATTTCTCATTAGCCTCAGGTAACTTCCCTTCAGAAATCACTTCGAAATAACTCTCCAAACATGCACTCACTCAAATAACGCCGCTGCATTTCCATACATTATACAGGACCTTGGTATATTTTTTGAGTTCTGAAATGATGCCTCTTGATGAAGGATAAGCACAAGTTTTTGGTAAATGATACATTAGATAAATTTACTCCTATTCGTTTCTTACGAATATATTTAGTCTAATGATAATTATTGTGCATAACCATTCACATGTACGTATACATACACATACACATATGCATATAACGAAACGTTTGTGAATATTCTTGCATTTCAACGTTTCTTTGCTGTTTATTACCTACTTTAAGGGATGACTTTATCCAGGCAACAATGCCTATATCTGCGGTTATTTCACTGCTCATGAATACCTCAATAAAACGAAAAGAGAAGGTGAAAGTGAGAGTCCGATGAAATCCTAATTTATAATGGCAAATAATTTTCTTGGACAGATCTCTTTTTCTGGACAGAACGTTTCCTGCTATGGAGAAGAAGATGTTAGAGGAATTCTTTGGGGAGTTCGAAAAGGTCTTAACACTCCAAATGATACGAAGACACAAAAGCAAAAATACGTTACAACGTAGCTTAGAAAAATCTTCCTTGTAGGAAACGTATTTTTTCTGGTTTCGCCAAGTTAATCGTCGTTATTTATTTTTTTTGTAGTTTATTAATAGCACAGATCGCCCCGGGCAAGTTAATACTCAATGGAATTCATGTGACTCCTTGCTAGCTATAAAAATTGTGTCATTATTTACATGTTTCTTCAAATTATTTGTTGTGTATCCATTTTTCTTTTGAATTTGTTGGTACGCTTTAGTTTTTTTTTCAGATTCTTAATCGCCTAGCTTAGGCAGAACTAACATTTAATGTTGCGTTCTAAACAGCCATGATACAATACAGGGCAGAAGCCAAATGCATGGCTTGTGCGCGGCTTATTATTTTCTGAAAGTGATATTTAAGGATGCGTTCATTCCCAATGGGCGCCAGCCAAGTGAATCAGTCAAATGTATTTCGTCATCCAAGATCAAAGGAAGATAGTCCGTTGCCAAACAGTTAATGATGATAATGTGTGAGTTTTCCCGTGTTTACGATTTCCAACTTATCCTTTATTGACTTTCCATTTAAAACATAAAAATATCAAATACATTAAACTTTTCAAAATATCAGCAACATTGAATTCTGACTCAAAATTCTTTCCCGCCAATATTAAGCATATCTAAGATGAATATTACAAGCGGTTTCAGCGATGTATATTAGGTACAAGCGATTGGGATTCCTCTTCAAGACCTGTCCCTTCTCGTCGACCGTAAGACTTTCCTGTACGCACAACACATTCATACCTGTGAGAGAAACACTGACTTTCGAAAAGTAAAAATACTACTACAAAACAGCCGAGGATTCATAGAGAAACCAGTGAGCATCATCAGGATCATACTTCAGCAAAATTACATCGAGTTCGACATCGAGATCTACATTAGTAAGGATGGACTGGGAATGGGATACCCAATATCATCAATCATGTCCAAAGTATTCTTACAAATCTAGAGAAAGCGCATATACTGATAATATTGGAAAAGTTGAATGTAATAGACTGTAAACGATATGTGGGTGACTGCTTCTTGATCATCCACTCAGGAGCTTTAGAGTAACTCCTCATCTACATGAACATTATCGATAACAATATCAAGTTACCATGCAAAAAGAACCAAACGGAGACTTCATAAATTTGACCATCATAGACAAAATGAACCCCTGAGGGCACAAAATTTACAGGAAACCAACTTCTACGATCCACATCACACAAGCTTCTTCGAACCAGCCTGGTTAGAAAATTCAATGACGCTGTCTTACAAACAAAATAAGGGACGAAGACTAGACATGTCACAGAAACTAGAAATCAACAAGCAAAGTAAAATGCACGAAACCATAATAAACGAACCACTAGTGACTCTACTGACCAACGCTGACACAATTTTCCCCTTACTAATTTCCTCCGCGATTAGTAAGGGTTGAACGTAACTGTTGCATCTTTAAACATATGCGCATCGTCACAAGGATCTCAAAATGAGCTGAAGATGACTGCACATAACCGAAACGCGTTCTCGACAACAAAACAGCAAGGCTCAATGGACCCAATCAACAACAATCACAATTTATTTGTTGTTGCTTGGGTCCACCGGGCCTGGCCTTGGATCAGATCCATCTTTCTAAGAATGTCAATCATCTGCTTTGAGTTTAGCCATCCCAATTCATATTCGACAATGAAGCACCTTCTTAGATTAACTCTTCCTCTGCGGTAAAGTGTTTGGCAATGTCCTGACCGATGCACTGGCTTGAGTTCTGCGAAATTGCAAACTCTGCACACACAGTTTGCTTACAGCGTCTTTTTCTTGAGATGTTCTCGGAGTTACGATGCCCTGTGAAGATCCTAGTGATGTAGGCTCGAAACTTCTTTCCGTCATAGACGTCGAGACACAGAGAATATCGTTCATCGTTTAATCTATGGCTAAATTCACTAGAATTTAATGATTCTGCAGATTTGCTTAACTCCTTTTTCGTCAATTATTGCACTGAAAACCTTCATTAGTTTCTTCAAATTAATCAACCCTTCGAAGGCGCTTTAATTTCATAAAATTATCCCAAGATTCTTGAACTGTAAAATAAGCCTAAATATGTATGCTGCAAGATTTTCGGTGAGTAGTAGAAGTTTCAACAATCTCTAAGTTATCTTCCGCTACCAAACATCTATCCAATATTGGATGAAATTAATTCGGTATAGGGACATTTGATCCCATTACTCTCACCACACAAAATTCAACCTTTATTTGTTCCCCAATATCATATAAAATTATATCGATAACAATCGGAAACCTAAATAGCAAATTGAATTGATCCTTATGTAAGGGATTTACTGATGTGAGGCATTATATGTATGAGTATGTATGTATGTATATTTCATAGAGATGACAACCATGTGAATTTAACCGACCAAAAATCTTTTATGAAGATTGATAAGTTACATATAAGTAATTGTAACTGCAGTTCTATTAAGGCATGCCCATGTGCTTGTATATAAATACGTAAAAGGAAATTAAATCAAATTTTGATACGTTGCAGACAGGTTTTGTCGCTGATTATCATTAAAACATATATCAAATACAAAAATTCAATCAATTTCATGAAACCGTTTTTAGGCTTTTTTAACGATGTTAGTATCTTCATCTTAAGTCAAAAGAGGATATGAGAAAATGAATATATTTCCTCTTTGAGACATTCCAAATCTCAGGGATAATAATTTTGATTTCAGCGTTTTTGAATTTTTTTCTCCAAGTTTAGGTAACTCCATGATCTCGTATTGGAAGAACACCGTATGTACGTATTGGTTACGTACTGAAATTTTGTCACTACCATGATAATGCCCTGGTTATCCACTGGTAAATATTTGGCCCTGTTCAACTTCTTTTGTTTCCTAACCTGTAAAGGTCACCCGCTGCGCAAAAATTGGAGTTGAATCCGAATGACGTCGTTACCCATGAAGGACTATTTTGCAGACCTCAAGAAAGTGTAAGTGTTAGTGTAAGTTGAAGTGTATCGAGGTACGACAAGACTATGCTGAGAAATAATCTCCACGTTTCCCAAATTTTCGGTATATTTTGTAGGCTGAGAAGTTATCGGACCACCCTCGTATTCAGGGTTAACCCACATAATTTAAAAATTTACTAAAGCTTGTTTTTAGTCCTTGTGACATCATTCGTTTCGCTGTAATTCCTGGAAATATAGCACTTAAATGTCAGGTAGAATTCTATGTCTACCATTTGAAAGCACAAATCAACTGAACCGCAGAAACCCCATGGAAAGTGAAGGGATTCTTCCTATTTGACTGGACTTCAAGGTTATGTTTGGTTTATTTGGCTTTTTTATACATCTCCTTCGAACATTTACGATTTGCCATTTTAAAGCCGACCTACGACCTTCACGTTTGTCGAGTATCTTTCAATCTTTTTCTAAAATTTGCATCTCAGCTGCTTTCACTTCATTTTTGAAGCCACGTTTTTCAGTCTTACGTTTACAGCTACAATTTCGAAAGGTTTGTCTGTAGTTCAATCGCTGGTTTTCCACATTTTCATGCAACATACATATGTATATTCTATGTGACAACTGCCTAATTTATTGCTGGAAGCCGGTTTATTCTGAATTTGACGTGTTGAGCTTCAGGGGAACGATAGAGAGAGTTACACTTTCTTTGGAAAATTTATGACCCTTAATAACTGCTTTAGTGATGAAATCTACTAATCACGTACATATAATTGTAGGAATTATCTATTATTAATATTATTAAGGCAGGAAAACCAGAATAAAGAGAAAAGCAAATAAATGCATCCGAAGAGTAGCGAATTAGATAATTAAGAAAAGAAAATACTATGACGACCAGTTGAGAAGCATCGATGCTAGTCTAGCGAGCAACAATAGAAGACAAGCGTACAAAGTAGTGAAACGCTTGAAGCGAGGTTATCAGCCCTAGATCATTCTCAGCCGTGAAGACTTTGGCAAGATCATCAATTATGTAAGCCGGATTATGGAAAGATGGGGTTCAAATTTAACTCTTTGATCCTTCGCACAGCTACAGAGCATTAGAGCCCATAGCTGTAGATATCCCTGGAGAGTCTCTATTGGTCCCACCTACTCTACATGAAGTCTGTTCCGTCATCAAAGCGCAGCAGAATAATAGAGCTCCGAGCGATAATTAGATTCCAATGGAGCTTATTATATGGTGCGGGCAGTGTTCAGAAAGCCATCCATAAAATCATCCAGCAAATCTGGCAAGACGAACATATGCCAAACGAGTGAAGCCATCAATTATATTTCTTAATCACAAAAAAGCTGACAAAATACAGCGAGAAAACTATAGAGGCGCATTACTACGTTGTGCGGAGTACGAAACGTTTTCGAAGATCTTAGAATAAAAAATCAGATCATAGACCAAGATTATTGTTGGGGAGTATCAAGGTGCCTCCAAACTTATAGATCAACTCATCGACGCCTTTGACACAAACATCAAACTAAAGCAGGAAGATAATCTGGCTCCTATGCTGTACAATTTGGCTTTAGAATATGTCATAAGAAAGCTATCTGTCGATACGAGAGGTACAATGTTATACAAGTCAAGCCAAGTGATATCCTTTGTGGACCGCATAAGCAATTTATCACGGTTGCTAATTACCGCCCAAAAACTTTTCCCGAAACATGATAGCGGAGCAAATCTAGTAGGTCTACAAATTAATGCAAAGAAAAAAAACTCATGACGCAGTCGAGAAATATGCCTCAAATTGCCAAAATGTAACAATTGCCGATTACAGTTTCGAAAATGTCTACGAATTTGTGTACCTGGGCGTCAAAAAAACGGAAGCTGCAATGGGCTAGCCATGTAAAACGCATAGACGAACAACGGATACACAAAACAATATTCGTTGGGAGAACTGAAGGGCGGAGATCAGTGGGGAAACGGAGGAAATGCTGGTCTGACTTTGTTGACGAAGACAATTCATCGCTGCTTGGATTTCAAAATTGGAGGACACGGCCAATGAACCGAGACAGTTGGAGGTGGATGCTGCACGAAGTAAAGGCAAGAGAGGGGATGTAGTGCTACGAAGAAGAAGAATAATTAAAAATGTGTTTGTATTAGAGGTGCTCACACTTCATGTTTTGTTAATCCATTCACTGAATGATGGCATTGACGAACACCTGCCGTATTGCAAATTATAAGTATTTTAGTATATATTTTGACGGCCTAACTTTTGTGACTTGGCTCATTTAATGCTCTTTAGGGACTCTTTTGCAAGTAGGAGGTGTTCCTGTATGTTGGATACTAAACGGACTGTTCTATACTGAATCCTATAAATATTCTATATAAGAATGCGAATAATTCACCCGAACGTCGGGCGTCACTTTTGTTGTAATTTCAAACGGAATTAAACTCTTTTCATCATTGATATTGATATTCAAATATTCTTGAAGCTTAAAAAACCATTAGCTATTTCTATAAATGAGAAATTAAGTCCTGTAGCCCCAAATAGAGTACATAAGTATCTAGCACTTTCATTATGTTTACAAAATATTCTAGGCAGAATTTCTTTGAATTATCAGGATGAATTAAAAACTGCATCATGGAAATTTTCACTTAAATTTCTCACCATTTTTTCTATTCGAAAATTGTTTGGGTATCTTTACTCCTTCTTTTTTTCAAGTGGAAAACAGGACGGACGAATTTTCTCAATTGAAGACACTCTCTCGTGTAACGTTTTCGAACTTTTTACAATCAAATTGTACTCAACACAAGAATGCAAGACGAAAACGAATCTGAACTACAAAAGATATAGAAGAAAATAGCAAAAAGATCTTTTCTCTGATTCTTTTCTTTTATGACTTGTTTGCTCAACCGCAAATGTAATTACCGAATGGGAATACCACCAGCAACAAACAACCACCGATGGACATCCATTCATACAAAAGTTGTCTCAAGTCCACACGCTGCTGGCGTGATTACAATTTCGAAAAGCAGAAAGGACATCTCAACAAAAGAGGCAGAAAATGGAAATCATTACTGTATGTATGTTGCGAAGTAAAGCTTTGCGAATGTTTGTTTGTTGGTTGGTATGTTTCTTTTCTGCAAATCGTAGAAGACAGCCAAATCTTGGAGTGGAAATTTTATGTGATGACAACACTTTATGATTATTTGCATCGTTTAAGTTAGTCCTTTAAATGACGATGAAACATAACTAACCCCGAGAGCAGGACAAAGCCAACCTACACTCGTTTGGGAGTTTCAAGAAATGAGGTCGGGATCGTCTGACTAAATGACTTTGTTAAATTATGGCCAGAATGTATCCTTTTTAAGTGCGAAACAGTTACGAATTCATGGCATTCTGGTAATGTTGGAGTCTTTTCGGAGGATGTTTGTCCAAAATAAGTCATCATATATCGTTGGGGATTGTGAGTGTGGGATGCTTGTTTTGGACTGTTGTGGAAAGTTGAATGATAACATTTTGATGCATCGTTATTGTGTGTTTGCCTTTGTATTGTCTTGCTGTTCCGAAAGAAAAAACCAAAAGACAAAGTACCATTTTGTGGACATAAATGTGCACGGTAATCGATTCGTTTATGTTAACATTTAAACCCATTGATTACTTAAGGACTGGCGAAGTGCGCGAAAAATTAATCTAGTAAATCACTATCTATGTAAATTTACCAGCAAACGCTGCTAGGTATAACGTTTTATTCACATCAATGTACTTAATCCTTCTCGTCCAAGTCAAATCAAGGGAAATGCTTTGGCATATGAAATTTGATAATAACGAAGCCCGATTACATCGAAATGCCAACGGCTAAAACCAATAACGTATCCAGAATTGCGAACATATCTGCTGTCATTCGCACATAAACGTACATCCTTGCAACTATCGAGACAACAAACGTATTTGCCTGGAACGGAGTATTAAATCGGGTTTGCGTATGTAATCGAACACAGTTGCCGTGTTTTCCTGTATAATCACATCGTTCTGCCAAAATTTCGAAACCACTAACTAAACACTCGGGGAATAGTTTATGTTATGATAGCGTTTAGAGATCCGCGTAAGTGGAGAAAAGGATTTCGCAAATCGATCGCTAAAATATGGACTGTTTGTTGGTACTCTACTGGTACTCTGCTGGTAAAATGAAAACTTTCTATTTGTTAGTTTGTTATTGAGATGACTTTTTTCTAATATTGAGGACAAAGAAGAATTTTCAAAACAAATATCCTATTTAGAAGATCTTTTTGCTACATTATTATTGCCTTTTGACTGAAAAAAATGCCCAGAGTTCCGAAACAATTCATCTTGACTTTCTCTAGCAATATTATACGTTCCGCAAGTAGTAAATGCTCTGGTTAAGATAGGAATCTCAACATGCGACACAAATAAGGCTGGAAACTATTAAGATCAGATCTTACAGTCGATCCCGGTTTCACCATGCACATTTACCATGCTGGGACGATGCAATCGCCACCATTGGTACTATATCTGCGATTTCCTACTTTACAGGGTAATGACTAGCAGCCCGACGACTCATTGATTTATGCCAGCCGATATTTAAAACCATGGTCCTTCATTTTAAAGGGCCAATCTTATCATTCGGTTGCTTTCTTATTTTGTTTCATGGAGACAATAGTGCACGCCAATTTTCATAAATTTTTTGTATTCTCCATGGGTTATTCCTTCTATAGCCTGCACCGAAATGGCATCAAAAGTTCAAGATTTTGTTCGAAAAACTAAAAGGCAACCTTCTAGTGTCAGTAGTGTTCACTGCGTCATATAAACATAGACATGTCTGTTGACTCAATAAATATGTACGGCTCCATAAGATAGAGCAAAGTTTTAAGCAGTGGATAAATCAGGAAAAGACAATAAGCACAAAAGAGCATGATTTGCTAGTTAATCTAGACCAAGAATATTATGCAGTTATTTTATTTCTATATGTCACTTTTTTCTTTCTATTCTTGTATAGAAATCAAAAAATATTTTCCTTCGTAAAATATTTCTTCATTACTAAGCTTGTCTAGGCATAGAAAAGGTCTCAGCTACATCTTCCTCATATTTATTCTCACAAAAGACTACGATTTTTGCACGAAAATTCCAAGCTCACTTAAGTTTATCATCAATAAGGTACTTAACATTTAAACTGTCCTTGCTTTACAACTTCAATGAAAAAGTAATATCCTTGAGTTGAGTACAATAGCAATTTTACGAATATAATAAGCACCGCGTTACTTTTATGACAACTTCTTTTCCGCTGTCTTTTTCGTGTCCCCTCTCCTTGCCGCATAATTCATTCTATGTCCGAAAATTTCCAAGGATAAAGGCAACGATACAAGAAAACAATTTACTGCTTTCAAGTGGGAAAACGCTTGAGTTTTAAATTAATTCAGGCAGCTTAATTGCAATGAGTACTCGTTGTCGTCGCAGCTGGACATCTCAATATATCCTGTTGTGTTCATCTTAGCGCTTCTAAGCAGGAAACATTTAGTTCACAGCACCAGGAGCATTCCAACTTGACGGCGACTGGTTGAAGTTACAATATTCGACTCTTCTATCTTCATAAGAGTATCTTTCTTGGTCTTAACTTTCTTTCCGGCTGTTGTGGAAGATGAATTTGACTGAGACAACCGTAAGATGGCAATTACGCGTTGAATAGTCACCCTGGGGTTTCTGCCATAACCGAATGCTGGCCACCTTCATGACCAGAAAACTCACTCATTCCCAGCGAGCTTTAAGCCGAATGAACATGCATTACGTGTTATAACACGGACAAATTTTTTCGTCTCCTTTAGATTCATCTTGAGACGTTCCATCTTCTTTGTTTTTTTTTCCTTCTCGCCAAGCTATGTAGGAGCCATATCGTTGTAAGTATTTTTCAGATGATCGTCCAGAGAATATGCAATTATTTTGGATTAAAGTCGATTTTTGTGTTCTTTACTGACAACTTACTGCCGCCTGGATATCACACGATTCCGTCTCATGGCTCGAATTTTGTGTGGAAATCTCATTGACTGATGAATCTTAATTTGAATAATTCAACGTGCTTCCAGGCTTATTCGGTCATTTCTACACAAATTTCAGGGCAGTAATTTTTTCTTACCTAGATAGGGCCGGTGTACTGAATAATTTGTGAAAATGAGCTTACCTTTCTTTTGAAATTGTAATGATTTGGCTCAAGAATGGAGGAAAATGAGGAAGCGGAACTAAATGCGAAAACACGGGTCGCTTTAAGGCAAATAGAAGTTTATAATAGACAAAACCTTGTTTTTTCTTACATCCTGATGTTATGGTGACTCAGGAAATTATTCCTATTTACAGAATGCTTCAAACAGAGCGCTTCTAGTTTAATTTATTACATAAACGCAGCTAATACTTAACGCATCCAGACGTTTCCAAATGAAAAAAGGAGTCTCCTTTCTTGAATCTATGAAGGAAATCCTGAAAATATTACTGGTCTCTTTGTTGGTCTGACGTAATAGTTCACATAAGAGCTTAGTTCAATGCAGTACACGGTAGACGTATGAGAGCAACCTCCTTCGAGAAACAGACGATCAGAGATCTGATACGAACAGAGAAAGAAAACGATCTAGCCGGGACTATACTTCACCTCAACAATTGTCATTAAATCATCCATCGCAGCTAACGGTGGTGAAATTTAAATTTCACTGTCACCAGCGAGTTTGAACCCATCGCCTGCTACTCAGAAGGTGAGCACCCTAACTACTAGACCATCCAGAATGCTGCTAGTCTTTTTGGTCCGAAATTTTCTAAGTTATCGTTGAGGTTGACATAAAATTTTAAGATGAAAATTGGATGTTTATCAAATATAGGAACCAAAAACTTTAAGGGTAATACATCAAATGTGCATGTAGTGAGTACTTGGAAGATATCATTTTGAAAGTGTAAGAAGCATGTTTCGTTTGAAAAAAGTCAAAATGTTATTATGTAAGGCGCATTTTCATTTTCAAAATACGCTCAAATTAGAATTTCCTGTTCATCTAGGCTATAGCAAGGGTAAACGAAAGCGAGAGGGAGAGAGAGATAGTTGCTGACAATTAAAAATGATACGATACGTCAAGCGTTGAGGCTATGGAAACTTATGACAGCCATATAATTCAACGTGTATTAAGTTTCTCCAACAATATTGAGCATCTCAAAAAACTTAAATGATGCTGGAAACAATTGTCTTGGATTTCCGGCAAATGAAACTATTGTCTTCTGAGTTGGTAATAAAACGACATCCTCCGAAGGTTCCCTGAAAAGTTTTGGCATGAAGTCATAGTTTATCTAGAAAATAGTCAAGTTATGTTTTAACTCTCATCAACACTATCTATTTACTCTCTATCTTATTTAATTTTCAATCCTTTTTTGACAACACCGTATTTCTATGACATTACTCAACACAAATCCTTACATTATTTCAATTGTCTCACGATGCCTAGTAGCTTCCTTTTGTTGAAAATACATCTCTTAATTTATTTTCCAAGGCAAAACAAATTGGTATTTTCGTCAATCCAGGATATAACTCATGTAGTATTGGTCCAATTAGAAAAAACCTAAATAACTTTAATACGTGCTTCAGCAAAGAATTAACACATTCCTAAAGATGAAAAAACTTTAGTTCGTTTCTTGTGACTGAAATCAACTGAGGAAAATTCTGAAAATTGTTTGTTGGTGATGCAACATTGTAGTCATCCAGGCATTCAATGTTAGGATGCTAGGTACCCACTTGGCAAGGCTACATTCTATGTGTGCAGCAAGTCTTGCTGCAACAATCTCGAGCCAAAACAAGCAAATCACCATGTATGTCTGCACTTTTTAAAACCTTGTTGGCAATGTCAGTCACGTATTAACTCGTCTACGACAGCAATGTCCTACATGCAGGACAGTTGGTAGTCTATCATCTGATTGTATCACGGCAAAATTTATTTTTGAAAATTCTCCTATGACAGCATACATTTGCAGTATTTCGGTATTGACGTCTCGTTTCATGAAGTGTCTTGTCAATCGAAAGACAGTGATGATGATAATTACATTAAGGAATAATCTGCAATTAATCTGAGAATCGATTAGTCTACTCAAACGGATTGAAGGACCGATTCCATCGTTTATTGTGTAGGTGTTGCCAGAGAGAACACCATTTTGGTGATTGCCAGTCATTGACCGTTTATCAAATTAGTTATTGAGGGTGTTTCTAGTTTTTTATGGTCGTTGCAATGTTCAAGGATCCGACTGAACTGAGAAGTAATCTCTACTGTATAGGAGCCCAACTGATTGGTCTTCTTCATCAACGATAAAACACCTGTCCTGCATCTTAAGTAAATTGACAACCCGCTGTTATTAGACGCAATCGTGAGCAATCGGCGCTTCCTGTTCCTCGAGTATACTATTCTTCCACAACAAGCCAGCTGTTGAGGTTTAGTTTCTACCATCTGCTACCAACCAACGTAACTACCAGAAACGTTGGTAGTATCTCGTTTGAAAAACACCATGGAATTATTTTTGCACTCGAACCAAAGCTAATTCAAGGAGTTCTTTTCTATTGTTTATGGTGATAGTCGCGATGGCTGTGTGAATTTATGGACACCGGTTGTGCCATTTTTCCTGGTTCCCATGGATCATACGAACAATCGTTGCTTGCCACAGACTGGGAAATTATATACGTATTTATATCTTTGCACTAGTCGGTATCCTTGGGATGGAGTGTCCCCCCTCTGTTTTCGTTCGCGTTTCAGCCACGCTCTTTCTGTCTCTCCTCTCCTGCAAAATTTAGTTTGGCTCTTTAGTCCTGTTGCAAGCGTTATGCTTTTCCGTCATCTACGAATTAAAGTGTGCACGATGCACAAAACAATTAATTGGTTTCTCCTAGGAAACTTTTGCATAAATTTCTTACGTGTCCTTGCTTTCTGTATTTGTAATGAGAGCAAGCTGCCGAGGCAAGTACTTTATTGCGCCGCGCGAGAAGAATGTACAGCAACAACTGGTTAGTCACGTCCATGTCGCTGCGTCTGAAAGGATTGGGAAACTTCTTGAAAATTTAATCTCGATGAAAATTCTTTTATCGGATTTTCAATTTCACGCCCGAAAAGCATTCAGATGAAGTGATGTCTAGAATGGTGGTTAATTTGTTAAGGATGATATGCGATGATAATTTAGATGATGCACAGATAGAAGTTTACATTAGGTAGATTATTTATGACCCCCTTGTTTTTGGATGTTGAAGCTTGAGTCCTTGTTTATTTTCGAAAATTATGCTGGTTTGATTAATGCAGGACATACCTGTCGTGGTATTTTTTGTATCTTTTGCCGTGAACCAGGAACAACGTTTATTAATTTCATTAATTTGACAGTATTAAGACATTTTTTAGAATAAAGTTTTCCAAAATTATTGAAAACTTTTAATCACCGCTTTTGTAATCTTTCATGAGCGCTATCCCATTAAGTGCGCAAAGGTTTTTTTATTTTAATCGATGGGTTTTCGGCCCTTTGTGCTTTTTCCAAGCGAGCAGATTTCGTGGTCGATTTTCTTCGTTCCAGTCAGTCAATCTAAGGAACTGTAGACGTAATTGTCAAAGTGTAGAATTCGAGCTTTTGGTTAAAAAAGCAGCATCGAATTTTATTATTCGCTTTGGAATCTTTGTGATGAAGACAAAACGCTATTGAAGAAAGTGACAATAGAAGTAAATCGTCGAAAGCACTTTGGTTACTATCTAACGTACCAAAAAATTTTAGAATTTCAATGTCAAAACTATTTAATTTGTAAATCGTATATTTTAAAAGAGTAGTGAGCTAAGTTCTCATATTGATCAACCACTACCCGTAGTAACAGTCCAAAGAAGTCAAATATCGATGAAATTCGGTCTATCGCTTCACAAGATTAGGTAATTATTTCGAAAGCAAGTGTATTGTCTGGAACTAGGACTTCAATCTTTTGACTGATTCAAGTTTCATTTCTTTTGGGAATCATGGTGGAGTATACAAAGACGGTGGATAAATTATTTTATTTAAATTTGTTCCAGGTAAAGCCAGCAGGGTCATGATTTTTACTGTGACTGTGTTAAATTTTACACAACGTTTCAACGTTTTAACAGATCCAAGTTTTTAAAGCTGCTTTGTACCAAAATACTAGTCTATACAAAAACTATATAAAATAAGGAACAGAAAATGCAAAAACTCTAAAGAGGTCTTACTCGGGTTGAGTCTTTTCAATGCACCAAAAAAGTTCTTAAATTTTGAACATACGTGAAACAACAGAATTTCAAATTTCCACCTTATTTTTCCGTTGAAATCGTTACAACAATTAACCACATTACCAATCACAATCAAACATCTCGCACAAGGGAAAAGAAAAAAAGCCGGAAAAATAACTCTCTTTCGCTTAATTGACATCTATTAGCCACACCTTATCGAAGTACTCCGATTAAGAATTCCTGAAATTCACCCAAGCTATCAGCTGCAAGCAGCATTGGCTGCTTCACATGTCTGGTCTTATGCCAAGCAACTGTCCTTTGGTCGAAGCCGCTGTCATTCAGATTAAGACTCCCCATGATATTTCAGATTATAAGCGTATTTTCAAACCCCATACTACACCCCAAATTCTATCCACAGCTACCAGCCAGCTATGTTTCTACGATCCGGATTAGCCGAGCAGTTACATGTCGTCTCTTCGATTTCCAAACGTATATCCTTGTTGTACTCTCGATGCTCACTCATCCTGCGCTATAGCAGATAGATGTACTGTACTTATATGTGATTTCATACCATATCTCATCCTGGTGGCTGCATCCAATGCATACACGTCTATTATATGGGACAAATTTTAGCGAAATTAAAAATCAATTGCGGGGAAAATCCTCTCGATTAAACGACAAAGCGTTTTTCACCGTCTTTGTTTGAAGCTTATATCCTGACTCAACTAGAGAACTTTAGTGGGAGAACTTTAGTATACCCATGCAAGGATAGGTATATGGGACAGTTGTCAGAACTGACCAAAGCAGTTTTGGTAAGCGTCAGCCTTTCTGTAGTGTTAGATAGATAAGTTGAGTTTGCTTTGTTCGTATCCTTTTCCCCGTTATTTCAACGACTAGATGAACCTGAGCTCAAACATTTTCACTGCTGATTGGTACTGCAAAAAAGTTAGCGTGAAATAATCTTGTTTTTTTCACAGTGATACGGGATCGGGATGTAAGTTTATCTGTTGGATAGCTAGTATTTGGAGCTGAAGGCTTTGTAGCACGCGAGGATATGAACAATTGTATTCGTAAAGAAGCAAATATTAAATTAATTGAAATTATTATACGACAAAGTTTATCCTGAGTAACCTTAAAAATTTCCATCATCTGAGGCGGCCGACTGTGGTCTCCTGAAACATTTTACGAAGGAGATTCAGCTTACTCAGGGTTCATGATTACCGCCTGGGGAAGAGGAAATTAAGTTGTAAATATTTTTCAAAAGTTAGAACCAAATGGCTACCATAGCTCTATTTGAGTGAACCTGATAGATTCTTGTCAAAAAAGTTCCTTATTCCCTGCTTAAGATCAACTACTCAAAGTCAGGAGGCGTTAAATAGTTTACATTTAAATCAGACGTCTTAATGGCATTCCGCAGTTTGGAGCCAAAATGATGAAAGACAAAACTAATTCGGGAGCCGTACCCTTGGTTCCTACTCCCATAGGCCAGGTATTAAGAAAACCATTTTACGTGGGAATTACATACCACAATAAATAAATCTACTTCATTCAAACTAATGAATGTTCTAAGCACTTCGCAAACTCCCTTTGTAGATCGCCGAGAACAAGCTGAATTTATTGGAAGGTAAGAGTGATCCTTGAAACTGAAATTTCTGCATTTATTAACGAAGAGTATAACACATAAAGACCTTTAAATGCGATCAGTTGATATGAAGGCAACACAATATAACTAATGATCGCTTTCTGACACTGAATAACTGACTAGCGTTGAACATTTTCAAAATCCTACGAAAGAAATTAAATGACAATGGTAGGTTGAGAGAATTCTCCATTTTTTTCGGGAGAAATCTCAAATATTGGAAACTACGCATTGCTGATTTCTTTTCAATAATATGCTTGAAAAATTCTTACTGAAGGCTTATCCATACGTTTTGACAGAATACTTGTGGCATACCTTTACATATACAGTAGTCCGAAAAAGTTTGCGTACAAGCTGTGCTCATATTACTTTATTCAAAAAATTATTAAATTATAAGTATTTGAACAAAAATTCGCTCTTTATTTACATATTGCAATTCAGGTTTCGTTAAGACAAATAAGCGAGCGGCTATTCAAATATGCAGAACTTGCTTTCGTCAAAAAAACAAACCTATTTATGGAATTGCAGTGGCTTGTTGGTATTTTCGTGAGCAATTGCAATTCGGTTCTGCCCATTGGTTAGTGATACGCAGGTATAATGATTGTATAAATGAAATTTTTATGAAATTTTACACACTCTATCGCTAGAAAATGAATTAGGAAATCTATTCACGATGTCTTCGAAAATTTAGCAGCCTTAATTCCTAGATTTTTCTCTACGTCACCACTAATGGAACGTTTCTCGATCAGTCAATTTAGAGGCTCATTACGAACAAGACTTGAAGGCGGGCGATCATTTCGACTTCTACATTTCAATTAATCTTTGAATTTAGATATTTAGCTCTGTCTCCATTTGAGATTTTATTAGACAGACCACTTAGTCACACAAATACTCCAAACAATACGAAAAAAAAAACGTTCTACGCCCACTTCAGTCAAAAATAGTTTCAGATTCGCCTTTTTGGTAATAGTTGTTGCGATTCCCTTCTTCCACATTTGTGCACGATTTTTTAAATTATTTATCGATTAAAACATTTCGCAACATTAAATGAAATAACCTCAAAATTTGTCAGTTATTGCAGACTTCTAGTTCAATCGCAGATATTTGAATCGTGGCTTATTTGAATTAATAATGAACCATCAAGGAGTGTATTAAAATTGTGCCCATATTGTTTCTGGTCAGTGTACACCGTTCGTCAAAAGTATTAGACACCTTAAAATTTAATTAAAATAATAAAAAAAGCCCTTTTTCAAAGTTAATTTATTATTATTAATAGATACAAAAATGCATTAGATAAACTCAAAATCTAGTCGGTCCACTTTTGGATTTAATAACTTAATTAATTTTATCTGTCTTGTTGCGTACAAGCTTGGAACAGTTCTGCAATTCCTGAACCAACGCCGGTTTTTATGATGTCTCATGACCCTCTTTAATTCTCCGCTTCGAAAGGCTCCAAGGATCTTTCAGGAATTCCCGTATTAGTTTTCTAATGTAGCGCTTCGGAGTTACTCGTTTTCCGCCTGTCCTTGGGTTATTAGTGTGAGTACGTTTCACCCTCCGCTTCAAAATGCTCCAAAGTTATTCAATTTGATTTAGAAACGGGGACTCTACAGACCAATGGAACATGACCATATCATTCTCAGTATACCAGCGCATTTTGGTCACTGACTTTTGACCAGGTGAATTGTTTTGTTGAAATATGACTTGTTCCAGGTTCACTTCACTGAAAACAGTGGTTAGCGGAGGGTTGTACTTTTCGCTGTTGACAAGCCTTCGTTAATAAACATTTCACCAGCACCATCAGCAGACATGCAGCATCAAATGCCTTGTCTGAAAATATAGGCAAGCCAATAAGTACAATAGTAAAGGATGCAAAAGCAGGAAGGAGCCGTTCACAGGTCTGGTGCAGCTTTCTTCCGATCTTTCATAAATTCGCGTGTTAGTTATCCTTGCATTAGTTATAAGATCGTTTTCTGCCTGTTCTTGGCTGATTAACGTGAGCGTAAGTCTGACAAAATCCGTAGAATGCACGGCGAAACGCCTACATTTCGCAACATAGCAATTTCGTTTTGCGATCATCCTTGTTCAGTTGTATTTTCACTTGATTTTCCAAAGAACTGTCACTCGATTTCGAAGACTTACGAAGAAGTTTGAAAGAATAGCACCTGAATGAGCCGCAATTCAGTCAAAAACAGCAAATCAGCAAGAAATCTTCAGAGAAGCTACTACAGTTTGGCCCACCAGTACTAGGTGAAATTATAGTCTCCTTCGATGTTAAAGGCTTATTCTCGAGTGTTCCAGTATCATAAAAGATAAAAACCAGACAGTACAAACAGCTTGCAAAGCTTTGTAAGACGGAAAATGATTTCAACTTCAGGAGGACATTTTAAAAAGACCAAAGGAGGAGTATCAATGGGATAACCTCTTTCACCATTCTTCGGCGAAATATTCATGACCCGACTGGAAGAGGGACTACAGGATGAAAACATGTTACCGAGATGCTGGATTGGATATGTGGATGATGCTTTTGCGTACATAAAAAGGAGCGAGGTGGAGAAAATGCTTGCTGATCTGAATCAAGTAGCAAGAACCAGCTCAAAAAATTTTCAGATCAACGAAGGACAAACCTGCAACACAAGAGAAATCTGGCATTTATCTCAGAACAAGCGTACATACGACTCTTGTTTGTCCTATCCTATTTCTACTATCCTTCCTTTGGACTCATTGGCATGAAATTCAAGGAGCGTTTCGATGAGGCAGCAATAGCGAGAAAGAAGGGAAGAACTTCAAACTTCAAATCGACGTGTCATATCGTCATGAAAATGCATGAGATGGGATGCTACGATCATCAGGAAAACTAGAGATGCTCGTGAATTGGATGTCAGGGATATCTTCGCAAATAGGACGAAAAAGAAAAAGCTGATAAACCAAAGCGAAGGAAACTGTAAGTCAGCGTTGTTCCAGATAATTGGACATGAAAGTTAGAAAGGGTGCATGTTTGAATATTTAAACTTTTCAGGAAAGGGGAAAAAACTAACCTTTTTATAGGAGTGTACTGAATTTAGAAAACAATTTTTGAGTTACATTCTGGAGCCGATTAGCATTCTAAATTATAGAAATATTTTTATGCTAACGTTGTAATAAAGTAAGTTACTACAAATGCCTTTTACAATAGAAAGAACGAAAATTTCCTCCAAGTTACATTAAAAAATTATATAGATTTTTCGCGATAGCTTCGTCATGGGTTAAAGGATCTAAAATCATAATAATCCGCTCCTTTACAATTAACTTTTTGACTTTTAGGTGCATCCTTTCCATGACTTCTTTAGTCGGGACCATTTCTTGAAATCAATAATTTCTTTTCGAGAAAGTAAATCTCAACGTTAAATTCCATGCTTTTACTGGACCCTACTCTAAGGTCATCATATTTTTGTAGGGGAACACCCAATCTTCACTTCTACTTTTACCTTTAATGACTGAATAATTTCTGACCCGATCATTTTAAGATTGGCGGCGTCCTGGACAATATAGAAGGACAATAATGTTTTCTTGCACAGAGAATAACATCGGAAATCGTATAAGAGTATTGTTCTTATTTTGTCCGAGGTAGCCATCACAAAAAAAATTGAGATCATGACCATCAATGTGGAACAAACTTATTGACATAATCATTCAAGAACGTTTATCATTGGGACCTTTCAAGCTTGTCCTTCGTGATAAGGATAAAATGATACATTGCTAGTCCTTATGTTGTCCTGAACAGGAATTGTTGGCAAAGACAAATTTTACACTCAGTCGAAGGATAAGCCTAAGGCAGTTTAATTATTGGCACATATTTTTTACAATTTCTATAACTCTCTTTTTAAAATTTGATTGCACGTCTTTTAATTCTGCAGTTAATATTCTTTTAGCAGCATCCTTTACAGAAGGAACTATTATTTTAACATGTAGTTCTGCACATTTACTGCAAACGTCAATCTGTGGTCTACGGTATGATAAATCATAAATCGGATCAAAATATTGCCGATAGAACTGATAGTTAATTATACATCTCATTTCAGAATTCTTGTTCAGAAATATTTCATTTTATTTTTAATATTTAAACATAATTAATTTATTTTCTAATGTCGTTCCAGTAATGAATATCTTTTTTATCAAGAGACTATGAAATTGTCGATGTCAAAGAAATATTCGCCAGAAATCGTATTAGTTCTTGAACTAATTTATTTCCCTCTATAATCCTGTGGTATTTTATTCTCTTTTTTCAATTTACATCTATTGACAGCCAATTTCCACGTAATATTTGCAAGAAACCGTTTCATGTTTTGGGGTGTCTAGGTATAAATGTCTCGATTAATTTTGAAGATATATATCCTGTTCATATTTCTCCATCCAAACATTTTTTGCGACATCTAGAAAAATAATATTGATTGTAAACAACTAAAACTCATGTCAGTAAAATAAAATACGTACATTTATTGATTGCAAACATATTATTAAAACACATTAGTTGAGAGCAAAAAAACCCAAAAAATGTAACTTTTACCTGGAAACCTATCCCATTTGTCGTCTTGGCACTTGTTTTCCTTTGTCATTTACATGAGGTAAAACCTCTTATTCTAGCTAGTTTTATGTCAACCTGTTTGAATCCCTCCGTGTTTGGTACACCTCGACCCCTTGTTTTGGAATTTTATTGTCAGAATTAGAACATTGTTGAAGCGTAATGTCACGTCTTTACTTGCTGCTGACAGAACAATGACTGATGAACGCTATGTGTAGTGACTGATAAATGCAATGTGTATGTGTTTTATGTGACACAAACGAGAAGTAGAAGTATTATGGAAGTTAACTGTCTTATGGTACAATAAATTCAAAAACATCTGAAATATCAGTTAAAATTATGACTTTTCCGAAATTTTTTCAGTTATTATTAAACGCCATGACATTGACAGTCCAACAATTACCATGGATGTTCCCTGTTCGAGTATAGTAGGTAGATGGAAACATTTAGGATTCAGTGATTTGAAAAAAAAAAACGTAATTTGCTAGATGTGCCCTTTTCGAAACTGCATATTCAATTAAGCTATATCTCTTTGCAATTTTTTTGTGAAAATGTAATATGTGTATTTTGTATAGCTTCGGTAATCAGTCCTTAAATAAAATAAAAAAGTTAGGAAAACCCTCAGGACCTTAGGCGTGGGACAGACAATGCCGTTTGAACTAGTTCCTTTGGAATATATAAGAAGTACTTAATTCGTAGACGTTATTATGACGACAAGAACTAGTTCAAACGGCGTCATCTGTCCCAAGTATAATCCTAACGACAGTTTCTTGTTTTTCTTGATTAGAAGTCTTGGTCGTGAATTTTGTTAGACCTTTCTCGATTCGAAGCAGACACTTAGACGTAGTTGTTATAGGATGGAAGAGAATAACATTGAAAAATGACACATGTTTCACTTACCGTTGCAGCTTTAAATATACATAAAATTTATTTATAACATGAATACCTATGTACATACATCAGCAAATACATATGCATTACTTCCGTTAAATGTGAACCATAACTCTGCGAGATACACGCATAAGCTTTATTTTCGCACAGCATAGAATGTGCCACGTTCCTCTTAAAACTTTTTAAGGCACAGTTGTACATAGCGTCACACGTGTATACATTGGCATGCATCCTAGAATTATCCTTTATCAGACGTTCATACAAACATCGCTATGTACATGTAAATATTTTCTATCTTAGAAGAAGATAAAATTTCACGCTGTATGACGTACAAATTTGAAATATACTTTGCCTTCAGCGATTACCCGGTGAACATTGGCGAAAACTTTTCCCCAAAAAGTTTTCCTTTTCGAATGAAAATCGGGTGACAGATTTTGCTATTTGCCGGAAAGATCTTTCCACTGTGCATCCAAAAACATTCGCACCGTGCAGTGTTTTTCAAGAAGAAACAAACCATCATCCCTATCGCCCCCGCTCACATCGACGTCGACATTAATCAGAAAACTCAATGGGAAACGGTGTTTGCCCGCAAACGCTTCATCTTTCGCATTTTCCAACCCCGACTGATGAGGCTAGAAGAACTTTACAATTTTCATATCTTGCTTACATGGCACATTTTGCTGTTATCTTATTGAACCATCCCGCGCGTATATGAGCCGACAGAAAAGTGTTAGAAGTGTTTGCTGATGTTCAAGTGGGAGAGCGCCTTCGCCGTTGTCGTCGTTGTCCTCCGCTCCTCGTCGAGGACAATTCCGAAAAGGAAGCAACTAGCGAGAGAATGAATCTATTTCACAGTCGTGTTGTGTGATAGCTTTTAAATATCATATTTGCATCATCAGCGCTTTAATAAAAGTCTTTTGCAAGTAGAAAGAGATTAATTGACAAAATAATTTCTAATAGGGATGACAAGTTTATAATGGAAGTTTTTGGAGGTTGCTGGATACGGGGTTGAATGTGAAAGTTGACTGGGATAAGGTGATTTGTTGAGGGGAGCTTGCAGATTTGTTAAGAAAACATGTCTGGTGAATGAAGATGATGGGATTGTTTGGTTTTCTGTTGACTTAGCTGTTCTTTGGAAAAATGTTTATGGAAAATTCGTGAGCATCTAATTCCAATTGAAATATCCTGGACGCCATTTGAAATTGAACTGAATTTTTCGTTCGAAATTGGTGATATGATGCAAATCTGAGTGCCAAACTGCATACAATGCTTGATTTATGACTTAGTAGCGAAGTATTTTATTTTTCAGATTTTTTGTGTCCCGTTTTTCAATACAATTCGCTAACAAGAGGAACAGCAATACAGGAAAAACCTACATCTGTTATGTATAGTTATTCAGGAATTCTGGCTAACAGCTCATTGCAGGACTTAGATAGGCTTAGAAATTCAAAGTCTGTATTGATAAGGCTCCTCTATTGACAACATTCGAAATAATTTGGAAAATCTACATATCTACCATTGACAACTGCTGTCCAGGACAACGACCGCACAAAGGTTGCCTCAATACTATAGAGCACTCGCTTTCCAAGCAGCAGATTTGAGGGTCAAGCCCCTGTAATGACAGTAATAAAATGTGTAATTCTGTAGCCAAGTCACATAAAAAACAACCCTCGATAATCCTTGTCAGAGTGTAAATAAAAATGTAAAACAAAGCGAAATCTTCATTAAATACCACTATGGTCTGACCACCAGTGGCTCAAGCGCCCCTTAATGCCCAATTTCTAAAGAGGTTGAATGCCATTCGGTATTTATCTTAGAATCAAAAACATCTTTGCCAATTTCCTCGCCTGTCCAATGTTCTTTAAAATTAGTTCGAGATAAATCCTTACCAATACTTTCCAATTATTTCCAATATTATAAATAGCTTCTGGCGATTATGACATTAATTTACGATTAAACCTTCGACCTCCCCTAACTGGACTTACACATAAGTTCGTCTGTCTTTGATGCCTTCGGTCAAGCAATTATTTGCAGTAGCCCCAAACTAAGAAAATTGGATGCAGTTCGCAGAAGAGTTCATATCCTCGGGCTAATTTTTCCTTTCAAGTACCTCATTCATACACACTTTATACATCGTCAAATGTATAAACACGTCTGCATGTCTGGACATTTAGTCCTTCTGTTTCTGATGACACAATATGCTATGGATAGGCGGAACGACTAGAATAATAGTGAATCGAATCCGAAATAATAAATTTTTCTGAATTACTTTCAATAACTTAAAAATTGTTCACCATCAATATCTGCTTGATCTCTCCTCTGTGTGAGTTCATGGTCCATGTGACTATCTATTGGTATCATATGAGGGATGATGTGAATATGACTGTAATGAGGGTGTTGGGTTAGGGGAGGTGTCTTGAAAACGTCTCATATACGTATGAGTGTTTGGAAAACAGTGTAAAGAAAATGAATTTCAGCTTTGCCTCCCCACTTTATCATTATTATTGTTCTTTGCAAGTTGAAAA
Source organism: Stratiomys singularior (assembly GCA_954870665.1). NCBI lineage: Eukaryota > Metazoa > Arthropoda > Insecta > Diptera > Stratiomyidae > Stratiomys > Stratiomys singularior. Next base: position 109,398,186 of record OX940880.1, on the reverse strand, counting down.
AGTTTTGGAGTTTGAGGAGTTGCCGATGGATTTTGACGCAGGAAAGATGATTCGCATTGTTGTCGTTGAATGGTAGCCGTATGCGAACCCAATTTTTCATCTATTTTCTGGTTGGAAATAAACGACTGATGATTATGAGAAAAGTTTTCCATTTCTATCTAAGAAGTTGAATATTGTCGATTATGGTCTGATAATAAATTTGATTTTTGTATAGAGTGAATGATTTGACATATGATTAGGCGTAGGCTATTAGATAGGGGGAAGTTTGCGTGTAGTATTGGAGTCCATCGTTGAAATGGGAAACTACTATATTCGCTTTCTTCCCAATACTCCGAAAGTTGTAACATTGCTTTAAATAAATGAGTTCTCACGACATCTATAAAGATATTTGATTTTCCGGTCAGTTCGTAGTAGTCCTGTATATAAATCTAGCAGCAGTTATTCTCAACACAAGTGTTCCCCTTGTACAAGTGTACTGGTAAGTAATCCAGAGTATTAGTCCTACGCTACAGCATACATGGTTAATTTCAAACTTGTCTACCTAACCCTGTCGACACTCCTTTTTTGCGGGCTCAATAAGAAAATATTCATCGTTTCCACTACAATTAAATTTGAAGAACTACTGTATGGCTCAATATAACCAAAATTACAGCCAACTTATGCAAATACTTGGTAGCTACTTCCAAGATTACTCAGCCTGCAACTTCCGTCCGTATAGCACCACATTTTGTCTACAAATGTTAAGTAATTACCGAACCCTATGATTATCATCAGTATAAATTTCAGGATTGCATTTGCTATCTGTGTCCTTATTCATTACACACCGTTGCAGTAAAATAAGATTTCTTGTGCACTTTTGCATATCGCGCGTGGTTTCTTATAACTTTACACCAGGCGGGAATGCTTAACAAGGAATCGCAGTGGTACAAAGATAAGGCTAAATGAATTGCGTTATTCTACATAAATTATCACAGTACAGAGACAAAAGTTGTATCTTAAAACCGAGAACTTCTAATTAGAAATTAAAAAAAAATCAAAGGAACTTTTCCATGCACATCCCTATTGTAAAACTATATCTTAAAAACCGGCAAATGCATTCCATTGCAGGCTAATAATGAATCACTAGCATGCATGTGTTTAGCGACTGTAGTTGTTAACCGCATCCATTCATTATCCAATCAAATGATCCTTATTATCTCGTAATTGTGACAATGGTGCATTTCGTTGGGGTGCACCTGTATGTGTCAAATTTTATGACAATGTTACCAAATCATCAATTAAATAGGAATTCCAGCATTATTTCAGCCACATTTACCTCAACTCTATAAAATAGGAAAATTCGGTACCGCATGGTTGACCAATTCGGAAAATGTGACTGGAATCCAAGGAAAACTACATTCCGGTTAGAAGACGACTGGTAGTAATTATTCCGACACTATTTTTTTTTATTTTTATGGGTAGGAAAATGGGGGAGTGGTCTTTGCAACAAAGCATCGCGGTATAATGATTAAGGGTGTGATTGTGACAGTGGCAAATTTTCCTTGATGGCGGAATACTTGAAATGATATTAAGTCTACTCTTTATGCATTGAATATTTCATTTGCGAATCTCGCATGTCTGAATTGAGTTAATGCCGAAAAATTGAGTTATGGCCAGTGATTTTTATGCTTGGTACAATTATTTTAAATGCCAAAAAATTACAATAAAGTAATTAGGCTTTAGTCTTTCCAAACGAAGCAATCAGAAATCCCTCTTCCTATTGCAATTATTAATAAATAAATGCACTATGTCGATACAGCACAAAAAACATCAAAACACTATAAGACCTATTTGACCTTATTTGACTGAAAATAGAACATAACGAGCTCCACAGTATGCCCGATTGCAAATATATGACTCCTCGTTTTAATGTCAAACGGATAAATTAACCCCCGATATACGCTGTCCAGCGCAACCCTTTATGGTGGCTATTGACTCAAATGATATTCCAGCTGAGGTTTTGCAGATCGCCGATCAGCATTGTCCTGACTTCCTACTTAGCCTTATTATACAATGCCTACTAAGTGAAATAAAAAGAGAGATAAACGTCCGTCATGCATGTTAAACACGGCTGGGAAAGTGCCAGAGAAACTTATCAAGGAAAGATTTGCTTACGTGATTCCTGTTGCTGGGAACCTGCCTTTTCGGTAGTATAGTTTTAGAACAGGTTGCTCCTGCATACATGCGATTACAGAGGTAGTGAGCCCGGTCCAAAAAAAAGAGGCACTAACCCGCACCAAATGACCGGTTGTCCGTTTGGTGACCCTCGACGTTAGGAACCAATTGAAAACGCATTTACATTATATCCAGAATAACCACCCATCTACTACAAGTTCGGTAGATGGATGGCTATTCTGGAGACGATGGAAACTCCTTTTCAAGTTTCGGAATATCTTATGCCACTTCTGAGAGACTACCTCATGGACCGACGCCTGCTTTATAAGACACATGGCCAGTGAAAGATGGAGATAACTTCGAATGTTGGCCAGTGATCTATCCTTTGTCGAGACCTTGGAAACGATTCGTATAACAGACTTCTACAATTAAAGATTGCAGATGAGTCATACTTGATCGGTTATGTGACTGATATTGCGACTCTAGTCGCTAGAAGTGCCGTGGAACAAACGCGACTTAGACTAGGTCTGCTTAGGTTTAGTTTAGCGTTGAAGAAAACTGCAGTGGTTATTTCGACCAAGAAGACAATCTTAAGAATAAGAATGGACAGTATTAGTAAGTGCAGTAACTGGTTGACTGGAAGATGAGTTTCTCTGGGTTAACCCTGCTATCGGTGGAAAAGGCTCTTTCAGCCTTCTTCTATCGGCTTTGAATTGACTAATGCCCAATGTTGGAGGACCCAACCCACCTAAAAGAGACCTCTTAATAGGTGCTGTAGAGTCAGTGCTACTGTATGGAGCAGAAATATGAGGCGTCACTCTAAGTCAGGAGGTAAACTGAAGGTGTCTGACCCAGGTACAGACAAAAGGGGAAATGATGTATGTATTATAATATCCGACAGTCTCTGATTCAGCAGCGAGATTCATTGCAGCCGTGAACGCTGTCACCGTCCTTGCTTGGGAACGTCATGCCATTTGTCTCGTCGACACGAGGATTCAGGGAGACAATTGCCCCAGCGCTAACTCAACAATTGGCAGGAACCTTGGGTGAATTGTATAGAGAGAAGATGAACTGCGCGGCTCATCCTGGATCGTAGACCATGACTAAATCCAGCCATGAGACCGAATTCTACCTGACCCAGCTCTTAAGCAGGCATTTCTGCTTTAAGTCTTATCTGCACGAGATTGCTAAGCCACGAACATCCGCCTGCCGATTTATATCAGGAGAGCAGTACATCGTTTGCTGCACGTTTTTTGCATGCAAAGGGTGGAACATGCTGCGACAGGACCTCTAAAAGAAAACAGGAGAGCACAACTCGGATCGTCTTAATCGCTTTAATGATACGGCATTTCTGAAATATAAAATCTACTGTCATCAGATGAGGACGTCGGAGTTTGAGATGCACTTGTCTAGTAATCCTTCTTCTTCTCTCTCTCTTCCTGCATAAGGAGGGAGCCCTGGCTTAGAGGCGCTTGACAGCGCAGCAAAAAGGAACCTGGCCTGAAGTGATGTGTCAAACGGTTCCAGGGTAGGTTCTCAGGATGACGAAGGAGGTGTTTATGGGTAGCACAATCACTCGCCAGCATGGGAACCCCACTATCCGTGCAATTATGGCTCTGAACGAGACATAATCAAGCATTTACCTTTAGGGTAGATGTTAGAAGTTAAGAATGAATTTGACTTTTCAATGATAGAGTTTCACAAAATATGCCGCTGTTATCGTATAATAGCACTTCTGGTGTTGCATCACTTATGTATCGAAAATATTGAACGGAAATTGGTACGCTTACAAATAATATTCTTTTTTATCTCCACCTAATAAAATCCTTTAAAGCTCTATTTTGTAGAGACTGTCATCTGTTCCATGGTATTGTTTTGAATCGTTGGTTCTTGAGCTTGTATCTTTTGAAGAGTATGTCTTCAATCTTGTCTTTGCTTATCTTAATTTTCTATTTACAGAAGAACTTTCACACTATATCAATTGAGTGTTTCAATTTTAAAGTAATGACTTTTGTTTGCCTTGAAGTATAGTATATGCAAGTGTCGTCGGCATATGATGATACTTCAGCACTATTTGGCAAGATAGATTCTAACCTTCCCGCTGTGCAAATTGTACAGTATTGGTGGAATGGGTGATCCTTATGGGGCCCCAGCTTTAAAAGTTAGCAAACCCGAGAAATGGCCTTCGGCCCAAGCTCTAACAGATCGATCTTTTAGGAAGATGTGTAACAATGAATTTATGACAGGGGGATGCAGAATTCGTGCATTTTGTAGATGAGTACTACATGCTACACTTTCGCCTTTCGCTATGTTAAATATAACGAGATCTGTTGACTTCCTGCGCTATTTAATATATCTTAAGAGTTACCGTTTTGAATATGTTCGTCTAATTATAAAATTCTAGCCTGATGCTGCCTTAGTGTGCGGAAATAATTTCAAATGCACTCATGTTCAGGATATGCATCTTTTCTGGTTCAACTGTGTAGTTTCATAATGTGGACCTTTTGTGCCTTCTACGCTTTTTTGCCTTCACACTCATCTAAACCCGTTCATAGCTTCTTTTGGGCTCTTGATGTTCCAATAATAGCCCGATAGATTCCCGTGAGCCGTCTTCACACCTTCCTCAACTCGTCTGATCGTCTCATTTTGTAAGACTTCTTGATGAATACTTTACATGAATACTTTTTGATGACTTTCATTCTTACTTTATTGATGAATACTTTTTGAATCACTTTACTTTCTACAAGGAAGTTTTCAGGCTTAAGACGATTTCACTTTCGGTTCATTCGTACAGGACTAATTTTCTAGTTGTGTCTATAACACATTTGGAATGTAGCTTGTGCGTTTCAAGACGAAAGCCACGTCAACCAATAAGATTATGTGAAAATAAAAGTAAGAAACCCAAGAAGACAAGACACCCAAAAAAGCTCTAAGTGAAGACGAGTATTTTATCAAACCAATACTAAACAATTGAGGCCTGAGATTTGATATGGAAGTTCACCAAAAAAATCAAGAAACCCAGAGAGTTTTAACCATTCATCGTGGAGATGAAGATAGAGAGCCAAAGTTTTTGGACAATATCTTAAAAAATACTCTAATTTTGCATGTCTTTTGCTCGTGAATTCATGACCAAGGTGTCAATAACATAGGCTAGTCAACCTACTAGTCCTGCCAAATTGTTCAAATAGCTCCTACCAGATAAAAATAGTTAGCAAAACATCGATATCGTAGAATAAAAGCAGAACTCCCTTGTCATGAGTGTCGATGTTGCGGACATATTTGACATGCTCCACAATTGAAGTAGAAATTAGTAAAGCTGCTTACCTAGGAATTATTATCTTTTCAACTTACTTAAGCGTTATTTTAAGTATCGGTTATTTGCTCCTCAATTAAGTTCCAATCAATAAGAATTTGTTCGCCCCAGGACAGTGATCCGATGACCATCTGTTGAATTAATATTAATATATACTGTAACGCGGCGGAGTCATCTTACACTACTTATTATTACATACGCCCAGCAATGGCAGAGGGTGAAGTTATTACTTTAGTTTGTGTCGGAATATTTGATTTTGGCACGATACTCCGTCGTCCCTATTGTATTTTTTCAATATTCCCTGTGAACCCCAATTAATAAGATGTCAACCGCTGTCGGAAAATCCGTGAAACATAACGAAATAGTCGGAACATAGTGAGGATTTGTCAAGAAAAGGAAAATACGAGTACATTTTCACGAACCCTGGTACGCAAAAGGGGCCAGATTTAATGCATGTATCAAAATTTTATATTTCTCTACCTGATGGAAATATGCAGTTCTTTTAACCCATTCTAAGGCGCAGTACAGATTCAATCTTGCCCAAAAACTATAGACCAAACAGCCTACCATCGTCCATCGGGTCTTTTTCCGAAAATATTTCGTCTATAATACGCTAGCTTACTTTGTGGAAAGTTGCAACATTAAGTCGAATTTCAAATCGAGTTAAGGTGACGTGACACTTAATATCGAGAAAGCTTTTGATACTATCTGGCATGAAGGCTTTCTCTATAAAATGATTTACTACATTACTCCATTAAACTGAGGCAAAGTTCAACGAAGCTGTTCTTGTACCAAAAATTTATCGCCTGGTATCCCTCAAGGCTCTTGTTGAGCCCCATCGTATTAAATATTTTTGAATATTCTTATAATAAATATTCTTTCTAATAGGTTTTCTTCTTCGATCAGCTCTACAAGGCTAGAGGAACAAGATACAACTGCATGTACTTCAGCAGAAAACCACAATATAGATTGCATCAAAGTAGACCATTAGATTTCATTTGACAATGCATCTCATGGTATTAAGAACTATCAAACCTTGGAGTGATTTGACACAAAAAGATAACTTTCACGAACCACCTATGCGCTAAGTCCCTTAAGGCAGTTCCTTCGTTGTACATAATGTTAAAAAAATTTCAGTTAAGCACAAAGATAAAGGCCTCGTTATCTGAATCGTGAAGCAACTCACCATTTAATACGGAGCTCTAAGCTGTGAAAATGTTGCATTAAAATTGATCCCTGAAATTGCCTTATTGCCTCATAAGGCTTATTACTTCTCCTATAAGTAAAAGAAATGTATAAACTAGCAATTTCGTGAAAAGAGAAAGCTCCGGAGACATAAATGCAATAAAGCCTTGTATGCAGAGGCTACTAAGAAATCGTGTTGCTCAATCATGTCTGTCAGTGATACGTCAATTAGTTTTCAAGTTACCTTCAGGGCAGTTAGATAGATTGAAGACAATGAAATTGAGTTACATTTAAGTGTAGAAGAGGTGTCCTCATGAATGAAACCCATAGTTTATTACCTAAGCCCCATCCGTTCAAAACAAACAAATAAGCCATAGATGAAATGAACACAGATTCAGAACACAATAAATTCTAAGTTTTCTATGCAAATAATCGAAAATAATTGAATAAAATTAATACAATGACACAAATGCAAGAAGTGTTAGTAGAGCGAAAATAATGCTATATTATTTATGTCACCATTTAGCAAGTTTAATTTATGATTTAATTTATTTATTGAAGCAAGTTCGAAACTCGGCCCTGGCTTTCAAGACTGTGTTCAAATTTTATTTGAATCGGTAATACTGAGTACATTTAAAAAGTGAGATTGATCTAAATGACTACTCGAAAATTAAACATTTCCTGTAATCAGAATTTTGCGTTATCAACGGATAGAATCAAAGACAGCTCGAAAGCTGCCCAAAGCGCAAGCAGTAAACAGAAGTTAAGCTTGTTAGGTCGCTCCAAAAGTCCTTAATTAAAACTTATTTTCGTAACTACTCATTTCGAGTTCCTAATTACCTTTCGTGAATTTGAAACTCACATTTAGAAATTTCAAAACTTTCAGCTAAATGCCAACATTAAATTTCATTGTTCGTTTAATGTTCCGCAGTACCTAAAATCATAAATTGTTCAATTGAATTCACGAGAAATCACTAACTCCTTTCCAACTGTTTCTAGTTTTAGCACAACGCACGACAACCGTTTCCATTCGGCTTGTCTACACTGGAATTTAGACTAGATTCGTTCCCATATGGAATGCTTTCAGCCTCCTCCATCCAATATTGCACCAATGGTATTTCCAGAATTCCAATAGAGTCTAACTCACCAAATTTTAGCACATACCATTCCATTGAAGCTTCAAGTGCCGGCGCATTAACGAGTGCATTGCTGTTGTCCATTTGAGTTTTTTTCTTTTTTTCGCGGTTAGGAGTTTCGCGCGTTTTCGCATGTAGTGTCGCGATCCGGGTAGCGTTTCACAGTGATACAATGATCGTATTTTTTCCGGTATGGCGCAGCGGCAAGGGAAGCTTAAAATTGAAACGGAGCGAAGGGTTGCTAGCGCTCTAGTTTTACGTATTTCACGGGGTATATTTCTTGCAATCGTCATGACTGCATTCAACTAACATCAGCCTTTCTGTACATTTCAGGTGAATCCGATTGTATAAGACGATGAGAATTTCTCGGAATCGAGTCGATTGCGATCGACGCTGAGTTGGATAGAAACGAAAACAAAGACGTGAAATGCGATTTTAGAACACAAATTTCTGTTTCGCCGGACAGAATCAGGAATCAGGTATGCCTTGTTCAAGTATTTTGATTCAGATTTTTCTTTGATTTTTATGGATTACATGGAATTAAATTCAATTTATCAACTTCTCCCGGCATACTGGAATAATGTAATGTAAAATTAAGCGAGAAACGTTTATGGGAAGTAGTTGTTAATGTTATAACTGTTTATTGCTATAAATATTATCTTCATTCCTTGCAAGCCAGCACATTTCGCTTAATTTTAAACATGTTATACAAAGTAAAGTAGTAACATTTTGAAATTTACAGCCGTTTTGGCAAGGAAAACAAATTTATAGGTAGTAAGAACAAGAAAAATACCTGATTTTACGGATCACGAATCTATAGATTTGACCCGTCTCAGTCCGAAATGATCACATACTTTTCATAAAGCTTCAATTGCTTCTTTAGTTGGTCCAGGATTATTCTTCCAGTCGTCGCTAATGTATTCCCAAAAAATATACTGAAGATTTAAAGCCATTTAAAAGAAGGTTATAAATGATCTTGCATAGAAACTTGTATCAACTAACATCCTGCTTGATCCAACTATTGGTATAGTATAAAAATAATGTAGGCTATTATTGTCTATAATACTGGTCATTGTCCGATAATACTGGTCTACTGCGAAAAGATGTTCATTTCGATTGGGTTGGTTCATATTGGGTGAATTTTTTGTTTTCGTACAATTATTTACAATCATTCATAACCTTTAACTTAACCTACGGGTTTTGCCTAATGACTGTACCCAGAGCTCATTACAAACTATATTTATTTGTTGTTAATTCCTTAAATTAGTTATTATATTAAAATGTCCTACTTAGCACACTTATATCCTAACTGTGGCCTTTAAAATCCATCTTTTTGCTTACATTTACATAATTTGATTTTTATTATAATTACTTATACTCTAAAGCAATATTTGTCTCGAGTGTTTAATTTTCTTATTAACTATGTACTTATTTCTAACCGTTGGCTGCCTTCATGGTCCTATTGTCCGCCGCATTGCTGATCGGGGTGGTCTCATGTTCCGCCATACGTTTTGCTCGCTCGATCAACCTCTTAGCATAGAGATTGATTGGTTCCGATACAGTAGAGTGGGCCGTTCGTCCTCCCGTTTATACAGACCAGTGCAAGCCCGAAGGATTATGCGCTCCAGTAATCCTTTATTGCTCCACTTGTACGTTGCTATTGCGTGCCAGGACAGAACCGCTTAAATTAGTATAGGCCCTATTAGTAATTTGTAGGCAATTGACTTCACCCGCTTGTTGGTTGTTGACTGTTTCCTGAAAAGAAGTAAGAGGATAAGTTTTTTTTAATACAGCATTTCCCTGAGCACTAAAGTTTTTGTTTGCTTCGAGCAGTGCACGACCTGCCCGTTCAGCTTTATTCTGGTGTTACAGATTCTCCTCGTGCGACTTTCAGATTTTTGATGTGGATCCTTGAAAACCATCAGCTCGCTTTTCTTAAAGTTAACCCTAATCCCCAATCTTTGAAAATATGAAGTTAACGAGTCCAGGTACCTTTGGAGTCTCGTTCTTGCAAAGCGGAGATTGTACTCAGAAGACCACACCAGTAAGTCGTCAGCGAAGAGATTCACCTCGGATTTTGGTTGAAATTCATCCCTGATCCCTGGAATGTCGGTCGTAAATATATTGAAGAGAACGGGACCCAGAATGGACCCATGCGGGACCCCCGAATAAATGAAAAAAGATTCTTAGCTAGCTCCACCGGACAAAAAAAGATTGTTCGTCCCTTCATGAAGCTGCCTACAATTTTCGTAACATTAACCGGAAAGCCTAGTTGGATCAGTTTGTAGATAAGTCCGTCGATCCAAACCGAATCAAAAGCTTTTTCTCCATCGACAAGACACGCTGCGACAAGCTTTTCGGCCAGCCATTTTCGTTTTATACTAGCTTGGAAAACAGCCAATGCGTCTTTCGTTGAGTGATCTCTTTTGAAGTCAAATTGTCTGATCTGTGCGATACTTTTGAGTATTTGAGGAGAACAAAATATGTGTGGGAGAATTCTCTCGAGAAAAAAATTGAAATTCCATCAGCCCCAGCCGATTTTTTGGAATTTTGCTCAAGTGCGGGCATCCTCAGACTTTCAGGACTCATAAGCAGGATACTGCCAATAGGTGCGTCGGAAGGATTCGAATCTGAAAATCTAGTCAAGCACGATGATATTGTTCTCTTTCCTAGTGAAAAGTCCTCACTTGCTTCCTGCCCTTGAATAATTCTTCAAATCTCAGTGAATGTTCGAATCTCTCATTGGCGAAGTCAGATGTTCTTCTCGAAATCATTGTATTAAGGGATATTATCAGAAGTTGTAACCCGCTGACACTCCCAGTTAACCATATTCAAGTTGCGACGGTATATCCTTGAAAGAATTCCCTGAGGGTGCTACGTCTTCGATGTAGCTTCAGGATGTCTTCTGGTAAGTCTCTACAAAAATAATTTCTGGAGGATTTTTTTTAATGGATATCTTTGAAATGATCATAGTAAGGGTTGAATTCAAAGAAGCGATGCCCTCTTCGATCTCAGTAGGTGTGAGATTTCTCGATCTGTTGATCTAGATATCCGCAAACTTTCCGCAATAACGGGGTGACCCTTACTGTTGCAATTCTTTTTCAATTGCAATTCATCTTTATCCTCTTCTTTTTGAATGGGGCAGTCCTTTAATTGCTGGTGTTTGTCACACTTAACGCACCGGGGTTCCATTCTGCAGTTCGAGGCAACATGTCCAAATCTTTGGCAGTTAAAACAGTAAGACGTGTTTGATATCGTCAAACGCTCCAAATGTACCTTTTTGACGTCAAAGTCTGGCCCGAGTTGAATATGGTAGGCCGAAAGAATTTTCTTTTCCTTCCTTGAGGCCACCGTTTAAACCTTTTGGCTCCCAAAACATCCTCCCCTAGGATGGCTTGGAGTTCTTCCTTGACATTGTCTTCGTAGGAAGTGTGGTAACTTCGTAAAGGTGTAGCACGCTGTCTTGTCCCATATTAAAAAATCAAAAAGACTTTTATGGTCGTCTATGGTTTTAGGGTGTAACGAAGTTCGTGTAGAACTGTTGACGGATACATCGAATTCTGAAGCATCGAGCTGATTCTTCTCATATGCTCGATGTATTCTGTCCCTAAAAGGCTTAATATTAAGCCTATGGCACACTATCGGCGGAACTCTCTGTTTCTTAGTGGCTGCAATGTTGGTTGGATTTTCCTTAGCTCCGATAGCTATTCTACGCACTGGGGCGGGTCCGACTTCAGCTTTGGGAATACTTCCCGATATTTCGAGAAAATTTCTTTCACTCACGTTTACTGAGCGTTTCGAGGTTGTTGACACAATAGGCCTTTACCGCCCACCCTCATCTCGGACCACTTCCATTGACTATTCCTGATTGGACTCACTGTCACAATCCGTCAGAGCGTCTCCTTCTGCAGTGGTAAAATCATCTACAGGTAGGTCTTCTGCAGGGACTTGTAATTGGAGTTTGCAGCTTGCTATAAGGTCTAGCAAGAATTCGTCCTGGCAAAACCTCTTCAGGTTTTTCTTAGCTTTCCGCATGAAAGCAGCCTTGCCGTGGTGAGCTCCTCCTCTACTCCTACGTCACCCAATCCCGCTAATTCCAAGACAGAGCTTAGATGCTGGGTTAAATTAAGGAGACCCCTAACAGTCAAATTTATTAGTTGTTTCTTATATTGTAATCATATATAGAGATATATACATCTATGTTTTCAGAAACTTGCCGGCAATAAGAATTCAGCAATAAGAAATTAAGGGCTTAGGCCTCGGTTCGCCCAATGACCTTATAATTTTTGAATTAATTATAAAACCTAACTAAAATAAATGAATAAATGGATATTATCAGCTTCTTGCCGGCCGCAGCAAGCATTTAAGGGCTTAGACCTCGGTTTAACCACTGATAATGATTTCTTTGATCATGCTCTAATGAAGCTTCCTTTTTCTGCTGACTGTCACCCCATGACTGAAAAGAAGGTATGACAGGAGTGACATATTCCCTATATGACTAAAAGTACACATGTCTACTAAACAACTCTGTCAGTTGAGATGAGGAAATTTATTCTTATTGACTTGCTAAATTGTCATAGAAACCCGGTACACTGTGTGTATAACAAACTCTCAAATCTTGTAGGTCATCCAGGAATGCTGCTACGATAATATCTGTCACGACCGACACTGTTTGAGCTAGTTCTTTACATCATAATGACATTTTGAAGATATAAGAAGTTGTTCATAAGTGCATTTCTTTATACCCTCAGGAACTAGTTGAAACAGCTTTGGCTATCCCAGGCATAAAGGAGAATATTAGCATGTCTCCTCTCTTTGATATATTGACCATATTAGTAATTTGAAAAGGAATCAGTTGCTCGACTCTCCCATTGCAGACTATGTTACCACAAATTTTGTGATGTGAACTCCCTATCAACCATTCACTACTCGCTTCTCTCGTGCATATTTATTCGGTGGTAGCTATCATTGGTTGGTCCTAAGGTTTATGCTTTAGCCGGAATTTAATTGTCACATACTCTTCCAAAGTGCATCCCCAATCTCGCTGAGCGAGTTGTAGTCGTTTAGTGAATCAATAATGGGCATCAGTTAAACAGAATATTCATGAAAGTAGAGAACTCGTTTCATTGTGTCAATGAATCATACTTGGTAAAACTATCATATATAATTTGTTTATGATGCTGACTGGTATCGGTGCCACTGTGCTTGGCTTAGGAGTAGTTTCGTCCTAATAACTACCGGCAAAGATGATGATTTGACAAAGCTCTTCACTCGGAAGGATATTAATTGTCAGAGTTGCTACCCTTATAGGTCTAATCTTGAAAAATCCTCAACATAATTCATGACATTCTGGGTATGGCCACCACTGGTTAGACCTTGCGGAGATCTGCATTGTCAGAATGATTTGGTACAATCCTCTTCCTTCCTCTTCCATCTCCGTTGGTAAGTCGCCTGTGCTATACTCCAGGAAAAAAATAAAATTATATTCCGTCCGACATATGATTCAAGTGTGGTCTTTACTAACTTCTTTTGAGGCGAATATTGTCTATCGCCTTTCTATTGTTATGAAGAGGCTCCAGGATCACTGCTACTTTGGTGCCCTCATTTGCTAAATGTTTAGGTTGATTAGCTGCTGCGACGCTAATGTGGTGCGGCTTGAATTGGGTCGATTTCATTGATTTTATTTGTCGAATGCATTTGTGGGTTCCGTCAACTTAGTTTTGGCAATCAACTGCGTGAAGCCGTAGTAAAAACGCCTGTTAACTACCTTGAATGTTTTTCCTATTTTGTACTCCCAATTTGTATACCCTTCCCTTATTCGTAATCTTTTCTCTGTGGAAGTATGTCAACATGTTATTTGATATCCTGTGTATTGGAGCTTTCAATTGCTCAGAGGCTTCTTGCGGAATTTCTTCCATTTCTTATGTATTTGCCTTAACAATGAACAGCTGAAGCATGCCTTAGCTAAGTTTTCAGGGCATGAATGTCAAAAATTGTGAGCATAAAAGAAGGAACGCGGAGTAGCTTGTTGTGAAATAGCTTTAAACCATACTGTTTCATGAGCGTTGTATTTTATCGCTACTGTCAATGTGTTAGCTGTGTCATCGCGATTGTGCTTCTACCTGGCTATTGGGGTTCGGAGCTCACCCATCACTCCCTTATTTCAGTTTATTCTGGGTCCAGATTTTTATCATTGCAGGTAATGTGCTTTCTCGTCGATGGGTAAGGCAGGTGACATTTATGTGAAGGCATGGTAAATGCAATTGAAACATTCTGTTGCCAGTCCGCTGATCTATAGAGAAAGGACAAACCACGGTGTGTGTCCCGTCTTAGTCTAGCGAATTACCAACGTGCAATGGCTTTGGTTTGATCTAGATTCCACTATGTGAACGTCGCTCATGTTACAGCCTATAATTGTAGCTGTATAGACTTAAATTTTTTCACTCGTTTAACTTTCTGCCAATATAATACAACGTGTAACAACCTGACTGGATTGTCATACCTCACTCGATATGATTTCTTTCTTTTTTTGATAATTTAAATAATTTGATGAAAGGAGTTGTTTTAAATAATTCTGAGAACAATATGTTCTTTATAATACCCAGTGGAAAACAGACAACTGTCTCAAAACCTCCTTTGTCACACTGAGAGCTTAGTGTGGAACAGTTTCTCACGGTACATCTGACTCAGCTTCCTAAGTCACTTCAGCAGGGGCAAATGAGAAGAAGCAAGATTGTGTAAGAGAGATTCCTTTTCTATTTGCGTCGCCAAGCGATCTATGATGCCCTTCTTTATAACTAGAACCGTCCACACGTAATGTGACGCATGCAGTTCCAATTGCTTTTATATGTCATCATCTGCCATGATTTTTTTATCGTTGGCTTTGCATGTCAACATTTTTCCTTGTATTTTTGGAGAGATGACGCCTACTTTCTCGGAGGGATCACGCCTGTTTTCCTGATGAGATGCAAGCGTATACTAGTCTATCCAGACGTCGTCTGTGGTCTCCGGACAGAATAAGAAAACAGGGGACAATGACTTTCCTATCTCCCCAGGTCACAGGTGGGTCTTGCGGTCCATCTACTTCGCTCTTCGTTACCCCCGTTTCTTGCCACAAAGCTAGGGTACTTCTTCTTTACACGCGGCCTTCGATTTCTCACTGCGAGTTCTCCCTTCATACCCAAATTTACCTTCGCTCTTTAGCAAGGAGCATTATAGCGACTACCCTCGCGGTAACCAGTACCGCCGACTCAGACACAATGCGGTGTGCTGCTTCTACCTGCAAAGCTCCTTTCTTCTACCTGTGCGGAACGCTCTTGACACGACTCATGAAAGCCATTTATGCGCAACTTATTTGGTAGCTACTAGGATGCCATCGGTCCCGTAGCCTGTTTCGTTATAATAATCTGAATCACTCTTACCAGCGGTGCATATGGTACTGAAAATGAGCATACAACAGGATAATTCTCGTATGAGACATCGGAACGAACGAGATGTACTAGTTTATGTACTTCGTACTAGATGTACAAAGTTTTCCATTTTTTCACCAGAGGTGGAAACCACCCTGCTGTTGTTCTCAACAAGGTTTTTCCAGCAGTGAGCGTCGCTTTCATCGATCGGTCTACGGAGTAGTTTTCTAGCTAACCTCGGTCTCTTGAATGTTAGGTTCCACGGCCAAGCCTGTGGCATTCACTTCGTTTCTTAGCAATTGCTGCTGACCCCTAGTACTAGCAGGCTTATCATATCGTGATCTCCGGATGGATATAGAGAGATCGCAAGCAGACGTCATGAGACCCATTGTGGATTTCACCACATTTTTGGCTGAGATTTCCCTACTCTCCGTCCTAGTTTCGCTCCTATGAGGGCTCCGGCGAATGCGTCGATATCGATTTCAGAAATGTTTCGATCTACAGCTAAATTCCGGGTAAAATGTATTGGTGCTAACTCATCCAATAGTTCTGCAGTACCCTCCGTTTTGATATCATAAGCACTAAGTGCTTCGAAGTGAACGTCACATTCCGAGTGGTTGTCTAGCAGCCCCTATGGCGAAAGGCTGGTAGATTTCCAACATTAACGATGACTTATTCCATCGTAACTGCCATTTCTAGGGTTCTTTTGCATCTGCAATCTTAATGAGGTCAAGATTGAAGTCAATGCCAACAAGGGATCACCCTCCCGTGATGAGGTTGATGATGACAACTTAAGTGAGTTCATCGAGCTTGCCCCGTAAGGATGAAATTGGCTGACTTGGCGTGAGACACATACTGATAAATGTCATCAGCTCAAAGCCTTCCTTGCTAGAGCTAGTCCGAAGATGGCGTTGCGTCTTTCGCTGGCATGTCTTTTGCAACCTTTTTCCCTTAGGGTTGATAGGCGTCAACCTTACCGGTCTAGATTTTGTCTGACGGCCTCTTCTACTTCTTTGACGTCCACAACACAAACAATATCTTTTATTTCTTAAACGGTCATTCTTTGAAATATCGAGCTTACAGCTTCAGGGACAAAAAGGTTCTTAACAACACTCTCAAAAACGCTTTTCTGTGGGCACGAAGAGTTTTCGTCGCTCGTACCGTATGCAGGCTCTTGTTTGTTCGAGCTTCACAATTTGCTTTATTTCTTCGAGCATGTCGACATAAGTCCTCCCTTCTGCCGGGTTAATAGTAGAGTTGCTTGCGCTTGGTCTTTTAGGACATCACACTGACAATTGCGCCTTCGTGCTTGTCAAGCATGGGTTTGACCCGTCCCACACACCGCTCCTTCTTCGCAGCCTTCTGCTGCACTCTATAGCGTGCTTATTGGAAGTCAGCATCTGTCTCCTTTAATTAACTGTTTCCTGAAGTCTGCTGTCTCCGGCCGCTTCACGCATTGAGAGAGTTAAACCTCGCCAATTTTCTTGAGCTCGTTCACGTTGAGGACGTTGGTTGTGTTACTCTTTATTTTAAAGATCGCATTTATGTTTCGTGTAAGCCGCTCACTACGCTTCACTTCGGTTTAAGGTTATCTTCTTGCAAAGATCATCCTCGGGTGAAGTTTTCGGGCCACTGCCAGATAGGGAGACTAGAAGGAAATCATTTGTTCCACTTCCCGTAGAGTCCGGTATGTGACGAGCAACAGTCCCTTGGGAAAGACTCATTGATTGACGGGTCTACTTCCCAACACCTGCCATGCGATTCTTGAAGTTTGTGCTGCATCGCCTTGACCAGGAGTACGGTTCTATGCTCGTACCTTTGTCGCAAATGCAAAGGTCTCAAGGGATGATTGCTTACCAATTGTCTTCTTGCAGCTTTCCGTTGGGTTGGGTACTTTTAAGACAAAAAAGGCAGCAGTTTTGGTGTGTAGGAAGACATGCTAGCCTCGATGGTTTGATTACTTGAAGCTGTTGAAGCACTTCGTTCTTCAGTGGCTAAGTCAGCCACCACTGAACAATGCCTTGGCTCCGGTATATCTCGATTCCTTTTTTTCATCACTTCGGAGACCATCATAATATTTAAATGGGTACTTTTAGTAAATCCCTCACTTGACTCGATAACCAATTCCCATTGTAACGATTGCGGTTTGTTCTGGGAACTTCTGGCGCGTTAGAGCCACTTCCTTGATCTTCATTACAATCCTGAACTTCCTTTCTTACATGTTTTTGTATTCGAGCTCCAGGGGAACTTCTGGGCTGAAGTTTTGAATCGATAGTAGGGAAGTGAAAAACAATAAACATTTCTCTGGAAAAAAGTAGGGAAGTCTGCATCGTTATACTTTACATCCAATTGAATATGAGGATTGATGAATATGAGGCCGATTTGCAAGCTTACTCTTAAGAAAGAAAAAATATTACGAAAATTAAATTACTAGGGAAAATAAAAACACGATAAACAAATATCCTTACAGAAACGATCATCTTTCGATGATTGTCATTTGTATAACTTCAAAAACACCCTATCTTTATCCATCTTCAAACTGCTTAACCCATCCAATTCAAGCAGCAGTTCCTGACCAAGAAATGAAGGTAGGAAGCTTTTTTTTATTTAACATCGTATGTCATAGAAGCCTTGGTCTCTGTTGGCGAAAAATTTTATTAATCGTTTTGTCTAATCTTCTCTTACAATAGACAATTCGTTATTGCTAAAAAATGTGCAATGCAAGAAAAAGATTGTAGTCGCTTGTTTCTATACGGTGACTGCATCAAAACTTATCAGTCAATCTTTTGAAGTTGCTGGCGAGGTGTCATAGACTCGTGTGGCCTGGCATTGGCCTGATGGAATATAACGCCTCCCTTTTCGACAAATTTTGGCCGTTTTTGGTCTAACGCTAGCCTCAAACGGTCCAGTTACTGACAATAGAGATCCGAACTTAGTGTTTGGCCATATGAAAGTGGCTCTCAAGGAGCTCTCAATCATGAATGATTCCTTTCTAATACACAGCAAAATCTCTCAGGCCCCTATTTCAGGTTTGGTTATCGTTTGAGTCACTTAACAGCGTTGTTAAAGCAATCACTAGCTCTCTATTTCTCACTTAGTCTCCTTCTGTAAAAAAATGGGTTGATTTTATTCCTTTTCAGCAGGGTTTCGCGTATGGAAAGGGGCTCCATTATGTTTTTGGTGTTAATTGTGGTGGAACACAAACATAAAGCACTCTTTTTGAATCTAGCTTTGTAAAAATGGTTGAAAGCTGTTTTATGATGAATCTTAAACTCTTATTATTAAGAAGAGCTTGAGGAAAATACATCCAAAAAATCGAATAGAAAACACTTTGTCCTAAGGCTTTTGATGATATTGCTTTATAGGTTGATTCGGTGGCTATGGTGTAGATGATTGATTAGATGATGTTTAATGATTTTTCGGGTATACGCGAACGTATTCTTACTTTATATGGCACTTGTAACAGAGGCGAGGATGACGAGGAATTCAGGACTCATTCAGCTCGCATAACTTACAGGCGCTGCGAGTTGATGCAATTGATGTATTATATGTTTTCGCTCGGGTTTCCACCTTCCCCTCACCCAAGAAATTTTAGTTTATAAATAAGTATCCAAAAATTGAGGTTTAACTCCACAGCAACATACATATTCCGCATATTTTCTCATCACAACATATAATCTTCATGCATATTCTTTTGTTTGAAATTTGACAAAACTCTTTCTCTATGCACATCATTGAATTTCATTTTCATCTCTTTCCGATCCTTCGCACACAAATAGCATTCGTAGAAAGAAAACAAAGAATTTGTATGCACTTGGCTCTTTCGCGCGCAACTTGCAACACTTCAAGCATCCTCAAACTAAGATAATGTTATCCTTATGGGTGCATTAAGTGAAAACGGTGAATAGGAACGAATGGAGACAGAAATAAATCAGCAATGTCGTGCAACGTGCTTACCATTGCTCCAACTAGAAACTAGATCCTTGCACGAATGCATATGCTTGGCATACATATTGCACGGACATACTCGTATACGAAAAGCATGTTCACTTATGCAACGTTCCCCAAAGCAGTGGCTGATGGTGCCAAAGAAAACGCCAACTCAATTCCAGTTTCCTTCGTATGAGAAGAGAATTTCACACTATCATATATCTTTGGTAAGTTTTGTTTTTTCTCCGTTCGCAAAACTTTAGGCGAGAGATTCTTTTCGATTTTCTTCTACTTTCGCTTTGACGTGAAAATTATTTGTTTTACCGGGAGTGCAATAGATAGAGATGGTGGCGTACGAGCCTCGCGCAGGTGTAAATTATTCAATCTGGCACTGTTGCACACACACGTGCAATTCACAATCAATTTTGCCAGTGTCTGGTGAAAACAATGGTTATTGGCATTACATCCTTTTGGTAGGAAACAGCTCCACAGCAAAATACTTTTGACCACTGCGGGCTTGAACTCTTTTCCCAAACAATTCAGGAGAAAAGTTGCTCTAATACATTCGCAGGTATTCGCTTCACGAGGATCCACACAAAAGATTGTCGTACATGTCATCTTGAATCATCCTGGCAAGTGCACATGCAAATCTTTCAAATTTCACCGCCAAAGGTTTCGGTTGTTACTCAGCACAACTTTTATCGCTTTTCCATAAACTGCTGCCCATTCGGAGAATTATCTCTGGCAATCTTTTTCCAACCAAGCGCCAATATTCGAATGTCTCGGGTGCTCGCTCCGCCCGTTCGATTCGATTCACCCCCGGGGGTTTCTTGCTGAAACGCTACCGTGTTTCTTCCGGACCGAGGTATCCTTATGTGTTCCGTCGTAATACTGCAATATGTCTTTTCTTGGAGATTTAATACACTCTTTTGGATTTGGATGGTTTTCGTAGTGTAGTCGAGTGCAAGGCCAATCCAAAAGGGCTATTCGAGCTAAGTCGACCATGAAAATCAATTTAAAGTGGGGATATTGGTAATTTTCCCCGATATGCTGAGATAATGTATTGTTGTGATATTGAGCTTTAATATTAAGACTTAAGGAGGTAATAAGTGCTGTCCAGTACGTCAGCTATAAATCGTTATGTGTTTTATGGTTCACTTGGTGGGCGTTTTGTATTGGAGGAGCATTTGAATTTTTCGGTTGCTGAAGTGTCAGCAATCTTTTTTGTGATGGAGATTAAGTGAGATTTGGTTGATATTTGTTTGGATATGGTATTCAGTCAGGCATTTAATCGATCGGACGAAATTCGGTGCGCTTAATGTATTTAGAAGTTGATCTTGTTTTTGGCTGAAATCAGAAAGCATTAATTGATACGAAAAAATGTTTATTCATTGGTAATATTAGAATTCATCAGAAAACAGGAGTTATGACCGAATTTATTTTTAAATTCAAGTTATCTTTTCATCCTGTTCCTGTTTGATATGAAATATTAGAAGCTTATTTCACTATATGCAAGAAATAAGAAACAACCTTTGACATTCCAAGCAAGTTTTTCATCGAATTTTCTTGAAAAAAAAAGGCATAGTAATATTCCAAGTGGTTTTTACAGACTGGTTCTGACGCTGCAGATTGTTTTAGGTCTTGTATTAATATTAATACTTCAATTGTGTAAGATAGCCAAGTATGCAATACGGATGCAAATGGCCTATCTGTATGGATTGGACAAGGCAAGACTAAAAAGCCACTAAGTACTGTGAGGTATTACAAACTTGCAAAAAGCAAGGAAGCATTAAAAAAAAAGACATGGAACAGATAGCCACTTAGAAGAATAAATATTGTGAGAAAAGGACCAAACCCATATCTTAAAAGCTGTATTTTCAGTTTTATATCATACAAGTATTAGCCTACAAAATCGAAACCGCTTTAATTTCATTGCTTTTTTTGCCGAATCATTAAAGAAATATTAAAATTAATACAATTCTTATTGCGTTCCGAAGCTCTTGGAGATTATCCTCAAGTGAATTAATTATAAATAAGTAAAGCAGTTGAACTAGGTTCAAAAATTCCCTCATAAATCTACAAAGTAGAAATGATCGTGAATCGGATTCCAATCTTGGAAGTTCACTGTCATCTGTTGACGTTTGTGAGGTAGTGAGTAGTAAAAGCACAGTAGCAAATGTTCCATCAAATACCCCTTGTCAACATTAAGAAGTAATCTAAAACAGTTTTGCACATGATTTTCACTGCCTTTTCGTTTTCCCGGCTTCAAGTCACCACAGAATATTGACAACCCTTTTTCAGCTAGGTCAGAGTGAAAAGAGAGTATTTGAAAAGAAATCAAATCATTGTCCCGATGATGACTCCGATCGTCTCAGCAACGACTGAGCGTAACTGGTCACAAGTTTCATCTGTCAATCGATTCGAAAATCTCTGTTTTTAGACTATTCAAAAGAAGCTTTTATATGATGTGAAAAACATTGTCAGGTTGCGCACCCCATCTCTTGCCCGCAAGGAAAAATTGGGCTAATCTTGTATTGACTTGTTCTGCGACCAGTTGGCTTGTATCCTGTGACCAGCAGCTTATCACTGACAAATTTAGATATTAAACTGAAGGCATTAACACATGAACAATTGCGTCATAAGGTAGGAATGAGCCTCAACACTCCCTTGACAGAGCAACGGTCTTAGATTATGTGTGAAATCTGTGGAAAAGCAGCTGATAGTGAAGTGGTGAATTTGGTGGTTAATTTGATTCGCTTTACCAAATAGGATTTTTCGTAAAGCGCTCGTTTTTACTGTACAAATGGTTGGGTTTTCGAACATTATTCGTATTTAGATGCTTTTCTACTTGTGCATTAAAAGAAGGTGTGACAGGTATCTTCGCTCTCTCTCCTGCAGAATATGTAATTTGAAGACCGTCACTTACTGACCATGTGCAGATGAACCTGAAAACAATCGTTTCCGTTAAACATGTGGACATGAAAGATGTCAGTGTCAGCATTCTGACAGGACAAGTTGACTGGTTCGCCTCAAATTATTACCTTCAAATTTCTTTGTCAAACTGGCCTATCTCGACCCCGTATAGCAGCCTAGACTCAACGATGTTCATCAAAATCACCCTTTTATGGAAGTCTTTGTCGTTAAATTTGGTAGCAACTGAGACTGATTTGGTTAGAATCAAGAACATGGTCCAGAGCCCATCGGTGTGTCTTGGTTTTTTGCTGAGAGATTCTACGTATATGTACCCGTAAGTGGCCATTCATACTATAGGCAATCTCTTCTTTGTTCAATTAATTTCTTCAATTTCCTCCAGTACTGGGTTAAATCCATAAGAGCTCATCGAACAATCTGTCCGTCACATTATTGAGCTAATTCTTTATACTACATGTGCAACAATGCACCATATGACGCAACATAATATGCAAAGCCGATACGTCATGACTTCTCTGGCGTTTGGGGTCTTAGTCCACTTTTGGAGACATTTGAATCCTGATAAAGAATAAAGCTCTGACCTACATCTGATGTGACTAGCTTGTTCCACCAACCTTGCTTCGTGTCTTGGATCAAACTATATATCGTACTTAATATTTCCATCTGATATTCAAGTACTTTGAATAGTATTTCCAGGATTTTCCATCATCCAACAGTGTTGAATTTGTTGCCGATTTCCAGCGTCACTAGAAGGACTACCCGCCGCTTGGGCTGATTGTGTACATTCATTTGTTCGACTGCAATTACCACCTCTGCAACTGCGCTATTCTCTAACACGATGAATCTATGAAAAGTCCTCAATGGTATGAAGTCGAGGTATTTAACGTGGACATCTGCCGTGTTGACCTAATTTCACGGTCTCGATAGACGAGGTTGAAACAACATACCAACTACCACTCCCAAAATCTGAAATAAGTTTCAGTCCCAGCTCCCAATTTCCGGGATTCCTACTCCAGCTTCTGGATTCCCGAACACAACTGGTGAATGCTCACCGTACTCTTTAGCCTTCGAAACCACAACTACCACATTTCAGCCAAGGATAGGTTCCTTACCGTGTAGGGGGCTGACAGTAACCTGTTATGGGCGTCCCCTCAACCCGTGGTTCAGATAAACTTTTGATTAAGATGCGCTTTTCGACAGTATGAGAAAAACTTGCAGTTTTTGCTCCAGGCACATTGGAGTGATAACGATATTAATCAACAGTATGGTTAATATCGGTGGCTGGTGGTATGCAGATTACAATTTGGGATACCAGTGTCTCTTCCTTTTTGGATTGTACAATTCAACTATGTACTCGTAAAGAGTGTGCAGTTGTCCCTCCGTTGATCGCTTCAAAACAAGTCGGATGTTTAGCGAAGACAGTCTGTAGTATTATGTCTTCGTCATCTGGGTCCTGTAAACGAAAAACCTGTGCTCATTGAACTTCAACATAACTTGTTAAAACTCAGGCTCGATAGATCGCTGTTTTCTATGAAATCCTAGAATCAGTGGCCCTTCTTACCTGGATATTTGATTGAGCCATCTTGGTTTTTTCTTTTACTTTGACTAATAGACAGAGATTTCTTCTAAAACATTGGGACATCAATTGGTACAAGAAATTGCGTGTTATGATTCAGAATTCTTGAATATTTCATAATTTTCTATTTCTTGAAAGAGTTTTTCCTTATTTTTTTGCCATTATAGGGTTCATACTATAGTATTGACTAAAAAATTATTGAAGATATGTTTTCTATTCCTATTCTATAGTTTTCTATTCTTAACCATTTGTGATGTCTAGCTTGCCGATTATCATAGTTTGACACAAAACTTTATAGAAAGCCGCTGGTTAAGATTTGAGGTAATATTGTGCATGATCAACGACAAAACACACGCTTCAAAATAACTAATGTCTATACTCAATAAAAGTCAGTAGCCCACTGCGACTGGTGTTTTGCTGTTGCTAAGTGTCTCCTTCACCTCGGCCAGTCAGTAATCCCTCTCTCAAAGCTCCACTCACGCAAGAAAAAGTAAATGCAGCATGTGCTCATCAGAATGTTGACCTTTGACCTAGTCTTGGTCAATATTATCGTCTTTTTTAAATTTTTGCACCAAATATTATTATATTTAGTATTATAAACTAATACCTTTTCAATCGGTTATGTTGAACTCTTTTCCATTTACTCAAAGAAAGTTTGTCTTGGGCTTTGAATCATATTTCGAAGATAAGCTTTAAGGAGCGGTGCCATGTAAGATGAATGGCTGGGAATAGAAAACGTCTTGATCAAAAATGTAATTTGGGGAATACTTCCCCTGACTTTTTAGCCATATTATATTTTTCAATCGTATGTCACATCCGTATTGACAATTCGTGTCGCTCCATTCATTCTACCGTAGGTAGTTTAAGGATACTGTTGAAATTTTCCGATCCAACCTTCTGATACTGATCCTGATAGTAGCACCGATGAACAAATAAGTCTCCCGACCGTTGCTCAGTAGCCAAGGTCAAAGTGGGTTGAATCTTCTGGCAAGGATTGATGGATTGGGATAACATGGCTTGATAAAATTCATAAGAACTCATGTTCCTTAATTTTCGGAAAACTTTTTCTCTAGATCCGTATTCACAGTTTTCGCCATACTTTTCCAAACGGAGCAGCAGGAGATTGGCTTAGCCCTAAATGTCTCCCAACACTTCTGTCCTTTTATCCCTACTGAATCACATGTATCACACAAATTTTCGTCAAGGCTTTTCTTTTATTAGCTTTATTAGGAATTCCAAAGTTGGTCATCGACTGACAATTGGATAGGTATCTAGTGTGCTTAGTAACTGAGACAATTATATCCTACCTAGAATGCAAATGTAATGACGCACATACTCAAGGCGATTTCTAATAAGAATAACTTAAGAAAGGCGACTGTGTGCCACTCACTGTATCGCGTCTTATCTAACAGTGTATCTCTATGTGTATATTTATCTTTATTTCAAAGCGTTTCAATGGGACGTTTGTTTCTACGTTACAAGGAGTTTATTGTTACGAACAACAACGTTATAAAGAGTTTTGTTTTGTTGGCTATAATAGAACAGTTTTATACATGTCCGGAATATTTAGCCTAATACTTTGACAAAGAATTATTATTGATCCCACGCCCCTTTTTAATAGACTTCTAGAAATTTTTTATCTGGATTTTCATGCATAAGGCCTTAAAAAATTGATTCTGTTACAAATGGACGGATTTGGTGCATTACTAGTTATTTTCCCTTTGTATTGTGCAAGAAGTTAACATCATGATGAAATTAGTGTGCTAAAAATTCTGAAAGCTTAATACGAAGCTTTCTAACATATTGTTAACGCGCGTTAGTATTCATGATGAGGTACGAGTTTCTGCATGGTAAGCAAAGATATGTGGAAGGAACGTACGAAAAAAGCTTTTTTTAACTATTCGTACTAAATTATATTATTAAGGCCAAAGCATATGCAAGATCGCTTGATGGCATAAGCTTTACATGTAAATTATTCTTCACATATCGTGCATTACACTCCGCGCAAGAAAGGTACTCATCAGAAGATGTTTTCACGTATCAAACAATTGAAGTAAGACCTGACATAAGACTTTAAATAAATGAGACTAGAAACTAAATTATATGAGACAAGAAACTGTGATGATGTGATAAATGATTTAAAATTTTGGTTTTTCCCGACCCGAAATCCAGCTTTCCAGAAAAAATAAGCGGGTTTTTCATCTGCAATAAAAGTATTCTTGATTCCAATTTTCATTTATTAAGAAATATGCGCCTTGGATTAGACTATGTGAATCTATGCATATTCTATGAAAGAAATTTTAATTCATATGAAGAAAGTTTGTTTTAGGTGCCTCCAGTCTCCAGACTGAAATTTCGTATTTTTAGGAGCTTTCAGACTCTTATTCCAATTTCATGCTTAAAATTATCTTAACCAAAAACACCAATGTTCTCGTTCACCGAACATAAAAAAGTACTCGATTGCCGACTAAACAACTACTAAGTCTCACTCAACAGCTCCTTTAGATAAGATACACCCCCTTTCAGCAGTGACGGACAAAAAGGAGAAGAATTACTGAAGGAATAAGGACTTCCCTATGCACTGAAAAGCAATCGAAGATGTCCTTCTTTGTAATCAGACTCGGTCAAAAATAGTATAGCCCACAGTTCCGTTTGTCTTTAGTTATCAGCATCTTTTCAACTTGAGTATCTGCAGAAAATTTGCCTTTTCTTGCCCTGCGTTGGGCACCGTTTCTTTTTCATATTATACAAGTAAGACTGAAATATCCGTGCCCACTGAAAAGATACGTCAGGGAGTAATCAGTCTTCCTACGCCTTTGTCGAGCCACGCCTTCAGGCCCCTGATTAGATGCGGCATCCACCTGCCTCGTGTCGCTTAAAGATCCCGGAAATGAAAGCGTGCCTTACCTCAAGCGTGACGAGTAATGGTATGCATCTTGAGAAGTGATTGTGGGCTTTTGCTCACTTAATTGCATTCATAATTTTCCTGATTTCGCATAGCTTGGATCGCCGAGATTGGAAACTTCAATTAAGTTCTGCCCCTTTGACAGGTTCCCCGGATTTCTCTCTGATCAGTTTCTCAAACACTTCCTCAGGGGTGTCCAGCGTACATATGCACAGAAAAGCAGGTGGTCTCCTTTCCCTTGTCTATAAGCACAATTCACACTTCTTTCGGGGACTTTCAAAATACACGCTCCTGCAGGCAAGCGTTGAATATGCTGAGCAGCATATAAGGTGGTAGTTGGTACACAAACTGTAACATTCCCGATGATTCCGTGGTCTTTTATGGTCCCGTGATTCCGTGGTCTTTTTCATGTTTAAAGTGTGCATCGTTTTCTCTGGCTCGTTTGTACTGAAAAGCGACTAGTCAACAAGATCTTTCTCATATGAACGAATGATTGAACGAATGAACATATGATAACGAATGAACGATATGAACGGAAAGTGATCGGACAACCTCTTTCATGATTTCCGCCATAATCTCAGGGCGTCCGTGAGGGTCCAAGCTGTCATATAACAACACCCATGGGTCACTCTTGATTTCCTCAACCACTGAATGCCAGCACTGAGCCTTGTATTTTATTGATCAACCTATGGAGGAGTTTTCTAGCCGATGTGTATGCCAGTATGATCGGGACAAACATGTTGAGCTTCGGAATCTAACATTCCCTTCGCCTCCAGCAATATCTGCTGACAACAAGTGCAAAGGTTCATCATGTCATTACCGTGTTCGGGCCAGAGGGAAGTCCCACGCAGATAGATGAGACTCCAAAATCACCACGCTTTCGGCCGAAATGCTCCTGGTTTCGGTTGCAGTTCCCTTAGACGAATGCTTTGACATCCATTTTGGCAATCTTCAAGCCTACAAATGAAGATCGAGTTGCTGCGTGTTGAGAAGCATGCTCACCGGTTTCGAGTGCTTTTGAGTTTCGAGAAGGCACTGGTGATTACTCGCCGAGTAGTCCTCCAGGTCCTTACATTTGGGTTTCATAGATACAAAGTATTCCCAAGCAAACATTAAGTCTAGGATAGTTCCCACGCTTTCTCCCTACCAAGAAAATGTTGTGTTTCCAACGTTGCTGATGACAAGTTTAGCCACAGTGGCTATTTGTAGGATTCGTTCCCTCTGGAATCATTCGATCGTCTGGCATTGAAGTCATCGTCGAAAAGGATTCGCCGTTTTTCCAACCAACGACCTCCATTTTACCAACCAACAACCATTTAACTTGCTCTGATGTGAAGACGAATCCTGATTTGCCGTGATATTGACACTGATAAATGTCACTCTCGCACACCTGATGAGCACAAAGTTATACCTGCTGATCTCTTTCTCCCGCTCTAGCAGAACGCTTTGTCACACTCAAACGGCGGGTCGGTCACATTAGCGTAATGCCTCTTATATTTTGTAAGCTTTGGCCAGCCATATTCTTATTATTCCTCATATTCGCATATTCCTCGTTTATTGCTAACAAGCTGTTCAGTCGGCTCAGCCTAAGCCTTGACGATGTTTCTGCTTCAACTTATTTGATCTATTTCAATTGCATCGTTCTTAATTGGAATCCGAGCAGCTTGGAAGAGTTTGTTTTGATTTAATCCATTCATTTTGGTTTTATTTCGGTTTGGTTGCAAGCCTTTATCTTACGGTCTAATAACTGAGTTGATATATACCAGTCCTCCATGTGCAAAAGTGACTAGTTCAGGTGGATCTTACTTTGGAATCTTCTAGTAGCATTCAATATTTCGTACAGCTCATTGTTGCACTTGATTTGTCATTGATCTTCGACTGAATTACCTTAAATTATTCCGTCCGAATTCGTTTAGTTTTGTCTGGTGCTTGCTTAAGCGTCCTTACCTCGATTTATCATCGCTAAACTTTGACACTATATATTTGTCATTGACATTTGCCGTCTGCATTTGTCGTTTAATCTCGATGACGTTTAATCTCGATTTAATCTGCTCGCTGCTATTATTCTTGTGTCGCGACAGTTGTGTACTGAATCAAAATTGTCCACGTTTTCCGTTTTGATGATAATATTTCGTGCTCGTGCATTCTGATTCATGCTTTTGTTTTAATTTTATGAATTTTTAGACAAACATCGTACGTTGCTGATTCAAGATTCAGGAAAGCTTTTCCGCTGCAGATGAAAAGAAACGCGAAATAAAGCTGTTATCAGGTGTATGAGCTTCAATTTGGAAGGTTTTGAAGTGCAATGGTGCCGATGGCTTTGGCTGAAACTACTCTGAGGACTCATTCTGCGCCAAATTGAACAGAAAGGTAGAGCACCAATTTTCATTTCTAATGTTTCTGTTGGGGTGTTGTTTTTGCAGTCGTCCACTCGAGTGAGACATTTTGCTGGAATTTCGAAACCAAGCGTTTTATTAAAGGATACTTCCATTTATATCCTTGGTATGTTTGATTGAAGTCAATCGACTTTTGATTTGATCCTTGTTGAACTCCCGAAGATCTTCGAGCAAGAGCTTGACCGTGAATATTTTGTTCTTAGGCACTGAATCTCTCCTTGCTATTCGGCGATTGGTATGTCAAGATTCCTTTTAAGTACATGCTCTGATATTTTTGCTGATGTAATATTTTCAATACCATGAATTTTTCCCTTTAATCATGATTTCGAATTCTCCGATGATATTTAACATCTCATCATTTTTCCATACTCTATAAGGCGCGTATTATCATCTGATTATATGTGCGTGTTTTCATGTTTTGATTCTCAGAGTAATCTCTTGATAGTAATATTAACATTTATTACAAAATTTTTATTATTATTTATTACTTTGAGAGGGTTTCGATATTCTAAGGTTAGAGACGAATGGAAGCCAAGAATTGTATGTTAAGGTTATAAATCGTTATAAGCACGATCAATCGTCTTCTTTAAAAAATTTTCTGATAAATATTCTCAAATTATTTTGATTGTAAATGAAATTCGCCTCCCTAATTTCTTTAATCGCGCCAAATTTTTCGTTTAACTTTGCTACTTTAAACAAAAGTCGATTGGACCCTTTGCAAACACTCGTTTAGAGAATTTGGCCATCAATTAAAACAGAAACAAATTCACCCTCGTACCTACTTAATCCAGCATAATAAACTCACCAGTCATACATGGTCATTCGCATATCCTAACAGCAATGCATTTTATGCAACATAATGAACTCACTCTTCTTTACTTATATGCCAATAATACTTGGGAATGCAGCCTCCATGGCACACACGATACACAAATCCCTACACAGTTAGTATATTGAGGTTTGAGGATTTTGTGCGGTATTTGAATTGTCTTTATTGGAACCAATGTCATACCACATTCAGGATGCACCCTTTTGTAATTTGTTTCTAGTTGTTCAAGGGATGTACAAGGGTAGAATATTGCAGTCAAATTTAACTGTCCTTTCGCCCCTCACACAAAAATTATACACTTATGGGTACTTCTCGTATCTCTGAGTTCTATAAGTGTTCCTAGTACTAGGATCGTAACAAGTCTGGACATTTCTATAATATGTTGCTCGGTGGTGTTGTCATTCCGCAAGCAGTTCCGGGAGCTGGTACATGCAGTCAATGTCTAAGGATGAGTTCCAAGAACACCTGATCACTTAGGGATGCAGGTATTCTATAGGAAATTCGTTGGGTAGTGCAGGAGTTGAGGGAGTTTATTGAGCAATTGAAATTTAAATCAGTACTTTAATTTCATTGCTGTTTTCATATCTCGCTCCCGTTATTCAGCAAGACATACATCGGCAACACACACGCATGTCTTTCGATAGGATGGTGAGATTCGTTCGGCAAAAGGATATGAAATTTGAATCGCATTAAACGAATATGCTGAGCCAGCAGTTTAATTTATTTGTTAATTGAAACCACTAATCTGATTCGAGTTGGAGGATTTAATTTAATTGAAGGTGAAAGTACAAGCCCAACCACAGACAAGCCAGCTCACATATCTCACACAAACCCGAGGTAGCTCCTACATATTTGTATGTATAGCTGTAAGCCTCCTACATGCCCATGTGCACACGCACATCTCTCACGGAAAACGACTAAGGTGGAATCGTCTCTTTTAGACGCTTCCCTTTTAGAAGCTTCTAAAAAAGCAAAAAAATAATTATAGGAAAAGCACAGAAGGACATTTGAATGTGTAGTAGACCCGGATTTCCGTGTGAAATAATAGACTGATGTTGCGGTGAGTGCGGTGAAGGTATCCCTGTTATAATGCTCGTGGTGCTAACAAAATTTACGTTCCAAAACCTCTGATGGGGTTTCGCCTGTTTTGCAATAAAACGGAGTGATGTTTTAATTGGCTTTTTAGAATCATTCAGGTGTAAGTGCATGGAAATTGGTTTTAATTTTTCCATGCTTCTAATTGGGTTGAATAAATTACGTGCCAATCAATCTGAGCGATTTGCTATGAAAGCCAGCGTTTTTTTATTTTGTTTTTATTTTTAATTGGAAACTTTTGTTATATTGTGATCGAGATAATGAATAGATGGGGTTTGATAATGTTTAGCGTGATTGTAGGTCCTTTTGCTGGAAGTATGAGCATATGTGCTAGACCATCAAGCAAGACCATGTTTTCATATTTTTTTAAAAATATTATCCTTGAACGTTTTGCCGATGGGATTTGCAATTCTATTTATGCGACATTTTTTTGAAGCAGGAGATGCTTGTTTTGAGGACGTTCTGAGTGCTACTCCTTCAGCTGCATGGATTCATTCGGATGGGACGTAAAACTTAGAGTAGAGGAATGAGATATATTTGAAAGTAAGGTGCTCTTTAATTCAAAAAAGGTTTTTTTATTTGGCTTTACTAATTGATCATTCGTAAATACACTCAAATTCACTAGGCTCAATTGGACATTCACTTGTTACTGATCTGTATATGTATATACTGATCTGTATCTGTCACTGATAGAATTCACTTTTGCTTTTCTATTTCGGACTGTCTTCCGTATCTGTTTTGCTCTTATTATTGTGTTCAATTTCGACCTGTCGTTGCTTATGTAATTGCTTCAGCATACATTTTTTGCTCGACAAACGAAGAAAATCCTGGAATGTTTTAGTGGGTTCACTTCAAAACACGCGATAAATGCTCACTTCAGATGGCTTTCGGCTTCTGAGGTGGGAATTTGTCGCTAGATACTGTATAATCATACCGATACTGTACAATCTTACCGTAAATATAGCTTTATAGAATTTGTGACATTTTTCATCGCAGGGGCTGGAAACAGTTTTTTTGACAGGAACCGATAGTTTTTTAAAAGATTTTAAAAATATATTTTCGTGCCAATAAATCAATGTTCATAACTGAAAATTAAAATGCAAAAAATGCCTTTTTGCTCAATGTTTGACACAAGTGTATCTCGCTGTAGTATTCTATAAGTTCGTGTTGACCTTTATTTGAAAATATATTGCAACACATATACTCTTAAGATGGTTTTTGGGCTTTTCTCATTAATTATTCTGTGTCGAAGGACTTCTGGATAGTAAGCATAAGGCTAATTTTGTAACGGTAAAACAGTATCGATCCTTAGTCTTGTATTTGCTCACATTTCATCTAATGAACCAAGTCATTGCAAATATTCTTTAACATTTAGGGCGTGTTTTTGCAAATACGAAACTTGTATGTGAAATTCAAATAAGAAACAAACATGAAAATGTAGAATGACACTTATCTCATGACTCGACAGAGCTTGGAAAAATGTCGAACCGGTTTTCAATGCCTGCATGATTTACTTATTCGAATAACAAATTTAATTTCTTGTAAGTTTTGTAACGTTCATTTGGGTATAAGCTTGTCTGCTGAGGAAGTCCAAAGACGAAAATTCCGAAAATAAGAGCGCGATAAACATACTAAAGCAACTGGCAATCAAAGCTCTGTCCTCACCACTTGCATTTTACGTTGTTTTTTTCGTCAAAGAAACTGATTTACAGCAATAAAGAAAAATCTACCCATGGATATCTATAAATCAAATTGATTTCCCATTCATTCACTTATAATCCAGATACATATCACCAGGCAAGGATAAACACATTTTTTTCTCTCTTTTCCATGACCCTTTCCGAATATCACACATGCATATAATACCCAACTGCCATTTACATCACAATGCACTAACTGAAGTATTAACAGTATCTTTGTAGCTTAATCAAAAATCCTTTCGGACATTCACCATGCACATATTACCCATCGATTGTAGCGAGAAATCCTATTATACTCCTCTAGACTTTATCCCAGACTCTCCAATATATATCCTTATTCGCACCAATCGATTCTAATCAGCAATCATATTTGACTTGTGTCAAGATAGTGTGCAAATAATATATTGAGGGTCGCAGAAGACGAATATTAAATTTGAGTCGCTCTAATCCATCCCGATCGTTTGTACGAAGAATATCCAGGACGAAAAGGCAATCGAATCATTGTGTGAGTACGTATATTAGACGTGTAGAGATGAATTTCAACGAAAATTTTCGATTTAAAACCATTCTCCAACGTAACATTTTCTGCAGCAACATATTTCCAACATATGATTTCATTAGGAAGTTGATATAAATTTCTGGTGAGAAGGACATAGAGGAGTAACGTCTTTTAGCGTTCAAGATTGAAAATTGATGGATTTATCGCTTGATAGAAACTATATCGGTTATCGAGTGTAGCTTCGGGCACACAGTAACTGCAATACCAACTGAATATCTTCCACGGTGACTGCAGAACCTAGTTTGGGGTGGTTTGAACCATTTCTTGGAGCATAGCTCTGCTAATCTGCGAATTACCGTAATACGCCCTTATTTATCAATAACATTGCCCGATTGTTATGTGCAACTGGTAATACTGGGTACGGATTTCGGAGCGGCTTTCCTTTTTCGAGAAGATGACTGCGCTGTGTAAAAACCTTGACTAACCGATTTGTTGAAAGTCAGATGGAATATATCCGTGCCCTAATAATCACTAACCATGCTTCCGACTGGCCTGCATCAGTTTTGATCGATGACCTGAAAAATCCAGCTGTCATTTAGCTCACAGTGTCAGGACCACTGACAGACACTCCGGACAACCCTGAAGAGTTCGTCTTTCATCGCTGGCAACTGCTTTTTGTTAAGACTCCAGTCTTCGGGGCTAAATTCTTTTACGGTCTGTCACTAGGAGAACACTGGGTGTCACTCCTGCGATTAGAGAAGCCGCCAGCTCAAAGATGGTCCTGTGTGCTAACGCAATCCGCGATGGTTTATGGATTTGCATCTGCACCAGCCGTTTTCAATGAAGTTTTGCCCAAATCGCTCTTACCTCCTTCATTTCACGCATGTTATCATATGCATATAAACTTTAAATGCGATGTTACCTGCCGTTGTTACGTACGTGTGCTGTTTGGAGTCACTTGTTATCAGCAGAGGTTCAATGAATGTTCATTTATCCTTTATATACCTCTGGATTAACATATAGTATACATTCTACATTACAATTAGATACAAACAAGTGTTACTGGTCACATTTATTTTCTGCCAGATTTCACCCCAACCCCTAAAAACACATTGTAAGAACGAAAGAGAACTTTCGCTTTGAGTCCGAATGGAAATAAAAAGCCAGAAAGCCAACCATTAAGATCTCTTTTCTACACATTTACATAATTTAATTTGAAAGCTCTCTATCTAGCAAAGCTCACGTTAATGACTGCATAGAATACTTGTATCTCTTTCTTGGTGCTTCTTCGGACAGCTTCCGCTTTTTAATGATAACACCATGAAAAAGGTTTAAGTTGCCGTTTATTCTCGATTCTGTCAAAATTGCTTCATACTCGCTCAAAATGAATAAAATGTCTCTTTCTCTCTTGTAAGCTTTTGTTGGTAATACAGTGATTCCTTGCATAACTTTCTCATGATTTGTATAGTACTATAAACTTCAGTCCTGCGTTGAAATCGCCTCGAGCCCCGCTTACAGTGGCATTACCTGATGAAGAAGGTTCCATGAAGCTGACCGGAACCGTGAATCGGTGTAACTTTGCACAGTGCATGTGCGGTTTCCATAAATTTAGTGCTTGGAAAACAATCGTCTGGTTTTTCGGTTTTGGTCTGGTTGATTTTCGGCAACAGTCCCCTACTTGACCAAGATGATATAACTATCAACTGTTCTGCATCAACAGATAAGACAAAAAGCGTCGAGGGAAAAGACGAAAAACAACCAAATATCAACTCATTTCTCACCCTCTTTTTGTTTCCCAACAGAGAACAACTGTATTTCTTTTCCTTAGAATGCAGGACGACATGAATTAAAAAGGGAGACTTTTGTGTAACATGTGACCGTAGATAAAAATCAGAAATGAATTCGATTTCATGTTTGAATAGGCTAATGCTCATCAGTTGCTTATATTTGGATAGGGTAGATGAGCCGGGTTTGGGGGATGGGAGAGGCGCTGGAAATTAATTTTCGACAGCGTATATTTCACTGTAGGACGGCAAAAGACAAATGTTACGCGCGCTATACCGGAGATGAAAGTTTATTTTCCATCAAACAACATGGAGACTTGTGCACATACCATTTAATATTCGTATAAAGCATTCTAAATCTGAAATTTTCGGTGCGTGTTCAAATGAAAGGACACCGAACAGTCTTTTTAGTAGAAAACAGGATATGAGCACCATCTGGTGTCACCATTTGCGTTTTGATAAAGTTTCCCTTTAAACTTCTTGACTTCACTTGTTTCATTTATCTGAAGTTCTATAACAATGACAGGATATACAATGTGCCATACCATGTTCTACCGCAAAAATTTTGTTGTATACAAAATGCCTTTTGTAAGTCAAGCGTAAGAATTGTTGAAGGGTCTTGATTGAAACACGATTTGATTGAAAAATTTGATGGCTTTTGCATGTTGGAGATCTTAAACATGAATTGTTTGTTTGCACTCCAGGGACATATTTGTAATATTCGGGGAAAATGTATTTGAAGAAATATTGAGGCTTCCTAGAAAGGTTAAAACATTTGATAGTAATTGTCACCCTTTCCAAGTACATATCAATTCAATATGGTCAAATTTAAATCCTAAAATAGCAACTATTGCCGAATCACATCCACCAAGTATTGAAATATTGGGTTATAAAATCCAATTTGAACCGTTTAGAACCTTCGAAGTCGTGAATAAATTAGTCTTCTCGAAGAAGTACTGTTGATGCGCTTGATAAAGTCGTTTAATTGTTGGGGATGGTTACTAAAATATCATATTTGCATGTCAAACACATTTGTCTGCTGTCAAAAGAAGCAAGTTATTCGTAAACTTACATAACACTGCAATACTTTGGAGACCATGCATGGCAGAGGTGAGTCGTTCTGTTGGTTGTTGTTGGTGAAATTTGTTGGTACACTTTAATATGCTCTAATTTAATAGTCTGATATTGCAGTTTAGAATTTAGCAAATTTTTCAGTGAGGAATATTTTGTTTCTACATTTGATTACATAAGTTTTGAACAGCGCCATAAGGGACTTATTTCGTTAAGTTGATTGTCAAGAACACAGCAATCTTAGTTGATAGATTTGTCAATTTAAATCTACCAAATGAATCTCACTATTAATTTAACGCTCCAGTGGATCTTTTATTAAAGCTTTTCTCCATTTCAAAATTTAATCTATTTTAATTTCCAATTTAAATCCATATCAACTCTCAATTCAAATTGTTCTCCAACGCCGAAAAGTCTTTTAATATTCATTAACCTTCGCGCCGTAAAACATCCCCATCCAGTGTTTCAACGTGAAATGGAAAAAGCCCTTCAGGAAAGTCAAACATGCACTTACCTTACTTTGTATCAATGAATTCTCCATACAATCATTCAACACACTGAAAATCGACACCATCATAAATTCTTCGGTACACTTCATTTTTACATTGTCATTAAACAACGAAATAGAATCATTTGTAATCATGATTGCAAGGACCTGTAAGTCTCGGTTGTGGATGCCATTGCCTCCTCTGCGAAGTGAAGATATGAGGGTGGAAGGATATCTTCTGGAGGAACCCTCATTTGCTTTTCCAATTGAAGTGGTTAATTTTATAGACAATGATACCAGGAGAACAAATTGCTTGTGAAAAAGCTTACAAATATACTATGATATATCCTTGCCCGTCGAGCGCCATCAGATAAATGTGGGTAAATGTTATGCTATTGATGTCTTGGAGGCGAGCATTTCCGTCTTTTAAAGTGTTTTGACTAACGACCGAAGCTTGGGTATTGAATATTTCCTGCACTCATTTAAGAGCAATTGACCTATTTCAAAATGGTATTTTTCTTTGTGGCGGATAAGGAGCAGGAGTATTTGGAAATCTGATCCGCGAGGAAGAC
Source organism: Stratiomys singularior (assembly GCA_954870665.1). Classification (NCBI taxonomy): domain Eukaryota; kingdom Metazoa; phylum Arthropoda; class Insecta; order Diptera; family Stratiomyidae; genus Stratiomys; species Stratiomys singularior. Next base: position 109,361,217 of record OX940880.1, on the reverse strand, counting down.
TGCTATGATGAAAATAAAAAATCAAGTGGTTGGCACGTAAAAAACAAATTAATGCAGCATGATTGCAATAAATACGAGTAATAAGAACACCGAATTGTTTGTTTTTGGAAGTATTTAAATTTTATTTTTCAAAATTGACGGTGGTCTCAAAAATTATCTGAACCATATGGATTCCTTCCGAAGATATTCAACGCACAGCTCGCAAGTGCCGAAAGTTGTATAATGGTTAACATCATATCAGACCAAGACATGTCAACTAAGATTTATCAGGACTGTTCCCACTTTTAACAACCACAAAAATCGTGCTGTCAATCTCTTTCGTTAACGGAATTTAATATATGGAATTCAGTCGTCATGTGCTTTTCCAGGAATAGAAAAGAGGTACAGAATAATAATATATGTTTTTTTTGAAGGTATAAAACTTTAAAAATGAAATAAAATTCGGATGAATTGTCTTCCAAAAAGTCAAGCGTTTCTGGCTTGTCGGCGTAGACGAGTGATTTGACGTATTCCCACAAAAAATTATCTAGCGGTGTTAAACTTCAGTAGATCTTTCAAGCCAGTTCACTGCGGCGTTTGCATTTTTCGACGTACCTATTCAATCACAAATGAACCTCATCAAAGTTTTCTTATGAAATTCGGAATTGAGCAATTTGTTTCTTGCGCTTATACACCAAACCTACACTAGTTCGTCTTTGTAACCTCGCAATCTAATATCCTTTTGTAAAATCTTCCATAACTTGAACGTCCACAGATTTCATTGTTGTACACGATGCCCAATGGACTCTCTTGTGTCTTCACCGATACAACGGTCTACAGGTGCTATGGTTTCTTCATCACGCATTGTGGTACGTCTGGATGGATCCGTATTATTAGTGAGAGTAAATATGGTGCAGGAACAATCCATATTAAATCTAATTAATTGCTCTATAGATGGAGTGCGCGATGAGTTTCCCAAACAGAACAGTTTGTTTTAAGTAAATCCGTACAATTTGCAGACTTTGCACAGCCATCAATCTATTCCTAATAACTAACCGTAAAACTTATAACAGCAGTAATACCATACGTAGCATTAAAAAGTGCTGCCAACTTAAATGTCTGTATCGTTTAAAAAGCCCTTTATTTATTCGAAACGTATACATGCACTGCTAATGGCTTGGTAAATGATGTCCAACTAGAAACTGACAAAATTTAATTACAAAAAAGGGGCAATTACGCTTTGTGTGCTATTATTAAGAAGTAAAATTTACAAATGCGAATGTAAGTCTCAATCAGTGCTGCCTCCTTTCTTTGAAATGTGTCAAAAATTTGTCTTTACTTGATCTACCGATCTGTGAAATGCTTTTGCAACCAGAGGATTTGTTAAACGCAATCCCGTGCCGTGTCCAATCAGTTTGTAACAGCAAACAAGGATATGCTTTTGACTTCTATTTTTTTCCTAGGTTTCAATTCTGGGCATTTATTTGTTGCACTTCACTTGATACATCTCATATTTACTCTTCTTCTGTACTCTTCTGTCTTATTTTTTTTTATTCAAATAAGAATGTGTGGTGCGCAGGGCGTCGCACATATCTTCGAGGAAACACTTGAATTTTGGTGTTCCTTTCTTTCCCATTTGATGAAGTGTCTTTTTGTGAACTTGCCAGGATGAAAGATTATTTCCCCAATTTTTTTTTTCATCTTTTCCTTTAATTAAGCGTTACAGAAAGTCTAGCCATCTAGTGATCCACGGCGCGTGATGGTACCTCAGCTTGTTCGGGCAGTAGACATAACAATGAAGTTGATGCCCACCATCCAAAAACCGCTTCTACATCTCTCCCAGCGATCAAAAGCTAGCAGACCTATGGAGGTTTTCCCTACTACCACTAAACCACAGAGTTTGTCAGATCTATCGAAGCTACATGCACTTGGATATATCTAATAAACTCTGTAGCTTTCAGTTCTATGGAGAAATGGGATCTCCCTGTCTCTTGTTGAAAACTACAAGCCGAATAATTTTGCAGCATTGACGGAAAGACTTCAATATTCATGCATATGTAGTAAGCTCGGTTGGATTTCAATCCATGAGTTGATTTTGTCTCCAAATCGACGCCTTGTTTACCTTAATTTGACGTTTGCGCTTGCTACGTATTCGCTTTTTTTTAAAAAGAAAATGCTACTTGCTTTAATTGTTATAGGCTCGTTCGTCGTTGAACTCGTTTCCAGTCCAGATCGGATTAAATTGAGTCTCGCTTTTTGGGTTTATCTCATCCCAGAAGCCATGCATAATTTCCCAGTATGTATGGCCTTTCGTTGTGGAAATGTCAGAGCGGGAAGGCTGGAAAACGTCAAGTCCGAAGATGCTCTGAAGTAAGCTCTGAAGATGAATAAGATTCCACATTTGACATAAATGCCAGAAGTGGAAAAAGACAGACATTTTTTGAAGAACCTGGAGTGCAGGGTGAAGGCTAACCTTCTACAAATTCCGATGCTGCCAGACTAATTGTAAAATTTTTAATAACACAGGTCTAATATTGTTAACTCCTAACTCCTATTTATTTTGGATTTGATTGCTGGTGTTGGAGTATTTCAATGCGCTGAACACAAATAAATAATTAGATTTTTCATTTGGGACTCAAACTTTGTATTAAGGGACTAATCTGTCGCTCACATTTTTGCTCCACCGACTAGTTCAGTTCTCGGGGGACACAGGTGGGAAACAGCCGAAAATTTACTCGAATTATAGGATCGTGAGGTAGGAAACCCTCAGTTAACCATTGCTACAGGGGCAAGCGATCTAGTCATTTCCCTGTTAACTACGCCATGCATTACCGCTTGGTAAAATAAATGGACCTCTATGATCAAGACTAGTGCAAATTGGCAAAGACGGAGCTAAAAAACAAAAGATGGTCATATGGAGTGTCATAGTGTCACATGAAGGACGCACCTGATATCACGATGTTAATCTAAACGCTCATCCCACTCAAATCAAACTATTCATATTCAGTAACATACTTTCACGAACGTTAACCTAGGAATACCATTTGCATCCACTGCCAAAGAATCAACAAGTAGTTATAAAATGTTATGTTAAATGAAGTGTTCACCACGATTATCCAACGGCTTGATACCTTGTAGAAAGGATTACACATTCCTGTAGAAGGGCTTTCTCTGGTCTCGGTTAACGTAAACTCGATTGTCGCACTGGTCCAAAATGTGAAGCTCCTCGAATTCCTAGTCAGATAAGTGTCTGATATCGTCCTAAAAAATGAAACCCACCCTTATCAATGGCATTCACTGCCGTTTAAAGATCTGAATTCGTTAGAAACGATAGGATATAACTGTAATGATGGAGGAGCACTGGGATGTTGAGCCCAGACTCTTGTGTCCAGAATATTAATAAAATTGAATTATTACAATTTGATTGTATCTACACCATTGCTAGTAGAGGATAAACTCTTTGTTATCAAGAAAAAAAGTTCTTAAATCCTTGACGGAGCTCGATTCTTTGTTAGAAATACATGAATTTAATAGGCAACGGAACAATTATTTTCTAGCTAGCGATCTGAATTAGGTCTAGATTAGAAGTACTACATGGCCTCAGGGATCATGAAGCGATATAAATATCAAATGAATCATCCGCGTAATCCCTTTTCCGGGATGTCAGACAGGAAAATTACCGATCCCTAGTTGAATTTCAAAATCACAAAAACAAAAAAACCAAAAAAGAGGTGGGCAAAGTTTAAACTAATCTAATCGAAGAAAGTTTAATCTCAATTATAGGAATATCAGCCTCCTTAGGTTTTTTGCATCGGTTTTTAATAATAGGAGCCTAATCAACAAAGAAAAATATATCTTTTTGTCGAAGTTGGTATAAGTTAGGTTCAAAACTATTGGAAAAGTGGCTCCCGCCCGTGAAGAGATTGAAAAATTTTGAAAACAAGCTTCTTTCACGTATAAACACTAATCGATTATTCAAGGACTACAACCATTCCACATTGGCTTTATTGAAATTTCATCTTAAGAATGTCCTAAGTTAAGTTTTCCATACTACAGGTGTATGATGTCAGCAAACAATGGGCAAAGCAACTGACAGATATTAGCTTGTAAAACCCAGATGGCGTTTCCACGAAAGTGAATAAGGTATTACAAAAAAAGTCACGAGTGAATGTCTCGGATCTTCAAGTCACTGGCATTAGGATAAATATTCTAGATAAAGCAAGTATCAATACAAAAAGGACGACTCCTGCTAGTACTGGAAGATGGATTTTAAGCGTTAAGGTAAATAAATTTGCTTTGATCGGAACGCATTTGGTACTAGTTGGAGTCCTGAGAAAAATGTGGGTTATTGCTAAACTGTCAATTTGGATTCCAAACCAAGCATTCGACAATACAAGCGATTGCAAAAAGCGTTTGTTGGAAATTGCAGAGTGCTTCACTGACATCAGCACGATTGAGTTAGATGAACTACATTTCCTCAGAAAAGGTGCGGAAAGGAGCGCATTAACATTTTCTAAAATTCTACGTTGATACACAATGACTCACATACACTCTTACACCGGTAAATTATTCTCACATACAAAGCTAGCCATCGTAATGTCTCCACTGATTTCTGTCGTTTGATTTATAAGCTCTCTATCTTGTAAAGCTCACTTTATCACTCACTTTCATACGGTACTCGTACACCTTTTTTAGTGATTCCTCCGAATTGTTAGCGGGTTAGTTGTTTAGTGATCACACTTTGATCTGGTATAACCAGACTTCTTGTACGAGCAGACTTCTTGTACTTCTTGTACGATAAAGTCATATAATAATTAAATATTATATGAATAAAATTAATTTTGATTGGAGATGTCGTCACTCAGGTATGAGAGGTACAGAAATCTTGTGATGAATCGAAAACATTAAATATCAAATGACATTGTCAATCTATCAAAGTTATTAGGGTAGATTTATTTTATTTAGAACGCTTTTCGAATTTACATCGCGATTTCTTTAATGTCAGCAAAAAATTTGTGGATTTTGACGCCATTTCACCCTACAGTTGAGTACATTGCGACCTGGCTCACTTTGGAAAAAATCAAATTTTGTTTTCGACAACCAGTAAAATTTATTAATAAAACCAGCATTATTCGAGGTATTGTCGTAACAAAATGGAGTTTTCTGATGATTTTTAGTCCAGCATTTCTCATGGAATACAATATTTAAAGAAAGGAAATTAAGCTTAGACATATAAATAAAGCAAAAAAAAAAACAACTTCCTTTGTTGCCGCCCCAAAAAATACACAAAAATTGATGCCTGCCAAACTGATTCGAAACTACAATAGATAATTATCAGTTACGTTTCTGAGCTTCAATTTAATAAAGTCCTTCCTACGAGTGAAGCCCGATAAAACAACAAAAGCATAACTTAGTCTAGCTAACAAAAATTGTATCCTATTAGGAATCCCCTTCAGCTAAATTGACATGTCATTCAAACTTAAGCTATTTGCCTACTATTTTCCTACAAAGCCCATACGAACGGAATATCCTTACGAAAGCCAATCATTTTCTATTATTTACGACATATCGATAGAAGTAAATTAAATTCAAGTTTTCCGATACTTTCCCTTATGACAATCCGAATAATATAGTTTTGCAAATGACATTTCCAAGAAAACGAATAAAATGTCTTGAAATCGAAAGAAAACCGACTTGGTCTTCTTCGTTTTTCACTTTTCTCCGTCCTTGCTCGCAACTCATTTCCAACCTTAAAGAATTCATTCAGAAAATCTTCTAGCAAATCAACCCCGCCCGCAAACAACACAAATGAGACGATGTTCGTCTTCGCCACATTTGTGTTTCTCGGCGACCGAAAAAGAAAAGGGGATTGCAATCTTCTCGGAAATGACACCATTCCTTCCTTCCTTTCAAATGCGAATAAGAACAAGAGCGAAATAGAGTGAGAGAGCTTCTTATTAATGGATCGTAATCTCACTGATAAAGAGCCTTCTTCGAATGTTTATCCTCGGGAAGTAATCAGTTTCAATAAATGAGTGTGCTCGTAATTAAAGGCCGTTTCTCGTTTCCTGACGACTATAACGAGTCCCGTCGACTTTTGGTTAATAGCTTTGAAATACGAACTTGGAATATACACAGTGCTATTATTCTTATCCTTGTCTCAATTGGAAACAACCATCACGATGAAGTTGGAGTATCAACAGAAATGGTTCCGAGCAGATAGGAAAATTTCCCGAGTTCCTGGTTCATATATTGTACATATTTTTTTTTCTGCTCGTTCGGTTGAATCTAAGGATTGGACGGGATTTGACGATGTGAAGGGTGTAAAGACTAAACGGACGACATGTTGACAAGAATCGGTCGTTGCAGGAGATAGAGAGATGAGAACTAATAGTAATCAAACTTTTCTGATTATATTTTCCTGGAGAATGATTCCACTGTGCGAACTTATCAATGTGGAAGTCCCTAAACGAAGAGCGAGCTAACAAATGCATGGATATCGTAACTCAATCAGTCAATGTTTCTGATTTCAGTGTTTATTAAAGGATCTAAAACTTGACAAGAGTTCTTAGTCAGGCATATATGTATAAGTATCAGCAATTAATCCAAGTGAACGGTAGCAAAATTGCCGATTTGCAGAGCCAAGTTAACTAAACGAAACTGACAGCATAACGGAGATGAGGTTTAATTTGTAGATATGACCAAATCGACTGATAATCGAATAAGATGTCAGAGAAAGAAAAGTCCAGTTTATAGTATCTTTCCGGATAGATAGAAGGAATTTAATGAAAACCTTGAAGGTTTTACTTATAAATGATGAATCACAATTTGGAATGAGTTTTCGAATGATTTTGCCCGTACTATTTTTTTATGGATTTTTTACATTTAGAATGATTTTTGACAAATTTTGAGGATACTTTTTGAGATAGTTTTATAATTTTGACTCAAGACTCGAAGGAACGAGAAGAAATTGATTGAAATCTCTTTATGCTCTCGTTATTAACCCAACCATAAGGTTAACATTGAAGAGCAATCGAGACTAACAACAACGTCAAAGACAAAGCCAAGCTCATTCCTGACACCTTTCTGAAGACACCCGAATTATACAAACCAAGATCATAGAGATCTTGCCATCATTAATTTCACTACCCTCAAAAACATCAATTCCCAATTCCCACCAACTTAAGGGACGAGAAACAGCTCATTTAATAAATAAGCACAAAAATAACTAATCACCTCGTAAAGACGTAAGACCCAATATTCTTACCAAAGCTTCCAATTTCCTGAAAGTCTCCCTTAGAAAGTGATTGTACACTTAAATTTCATCGTGAATGCTTGTCCTAATATTAACTATTTACACTTTTTCTTAATGAGCAATGGCTCATTTTCCAAAAGCAAACAAAAGCTGCCACCTCCGTAATATCTAAAGACCAATAAGCTTTTTACCAGCACTAGGTATGTAACTGGGGAAATTAGTTTTTTTACCTGCTGAACAGTTTTTTAGATCAGCCTAAATTTATCCTTATCTATCAGTTTGGTTTCAGACATCGTCACTCAACAGAATAGCAACAATATTGTGTCGAATCAGGATATTAAAGTTGCCTTGAAGGGGAAGCTGCTGGCATGCATAATTTTACTTGATATCGTAGAAGCGTTTGATGCAGTGCAGGATGATGGTCTGCTTTACAAATTAAATAAATTCTCCCATATTTAACTAATATTATCTGATCCTTCTTAAAAGACCCAAAATTCACTGTCAAAATTCGAAATACTTTTTCTCAAATTCCCGGTATATCTTCAGGAGTTCCACAAGGTTCGGGTAGGGACCTATTACTTTTTGTTGAATAAATCTCTTATATGCCATTTTCTAAGGCATATCTGAGTTTTATGCAACAACTAAAGTACCCCTTTTGAAGACGACACCTGTTTTTACACAGCTTCCGTAGGAGCATACGAAATCATCATTAATTTAGTTATATTACTGAAAAAAATTGTTCAATAAATCAATCAAGAAACACATTAAACTTAATGTGCAGAAAGTCTAAAGTAATAGTGCATCATTTCGCATATACTAAACTTGTGAAAATCTTTATTTACCAAGTCCTTAATAGTTTTTCACGATATTATTTCCGTTTGTGCTTAAAGTTACGCTTATGACTTGAATGAAAAATGAATATTGTTATCGAACTCAAGTTTTTTTTAAAAGAGTTGGATTCAAAAAGGTCACACGATCTTGGATTTTTCGAATCAATATTAAACACAGTACGGTTTGAAGTTGAAAGTAAGGATGCCACTTGGCAGCTGACAACTGTCAGTCTTAAGGTTATCAGTTTTAGAAGTTGAAGGAACAGATTCGACCAATCTGAACATTGATTGATATTAGTGAAATTGTTTGTAAAATGTGGCTTATTTTTGCTTAATTTTCTAAGTGTCACTAAGTATAAAGGTAGTCTTTCCGCAAAATTCGTTTATGTTTCTTATTTTTTATTCATCTCTTAGGAGCTGTAATAACGAAAGTATGAATTCTAGGAAGTTCAATGCAAGCTCTGCGCAAACTATATATGATATAATAAAGGTACAATAATAAATATAATGAATGAATATAAAGGTAGAATAATGAAAGGTGACTAAAAAAATTATAAAAGGGGATTCCACAAGGAAGTCAATATAAGAAAAGATCCATTTAGTTGAAATTCTTACAGTGGAGATGTAATTATAGTCAGAAGAATAGATTAATAGTCAGAATATATGTCAAAATAGTCATCGAAAGAGCAATTAGGAGAAATGAATTTCTTTGAGTTTACGCTTTGCCTGGCAGTTCTGCATTCGAATATTCGGCTTCCAATTTTTAAAAATATATTCGACCCCAAAGTATTTGATAAAGCAGCAAGTCATAACTTCCTTCGTTATTGTTTATTTCGCAAAGACCGTCTCTTTTGAGAAGATGTTGGCTTTTGAATTGTGTTGCATATTGCTGACAGGTAAAAAATTCTGTATTTTTCAATACTTTTTCAAGCCAGCATTAATAGTTGACTAACTTTATATTGTTTCAGTTGAAAACAGGAAAGCAGTGAGATCCATCATACTGTACTAGTGTTAAACCTTGTCACCATAAAGTTAAAGTTAAATTTTGATTCACCATAAAGTTATTAGTTTATTATTGTTCGATTGTTATTGCATTCATATCATTGCATTGTAACCAATTTGCCACTTCGAGTGATAATGTTATTTGTTCCGCGAGAAAATGTTGCAAGCCGCTTAGCTAGACGACCTTGCCTTACAAGTAATCATAATAGTTGTAAAATTAACGGTACTTCAACGTCTCAAAGGTCAATGGGCAGGAGTAGTAAGTTAATTCGGTACATCTCCCCAGTTATTTATCGTCGGCCAATGAATCATTTCCATGAGTAAATATGTCCAAGCAAACTACTAAATATTCATTGGAGCTCATGCAATGGCTTTAAAGTCCTTCGATTACCGGAACAAGTATTTAAATCGCATCAGGACGGTTCTTGAGACGGTTAAAATCGCTTTGAACATTGAAAGTATAGAAGAATAGTCTAATCACATGAATTTCATGATTGAATAAAATATTATTTAACAAAAAAAAATGAAAAGAATTTAACAAAAAGCTTTTTATTGTGTATTCCAAAGGTTAGAAATGCTAAAACAATACTTTTGCTAGGGTTATTCCTCCTCCTTGGTGTTATTCACGCTCTGAAGAGGAAAATTATTGCAATTTTAATTGCTATTTGAAATAAATTTTAAATATTAAAAGTCAGGTTGACTTTTGCTCAAGTTCCAGTTGTCTCATAGATTTTTTTATATATTTCTACCGCACTCCATCTTGATAGACGCTTGTCATTTATCGTCCTCCAGCTTGAATCGAATCAATTCCAAGATTAACGTGACACAACTGCAACGACAATCAAATGCAGACTAAATATCTTGGAAACCATCTATGAGAAAATAGAAAATTCAATGAAATCATTTTTATCCGAATGCACTTTTCAACCAAAATAGAAGATGAAAATGAGCACACAAGGAGCGAACGAGCAAGGATGTGGCCCACATCATTGGAATTCTGTAGCAGTCCATGTTTGACTGGCAATGGTGGCGAAGTGATTCGTCTTCACTAGACGAAACGTACGAAGCATACAGTTAAAAATGCAAACATTCTTAGCAGACATGGTTAGGCATTTTACGGTTAGTTTCTAGCCGATATCCTAGAAAAACTGATGATAAGAAGGAATAGCTCGTGCGCTTAGTGCACATCTCGTACTAAACGCCATAGCCATGGAATAACAATCACCTTGAGGATTCATCTCACGTAGGCACAAACTTCTTCAGTGATAAGGAAGAAAAAAAAGTAAGCCCGGGAGCCGCTTCACGAGTAGCAGAAATTTTCCTTCAGCTTCCTCCATTTTTCTAGTATAGTGTATAAAAACGACGAAGCTGGAAGGTAATAAGTTCTTCTTCTTTTTATTCCTGCGATGGAGGGGTGTAAATATAAAATTAGAGCACCTTCCCGTTCATGAAATCCCCGAAGCACACAATATTTACACCGGTACAGACGTGTCCTGGCGTTTCTGATATTTTCCTTTATTTGCGATAGATCAAATTTTATTACCCTTAAATCCTTCGTGAATATTACACCAACGATGCAAGGGAGCGGGTGGCCAAGCAGTTGATAGGCATGATCTGACTGAGTCAGCTCCTCATCTCATTAAAGGAACATTCAAAATCGAGAGTTGTCTCGCCAGCGTGACTGACTAAACATTGTCGCAATGTTCGATACATTCAATTAAATTTAATGTTTCTTTTTTATGTTGAGCTTTACTCAAATAATATTTTGTTATTGTATGGCATCAATATTTAACGACTGTTTCGCTACTGGGGAGTAGGAATTTATTCTGGGGGAGATTGGTACCGAATTTCTTGGTTCATTGCACGTACATTTGTTAGAGTAAGCAAGAAAATGAATGCTTTGTATGCTGAAAATTTCATAAGAAAGAAATGAAAAGTTAATCATTTATTACGCTCTGGACGACAAACTTTGACAACATCAATGATTTTTTTTTTCGTTACCTTTATCGGACCTGTGATTATATCAGGGATATTTTAGTAGTTTGTATTCTGGATGTATACATTTACCATGTAATTTGTATCCTAGTCCGAGGATTGATGTGGGTGAAAGTTGCTGATAAATCAAAAATGGTTGGAAACATCAAATTTGACACATGAAGACTTTGAAGGAGATGCGAAAAAAATCAAAAGACATATTTTCTGCCCCAAAAAGTTCCCCTAATATTTGTTTTGTAGTTATTCACTAATATGGCCATCATGCAATATCTTGCCATTTCCAAATTAAACTGCTGAAAATAAAGAAAAATCAGAAAGCATCCAAACCAAAGTGCCGAAAGATTTTAAACATTTGACCTCCTGCCACTAAAATAGCAGGATATTGAATTCCTGGTTCTTTCTACCGCTTGTTCCTATTTAAACATTCTATAATGAAATATTTTTTCGGTTGGCTTTACCAAGGATGCTCCTTAGCCTCAACTTTAAAGTTTAGAAAGGAGTCCAAATGCACTTAAAGCACATAAATATTTCAATTTTTTCGCAAAAATCTCAAAATCTCTACAAAATGAACACTAAAAATAATTAAAAAACGTATCTAATATGTGCCAAATTAATATTTTTATATGCTTTAAATCAATTGGAAAAATAGAATTTTCTATGGAAAATTGTTAAAACGGAGACTAATACCAGACGGTGGAAAGACTGGTACAGAGTATCAAAAATCTATTTATTAGTATAACCAAACCTTTATGCTTCCTGATTTTTCGCTATTTATATCTCTGCCTTGGTTCGTATATTTGATTACTGCAAAATATGAAAGAAATGTCAATGTCATGTATATGTTTCACCTGTGAGCCTTATGGTTAGTACCTTTCATTGCTCATAATGAAATCCGTTCTAATAAGTAAAATAAAGCGAAGACTGCCAAAACTGGCATCAGAAGTAAAAGCATTCTTTCGAAGCTATTGTTTTACAAACATCACATCAAAAAAGGACCAAAATGGCCTCAGTAAAATTTTCAGAATTATTGAGGCCACAAATTTCACGGCTTTCATTTGATTTCTGAATCTGATTTTTACAAGATTGAATGACGAGTTTTGATGAACAACCTTTAATATTGGGAGTACAAATTAATTCGGTCCGTTTTTTTGTGGTCAAAAATGCATTTATTTCAAAATAAAAAGAATTAAAAGATTAATCAAAATATCGTCCATCGCTAGTTACTACTTTTTCCCACCTCTCAGGCAATTTTTGAATTCCCTCTCAAAAAAATGTCTCGTCTTTTGAGGTGATCCAAGTTAGAAGCCAATTTTCGATTTCTGCGAAAGAAGTGAACCGATGACCTGCCAAATCGTGCTGCATCCGTCGGAACAACCAGTAATCAGAAGGAGCAATGTCCGGAGAATACGGCGGGTGCGGCAAAATATCCCACTTGAGCGTTTCCAAATATTGTTTCACGACTTTTGCAACATGAGGCCGAGCGTTGGCATGCAGGAGAATAACGTTGTCATGTCTTTGCTTGTATTCCGGCCGTTTTTCTCGTAATGCACAATGGAACCCAATTGCCTTGCTTTTGAATCATTCCCATGGATTTTAACCGTACATAAACTGCTTGTTGTGTCACTTCTTAAAATTCTGCAAGCTTCTCTTGCGTTTGACTCGGATCGTCATCGAGCAATGCCTCCAACTGTTTGTCTTCGAATTTTTTTGGTTGTCCAGAGCGAGGCTTGTCTTCAACGCTGAAATCTCCATTCTTGAAACGTCGAAACCATTCCCTACATGATTTATCAGTTGGAGCATTGTCACCATAAACTTCCACAAGCATTCGATGCGCTTCAACTGCACTTTTCTTCCAATTAAAACAGAAAACTAAAACCTCCCGCAAATGCTGCTTAGTTAACACAAAATTGCTCATAATTAACAGAGTGAAAAACAAAACTCGAAGCAATATGAACTGAATATTATTGACAGATGTCTAACCTTTCTAAAACTATCGACATCAGCTGTTACTATTCAATATTCATAACAGCCAGAGCCATCTTTTGAAAACGGACCGAACTAATTTGTACTCCCAATATTTAAAAAATATTAACGGTCAGTTTCAGGTCTTAAAACCTGAAAGTTTATAAGGAAAAATGACAATGGCGGATAGATTCTGGCAAAGGACAACGATCTTAGACATGAAAATCCTATATGTATCACTACTGTAACGGAATTCTATTAAAGCCTATAGGAATGATCACTTCAGGAGCAGTAACCAAGAAGTAATAATATGTTTGTCCCACGGTAGCTCATGTGAGCTTTCAAGAGGATGTAAAAGGGCTTAGACGCAGAAATCGATTGAAAATTGACCAACGAATAGAATTGTCAATTGAAATTTAGTTTAAACGACTCATAATTCTCTTCAGGACAAATATTTTTGTGTTACAAAATAAACGGAATGTTAGAAGGATCAGGGTGGAATTGTGACAATTATGAACTGATTTCAGTACGAATATGAGTAAGTTAAGACAAATTATTTTATTGAATCAGGAAATTATTTCATAATTTCTAAAAAAATTCAATTCCTATTAAGTTTTCTACATCATCTTTTCCAAATGGTCATTGAGAAAAGGATACTATTCCTTGGCTGAACAGCCCAAAAACAAATTGAATTATTTTCAGTAATTTAATGTTTGGATAAAGTCCAAATTCTCGTTATATCAAATCGAGATAAACATATGTTCGCGTTCCCTTTGATAAATAGGAAATGCCCATAAAACACATTTTGATCAACTCTGCTTTATCGGAGTCATTTGTAACATGGCACCCTGGCGCTCTTGTTAACATCAGACGACGAAATCAACCGAAGTGTAATCATGGTACGCCCTTTCTGCACAAATAATGTTTGAAATGTGTGTAATATTTTGGTTTTATATGTCACACCCCTCCGATAGAATATCAGTGAAAAAACATTAAAGTGATCAAATTACAGAAGTAAACACGTCAACGACAGCATCAGCATCAAATGTTGCAGCACTCCCTTGGTCTTTCCTGTAAACTACGGCGGCTCATCTAACCATCCTGGTATAGTTTGCACTATTTCATCTAGGACATTTTGGGTTTTTTTTTGCAAATATTTACTCTCAATAGTTTAGTTGTGTGTTTGTCAGCAGGAAAGTTAATTGAAAAAATTTTTATTCTTTCCTACCCTTAGCCACCACCGCATCCAATCGAGTGTATTTACTGCATGGGAAGTGTGTACGTTCCATATGAGTTAAACAATCATTTTAGGCAACAAATAAGTGGTAACACATAATGTGACGGATTTAGGATAAAAACTAAACAAAACAATGCCGCGCTTACACGTAGTATGACATGTGAACAACGGACAAGCATTAATGTATGAATGTTGACGTGTCGATGGCCAAGGGTTCCTGTGTTGGACAAATCCAAAAATCATGTAGTGTTGGAGTTTTTTGGGATAGAAATTTGAAACCTGAAAATAATATATCTCCCATCGCGGGATAATGTTGGATTAAATAACATGTGTCTCATTCGATAGCGAAAAGTAGTTCATGGTTTTTGGGGTGCCAGCAAATAGCAGAAGAAGAAAGGAGGAAAAATGAAAAATATTTATTGGAACGTGAAACAATGTAAATTTGATGAATAGAGAAGAAGAGAATAATGTTACATGCAATGCATTAGGAAAGCCTTGGGTTTTTGCTCACAGGACAAAATAACTTCGAACTCCAAGTCACAGACTGGTGACACTGACGGTTAACAAAAAAATGTGAAATTTTGAGAAAGAATAGAAAATTATTAGACCAGCTCCATAAAATAAGAAGAAAGTAAACCTTCTGGTGATCATAAGCTAACCAACAACAATTGCTAACACTTCGAAAAAGCTCTCAATCTAACGTTATTTGACTGACAATTGTCTATATACATTGGAATTCGTGAGCAAAACTCTTTGGAGGTAGGCCCAGAAGATAAAGCTGCAGAGAATGCATTCTCGTAACTTTCTTTTCATATACTTATACAATTATATATCATGTTCTTATACACTTATACAATAACACCGGAAAAATAAGTCTCACATACATTTAAATTCAAAAAGCTAGCCATGGTCACCTCTTTACTCGCCCACATCCCTTCATTTATTTACATGCTCCCTATCTAGTTAAGCTCGCTTTATTTTCCACGTGCGATATTCGTATTTTAAATATCTAAATATTCAACGGCTTGTACTGGACTAGTCGTGATTTTTTTTGGGTAGGGAGATGAAGGCTAATTACGCCCTGAGTGTCGGACTCCCAGTGGCACAACAAACCTACTGAACCACCGACTAAACACCTCCCTGGCCAACTGGAGCGCCTAACCTGGAGCCGTTTGAACGTGACATCGGGCTGGGCCTCCCAATTTTAGGATTCCTTCTCCAGTGGGGATGGAAAGAGGAGGAGGATTGCTAGAGAAGGAAACTCTCCAACCTCGACGCCTCCAGCCAATCAAGTATACCTTTTTTTGTAGCTAGAATTGCCCAGGCGTAATGTACCACCTAGTTCCATTTGTCAACTGATTTCAACATCTCTTCGATTAGGCTTGCTCTCAATTCTCCGAAAAATTGGAGGTCTCGCAATTTTTCGGCGAATTTTTGTCGAGTGCATCGTCTTTCATCGTGAGCAAAAAGTTGCTTTGTTACTTTGTTGCTTTGTTATCCGGTATGCTAATGCAATTCGCAGTGCTCTTCGTCTCTGCACCTGTGCCAGACGTTTTCGGTGCAGTTCCTTGTTGAAAGCTTCATTTCATATAGAAGTGTAGAGGACTTGCCGTCATGGAAGCTTGCGACTAACTTTCCGTCGAAGAGTAAGGGTGGAACCTATCTCGCGTGTTTGGATCGAAGTCATTTGTGCCTATAACACAGAGCTTATACTATAGAGTGACTTTTCTCAGACAGAGATAGAAAAGTACTAGTCGACTTATTTTATATTGTATATTTACGCAAAAGCATTTGAATGGATAGGCAGGTTTAATGGAAAAATGAGAGAACATTTACCAGTTAAAATAAAATCCCACATATTTCGGTGGAATACTCTGAGACAGGAAGTTGATTTACCTCTGCAGATAATAGAGGATCAGTTGGCCTGTGATTATCAGTATATGTACTTAAAACTAACAAGCGTGCTTTTTGATAGACCATGTCTTGAGCTCCACAGCCCAAATGCACTGGGTAAGACTGACATTGGGTGGAGTTTACCAGAGTAATTTTACTGAAGAAATCGTCCCGGTGACCACGAGAAAACGTTGTATTCTAGTTGATGCAGGAAGATTTCCGGCCGAATCGCTGGAAGGAGGCGAGGTTTAGGCTCATCAGAAAAGGAAAGCAAACTCCGGCCATACTTCTGCATGTCGTCCATTATACACGGAAATTCTGCTGTCAAAAAAGGTTTTTATAAGGAACCTAATATTGCTGAACTTGACGCCAAAACCCCAAGTTCAAGTGTCAATGAAGCAAAGTAGATTTCTCTTCTGCGCATAGTCCTTAAAAATGTCCTGGAATTCTTCTAATAACGTATTCAACACTTACTATAATTATAAAATATACTGGTACTTGATTATTAGATGAATGACAAGACGAGCACATGAAATCATATTTTGACTGCCTTATTTTATTGTATGTAACCTGATTTGCGTGTTCTTTTTATTTCAGATTGACACGACTTCAAGCTGGGACGAACAGTTTATGAAAGAGAAATTCTAAGCAGGTCAGTTGAAATTATTTAATTCTTTAGTTCTCAGGTTTTGGTCTTCGTTAATATTCTTTGATAAAATCCGTTTTATAAATGAGCAGTAATTTTCTAGTTTCTGCTCAGTGCGAAGAATTCTGTAATTTTCTATAACAATTTTATAATTTATTATTTACGATGAAACCTCCTGCTGTTTGCAATACTGTTAATTATACTTGTCTGTGGATAAATAAAATGCTATCAAATCGAATAACCAAAAAGTTAATTACTCCACATGACCAGTTAATATAGTATTTATGATATCCTGAAATGTCAGAGCATATGGTAAATCGTTATCCATTCTGTACGTTGATGTCAAAGCATCTGTGGTTTTAGTTTAAGGACAATTTGCAATGTTAAAAACATGTAGCATTCAACATTGCGGGTTGTCTTTAAACTAAAGCATAGCTAGAGACAAAAAGTTAAAGCAAGTATAGGCTCGTAAAATTATGCGTATGCTTCGGAAGATTTACTATTTAATATTTTAACAGGTATTTGACGTAATTTTATATTTCCTGGTGGTAAGTACCGGGTTCTTGAATCCTCCTGAAACTTTCGGTTTCACTTTGGATTGAATCAGAGCTTATATGAACTATCATTATCTAACATTTGAATTTGATGCATGCAAGTCCAAAAGTTTTCTTCCCAATGTGCTATGCACGACATTATTATTTGCTCTCGTAAACGCAAATCACGACGCAGCTACTATAGAATACTTCGAAGGAGCATCCTCGAGACAATGAATGTAAAGCTTAAAATGAGCTTTGTAAGATAGAGAGCTTAAAAATGAAATAACGTAGGTGAGTGTAGAGATTGTGATAGAAATGCCGCATTAAGAAACGTTGGTTTTTGATAACATTTTTTCATAACATTTATGAGAAATTTGATGCATATCTCTCCGCACTTTCGTATTTATGTCCTATCTCCAAAAAGTTATGTAGATATCACTGCATCTGGAAAATTTGAGTCAAAACCAGTCGATCTGGAGTTTGTTTGTGGTGTTACCGCTTCTTAGTAGTTATGCTATGGTAACAACATTAAGGCTTAGTTATTACCCCTATATATAATTAGCTCAGTCGTCCTACAGATCTTTTAAAGTACGTTCCGTTTTTGCCACAGCCTTTTTAAAATATTTATTACCAGCGTTAAACATTGGTGACAAAAGACGAGATTAAAGAATTTCAGAAAAGTGTGATCGTCTAAAGAATATTGACAAGGAGTTTTGTTTCATATACGGGGGGTGGTGCTTTAACTATTACAACCCTTCCGTACTAAATTGTAGTAATTTTAGAAATTCAGAGCAAGAAATTTTAATCCCGATTGTGAAGACCATATCGGCCGGATCGAAACGATGGATACAGGCTTTATCATGATTATTTTTAAAGAAAACCTCGATCTAGTGTGGAGGAGTTATTGAACGCAACTTGGACTCAAAAAGAAATCGTGCATAATCGCCTCACCATACTGGAATATGCTAATACTCTCGAACTTGGCGTTCTGCGCTTACTGATTTAGGCCAGCTCTATGGATCGGGTCCTCAAGTTTTATTTGTTTCTCCTGTGCCATGAAAAGTATGTTATCACTGGAGTGGAAACACAGATTTCAATTGAAAGTTATCTTGGATTTAGTAATTTATCGATTGCCTGCGATTTTAGATTGGTTCATTAGTTATGACGGAAACGACAATTTTCAAACGTTGATTGTGCATCATTTCCTGCGCATCGAGATTGCCCTACTTAGATCAATCTTTCTAAGAGAATCAATGCTTTGTTTTAGCTTTAGGCATCATGATTCCTTTTCGATCAAGAAGAGGCTTCCTAGGTTAGCAGTGTGCTAGGAGATGCACTCTAGACGATTGCAGATTCTGCACTTCCAGTTCGCTTTCAAGCCCTTTTTTGAGGTTGATCCTTTGTTTTCTCTTGTTCACTCCAATGCGCGCTCGAAATTTCTTCGTGGTGTAAACGTAAAAGAAAATTATTTACATTCAATGGCCTGGATGTCTACTCCAGAGTCTATCGCACTCTATACCCTCTGCTGCTTTCAATATCTTTGAAATGAAATTAACTTCAGCTGTGCGAAAGAATTCAGTACCGATGAATGCTGTCATAGTGCCTTTTCTCGATACTTTATTATGTGCGCCAAAATATGCCTCGACACGCAGTATAGAGTAATCCATCTGTCCATACTCAACTTATTGAGTGCATTATTACAACTTTCCAGAAATTCCAGAGTTTTTCAGGTTGTTCGGCCATAAGATAGGATAGCTTTTGTTTTAGTTTTGTATCCACTGTCCATGATGAGTTGTGCGCTTGAACAAATTACATAGACCTCAGCCAGAAAAACAATTCGTATGGATTCCATCGGTTGAAGTACTTGGAGCCAGGCCTAAACAGCGTAATTCCTGTTCCTCTAGACGTGCCCGATTCGGAAGTAGTATTTCCTTGGGATATTATAAACACTATAGACGCCGCTCGAAGTGGCGACAAGTTTACGGTTTGCTCGAAGGCTATTGTTAGACCTGCTTTTTATCTTTTGAACTATTGGCAGGTGCCTTATGTCTCTGGTGAAACAAATACTTGCCAAACGCTAATTCGATTGAAAGCAAGCCTCGTCCGGTTCTTGACTTCGTCTATCCAGTGCCTCGATCCATAAGTTATGATTGGTCTCACCATCATGGTGTGCATATACCGCTGGTTTCCAGGGTTGCCTTAGGATTCTCCTGTCATAGCTACGCACATCGTGATGTCCTGGTGTCTGTTGTCCACAATTCAATGTTCCCCCTGCCTTTCATCATTGAGTGTTCCTTCGTAATTTCTCATGGTTAAAATAGGGTATCATCCTCAAGCCCAGCTAATGACAATCTGAAGAAGATTTCATCTGCTATAAGAACCTATAATGGAGGTGAAAGAACACCCCCTTGTGGACACCCACTTCACATATGATCGGGCACCTCACATGGAATCCAGCCAACTAGAGGATTAGGTTAGGTTTATCTCCCGTTTCACTAGTACCTTCTTCAAAGTATTGTGACTAATATTGTCAAAGGCCCTTTCAGTGTCAAGGAATACTAAGTTAGGACTTTGCTAAGTTAGGACGAGGTCACCATACCTTAAAACGTGGTCAAAATTGAATTCTGAAAACATTCGCGTTTTCAAGCTTGCTTCTTTTTGTACCAGATATAATCAAGGAGCAGGGAAAATTTAAATTTTCCAGTTTGATTCCTTGCGGTGCAGGTATAACGATTAAAATAGCGCTCTGTAATAGATATACAGATATACAGATACATTTACAAACTACAAATGTCAAACCTAAAAGTAAATGAATTATTTTCTTATATATTGACAGTCCAGGCTTCCTATTCATGTGTGTGGAATATTTTGAAGTTTTCGGTTGTTAATGATAATCCCTTTTATTCTACAAATATACTCTCACATGTTTAGCCCAAAGACTATTAATATTTTTTGGTAATTGTTTCATAGAACACGATATTTTTCATTTTTTTTTTGACATCTGTCATATTGCCAGGAGTGTTTTTGAAAATAATTGATACGCAAACCAAAGAGAATATCTTACTCTCGAAACATACATATATGGATAGCATGAGATAATAGAACGGCTTTTTGGAAACGAGGAAAAAACTATACCTTAGCTGAATATGAAGGCACAGTACAGGCCATGCAATATGTATACCTGATAATTCATAAAATTGGTTTCTCTTTATTTTCCTCGCACCTTACGTTCGAAAACAGTCCTTCCATGAAATCGTTCTACTTAACACAATCGGAAGTGATTTTCACTCTCCGATTAGTTCTTCATATCATCTTTATCTTAGCTATTTCAGAAGTCATAATTAAATAAGTACAACTTAATTTAGTAGTTGCGATACGAGGGTAAACAGGATACCGAAAATATTGAATGATGCACTGATGTTGTTGCACGCAACATTTTGCTCTGCACAAATCATTTACGGTTCTAGGCCTTTAAAAATTTATCAAAAAAATTCTCCGTTCTATGTTGGGACCCTAGCATCCTTCTAGCCTAGAGATAAATATCGTTACTCACTTATCACAATCAAGTTCGACAATTTACCTTAGAGAAAAATTAAAATTTACGAAGCACGTGTTGTTACCATGTTCCTTGTTCCATTTAATTTCCACTGTGCTAAAAATGGTTAAGTCCTTACATTCCAAAAGCAATTCTTATTACGAGCTATCCCCTGAGGCGTTCGTTCATGTATTTATTACCAAAACCTGATTTTAACTGTCTCGCGTTAGCCCCGAAGCTGTTGCCTTCTTGCGCAAAATTTTCCCAATAGTGATAAGAAAATCAAAATGAAAACGGTTCCCAAAAAAAGAAAAATTCTCGTGCGAAGATACCACTCGACCTGGGAAAGACGACGCAAACGACGATGACGATGGAAAGAAAAAAAAAGAATTTATCTTTGAAGTTTTTTTCCTCTTTGTCGTTTTGATTCTTGGAGCACATTATTACAGGAGAGGCTTCCTCCTTTTTACCTCCTTGCCCCAAACAGTTTTCTATTCGATTTCTCATCCCCCGCCCATTGGTCCGTGATTCCGATTTGTGAGAGATCCCAGTAAATTCTTATTATTCTCCAAAAAGCAATTAAAATTTTCGAGCGTATTGACGCGAAAAGATAGCAGGAAAACGATAACAGATATATAGGATAGCAGGAGCAATAGGGTTGGGAAGAAGCAAAATGACTACAGAAGATAGCAACGAATGAAAAAGTAAGATTTTGGGGGGTAGCGCATCCAGCGACATTTGGAGAACAATTTAATGGCGTTTTATCGAAATTCATGGTGAATTCAAGCTTACCGATGATGCCGCCCTCCTAACTTACTTCATTTTAATTGCTGCCAAGATAAACATCGAATCGATTAGAGTCACGTTCTCATTAAATTCAACTTCTTCAGATGCAAACGTACTATTTGCAGGGAATCAATGAAACTTATATACTTTTACTAGAACGGTTGTAGTCTCCTTTCGCAATGTCCTACGTTTGCTTGAAAAATTCGACGGAGGAGGTGTAAGGTGTAAGTTTGTGAAGATTGAAGGCGAGATTGAATGTTGTACATTAACAGGTGTTTCCTTTATTTCGTTTATGTTTAATTGCTAGCCTTCGCGTGTTACATTTCAAATCAGGTGTGATACGAAAAATTATTTATGAAACAAATGCCTAATTTTTTAATTTCAGTGGGGATATGTCTGCTCATTTGTGTGAATTTCTACACAGATTTCGATAAAGAAATTTTGTTATGCGAAATCAGGTTTAGAATGTCCTTAACTGCAGCTCAAATTAATTAGAGTTTCAACCGTTTATTCGATATGCGATCCTCACATCGATTAATGTTTGAACGTAACTATCAAATTATCAAACTATCAAACCCTTTCACCCTCCTTTGCATTTCACTTTTGTTGCAGTCACAACAAAGAGTTGCGAGTCAATATAAATGCAACGCATTTTCAAAAATCATAACAAATCATTTACGTACAGTGACTACATAATATATTGCAAAGGAATTGCCTCTTTCAGCGAAAAGGGTTTGATAGTCATGCAACTTCCAGCAAAGCATACAAATAACGCTCGAATGGGCCCATCAAAAGTTCAAGGGGTGAAAACAATAATCTCACAAGCACAAAGGGGATATGGAATGGGATCATAGGTTTCTGGCTACTTGTCTATTCATTTATAACTTTCATATCGAAGAATACAAAGTAATCACATTGCAACATTGATTGCTTCAAACCAATAAGACCAACAACCCTTAAAAGCTGGACCGAAAATCGAGAAAAAAATCACATCCCGGTACCCACATTGTCGTCACTTTCAATGCTCGCATCGTGAATATTGTCTACGATGCCGCTTATGCAGTCACTTTTGAAAATTTATATCCTTTTTGATGTGATACGAATATCTAACTTTCTACGGAAACGGCATCGTCATTCTGTGATCTCGCCCAATCCTTCTCAACAACGACAAGATACTTTCTGTTGCGGCTTTTCACATCCGAAGCTGGCGGCAGCAGTCGTGTCGGTATCGAGAACAACTTGCCTACGTCATCCAACTCCTAGTTCTGGTCCTAGATTTCATCGTGAGGGAAATAATCACGAATAATTTGGTGAATGCGCTTTAAGGAAAAAAAACAGCAACTAAAATTCCAAAAATAAAATTGTGCAACGTTTTTGAGACTTTCTCCATAGCTCAAAAAGGGACGAAACATGTTGTGGCGAAAGTTTTACGGGAAACAGGATGTTCGGTTGGGGTGAAATTTTTGCTGGAAATTTTTGAAGTGAATAAAATTTACTGCCGGTTAGGCTCCTAATATACCATGGCCCACTTAACTTTATTGCAAAGTTTAGAGAAAGTTTCACCAGTGATGATGTCGTTGAGAAATGAATGGTAATGTGTGGTGGTGGAAGGTTGAAGAATAGGATGATTCATAGCTGTTTGGTAGATTGAGTGTAGTTAGATTAGTTCACTGTGTCGTGACTTGAACATAAAGTTATGTTGTCTTTGTAAAGATTTGAAGATATTGACATAGATTTTAAGATATTGACATACGGACGCTTTTCTTTTAAGCTAATGGGTTTCGTGTTTTGGAATGTACAGGTTAGGAGGTATAAGACGGTTCAAGGCAAAGTCCAAAATAATAATTCAAATTGTTTAAATTGCCTTCAAATGTCCTTTGTGAATGTTCCAGAATTTCTGCATGAATAATTTTGAATCGTTCTATCGGCGAGAAGTTTGTTCTTCTTATTTTCTACAGAGCGCATTTAATAATGTTACTCAATATCCTGAAAATTTCTTCACTCAACTAATAGAATATGTAGACAGAAAGTGAGAAACATCGCTGTGGTAACTTGTTTGTTATTTTAGATATGGTACTAGCTGTGTTGGTGATAAAATCGGCAAGTTTTAGGTCCACCCGAAAGATCAGCCTGCTCTTGAACTGAATATGAATATGAATATTTATTGTACAGTATACTTTCCACCGTTTCTTATGACTTCTTACCGGCGTGCTGGCAACTTTTACTTGGTATTTTTGAAAAATGGTGTATTTCTAAAGGCAAAGAACATGACTAGTCCTTGGTTGACATCGGCTTCAATATTCTTTTTTTTTCAATTTTTTTATATTTAAAGTTGATGGCCTCTTTGATCATTTAACTGCCGAGCTATCACCCACCTAGAATATTTATTGACAAATCCTCGATCTCAAATATGGTCGGAAATGGTTTGTTGAGTTTAAATCAGCTTCTCTGCAATCTGCGATGTAGTCAAAAAGTGATCATTTTGTCTGCAAAAGTGTATTTGCCGACAAATCGTTCTTTTTCTCGGGATCCCCTTTTTATCACAATGATCATTTCCGTTTTCTGTTTTCTCTCTCTATCATAGTCTTGATAATGTCGTCATCAACCAAAGATGGCCGTCGTAAACGTGGTCTGTCACTTAGATCGTAATCACTTGTTGCAAATTTACAAAACATCTTCTGCACGTTCTATCACAAACTGTATCTTTATCAGATAAAGTTCAGTGAACTTTAAACCCATGTTTAATGAACTTGATCGGTACCCATGTTTTCGTAATCGCGTCTCACTCAATAATGTCACTAAGCATCTTTGTTTCATTTTTTAGGAGTATGCTTTTGTGTGAATGCAATGATAAAGAGAGATAGGTATATGTGTCTCAAACCAACATGTACATGTAGTTTGAAACTTGATGTGAAAGTATCGGATGGAACTCTCCGGTAGATCTAATAAAGTAGAATTAAAACAATAACAATTTGATAAATGCTGAAAATATACTGACGAAAATGCTTATCTACTGTGTTGCTAGTCTCTTGGATGTCAATTGAAGTTTCTGAGAAACTAATGATTCCTTTATTTCTATCAAAAGAACCAAAAATTGCAAAAAATGTTTTGAGAACATTGATAGCCTAGTGGATGATGAAGGCAAATTATATATAACTTAAATGCAGTATAAATAAAAGATATAAGTTTTGATTTTCTTACTTCTAAAATACAGATTCCGTCTGACATTGCAACTTAACATCTTATCGAGAGCGAACTTGAAAGGTTTACCTTATTGCACTTCACCTATTTAACAATCCCTAACTCTGATTGTTCTTTTTGGTGGCAGGGTCTCGTCGGTGTCCTGAACTTTTCTGGCTGATTGTCTCTGAACAAGAAGTTCAAATCACCTAACCTTCTGGGATACAGGCAAAATTGATCCCTTGATAATTCCTTTCCTTGCTGAAAAACAATATCTACTGAACTGCATTTACAGATCTTCAATCAAATACCCACACAATAAGCTTAAATCGTTTCGAAAATGCTTTAACAAGGATGGATGCTGCTGCTTAAATTGAACACTATGACAGTCTTGCTTTGCTTCTGCCAACTGAACAACATAAGCCTTTACTGAAAAAATATTTAATATCCTTCTTTCTTCAAATTTAATATTCTCATGCAGTAGCAACACAACAAACAACAATGGCGGCAACTGAAAAGGCGGTCAGCTACATTAAAATTTCATATTTTTAATTTGATTCTTCCTTTATTTTATTCAACTTGTGCAGACATAATCGTTAACTACCCCTTGTGCATTTTTTATAAGGATACAAAAGGCAGCCAACAAAAATTGACTACGTTA
The DNA here is from genome assembly GCA_954870665.1 of Stratiomys singularior. Lineage (NCBI taxonomy): Eukaryota > Metazoa > Arthropoda > Insecta > Diptera > Stratiomyidae > Stratiomys > Stratiomys singularior. The sequence goes on along the minus strand of OX940880.1, from coordinate 109,335,720 downwards.
AAGACATGAAGAAGAACTTGATATTTTTCATATCCACGTAGAAATTTTATTATACTTGAGATTTTTCTGTTTTTTATCTTGTTTGGCTTCTTGTTTTTACTTGTTCATCTTAATTCCAAGCAAATTATTCCATTTGAATCCATTTCTCACAGAAACCCCACGATCTCATCAACATGCTCACCCCTACTCATTCATAACGAGAAAAACCTTTCTATCGACGATGATTGGATAACAATAAAAGAAATATTCGATATTCTCTATGTTGTGACCGGAATTTATGCAAATTGCGTTTTCTACGGTTGGAAATAAAAAAATATAAAAAAAAAAACAAAATGAAACGACAATAAAAGATAATGTCATTTAAGGATAAAGTTGGACTTCTAACTTTGCTTCGGTATTCGATTTAAAGCTTTTGTGTCCTGTTCCAGCGCTTAATTGTATGCGAAACTGACTCAAATTTGATTTCATGATGATTCTTTCCACCCTATCCTTTTGTTTCAGTCCTAGCACGGGCGACTTCATATTGCAGACGGGTACCGTGCACGGAATCCTGTACAAATGTAATAGGAACGTGTGCTGGACATGGTGGAGAATAAAGTCAGTGAACACCCTCCAATATAATTTTACAGTTTTATTATCTTCATTCTCGTCATTTGCCCTTTTCGAATGAACCAACGAGCGAAAGGACGGCTCAGCGACGGAACATCATTTTTTCCTCCCGCTACAAGTCAGGTTTGGGCATCTTTCGAAATATGAAATCGTTAGATATAAAGTCAAAAGATACAGTTTTTGATATTCATAAAAACGATATAAAGTTTTTGCTTGAATAGGAAAAGAAATTTTTTCGCTTCTTGATACAGCCGAGGGGGAGGGAAAGGAAGTGAGAAAAATGAAGAACGTATAGCGGTAAAAAGAAAGATAAACAGTCGAAAAAAAATAAAAGACTATGAAAGTGGGGGAATGTTTAACGGGGTAGACGCTATGAACTGTCTTCTCACCCACTCTTTATTTTCGCAATGTAGAATTAGGTATATCCAAAAGAATGCTCCTTGATATTGAAGATAATCTGCAAGGACCATGTAACGATTTGAGCCCCGTGGGAGTCATTTTGGACTTCTTTTCCAAAGAATGAAATACCAACACATTCGGTAGTCCTAGTTGCTGGAGGTATATCTGAAATTTGAGTTTCGTTTTGCACAGTAGGACTCATAAGTATTTTGATAATTTAATTTCGTAAAAATTCAAATATTTGCAGACGATGTGTAGTTTTTTTTATCTCTCCAGTTTGATGATCTCGAGTACATCAAATGAAGCTTTCCTTCAAGCAAATGTTCTCCATTGGATGGTATGTGCACTTGACGAACGAATACTCGAAATTTGATGTATGTTAAGGTTACAAAAATTCACAACAGAGTAGAAACACAAATTCGAAAATATATTCTAATTGTTCGGTTGTCGTCTACTATTCTTAATGATGTCTTATTCGGTCTCTTGGACAATAAAATCCTGTAGAAATCCTGCTGTAGAAGATTCACATTAGACTGGCCTATTGATGTACGGGTTAGTTAGATTTAGAAAACCGAGAAAAAACATGTTGATGTTGAAGTTCAAAATAAAGAAGTATAAGAGAGCAACGTCTTCGGTCTACCAGTTCTTCTTGTTTCAAGCATAGTGTAATATCAAAACAGTCAGCACATTCTTGGGCAGCTACTGACAGAATGAGATCTGAATGATCTGAATGAGAGCATGACATAAGATATATATTTGTATTTTGTTTTTATGCGAAAACTTTTCTAAGGTTCTATTCGCTGTAAAGGAAACAATGAGCGAAAATTCACCAATAGAAATGTAATTCCGCTTACTTTGGTTGAGTCATGTTGGAATTTGGCTTCAACAACTGCAAGTTTAAGTGTTAAGAGGTATAAACCTTTAAGTTGCAACTCTTTTGAATGCTACGTAAAGCGTGACAGCTGTCATGCGTTTTATGGTTAGTTTGGTTTTGCCATTTTTCACGAATAAGTTTATGTCTGAATAACGTCTGGAAGATTTATTTCAAAAGAAACGGCTGTGTCCGAAAAACAATCATCACGTACTTCGTCAATTTTAATTCCGACATAAAAGTGCATCAGAACAATTAATTTAATTAACCATGGATCGTTTCCGCACCGCGTTTTCTCTCGCTGATAATACGCATCTACGAGGTTTGTTCAAAAAGAATCGCGAATTTCATGTTTTTCCAAGAATTATTTATTAATTCATGAATATCTATTTTGTCCCCTTCAAAGTAATCCCCGTCAGACATTATACACTTGTGATAACGTTTTTTCCAATCCTCGAAGCATTTTGAAAAATCATTTTTAGTGATCTTGTTCAGCTCCTCCTTCGATGCCGTCTTTATCGCCTAGATCGTGGTGTAGCGTCGTCCTTTCATGGGCCTCTTCAGTTTCGGGAGCAAGAAAAAGTCACAGGAGGCCAGGTCTGGGGAATACGGTGGCTGCGGCATTATAAGAGTGTTGTTTTTGGCCAAAAATTCGTGCACAAGTATCGCACCACAATGCACCACGCCCCTCCAATCGAAGAAACTGTCAACAAGACCTTCACATTCGACCGAACTTGGCGTGCTTTTTTCGGTCCCTCTGAGAACATTTTGTACCACCGATAAACGTTGCTTTTGTCCAAAGTAGCTTAGCCGTATGAATGCATCCGCGCACCACTAAGTTATTCTTCACACAAAATTTGATACAAATTCTGTGATCCATTTTTTGGGATAGACGAAAATCGAAGACAAGCTAAAACACGTCCACGCACAATAACTGTCAAAAACTAACTGGACATTGAAAATGGCCGGAATTGTCAACATAAGTGAGGGTCATGAGCACCAACATAACGCCACCAAAAGATCAAAAATCGAACATACGTAGCCCGCGAAAATTCAAAATTTGCAACACTTTTTGAACAAGCGTCGGACACAGGCGTAGTATCGCTGAAGGCTGAAGTGAGTTCACTCGACATCGTGCTTAACAATTATGCATGTACCCACCCATATCATGGAAGATTTTACGGAAGGTTCTTGGTTTGCTGGCTTACAAAATTCAACTCGTGTAAGAATTGAAGCCGAACGACCACCGCGACGGTGTACATTTGGTGAATGGGCCCAAGAACAAATTGCTGCAGAACTCAATTTCAAAAGCAAATTTTAGTTTAGTAGTCAAATTTAGTTATAGTTTAATTTTAATAGCGATGAGACGCATTATTGGTTGAATAGCTACGTCAATAAACATAACTGCCGCACAGTTGGTTGTCCAAACACTGTTACATCCGAAGAAAGTCAAGGTTTGGTGTGCTTTATCGGCTTGTGGAATCATTGGTTCCTTTGTCTTTAAAATGCTTCTGAAAATAATATTACCGCTAATGGTGACCGCTACAGAGCCGTGATCAATGACTTTCACGTTCTGGAATCGACTCGGCAAAATGCAACGGACCTCTGGTTTCAACAGGATGGTGTGGCATGTACAACTATGCTAGCTATGTACTAGCTTGTACAACTATCGACTCATTGAAAGAAGCATTTGATGAGTGCATAATTTTCGTTTTGGACACGTGAATTGGTCTAAAGGCCTTTTGATTCAACACCGCTGGACTATTTCTAGGGGGAACACGTCAAATAACTCGTCTACGCCGACAACAGAGATGCTTGACCATTTAGTAGACAATATTTGCCGCATTGGTGGAGAGATACGGCCCCAACTATTTGTTAGAGTAGTCAAAAATAGGAATTCCCTGTTGGATTTCTTCCATGCCAGCCTAAGCGCTCACATGAACGAGATCATGTTAAGATTAAAAAATCAAAGAATAATTTTTACAATAGAACCAATGTTATACAATCAAAACATTTGCATCTAAGGCGTAAACCAACGGCGGTACCCAGTTTTGGTTATCATGATTTACCACTCGACCAAAGAGTGTGCTTGGGAGCTTGGAGATCGCCTGATTTCAAAAGTTGCTTCAAGTTCAGAACATTGAAACAATAAGATACTTACCATTGGCAGGATAAAGTTTCCGAACTGAAATGTAAATAAACTCCTTCCAAGTATGGAAACCTTCAGGGAATATCGAACAGGCTCTATATTTGTGTTTAGAGTTTGGAGTTTGGAAAAAGTAGTTTGAGTTGCTTATCGCACTCCTGATATAAGTAAAAATATTTTGTGTGTTTTTTTTTCTGTTACTATTGTCTGGATCTGCTGTTTCGAAAAGATTATCCACATGTTGAGATGCTGTAGGGACTCTCAATAATTCCAAATATACGAACAAAAATTCATCGTTGAATTCCAGGATCAGGAAGAAGAAGAGAAACATCGAATTTATTGACAAGTCGACGCGAAGGGCCATCTCGAATAACTCATGTTTTCAATATTTATGTCCTTCATTTTGCGCCATCCGAACAATTCTATTTCGTGGAACCTAACTTTTACGCTTCACTGCAACTTCCTACCAATATCACTTTATCGATGCTATCATATGAAGGATTCAACTGGAGGCTACACCGTCGTCACACTCCATTCTCAACTGAATGATACTTGGCTGCTGGGGCTCCCAAGAGCACGCACGCATAAAACAAACGGCGACAGGATAAGGAAACGTATTGAAAAAACGGAAGCAAAAATGACGTCGACGATGAGAAACATAAACCAGAAGGCATTCTTGAATTCTAATTGCATTAGCTTTAGTATCGTGAAAATGCTGCGGGGATTCGCAGAGGATATACAAATGGTTGCAATTGGATTGGGGAACAATTACAATATTTTCTCCCTCCGCCGCATTAAAGTGTCTGGCATATAGATAGTCAAACAAGACAAATTATAATTTGTGGCCGTTTAATGGTAATAGTGAAACAAAAACAAAACGAAAAAATAGGGCACGCCGTTTTTTCATAGGGAACTTACAAATTGCCATAACTATCTGAAGATGATTACTCTCCGGCTAAGGATCCTTGTATCATTCCCCCCACAGGTTCTTTGCGTATCTCGTATGTGAGTTTTTGTTTGAATGATGATGGTCCAAGTTGGGGAGATAAATCGTAGGGGATACAAAATGGGAGTTTGGTGTTATAAAAACCTGCTCAGAGGGTTAAGAAGAGGACGAGAGAAGAAGCAGCAAAAAATATGAGAACCAATTTGATTATGTGTATAGGAAAAGAAATTGATTTTTTATTCAATTTCAACGCGTTCAGTTTCTATAATACAATTTTCGGTTTACATTTTCCATTAGGGATAATGCTCATTTTTTTCCGCCTCAGCCAGTTCTCCACACCAAACTTGAACCCACAACTCGACAGCCCTTGTATGCTGAAAACGTTTTTATTATGTCGAAGGAAAGGTTATACCTGAATGGCATAATTATCTTGACTTGTTTGTAGAAAGGTGAAGGAATTCCTTGAAAATCGAATGGGCAACAAGGAAAGGGAGTAAAAAACAAGAGCAAACCATTTTAGGAAAGATTGGCTGCAATAAAAGGATTAAAATGTATTGAGTTGTAAGTTGAAAATTCGTTGTGACCGTAAGACGATGGCAGTTTATTTTTTAGTTGAGCCTATGGACGAATGGATGAAGATTTGATGGGCAATTATTAACATCAGGATTTATTTAGGGATCTAGAGTGTAAATAGAATTTTAATAAATTGATTTAATTCGAAAAATCTCAGATTCGTTTGAAACGCATGAAGTCTAATCAGTAAATTAATCAGAAAGTGTAGAAAAGTCTTGAGGTTTGGATCATGAATTATTTTGGGATTTAAAAATGGGGAAAGTCTCACGAAAATATAAATCATGTTTATTACGCGTAAATGCAGGCTATTTCAATTTAATTAAATAATATTTTGAAATATTTTATAAATTGAGAAAAACATAATGTAAGATAATCGCTAACTTCCAACTCTTTATCCTTTCCCTAGTTCGTTCAAAATGTTGAAATCGCCTCTAAGGTCAGGTTTTCATTGAAATTGCGCAATTTTGAAGCTTCTGGTACATACTCAAGATGGATTAAATAGGAGAATAGTTTTATAAAATAGTTTAGAGTGTATGCAATACAATAAGTTGATGAATAAATTTTAAAATTTTCTTTGCAAAAATCATGGCGTAAGTTTCTTCAAAAAAATGCTGGATAAGTCATTTGTATGTGGGTACAAAAGCTATCTGGCCTTATTTCTGTCTAGACTAGTAATGATTTTTTGAAAATTTTTCGATTCAAATGCGATCTCTGCTTCCTGATTGTTACTGGTCGCACCCCAAAACCAGCGTTGCGTGCAGATTATTTCAAGTGATGGAAAAATAAGAATAGTTTTGAAGTCACGTTTAGGACTTATTTTTGATTATTTTCCCCATAAGTTATCTTATCTTATTTGGCGATTCGGCAACGTTCTAAACCGTCTGTTTTCAAACCCTGATGCATGGAGTGGATAACCTCTACTATAAAACACTGCAGACTTTCAAAATTGTGTCGTCACATAGATTATACTGGATATTTCAGCTAACACATATGATATGATCCACTATGATCGATCTATCCTCATGTATCTAATGTGTAAAGCTGAGTTGCTCGAAAACAAAAAAACTAAATCGTCCTTAGGTAAGACAGGTTTGAAAACGTTAGAACTAATGTCCTCGATGTGGATTTTCAACGTTAGCTTTCGATCGGGTTGTAGTCCTAAGTAGATCAGACCGATGAACCAGGTAATCATTTGGCCTAGGAAGTTAGCGATCATGGCAGCATGGTAGACTCACATTTTCTGCTAAACAATATTGCCATGGCTTTCTTAACCATGAAATAAGATTGTGTATCAATTCCACCTTGTTGTTCCTCGGGCAATAGTCCACGTCTCTTTCCGAAATTGTTATTCCAAGTGGAACAGGAGCAGTGACTTTGATTGTGACTTTTTTGAACTTGGGGATTTTGAGTTTCTACCGCAGACTGTGATGCCAAGCGGTATAAAAGGATTTTCAATATCGATGGTCAGTAGGACCACAGAATGATGTGTATAATAATGGTTTAAAAGCCGTGTCCTTTCTCGGCGCAAGGATTGATTTATAAAATTTCAAAATATTAAATGTCAAAAAGACTTAAAACGATTCAAGAATACATAAAAAATTTCTGCTTTGCGGTAACTTGAATACTCAACATGTGAATTTGAATTGCACACGCAGTAATTTTCGATTCCATTAGACGGAAAACTTTGTCCTACACCACTGTCAAGGACCAACATTTTGCTCCCTTTGATGTATCGAATGTAACCTCGACTTAGTCTTAAGTGATGGCCCAAGCACGCCTATATATAGAGCTATTCACTGCAAGTCCTTTCCACACCTACTGATATTGCTTTATTAGAAGCACCTGCAGTTTCTCAACTCGTGCCTACAAGATTCCAGTGATCCAAAAAAGCTGAAAGTTGGAAATTAGAAAACTGGTATAAACTTTCTAACCAGAGCTGTCAAGGTGATCATCAAGAACCTCCGAAACCACTGCTGGAACAATCTTCTTAGCAGCCTTCACCGAAATTCGTCATGGATGCTGATGAAAATACTTGAATGAAAGCAATTGGATCTTCCGTATGCTCTGAATGACGTCAATGGTATCCAGAGTCATTCTGGTGAAGGGAAAGCAGAGTTTCTTGCTGACTAGTTTCAAGAATATTACAATATTTCTGAAAATATTACAAATACAAGATAGAGCAAAAATAGTGGTAGCTGACGCACGACACCAACAAACAACCCCCTGAATGAAACACAACTGATAATTGGACAAATTCAGAAACTTTAAACTGGTAAAGGCCCAGGATTCAACGGAATACCAAATATAAACATCAACGATCTTTCGTAAAGGGCATAATGTTAATTTGCCTAATATTCAACGTCCGTCATTGCACTGGAAACTGGTCAGCATAATTCCTTTCCTGGATCCTGATAAAGATCCGTAAGAGCTAAAAGCTACAGGCAAATAATCTTACTATTAGGGTTTGGTAAAGTATTTGAGAAGCTCATCTTAAAAATGTTGACTGATCGCGTTGAAAACAATAGTATCCTCCCTCATTTTCAGTTCGACTTCAGGTATGAGCACTCAACAGAATACCAGCTAAACTGATTTCATCCTTCCTAAGAGAAAAAAACATACGAAGTTAAAGTTCTAGTAAAGTAAAGATCAACATCCGTTGCGAAAACTGTTGCTAATGATGCCACAGAAGGTTCGTGCTTGTTTCCTACACTTTTCAATACATACACGTATGACTTACCACAAATTAAACCTGCCAACTAGCAGCGGTAGCGTTAGCATAATAATTTTTGCTGATGCACTCAGCATTGAGTTATATACTCCTGGTCAACCTTGTTGCCTTTCACAATTCGAATAATCTGTACTTGATTTCCCTTCGTATCCCATCGAAATTTTTGAGACTTTTTGACAAGTTTAAAATTTGTATTGTTTCTTAATTTTTAACACTGCATAAAACCAATTGCAATTAATGTTCTTACTTATATCATGATCCCATTCAACTCGCATTGTTAAATTCTCATTCAGTTGCAAGATCATCAATGTTCATATCCTTTGCAACTGTTTGACCAGCACGTCTAATAGAAATTTTGATTTGATATCCTAAGATCCTATCGTTTAGTCGTCTCGCCATTTCCTTTGATGTTCAACGGCCCGTACAGGTTCCAGCCAAGTTGTTCATCGACAAACTCATATAAAATTGCGAGACAATATATTTAGTGGACACAAGGATTTTTATCGTGGATATTTCTTTCACGAATTCGAACGTGATTCGTTCGAATATTTCCGCATCCATGTTCTGGATTTCGTTGTCGTCTTTTCTGACAAAACTACACACGAGCAATGGAAGATGGTTTGGGGAAAAACGAAACGACAACAGCAGCGGACAAGAAGTTTTTGTGTGCAATGAAACCAAACTTTTCTGATAAATACCCGACAAAGAAGGAAGACCATCGCGTGCTAGGAGCCGAAGAACAAGACGACTGACTGCCAGCCGGGCCACCATCATCTTTCCTTGAAAAGATTTAGTGGAGAATGGGACGAATGAAAAAAAACTGAAAAAAGGCGAAGTGAGTTAAAAAGTTGCCTTTTTAAGAGAGAAAGGACTTCGATGAGTGAACGAGTCCTGCAACAGCAGGCCAACGGATACGGGCATGGGTAAGTTGGATTTTTGGCGCATTAGTTCTTCGCCATGGCTCGTCGGTCCATTAAATTAAATTTGAAAGACATGGCTTGAAGCGATAGAACTAAAGTATTTTCCATGACTTGAAGATTCACAGGATGCTTTGCGAGTATCGTCTGCCATCTACCGACTTTTTTTGACATCTATTCACTTGCTGTGCACTCGTAAGGACTAGCGTCAGTGCTAAGAAATGGATCCTTGAAGTTATATGAACACACAAGTTTGCTGACGGCGGTAGACTTGGCCCATTCCCTCTCACCCGTATATGAGTTTTTGGCAAGTAGCAAGGACTCGCGTTTCATGACGATATGATGCATTATTCGAATGAGCAGAAACTTGAATGGAGGGTGGATTTAGAACGTGGAATGGTTCGACCATATATGAATTATATGAAATCAGGTTTCTTTTTCGTCAAGAAAAGTTTTTACTAATTTGTCGAATTGCGAAAGTAGGACCAAAGTAGACAAATAGGAGTCGCAAGATATAGTGCTGGCATGGCATCCGTATGAACTCTTATGACTGTTTCTGTTTACTAAGTTATCTTTTCAGCTATCACGATGAGTGAATTTCAGCGGTAGAGTTTGTGTTAGATTTGGTATGTGGCCAATTTGTATGTTGGCAATGGAACGGTTGAAATTTATTATATCCTAAATTGCAGATGTCTATTGACTGTGTTTGTTTCAATGAACGGTTTTCGATACGATTGAATATACTTTGAAGTCTCAAAACTTTTGATATGGTGTTTTTCATTTAATGAGAAAGCTCAAGACCGATGAATATGGTCGCACAGAGTTGACAAAGGTTTCCGAAAATTTAGAACTATTCAGCAAGTATCCCTAGTTGGTGCTTAGGAAGCCTACTATAGCGGATTAGGGTATTAGAACCAAAGGAATAAGGATGACATTTTCTAAACTCCAAATCATTAAAAAAAAAACCTCTAAGGTGAACAATGTGATTCTGCCTAAAATCAGACAGGTTGGCCAGGATAAAGAGAACTAATCCTCTAATTTTACTAGATCTCTACCAACTTTCCCGTCTGCTATTCCATATTCGTCGCTGTAAATAGATGATGTACTAGAAGATGTCCTAAGTATAGCTGTTATCACAAGTTATGCAGCACTAATGACATGTTACATTTATTGAAAATCTGAAAACACCTTTATTGAGTTTACAATCGAGTGCTTGTACGCTAAAAATCTTAAGACCTTCGGTAAACTTGTCTTAAAATATTCGCAGCACATAAAAGCAGAAAGAATGGCACGTAGGAGACACTGGCCATCAAACATCCCCAGAACAGCATGTCCCCTTAAAGCACTTACCAAAGAATATCAGTGTAAAGAAGTCATATCCACTGCTTTGAAAGCGATATTCGACCCAATAGAGTCCTTAGTGGATTGGGCGGGTACCGGAAGGAATTTAACTATTAACACGTGACTACTCGATGGTTTGAATCCTTTTCTTCCCACCAATTGCTGCACTATACACACTAGGTATATGTAACAACAGCAAATACTCGTCAATACCTTCTTCCTTGTGCAGATTCTTTTTTTTTATTTATTGCTGTCAACTATGACAGCGTTTCAAGTAAACTGAACAATTGAATCAGAGGATTTGATGGATCCATTAAGATAAGATGTCGGTTCAATGTCGCCCTCTTCTTTTAATATCTTTTTTAAGACGGTTTGTACGGAGGCGAAAACTGCGATGAGAAAACGCTAAGAGTGGCCATGGCAAAGCTGTTCGTCCAGGAGGGGTCCATAGGGATGTTTGGTAGAGCGTAGGGGACTTGGTGTAATAAAGCCTAGAAACAAGCACTGTCTGTTGTAGTGGAAGGCGTGCAGGATTGTAACACGTAAGGGAGAGAGAGACCCAGAAAGCGGATGAGTGAATGAGTGAAAAGGGAAAGTGAAGAAAGTGTGTAAGAATGTTAAAAAGTGTGTTAAGGAAGAACGGACGGAAAATTGCGACAGGAGAAGGGTATTTGACAGAATGGTAATAGGATCATATTTCCAATCGTATTTTATGAATGGAAAATATGACAATGGAACGGATGGTGAGATATGACTTTTAATGTCGACGAAGATAAGGGAAAGTGATATCCATAGGGTGATTGTGCATTATGGTCGTGATTTGATTTTTAAGTAATATTTTATTTGGTTGGGAAATTGACAATAGGCGAATGGTTTGAATGGGTTCTTTGCACAAATACATGTTCAAGAATGTTCGCACATCCAATTTTTGAAAGAGATTTTATGTTTTCTATTTCTATGAGATTTATATGAGATATTATGGGTGAGGAATGTTTAGGAATCGAGTTTCTTAAACATACATCGTTTTGATGAACATATATCGTACCGAAGACATTAATAACCAACTTTAAGGAAGAATGAAGTGATCCTCTCTAATCTGCATAGGTTTACACGAAAATATATTCTGTCTCAATATCCATTTATCCAATACTCGAATATGCATTCTCTTTCAATATCGACTTGACTGATTTTTATTATATGCTTCAGCATCATCATCATCATCGTCATCTTTGGCGCGATAGCCCAAACCGTTTTCCACCTGATCACTCCCAACAAACAACAGCTGTTTGTGTTTATCTTGTTCTCATTAAATCTTCGGTCCTCTTGCTAGACGTTTGCTCTACACTCTAACGTCGTTTCTCGCAGCAGGTTTTCTTCCAATCATTCTACATGGCCTATCCATTGCACTTTCCGTAGCTTTACCTAAGAAGGTATAGGGGTTTAGTTGAAAAATTAATAAGACTCATCGTTGGAACGTAGACTCCAAGCTGGACCTTCTTTCACACGTTGGTAGATTTTCTAGGGCACTTTGCGTCAAAAAATGTCCATTGCCATTACAGATTATCCATCAGGGGCCATGCTTCACTTCCGATCAGCAGCAAAGGTTTGAATAATGATTTATAGATACGAGATTGTTTTGTCTGTGCACATATTGAGATCTTAAAATTGCAACTACCGAGTGATAGACGTTATTTGGGGGATTTGTACAGTGCCCAATCTAGTCCTTTTCCTCACGTTTTTTTATTTACGGTGGTTCCGTGAAACGCAAAGTTATCCGCATTTTGAAAGTTTTAGTCTAGTTGTAGGGCAGGTTTGATGGGGCTCTAATATTCTTTCTCGTTTGAGTCATAAATTTAGTTCATATTCTATGTTAACTATATTTTAAGTGTGAAAGCTGTTATGAACGATACTCCTAATCAACCAAGAGAAGGAAAGAAATGGACTTGATTTTGGGTTTTTCCAATTAATAGTGCTTACAGTCTCAATAAAATAAGAAATACCAAAATATACTTAATAATCTTATTTCGGCATTGTCCGGTTCTCGTGGAACACAAAAAACTGCATGTTAAAATGAAAGCGTTTTTTGTGGTATGGAGATAAAGGCTGTTTAAGCCATGAGTGTGGGACATTTAGACGCGCAATACTTCTGAACTACCCAAGAAACACCTCCCCCGTCAACCTGAGACAGGGGTGGTGGGCTAGGCCCCTGGTTCCTACTCCTAGAGGCGCCTTCCGATTACGGGAAGCCCTTCTTAAGCGAGAAGGACCAGAGAAGAAGGAAGGTTTGGAAATTAGTTCCCTGAATCCCCGATGCCTCCCAGATTTGCGATTTGATTTTTCAACCGTTTACAGCATTTCTTTGACCTCAGTATCCGGGTAGAGCTTTCCAAATTCGCTGAATGGCTCACCGCGCTGCATACTCTATGAAATGTGTCACAGGTGTCATCCTCCTCTCCTGCGCAAAACACGCAGCTAGGAGACCGTGACCTGTCAATCTTGGGAAGGTAAAACTGAAAACATCCATGCCCGTTTAAGAGTTGGGCCAAGTAGACATCAGACGCAGACGCACCATGCAACTCAGGTCAGGAAGTAGACGTGCAGTCCACTTTCCCTTGATGTATTGCTCGCAGGGCTGTTGCCAATCGCTGAGAGAGCGTTGTCTCTCTTCCCTGATGACTTCTTTTCTGTTGCCTTCGCTTTTGCGCAGGTAAATATTTTCTATTCTCTCGCTAGGACGGTGATGGGTATCACCCCTGCGATTACGAGCACTGCCGTCCCGGAGACTGTTCGATATGCACATGCGATTTGAAGCACTCTTATGCTCCTGTGCCAACTGCTTTTGGTATAACTCCTTGCTCAGAGCGTCACTCCATAGTGCTGAACCATAAGGTAGCACCGAGTGCACAGCGCTCATTAGAAGTCGTCTACTTGATGTAATGGGCCTATTTCAATTCTGAATGATTTGCTATTTGTAAATACTTTCAATTTATCGTAGGAAGTCAGTACTTTTACACAGACGAAAAATTAGCGGAAAAAGCTCACATGGGTGCATGAAGACAATATTTTAAATTGCATAGTATGTTATCATAGTTTGAAAACTGCTTTGACGACATATCGTGCTGATCCAGGCTTAACTTGACCTTTCATTGTTTGAGATATAACCCTGTTTCAATTCAAATAAACAATCCTGTTGGCTCCAGGAAGCAAAAAATCCTTTAAATCACAACAACAATAAATGAGCAACGTTTAGCATAGTGTGTATGAGTTACACCAGCAAAATAAAATTGTTGAACGTATTGGGAGTCCTTGCTATCAGCAAACGCTGCAGGAGCCGAGAGAACTTACATTCTCTAGAATTTTATGGAAAAAAGACTAAAATAAATAGCATTTCCATACTACCTAATAATACTCTTCTGCATACAAATTTTAATTATAACATTTGAAAAATTGAAAATATTCTAATGCTTTTGTTTGACTCCTTTTCAACACATAAGCAAATATTTAGTATCTATTGCTATTTTTATTTAAATGGGTGCAAGGAGCTTGCACATACACCAAAAAAGTGATGAAAAAGTATTGCCAGCTCTTATATGGTTTCTAGTCCTTCTGCACGTTGTCCCTTATATAGAATACCCTTTGATTCAATACTGACAACCAAAACAAGCGCCTCTGTGTGAAACTATTAAATGAATTCTTCGTTCGAGTTAAAAGGACAATGCGATTTGAAGTGATAAAAGCGTAAGCACGATGACAACCCTTATAGCTTTACCTCAACTGAATAATACGAACATCGGCGGCCACATCCTGACCACTAGCTCATCAAACATATTTTCAGGAGCTGCACAATTTTATCATTCTTCCGGGATGCGAAATCAACGCACTCTCCAGAGGCGCATCACGTCCTGCTGGTCGTTTGGTCGAACGACCGTCGACGGTCGGTGTCGATGAAAAAAAAACTGCAAATTTGTGAAAGCAGTGCCAATTTGCATACGATGAAATTCTCAACGCTCGGAAGCACTAGCTCAACGCCATTAGATATTCAGGATGTGTAGGGAACGCTGGCTGTTGAACATTTCGAAAACTATTCATCTGCTAATTACAAATTGAAATATGGAAATGTTCCAATTAGCCAATATTGCACGTTATGTTGCTCGCCTATGCGTCCGTGCTGGTGTTGATGGTGCCATTGCTGGCTACTATCGCCGTGATAGGGGTGGCGATAACGAGCCACTCTGGACCATCGATTTGTCCTAAGCCATGTGGATGCCGACACCCCAATCTTTCATTAATGGAATGATGGAATGGGAAAGCTCTGAACCGTCGTCGTCATATTTGCGTGCTTTAATGCAGAGTTACGGATAAGGCACAGGATTGGGGTTTCTAGTTTTTGTTTTTTATGAGCGGTCGCAATTAGTGATTGAATCAATATCTACGCTTTGATATATCCTTTCAGATTCAAAAGGGATCCTTTCGTTTGTGATGCCTTCACGGGCAAAGGGTTAAATTAATATTCACCTTCGTCATTTCAGCACATCTTACCATTAACATTCAACATAAATAAGGGTCCCTGCCTGGTGAATTATAGAAGATTTTTGCCCTTTTGAATTTAAACTTTGCGTCGAATGAATGTGCGAGCGTGATTAAAGTTGTGTGGCATATATTTGGGGATGACGGCAATAAAGTGTCCGTAAAAGCCAAATTGCTATTGATTTATTGTTGTGGCTTTGTGACTTGTGTAGCATTTACCGTCGGGAATAGAAATGGGTTCTGATTGCTTCCAACGATGAAAGGCGCAAGGATTAGAGTAAATTGTACAAATGTTTCAAGCATTATCAAAATGACTCCATGATTTAATTTACTCAGAGAACTATAAATTCACTCGCATTTTCCATAATTGTCTACCATGAATGTATTTTGGAAAGATCCAAGGATTGCAATGAAGCTTTTTATCAGGAGAACAGCGAATGAAAGATGACGTATATGCACCAAAAAAATGCACAATTTCAGTAATAATTTAAATCAAGGCGTTTCACTCCAAAGGACATTCCAATAAAGGTAAAGGCAAGGTGCATCTAAAGAAACTACAACGGTACCGAAAAGATTTCATTCAATTTTCTATATTTCCAAGAGATTTTTGACCACTCTGCTGACACTGATAGGCAACAAAATGGATGTTAGAAGAAATGTCGATGGAATGTAATAACTTTATGAAAAAATTGATCCTTTATCGTGCGAAGTCTTTGCAGTTTTTTCCAAACGTGAAAATCATTAGATTCCATACATAACAGTCGAGCCGCGTGGAGTCTCGTTTCGTTATGTCAGACGACAAATTGCTGCGATCTCATCGCGTTTTTTTGGCTTTTTCCATTATTTTTCCTCTGATATCGGCGTGTTTTGTCCTAAATTAGAATCTAATAAAAAATCTGTGGTATCCATTCAATTCTTTTAAGACTTTATGGAGTTACTCTAGCAGCCTCCTCTGTTGTTATGATATAAGTCATAAGCTCTTTTCTATGCATTGTTTATTGCTTCTATTGACCCTTAGGCAGTTTCGACATCCAAAGGACCTTTCTTTTAGAATCTCAACATCAAAATGCTACTTGCGATTTATTTAAAAGTGTTTTTGTCCACTGAACATGAAATTTATTTGAGCAAAATAAAGATTTATCGGTTGATCTAGTGCCATTAAAGGACTTACTTTGGCTTGCAAACTATTGACTGTGATCAATTTATCAAAAATTCGAATAAAAGCATTCCAGAAACTATGGATGGTTTCCATTATGCTTTTAATATCCTCTGTTATCACTCTGAGGATATTAATAAACAGAAAATATTAAAGAACAAAAATTGGAAAAGAATAGGGCATAATTTGTGCTGGCAGACATCAGCTCCGACGAAAATCTTCCGAACAACACCACTCGTTCCAACAAGATGAGGCTAGTAGAACTTAGGTGACACGTAACCCTTATTGTTAGGGAAATGGGGAAGAAGGGCGTTTCCTCAAACTTCAAGCGAACCATGACTTTTTCATGAATTGATCTCTTACTGGAAAAATAGCTTATTTAAGTTGAAATTTGAATTTAAGTTGAAGTTCTACAACAAGGGTTGAAGGAATGTTAAAAGCAAGTTAAAAGCTAAGTTAAACTGTCGGAAAAGTGCATGATTAACACTCTTTTGTATTATAAGTTATGCATCCATTTGCTGTTGGCTCAATTGTTAGAGAGCCTTTATAAACAAGAGTGGGAAAGGCGCCAATATTAACAAGAGTAAACCTCAAGGTAAACGTGATAATTTGACAGATACTGCGAAAATTAGTAGATTTGAAATTTGTTATAGGTTTTTTGCAAATCTTTATTTACCCTGAGTTTTGACGTCCCAACGAATCAATTCGAACGGCAATCTTTAGAGAAAGTCGCCTATTTGGGCTCCCTTTTATTGTCCTATATTTTACAAATTATGATAGCTTGCAGAGGTATATGCATATTAGGTTTACTCATCAAGTGTAGTTCTTGATAGCTATTTGAGTTTAGGTTTCCATACAAGAACTGAATAATATCCTCAAAAGAGGTAGATCCCAGCAGCTTAAGAATTTAAATGTCCTTGAAATTGAGAGTAACAGTAATATTCCACTGATTTAACTTTAATACAGTTTTCAGCGCTAAACATTGAGTTTTTTTTTCGTCCAATTTGTATAATATAATAAACAGCCACTTAGGGTGAGCCTGGTGTTATCCAACCAAAATCCTGTCCACCAGACCATATATTCAAAAAATGGCGTGAGATGATGTGGCCTAACTTTATCGGCAAAATTAGTGCGAGTATCCTAAGTCTTCTAGGGCCTAGAATTATTGTACCGCCAATATGAGCTTCCAAGAAATTGAAATCGGCCAATTTAGTGCACCCCATGTACTTGTTTTGATTGCAAAACGTTCTCTACTGTCCTTATCACAAACGAAATGATAGCAGAGTCATCATTTGTTTTCTCCCCTTGAAGAATTGGTTCAAAATTATTTGCGATGGGTCAGAAACGGCCTTGAAACCACAAACATGAAAATGTCGGTAGTAGGAGCTTCTAGCAGCCACTTAAGACCAATTATTTCATACATTTTAAGGCTAATTCGAGCACTGGGTCTGGTGCTTGATATGATCTTTTCGAATCTCTCATTAGCAAAGCCAGATGTTCTCCTGGAGACAATTCTATAAAGAAAGATTATAAGAAGGTGAATCTGATGATACTCCCAGCTGACTATATTCAAGTTGGTTGTGTATTCTTGAAAGTAGTACCCTGAGGGTATGACCGCCGGGATGAAGCCACAAATTAACTATAACTCTCTATAAGGATAAATATTCCTGGAGTTGTTCTTTGGAGTAGTCCGTGTTGAGGGTCGAGATGGTAAGCAATTTCCTGTTGGATTTCGTTAGTTGAGAGGTGTTTTGATATGTGCACCGAAACCCATGAGTGAACACCTCAAAACACCTCGACTCAAGTCTGCGCTTACTGCTTCCTAACTGATAAGCTTGTATGGGTTAAAGAGCTGAGGATCTGCGACCTCGAGTTGCACATCTTTTTTTGCCCTTAAGATGGTCAAACTCTGCATCGAGATCTCAACACTCGAAGTTCATCCAGCTTTTGTAAATATTTTCCATGTTTGCCGACACAATGAAAAAATCAATAATTGACGTGCTTCTCCGGAAGATGGGCTCGTTTGTTGAGATCCAATTTTAAATTGAGATACATTTTTAAAGTAAATTCTAGTTCTAAGTCTTCCATAACGGGTCCACCCTCCTCTCCCTCCCCTGAATATTCGTGTTTAACGTATATTCCGTCAAATGCAAAGGTTGACCCACTCGATACTGCGCTCAGTATACTAACTTTCACTCGCTTGAGACTTTCATAATAGTGTTGAAACAGTGTTGGTTACGATATTCCCTGACAGCCATAGCTTCCCAAAGGGTTCTATCTGAGCCGTGACTCCATGTGACTTTTTATTTCCCCAAGTGAACTTTCTATTTCCTCGTCAGCTAGTAAACGAGCGATTGAGCTCAGCTTAAAAACACATTTTGAAGTCGAAGTCTAAGTACGCCGTCTTTTCCTCTCAGATTAGTGAAATTTTCGTATTGTGGAATGTAGGTACCTACTTTGCGGATGAGAGTGAACAAGCCACACCCACAAAAATAATGCAGTCGTTTGCAATGCCAGAATTTCTGTCTTTTTGCTGCTGTTGGGTATTACCTGCATTTGATTGCTTAGGTTGCCGTACATGCCGAGTTGTAGTTTGTTTAGTATTCAAGGAAGCAGCGACGAAGTTCCTCTTTTCTCTTCTTATCTTTACGGGATTCTGTCTCCTCTCTTAAGCGTTAACAGCTTTCGAATAGCTGCTGACACACATTGCATGGCTTTGATTTCCGCAATTTACGCTTAAAATTCCTTATTGTCCTCTTCCTTTTTAACAGGGTAGTCTTTTGGCTGCTGCTATTTATTCAACTTAGCATCGTTGGGTTCCATTCCGCAGTCAGAGGCAACTTGACCGAAAAGTTGGCAACATTGCGACGTGTTGGATTATTGATATTGTCTTTTTGGTTTTATTATTTACCTCCGTAGGCTTTTTACGTTAAAATCTGACTTAAATTGACTAAAGAAAGTGGAAAGCTTTTTCTTCCTTGCGGCTAACGTTGCGTTTTCCAACGCTTTCCGCTCTGAAAATACCCTCGCCATTGATCGCCTGTAATTCTTCATTGATATGATTGTCTTCATAAGAAATTTGCCCGCTCTCAAAAAACGGTCAATTTTTGTTTGTTTGAGAGTGTATGGGTGAAGCACGCCACTTTATCACTTTTTCGAAATTCGAGAAAGAATTTGAAGGTCATTGATTGTTTTTGGGTGTAACGAAGTTCGTGTATATTATCTTTTGAGGCCACGATCTCATTTGTTGGATGGACTTTATCCGTGCAAAGCTGAATATTAAGCCTGTGATGAAAATTGGACATAATCCTTTGCTTCCTTATGGCTCCAACATTGATTTTTCTATGTTCCGACAACTATCCCCGCATAAGCGGGCTTAGCGTCGGCTAGGCGCATAATTGCCTGTGTTTTGATGACCTTCTTGTGAAGTTACAGGAAGTCCTTTTCGCTCAAGTTAACTGAGCGGTAGGAACTCGGCTACTGGCTCCTTTTGATCAGACTCTCCGTCACAAACAGTCAAAGCATCCCCTTCTGAAGTGGAAAATGCGTTCTTTTCAACAGGCAAGCTCTCAGAAGAAACTTGTAACTGTCATTTATGAGTTATATACTAAACTTGTGATTAGCAACAAGAAAGTCTGCCACTAGAAAGAACAGCTCATTTATATCCCCTTTAAATTTTTCGCAAAACGTCTGTAGGTTTTTCTTTACTTTCTGGGATATCCCTCTTCGTTGCCCCTGGCTTGTTCATGCTTTCTCCGGAACAGGATTACCTGGTAATTTTCTTTAAATAGTTTTTCAAAATTTGTCAAATAAAATATTAAACGCTAAGCTCTTTCCGGCTTCAGAAATGAATGAAGGGCTTCGGAATCCGTTGGGCCACTGATGAAACACTTCATAAGTTAATATCAATGTAAAGCGCATGCCTAAACGATGCCTAGAATTTTATCAGTTCTGTGTCAGACTCAGCAACAATTTAAGGATTTAAGCATCAGTTCGTTCGCTAATATAATATATTCTCCTTGCGGGGGCTATGAAAAAGACTTAATTATTTACCACAAAGTCATGTCACATTCGACTGTTTCGCGAAATATCTTTGCTCCTGTAGCTTTGGCAGATTAAGTTTCAACATGTTAAGATTCCGTCAGATGCAGTGCAGGAAAGCTACTGTTTTAGCCACTTATGCCAAGCTTTGATTACATATGTGTCAAACGAATACATCAATGCACCTCGGATAATGGGATCCCTACAAAATTTTTTTGCATTATTTTGTAGTTCATCCATTGATTAATGTCATATGTATAAATTGTTAAAATTTGGTCGAATGTTTCAATTATTTTCCCATTTTAATCATAATTTTAATATTAAACCACAAAATCCGCAGCGTCATCTTTTACAGATGTTAATTGAAGTTTCTCCGCACGATTCATGGTGGAGTATAAATTGAATATATCCCAAAACCTAATATAATTTCATTCCCGCAAATGAGAGCGGCATGAATGACGGGAATTAAAATAAAAAGAAAATCCTCAAATCAGATTCACAACCATTTAATTCATCCGCGAAACGACCTTAAGTTGCTTTCATGTTGGTTATTAACTTTGTACCATTCCCAAATGGAAAATTTGCCGATAAAAGATTTTCACATTTTAAATAGGACTTCTTCGTAATGCCACCATTTTCATTCTTATTCACTCGTACGAATGTCATTGCGATGACATACGTATACACGAGGATATTTATAGCTTAAGTACCATTTTAAATTACACTCGGCGAAATCTTATTACGCTTTGATTACAACAAATCCGTTACAATCCCTTTTTGGTCGGTACTTTGTAGGGAGTCTGAATAATGATGTTCACTTTGGGAGCTGTTAAAAATTTGAGCAGTTGTCGGGTGGCTTGCCAAGGATATCGAACCATTTTGTTTTAGTGGTGATTTGGGTTGAAGGTAGCAGGTCCTTCGTCGCAGCTCCTTGCGTACAGCATACCTTTGTAAGCAAACTCCGTCAGACTTTCGCAATCCAACCGTTTCCAATCAGCAATGTTGGTCCTTATTGGGTCAGAGCAGCATCTTCTCTTCGGTCTCTTCAAATTGATATGAAAGCCATGTTCAGAATTCAGCGGGATATATTTTCATTACATTTTCACCAGCCCTCCAACGCGATAGAAAGCAAATATTTTCGGATTAGCAACAAGCTACGAGTATCAAAAGAAAAGCCAACCGCAGAGAATAAAGCATATGAATAAGCATCACAAAAGCGATTAAGTCGCGAGTCCCGCCAAAAAACCCAATTAGACAGATGTGTGTGATTACTGGTGAGATTAAGCTCCCTGCGATTCATTTGCCAACATTCATATGTATAAGAGTGTAAAGTTGCACTAGCGATTTAAGAGCGAACTGAATGGAGTGCTTTTCACAATGTCTGGTGGTTTTCGTCGGGGAAAATTTTAACGACACCCTCGCCTGAATAATAAATGAATTAAAGTCGCTGCCTGCCGGGTAATCGTGACTGTCGTTTTTGTTGTCCCCTATTGTCCTTCCTCATCTTTCTTCTGCAGGGCGTCGGGTCGTCTGTTCGCGTCTAATCCTCGAGAAAATGTTTCAAGGCAACGTCCTATTCTCAGAAGTCTGCCTTTCCTTTTCGTTTTGTTGGGCGCCACCGAATTGAATCCTCGTCACTCGAAATTTAAACCGCTTTCCGCTGGTTGGTTTCGTTTGAGTCGGCAAATGGTAGGGAATGATACCGAATTGGAAGCACGAAAAAAATCACAAAGAAAATCCAAAGAATTGAAACAACTGTGCGCTTATGAATTTTTAATGATGCTGTACTTGCCGATGGTAGGAACCGCTTGAATTTGAACCAGGACTGGTACAGATTGGCCCCTTGGTGAGACCGGGACCTGATGTCAACAAATGCTTATATCTATTTGTATAACTCAATTTACACGGTACTAAGTGTTTTAAATATTTGCTTTGATCCTTAGATTAGAAAGGATTATGTACGCACGCTTTTTTGTTTTGCTCCCCGGAGGTGGTAGCAATAAAGGGATTTGAATAATACACGAAAATCGTATTGTGCGGAGACTGAATTGTTTATTTTATTTTAACAATGATGCAATAGAATAACTGTTGTCTGGCGGTATATACGCGTATGACGATTGTTAGCAAATTCTGATTTTATTGCAACAACTGCAACAACCCAGCGATTAGATAACGAAATTTGTTTACATTTGGGACTAATTGTATGGATGATATGTTTGTTGGGATTATGCTGTTTTGAGTATTGCATCATAGCCTGTTTCCGTATCCCTGCAGCTACAATGAGAAGTTTTCATAGAACAAATTGATTGGATGTTGTATTTAATTGTGAATATTTTAAGTTCATTCTGAATTTCAATGTTAGTCAAACTCGGAATACCCTTTTTGATGAGACAGCCCGAAGAAATTTTTAGCGCTCCGAGTGTCTGTTTGGACACTAGCAAATCAGCTAGCGCTTTTTCATGGGCTTTCCTTGCTTAAATCACCAAATCGAGAGGACTCATCTTCTTGCTTTAAAGGGAATCATCTATCGTAAAGCCAACAGTATGCATATACGAGGGCGGTTCAATAAGTACCCGTGCTCGACGACAGAACACGGGTACAGAAGAGAACAGAACAAATGTCAGACTGATTGATTGGTTAGTTTGGATTTGGCAGCCATTCAAGTAAGACTTGTTTCTTGATTGTTGCTAAGATGGAATAAGAGCAGTATCGTCGGGTAATTCGCTTTTTGTTTATGGATGTAAAAAATGCAAAGAGATAAAAGCAAAGTTGGATGCCGTTTATGGGGACATTTCGGCATCTATGACCGCAGTTGCATATTGGTTAACCGGATTTAAACGTTGGCGAACATCCGTTTTTTTATGAGGAGCGACCAGGGCGACCGGCAGACGTGTTTACAGAGTAAATCATTCAAATGTGTACGACATGATTCTCGCTGACCGACGAACGCAAGTGCACGATATAGCAGAGGCCGTAGGTGTGTTGACTGGAACGGCAATTAACAATTTACATGATAAGTTGATGATGAAAAAAATTTTCGGCTCGATGCGTGTCGCGATTGCTCACGGTGGACAAAAAGCGGATGCAGCTTTTAACTATGAAGCATTGTTTGAAACAATTTTAACGAAGTCCGAAGGAATTATTGTGCGGAATTGTCACCATTGATGAAACCTGAATTAATCATTACGCACCAGAAACTAGGCAGCTATCAAAACAATAGATTTCTCCGGGTGAATTTGCTCCAAAGAAGGCGAAGACGGTCCCATCGATCGAAAAGGTCATGGCGACAATTTTTTGGGATGCGAACGGCTTCAGCCTCATGGATTTTTTAAGAAAAAGGAAGAACGACCACTGGACGATGCTACAATGAGTTATTGGACCGCTTCGACTAACAATTGAAGGAGACACGGCCGCATTTGGCGTAAAAGAAGGTGGTGTTTCACCATGATAATGAACCAGCACATTCACCCGGAGTTGTCGCCGTCAAACTACATGAAATGTGTTACGTATTGCTGCCGCACCCCTAGTGTTGACCCAATCTTCTTGCGACTTTTCCTTCTTCCCAAACATATAAGTAATGGGTCGCGAGACGAAAATTTAGCTTAATCGAGGAAGTCATTGACGAAGCGAATTTAGGAGAGTTCAACAAATCTTATTTTTTGGAAGGGTCTAAAAACATGGCAGGAACATTGGGAGATTTTTTTTCGCTTTCTAAAAGCGGACAACGTTGAAAAATAAAAACAATTTTTTTGAAAAAATAGTGTCTTTATTTCTAACACGGGTACTTATTGAACCACCCTCCTAATACTCGTCTCTGATTGCATCCACAGTACAACTTTGATCCCCTCCGATGAA
This sequence comes from Stratiomys singularior, assembly GCA_954870665.1. Lineage (NCBI taxonomy): Eukaryota > Metazoa > Arthropoda > Insecta > Diptera > Stratiomyidae > Stratiomys > Stratiomys singularior. The sequence continues at coordinate 109,311,611 of OX940880.1, read as the reverse complement.
TGCTTTAGAAGCTAGTAATTTTTTAAGCATTTGAATCCCTTCACTCTTCTATCGCCTTATTCAATTGCCTCCGAAGTTCATATTCATTTGAATATGAAGGATCGTCGCCGTCACTTACATTTATGATGACTAAAGTATTGCTGTGGCTCCACTCTGTGGAAGCATTTTATTGGCAAATATTGCAACTCAGTGATTCCACAATAGCGTTGATTTCTCGATTGATCCATGGTGTAACAGACCCTGTGTTTTAATCAGCATATTCTTGTAAATTTGTACAGAGCTTCAAGTGATTCAGGAAACATCCGGATAATGAACTTGTAACGAAAACTACTTCTGGTCCACACTGACGATCATGATATACGCAATGGTCCCAAGCAAAGTCCAATCTAGAGCAAATACTAGGAACCATCTGAAAATTAAACTTATTTTGCTCAGTGAATTGTAAAATTGAACAAATAGAGAACAGGTAAGGATATCAGAATGAAACAGTGGAAGGATCCGCAATAATATCTTTGGTAGTTTTAATCTGTCTCTCAAGCCTAAAATCTTCAGCTCCTTGAAAGTATTCCCGGTTTTCTTGTCTACTTCACGAGTCTGTCACTGTCAGCTTTTTGTTAAAACTTAATTTTGAAAAAATCCAACAATTTTTTTTACAGATTCATCTACATGTTTGATCCATGTTTAAATATTCTTGACACTGGGCAAACTTTCAATTTGAAGGTTTCAACATTTGTCTATTAGAACGTACAAACATCAGTCAGTCAAGCTTGACAGAAATGTAAATTTAGTGTTACAATTTTACAAGCTTCCCAAAGTTGAATCTCCATCATCAAAATTCCATATCCTTTCGTCTCCCTCGTGTAATAGTCAACATCATTTGTGGTTGAGTCTTGGTATAACTTTATTCCAATTGATGGAAGCAATCCATAGAGAAGTGTGTCTTGGAATTTGCTGATGACCTGCTATTTAGTATTGGGACCTTGTTTTCACAGGATCGGATTGGTTGGTAAAATCAATTACCCACTGCACTTGTGCTATTAAATTGGACACTCTATCGATACACTTTATAATCTACCCCAATCTGATGATAGTGTGCAGTTGTCTGGTTGGTATACTCTCTGTCCGTTTTAATCGATTTGAATTTAAACCGGAATGGTATCGGTCCTGAAAATAGGAATATGAAGCCCTTGTATTATTTTGCCTCAACTGAAACTGCTTGTACATGCGAATATTGTTCACTTTGCTCAACGTACGTACGTGCGTGTGTTGAGACGGTATTCCAGCACTAACATCACATCACAAATGTAGGCTTTTCCTCTGGAAAATGTTTACCCGTCATGTTGAAACAGTCGTAGGAGAGGATACGAGGATGTATAGTGAGACTGCTGATATTGGGCCGAGTCTGATTTCAGCCAAAATCGAATCGATCCTTCGAAGGTACACATATCACGCATTTGCAGCATGTGTAAATATCTGCCAGCTATTCATGGAGAGGAAGAGGACTCCTATTTACACCGAAATTTTCGTTTAAACAAGTTGCCCTGAAGGTAGAAGAGGGTTGGGCTCAATGGATGTTGCCGAATGTGATAGTCGGGGTGTGACGTAGTGTGTTGCCTCTGTGCTATCATTATCGTTATAAGCTGAATTTTATTATGGGAAAAAGTGTCGAGTTAATGCCAACGTGGCTGCTTCATGCAGAATTGTCGAATCCATTCCAACCGACTGGCACATAGGCCAAGCTAAATATTCGAACTTCGATGTTAATGTTAGCACCATTGGCTGACATCTGTGTCGGAGCGATAATTGTGACTGAAAGCGCTCATGGCTTTCATACCACTTTCAATCACAATTACCAAACCACATACGATAAAGCCAAAACATAATAGCATATGGCTGCTGGAAGTCAGTGGTGCGAAAAAAATAGAACTGTGCTCCAATTCTGTACCGCATACATGCGACTACGAATGTAAGAGTCGAATATTTGTGAGGCATCGGATTGAATCTCAATTCAATAAACGTACGTCCTTTTGCAAATGATTCGCAATTTTCATTCCAATATTTGCAGAGAAAGTGAAAAGTTGAGCTGCTGAGGTGAATGGTGGGCTTAGAAAATTTATTAACTTCGAATTGTTTGAGGTAGACGGGTTCTTTATTGGTTTTCCGTTTTAACAATTCAACGAGGATTATTGCGGAGCGATGGAAGGTAATAAGTCAATAAATTTATTGGTATTGATTTCAATCGGAAACAGCAAGAATCGCGGAATGCAGTGGGCTCTGTGGTTTTTGTAAGACGGTGATCAAAATATTACAAAAATGGATAAAATCATACAGATGAAGTTGATTTCATATTGAGTATTCAGCAAGTGTTCAAAATGTTCAATATCTTATAAACGCATTATTCACTCAACTGGAGGAGTTCCAGTGTAAAATATTTTTTCTGCTTATTAGTATTTATAGTTAAGGCGAAAATATTACTCTTATGTCCCGATTGAAGCTCTGAAGTCGAAGTAAATTTTAGACGAGGCTCCTCTCAATACATTAGTTTTGATTCGTTCTTGATCAGCCTCCCTAGCTCATTTTGTCTATTTTACTTGGCCTTTAATCCCCACCACAGAGAACTCATTCGAATTCTCTTCATTCTCTTACTCTTCACGTCATCCACGATACATTCACAAAATGTCCTTCAAATAATCCTTCAACTTTGACTGATTTGAATCAGTTTTCACCGGGAATCGCCCGTCAAAATATCATGCGATGAAAAATTGGCTTTCAGATACCTAAAACGTTTTACAGAGTCCAATATGACCCTCAGATCTCTCAAAACCTCAAAGGTGTGTAAAGTATTGTTTTATAAGTGTACCGTAAAGAGGAGGTAATTTGAAAGACTAATCGCAAAAGTCAGAAGCAAAATATGCAAATAGAATTGCGTAGTAAAAATTCTTACCAATTAAAATAAATATTCTGTGTTATTGCCAAACAAATAAAAGCGACATAAGTTCTAACGCTCCCTGATAGCAAGTATTATAACTAGATGCACAAGAGCTTTGAGCCATGGGCACGCATAAATGGTTGGCTAACGGATTCCTCGTATCCTTGAATTTATACTAGTATTAGCCTTCTATTTCGACTTCAGAACTATATTACTTTGCTATTTTTCTACTAAGGGTCGTTTAATATTTAAGCGAGAGAGAACATCCCAGATCTATAATATTAAAATCTGGAAAATTCGATTTAAAATCATTTAGATTTCTTGAAAAAAAATCGGAAAACAAAAAATTAAAAAGTGTGTACATAAAAATGATACAGAATAAATGGAAAATATGAAATTCTATGAGGAAACTAGTTGCAATTACCTGCAAGATACAAATATGGGATAGCTCTGTGACGTGTCCAGGATCTCGCAATACAGAAAACCATTTAAATTCTATCAATAATGAAATGTGCCCTGGTAGTTTACTGAAGTTGTTTATTTTTAAAACAAGTCAGAGACATCGAAAGTTAGTGTTTTGTATGTTCTTTATCTGTCAGGTCTTGCTTGTTTTTGTTTCAGCGTCCGGTCGGGATCTTCTTTGTGCAGACGACAATTTGTGCCGGCTTCTAAAAGTCGTAAAATTTCCATTTTACGGCCACTTAATCCCTCTGAAAGGTGAAATAAATGTATACTACTGTGGACAAAAAATTGTAAGACTTTTAATCAGTGCTTCGTGCGGAAACCCAGTCATACCTAGGTTAGTATGACTGTCAGTGACATCTGTGCTAAATGTCATAAATCAAAATAATCATTAGTGTTTACTATACGCTTGTCTTTCTGAAGTACAAAAAGTGCATTTGGCAATTTTTACAATGAATAACATCATTCAGCATGCCCGTAAAATCAAGGAATTGGTGCTCGAGAATCGACAATTAACAGAGACCTTACTGGCATCGTTGGAATATCGGAAGGATCAGTGAAAACCATGTTAAAAGATCATTTGGCCTAAAAAAAAGTGAAAGCGCAATTAGTTCGAAAAGCACTGAATTTTTTTGACAAACAGCGTTGCGTTGACGTCTGTGAAACAATGTTTTCCGACCACCAGGATGTCATGAAACTGTATCATAACTGGCGATGAGTCTTGGATCTATGCTTATGACCCGGAAACTGACGATCAATCAGCCGAATATCGTGCCAAAGGTGAGCTGAAACGGATAAAACCACGTCAAAGCGAGTCAAAAATCAAGGTCATATTGACAGTTTTCTTCGATTATTGAGGTGTGGTGCACTCCAAATTCCTTCCGACCAAACTGTCAACAAGGAATACTATTTGAGTGTTATGCGCGAAGCTATTCATAAAAAGCGGCTATTCGTAAATTATGGGCTGACAACTGTTGGTTTTTGCAGCACAATAATGCACTGTCGCATACTTCATTGGCTCTTCGTCAGTTTTCCGCCAAAAATTTTACCATTATCGTTCGAAAACCACCATATTCGCCTGATTTAGCTCCATGTGTCCTGGCTGTTCAGCAAACTCAAACGACCGCTTCGGGGAAGCCGTTTTGAGTCAATTGAAGCCATTAAACGTGCATCGCTACACGCATTGAAGGCTATCCCGGAAATTGACTTTAACAACTGTTTCGAGGATTGGAAAAATGTTGGTACAAGTGTATTGGAGCCGTGACGCGGGTGGGGATTACTTAGAGGGGGACAAAATAGGTCTAGAAGGATATATAAAGAATTTTAAAATTATGTACAAAGTCCTACTGTGTTTTGCTCACAGTAGTATATTTTTAAAAAATTCGTATGTTAGTCCTAGATCCATCAGAATATGGACATCCAGCATAAATCGATTTTGTAATATATGTTCTGCTGTCGCTGTCAGTCTAGATTGTGTTGAATTAAAAGAGTCTTTGGGATAAGGTGGTATGTCCTGAGATTGGTGAAAAATCTTCATGTCAAGAAAGCTAGTCCGTGATGTTGCAGAAGTAGCATTTTTTGAAGCTAAACTAATCCCGCCTTGATCTAGGATGATTGACGTGATTGAGGTGAGCGTTAATGTTAACTTCCATTTCTTCAAATGTCGTCTTCAATTGTTATTGTTGCTGCGGTTTTCATCCGATAGTTGTTAGGTCAATAAGCAAATGCTTCTTCTACAGCTGCTCTACTTTAAGCTCTCCAGTTTCACGATAATGTAATTTATAGTCCTGATACAGTCCCACTTCTGACACCAAATTAATAATTTTAAGATCAGCTCCTTCGAGTCATTCACCTGAGGTTTTGTCTTTTACAAAACTGTTTTAATCGATTCAATTCATTTAACCACGATTTTAATTCAGCTAATTTTGCGTACTGTCCTCCCTATTCCGTAGAACAAGTCATGAGTTAAACTTTTAAACTTTTAAACGTGCTTCATGCTTATGAAATGGTTCGCATCTACGACTTATTCAATCTATTGGAAACCCAATATATTTGCCATTTCTCAGCATTTTATTCCTTGTCATCAGGTTGTGACAGTCTTCTTTGTAAAAGTCAGTGATAGAATCAACAGTTTGGCTAAAAATACTTCCAAATGCTCCAGGAGCCATGCAAAATCAGTACGAATTCCATTCTTTCATTCACTCTTTGATTTTCAATTATTTGTTGTTACAGATATAGCAGAACGAAAACCACACTTTACTTATATCCTGAATTAAAAATGCTTATATCGCAAAGAAATTAATAAAATCCACGTCTGTTACAGGCCTCCTTCAAACCATCATGGGAAACAAATTTAATTTTCTCGTAGATTCACATCAAAGTTGAATTACCACAAGCATCTTTAACTTGGTTAAAAGTAGTTTCAAACAACTTAGTAAACAATTTCAAATCTTTTATAAGGCAACACGTCTACTTTTCAATCACCAGCACGATACTTTTCTAGAGTCTTTACTAGACTTGCCCCATTCACCAACCTAACTCGCTCCTGCTATCCTGAAATCATTCAACAAGAATAACTTTAAATTCTTTCGTTTTACATTTATTGGCAGGAGGAAAATTGAATTCATTCTTACACAAACTTAATGGCAAGAATTTTTTATTTTTACTTTATAAAAATCCATACTTCGATCAACGTCCTTTCACAAAGTAGCTATAATGGTTATTAACATTATTCGTGGTCATCATTGTGTCCTTTTTGCCATCCTCTCGGTCTTCTTACCTTCACCATGAGAATATCTCGTACAGCCCGGCTGAACGGACGACATAAAATTAATTGAATTTACCATCATCATATCCTTTCAAAAGAAAATTTCCTTATATCCGGAGATCAAAAACCATAGGAATGATATTGAAGTTTCGCTGCGCAAGAAGTATAGAAAAGCAGTAAAAAGGCGAAGAAGGGCGATGGGAAGAGAACACTTTTTGTAAAATTAGTGAAAAAATCCTGAAGTCAAAGGAAAGCAGAAGAGCTCAAGTAGTGGAAGAAAAAGTGGAAATAAAAACGACTTCGACATCCCGAAAGTACATGTATATTGAAAAAAGGACGTATACGATCTATAGCTGAAAGAAAACGTAGCTTGGATATGTGCGTGTTGCATAGTTTGATTCCGGTCGTGGTATCGGCAGTCTGTTGCCTGATTGCAGTGTCCTGGCACTGCTTGAACTAACGCCAGTGTCGTGAGTGTACCAAAATACGATATACGTAGGAAGTATGTTTATATATATGAACGTTTGTATATAAATTGAAGAAGGCTTTTATAAACTTTCTTGACAGCTCATTTCCGTTGGCTGTCTTATGCATACTACACTATCGAAAAACCTCTTTAACTTGTCGGCATTGCAAAGTTTATTTATTGGTATGTAACGAAAATGTGAATGATTTTACAGCTTAAACAGGACTTGTTTTCTATGCTTTGCCGCCTTGCTTGTAGTCAAACTTAAGGCGATGGCTGGGTTTGTAGTGTTGAGAAACTTTTACTTAAAGATGAACTAATTCGTTTTATATTCATAGGGGGTGCACGGATTGATTGAAATTGTTTTGATAGTCTTCGCCGTTCTGAGCAAGTATTAAAATACCATGATTTTCGTCAGGATTACACAATGCTACAATGCGATCTGTATTCGGTGAAACTTCTCAGTTACATCAACTTTTCATCTAAGGATATCAAATTCGTCGAAGAAATATGAGCACTGTGTGATCTGTCTTGGTACCTATGAACCTTTTTTTTTCGATAGACACTAGAAATGACGCTTTTATTCTTTATGAACTAACAAAAAAATGTGCATAATATCTTCAATGTCCTTAATGTGTTGCAAGCCATCCAATCCTCTTCTATTTAGTCAGTGGAAATGTATATTGTTGCTCAACGAAATATGGCTGACAGTTAAGCGAAAGATGAATCCTCATTCAAATACTGCAGCCCTACAGCGCCTCTCGGGCCTTCGCTTCCTGCAACAAGCGCCTTCAACTGACTCTGTCCATCGACCAGCGGTGAACTGTTATGGTCCATAGAGACAGACCAACGTTTTCTCGGTTCCCCCACTGGTCTTCGCCCTTCAGTTCTCCCAACGAATACCTTCGTCCATGCGGGTCCAAGTCCATAAAATCTTTGAGACCTTCTACTTGTGGAAAATTTCATACAGCTCATGGTCGTGTCGAACTCGCCATCGGCCCCCCTTCTAGCTTCGCTCCAATGATCTGCCTTAGGACACGTCGCTCAATGGCGTTCAATATAATGCCGGTTGATTCGGCTAGTGTCCATGTTTCACACGCATGGCAAAACATAAGTCTTATCTAAGATCCGTACGCTTCGAGCTTTGTTTTCCTGTGTATGTAGCTGGTCTCCATGATCGTCAGAACTAAATAAATGGTTTTATGTACAAACTGTATCGATTTTTACGCTTTAATACACAAATTCGAGCACATTTTTGGAATTTTATTCGCTAAATGTGATATTTTGGGAATTTGTGGATTTTTTTCTCGACTGCGTCATAAGCTTTCATTTATTCTTATTGATTTGTAGCCCTACTAGTTTTGCTTCTCGATCGAATGGATAGTTCTTTGGTGGTTATTAGTGACCGTGACAAAACATTGATTTCATGCGTATAGGCCGTCACTTGACTTGATTTTGCATAAAATTCTGCCGCTTGTATCGGCTGGTAGCTGCTTTAGGGCATATCCCAGAGCCCAAATAAATAGCAAAGGGGCCAGAGTCTGCTTTAGTCCTGTATTTGTGTCAAAGGCGTCGGAGAGTTTGTTATTGTCGGACTTGGGAGATTGTCAATGTCATTGTCATTTTGGTAAGACGGATTATTTTGGCAGAGATACCAAAGCGAAGAATTATTTGGTACAGTACGTTACCATCGATACTGTCGTATGAGTGGTTACATTCAACGAACACCTGGCAAACGAAAAAACAAACGAATCTGGCAAAGTTAGAAGCTTCATCCTGATGAATATTAGAACTTAATCAATTTTGCCCCACGTCAAAGCAGGATGCTTCAGTTCAACATTAATCTAGCTTACATCCATAAAGAACATTCTGTAAAAATTTGCTGCAAGTAACTTATTTTTTACTTTCTGCTACGGAAAAATAATGTCTAATCAGCATAATTCCCTTAGCATCTATTGTTCAACTTTATTCCCTTGTATAAACTTCCATCGCGCGCACAAAAAAAAAACAACTCCAAAGTATACCCATGACCAATCTCTTCCGATTACACACCCACTATGTTATTCACAGGACTCGAAAAAAAAGTGCCGCGTGGAAAACTTCTGGTCGCATAACTTTTCAATTGCGTCTAATGACGTTTTGATGACAATTACTTGGTTCGAGCTGGGATAACCATGGCAGCAAGGGCGACTGCCATACTCAGTTGCAATTGAATGCCACAAACCGAGTGCTACCACTTCTACCTGACAAGGATACGTTCATAGGATGTCTTTGTTATGTGCATTGAATAGCAAAACCAAACCATTGTAATTTTGCCTATCGTAGCAAATTCGTTTCACTTTCAAGCTTTCCAACCAAACACATTGTAAATTTCATCACATGGATTTAAGGGCTCGGAGCTAGAAATGGAACTAGCTGCCTGCCACTGACTACTGACTTTCCATTCACTCGTTTGTCTGTTCTTCGCGTTCGGTTGCCGTCTAATATCCTGTCGAGGTTTTGGTTTAATCTAAGGGATTAACTGTGAAAATTAATTTAGCGAGTATCATCGCGTATTTTGTCAAGTTATTAACATTTTCCAAGATTATGGATGTTGTATGTTTCATAGCGAAGAGCGAGAAGGAGTGACTGGAGAGAGTTCGAGCGAGGAAGCTCGAATACGACCGAGAAAGGGTGGAAAAAGGATATTATAGCTGTGAAAGCATGGGTTATTAGTATGCAAAGTATGAGACTTCTTTATTCTGTCTGATGGGAAATAAAGTTGCAGTGATGACTCTCCTGAACCAGTTTGAGAGCGATTAAGGATAGGATAATCTGAAAGTGACTGTTAAGGGAAAGATAATTGATTGTATGCCTGAAGAAAGAAAACGTTGCTGTTGCTTTGATGCCTATGAAGCAAATAAACCCGATTTTTGTGGTTGAATCTTGATTTCCAATTCTTACTCGTTTATTGCTTGGTTATAAAAGGTTATCGCGTTTTCATCTTTGGTAAGAAATAATTCTGCAACTAATCCAAATACTTATCTGTTACAAATCCAACAAGTTCTGAATCTTAAAAGTACAACTTAGGTTTGTTCACATTATTTCATACATTTTGGTTTGTGTGGCAATTCTTCTGTCAGGATGATCGACATTTCGAGGACATGATTATTTTAGGAGACCTTGCATTTTACATGAATATACTAAGCATGTCACTGGTCTTCTTTTGTTATTTCTGTTCTTTTGACCAGAAAAGAATGAAAGTTCATTTAAGTCATCGTAATCGGCATGGCAGTACAGCATTTTCAGACTTGACCTTGCTTACGTGACGTATCCTTACATTTTCCGTAGTCCATCCTAGGTGCATTGAACATAGCATGATACAGGCTTTATCATCGCATTGCATGCTTCGAGCTTGTGAATGCAGCTGGTCTTAAGGCTTTCTTTTTTTATTTACTTCAGCTGATTCGATGTTGTCTTTCAAAATCTTAACGTCAAGTTATACCCAGGCATCCATATTTTAGTTCCTAAGTTAGTAGGTTTCACTACGTTAACAGAGTTACAGCGATATCTGCCTGCGACCTATGTCATCTGTCAAGGCTAAACTTTAATTCGATCTGCAAAAGGAGAGTTCAGTTTTCATCAAGGCGAAAAAATTGCTACTTTTTACGAATGTTCGATTTAAAATCACGGTTGGGTGTCCATATCTATGCTTCTCTACAATATATGCTTCAACTACCGCAATTACCTAGTTGTTTTCCTCGGATTTGTGATATTTTTGACATTTGTGTCATTAGCATGATAGTGATTTGGGTGAGTTTTGCGGAGATGTCAAAATCAAGCCACAATCATTTGTTTGGATCAGTAAGTCAATTTTTGACGTCTACAAAACTCTGATGTCCACTGGAAATTCAATGTTGAACTCCCATCATTTCTCGTGTATATGTTTGACTGTAGTGGCCGTGTAGACTTTTTGACATCTCATCAATGCTCAGCCCTTTGTTATTTTTGCTTTCCGGTTCGGCCTTTTTCTTTCGGAATTTATATTTGTCCAGGATGCTCAATAATAAAAAAATTGGTGTGCACTGTCTGATATTATTGACGCGGGCTTAACGTTTACGAGACGTTCAAACGACGTTAAGCTATTTTGCCAACAGAGGTCTTATTACCCATGCGTAATTTAGTTCTTTGCTGAAATCGGCATCTCGGGCTTTTCATTATTCTTTTAGCTCGTGAGGTCTTATTGCTCGATATATTTTTAGCGAATATGTTTACTTTTTCGTCAAAAGTTTGCGATTCGTCCATATCAATATATTACTAATTACTCATCAGTGGTTTTTTAATATTTCTCTCTTCGTTCAAGTTTTTCTGTTAAGGTAATTGAAGTTTATCCGATACACCCTGACATACACCATCGTACCAACCACTCTGCTATTTTTTACCGCTTTTGTTACTTCTACCACAAGTTTCATGGTTACCTACACCTCCATCCCTAGTTCTTTAATGGCCTTCATTATCTTAGATAGAGATGAATTCGGTTTTCACTGTCTCTACGAACCCTTAAGTAACTGGACTCGTTTGGAGTTTCTCAATATCTAACGTTTGTAAAGCGCTAATTGAATTATAGTAGGTAACCAAAGTGTCGTCTAATGCCTGAGACAGATGACGCCGATGAACATGAGACCGATGAATTAGATCTTTGACGTCTAATGTCATCTACGTCAGAAATACATCTTGTATTTACTAGGCGTTGACATCATTATCAAGTCAAGAACTAGTTCAGAATTTGCAGAATAGGTTTTTCGGTCGATCATGTAAGATTTAAACTACACGCTTGTCCGCATGTTGCTAATTTCACCGGTCTAGTGCTCCGTCTCCGTTTCACCACACGTCCAATCAATCGTTTGACGTAGACGTAAATTGGCTCAACAGCTGCCTCCTGACATAATAATCTGTTCAGGTAGATCCGTCCGACTGTCTACTTCTATAATTCTGTGCAATCCAAAAAGGGTTTTTGCTCCAGTAATCCTATATGGCCCTATTTGCAATTTGGAACTCCCTGCCAAATTAGGAGCTGCATGAGCAATATTCTTTGCCCACTTGCTAGTCGCTGACAGTTTCCTGAAAAGGGACATCAGAAGATAGTATGAGTAATAAATAACTAGTCGAATTTCATAAGTAGTTATATTCCAGAATCTTCACGAGCACTTTCTGACTTTTCGTAACGAAAATCATTATTTGTTAGGAACTGTACAGCTGTGTATGTCACTTGACTCTAGTTTCATAGGTGTGCTATGTTGATCGTCCATATTTTTAATGTTGATCCTTGAACACAATCAGTTTGCTTTTCCTAGTGTTAACCCTTATCCTTCACTTACAGTAACAAGTTAATAGCTCCAGTTACGTCTGGAGTCTTGTGCATGCAAAGCGGAAGTTGTGGTTAGATAATCACACCGTTCCTTAACAAAGAGATTCACCTCGATTCCAGGAATAAGTTAATCTCTGATACACGGGATATCAGACGCGAATTAACTAAACAGAAGGGGATCTAAGATAGATCCCTGAAGGACCCCTGAATTGAAGCCAAAAACTTAGGACTAGCTTCACGAGATATCACAAGGAAATACGTTGTGTTACCTATCAATTTTATTACATTCACTTGAGAGCCGAGTTGAAGTAGTTTGTAAGTAAAGACAGTGACCCAAGCCAAATCTATGGCCTTTCCTACATCAATGAGGCACACTACTATGACTTAATTGGCCATGCAATTTATTTTCATACTGATCCGGAAACATCAGATCCGTCTACTTTAGGGTGAAATCTTGCAAATTCATATTGTCTTTCCGGAACAATTTCTGCTTTTTCATAGAACATGTGATACTCAAGTAATTTCAAGTAATTTGCCCGCATTGATCAAAATTTAATCGGACGAGTATCAACTACATTTGTACTAATCGGCTCTTTTGGAATGGAAACTATTTTGGCGCATTTCCATTGGTGAGGAAAATGGCAAATAATACTTAACAGCATAAAAGAAATGTGAAAATAACGGAGCTGTTTTTCGAAATTTTTCTCTTAGTTTAAGCATCCTGCGTCTTTCAGAGCACACAAAAAGGGTACTGCCAAAGGGAGCGTCTGAGGGATTAGCACCGGTAAATGAAGTCAAGCACAAGTTCTTGTGATAACTATCAAACATTGATTTTGTTCTCTTCAGCAACGAATCAAAAGCAGAGTCCTCACACGCTTTGCCCCTTGATGAAATGTCGCAAAATGGTTTGCGATGGACTCGGCAATGATCTTGCCTTCCATGAGCGTGATGTCGTTGATGCTTCCAGTCAAAATCATTTATGTTGCGGTTGTATATCCTTGAAGGTTGTTCGCGGGGATTGCAACACCTGCAGTGGAACTCCAAAATGACTTTTGTCAATCAACTATAAAGTTAACTCCTGGAGGTGTTTTTTATGGAGATTTTTGAGAAGACCGAATTAAGAGTTGAATTTAGACAAACGATTCCCTGTTCGATTTCTGTGGTTGAGAGGTTTTTCATGTGTTAATCGAAAAACTCTTAAGTTAGCCACTCAAGTCAGGACTAAGTTCTTCCTAGTCGACCCGCTTGTATGAAGCAAAGAGCTGAGGATTTGCTATCGTGAACTTTAATGAACTTTAATGAATAATCGTGAACTTTTTAATCTTTAAAATTCTTTTAAAGGTCAGCTCTACCAAAAAAATTTTCAGACTTGGTGTCGAGAACTCCACATTTGCAGTTTCTCCAGCTGTCAGAAATACTTTCTAGGTTGGCAAACAAAGTGAAAAACTTAGTTGATGAGTTTCTTCGTAAGGTGAGCTCTTTTGGTACAATCAAGAGGAAATCAATAGTCGGTTGCTTCCAATTGAAAAAAGCTGTTCCATATCCTTTGGATACGTGATTTGATCATGAATATATGATATGAATGACCCATGTATATCAAGTTGGACTGAAGTTACCCCTATTGCAAAGAAAAACGTTTCAAATAAAGTAAGGGCTGTGTCCAAGTCTTGCATTAGGTCCCCTCCTGAATATCCGTGTTTAATGTATGTTTCGACAGATGCAAAAGTGTACCCTCCCAAAACTGAGCTTGGTATAATGACGCCAACACACTTAAGACTTGAACTTGACTTAGCTATTCCATGGACTCCATCAAGGTCGTCATTCGTTATGACTTCATGCTTCCTGGTTCACAAGTTCAAAAGTTCACCTGGCGAAATATTTTTAACTTTGCAATTTTGTTTTTGAGATGACGAGAAATCTTGTCTATGCATGCCCAAGGATTCCTGTTAATCCTTGATAACGTTTTAATTCTTGGCCTACTATTTATATGAAGCTTTATCTTACTAAGAAGACTTACTAGTAACTTTTATTCCTGAATATAAAATGGTTCGAAATTAAGGTATTCAGCTCCTTAACTGGAAGTAGAGAAAAATTTCGTTGGTTGAAACATTGACAGTGAGGCATGAAATGCAGAGATCATTACTGAGAATGATTTTTCGAAGGATTCTCTCGAAGGAATGATCAGATTATACCCTGAATAAAGGATTCTAGTCAAATATGCATGTAGAATTTTTTTTTTCTATTTCCAAACCTACGGAGTTCTGCCCGTTCACAGATAACAGTCACACATAACATGCAAGTGATATCCTGGAAAGTGTGACGATTGGGCCACAATTTCGGGACTAACATCGCAGATTGTCATATAAAGTACTGAAAGATATGGTCAACTTTAATAATACTACAAGAATTCAGTACGATGGTTTCTACTGACATTCACATTGGCAAAAGGAAGTGATGCATGAGCATATAGGAATCGTTCTGAATCTCGAGCTGTGTTTGCTCATCATTCATTTTCTCGCTTCCGTTGGGGCTCCATTCCATTCCCTTGTACTTGTTTTGTCTTTTGTCACATTGAAATTTCCCTCAAACTCTAGCATCGCTAAACTTTTGTTTTGGCAGAAACTTTGTTTTCCGAACTAGAACCGAAAGTGGGAAATAGTCTTAAGCGAAAAATTTTATTTGACGAAATGACATATTAAAATGCAAATTGCCATGTTTTGTTGTATTTTAATTTCTTCGTGCCTTGGTGCGGCAGCGGTTTTCGCATTCATTTTACCCTCCTGCTTAAGGGATGACTCTTGCGTTCGCCAGTCATTTGTTCTTACAACGTAGCCCACGACATTAGTCGCCCGTCGCGTTTGCTCGCTACCATTCAAAAATTATTCAGCAGCATAAGGGCGAGGGTTATTTTCTCTTTTATCCTCGCGCTCCCAGTTTTGTCTTTTCGAGGTATACAAAAAAATAGAACTCTATTCGGGACGTGAAAGGGAAGTCGAGAGATGCTGCAAGGAGGACAGAAGAAGAACGAAGAGTTGTATCTACCAAGAAGTTTTCTCTCGAGAAATATTTCGGGTGCGAATTCAAGACCAAGATTACTAGCGCTCCAGTTATCCAATCCTTGGTGTACATCTGCCGCTACTCGAAAACAGAATAGAATGGGAAGGTTTTCATTTACATATTTTGTTACTCATTTGGGAGCTGTTCCCACAAAATTGCTACAACTTGACTAACTTGCTCCAGAAAGGGAAATTGACAACTTTTTGAAGGGTATTCGCCGCTATCAGGGCCGAAACTCAGGATGGGTTTTTGCGTATTCATGTTTTGCCAAGGAGTTTGAGGCGCTGGTAACGCAAAACTTCCTTGCATCGCCCACCAGCAAAGAAGCAAACAAGCCAATTCCATTCACGGCTAAATACGGTAAATTTGAGTTGCTACTACACTTCCTTTTTTCCATTCAAGTACTTAACCATAATAGAGTGAAACTCATTGAATGTTTTCCAGGTAAAAGTTGAATTAAATTCATGGTAGTTATGTTGCCGTGAAAATTAGTTTTCATTTAAAACAAGAATTGAACGCGAAAAGGGCAGAATGTTAGGTTTTTGTTATCAGCAATTCTATTTTCTCTTACGTATTCAGTTCCGCGAAAATATTTCACACAAGTGGAAAAATGTGCATTTGTTTTAACTTCCTTGGCGAACCATTTCATTCAGGGATTCACAAAGGCAAAAGAAAGGACGAATGCTAGGGATTTCAATTGGGCGTGCAAAACAAAGTCAATGGGTGAAATTTTAAAGTGAATACTGAAGTGTATTTCATACAAACGAATAGGAGTTTCACATTATAATTTTTAATAACTTTTAAATGAGAAGATTTTTGAAAAACATTCGCTAGAACCAAAGAAAATAAGACAACGAGTTCGCTTTCTGACATTAGTGAAAAAGGCTAATAAAAGTCTTGGAAGCTGGTAAAATTTAATTGAATCATAAATATTTGTTAGTGGGGAAAAGTTTGAAAATCGAGCATTTTCTTGTGGAATATTGGAACATTTTTTACTGGAAAAAAGAATTGACCGAATATGCTCTTGAAACTTTGAGTGCGAACAAGGTCGTTTGCAAAAATCTAGTCGCGCAATAATTTTTGCCCTTAACACTTGTTGGTATCCTAGAACAACAAGGAATAAATTGACTCACACTAAGTAATCTCGAACGAGGCGGGCCTTATGAATCGTATGGACGAAGAATGGATACCCAAAAAGGTATTCGTTGGGAGAAGTAGAGGGCGGACAGTAGTGGATAAACCGAGGAAATCTTGGTCTGACTCTGTGGATGAAGACAGTTCAAAGCCGCTCGGATTTAACATTTGGAGGACGCGATTAATGCACCAATACCGTTAGAGCCGCTTGTTGTAGGAAGCGAAGGACCGAGAGAGGCTGTAGTGGTAAGAAGAAGAAGAATCTCAAATGCGTTGTTAGTGAAAGTCAACTTTTGATTTCTAAATGTCAAATAATGCGTGTTATCAAATTAATCAATTTATCAAAACTTCATCATTATAAATAAAACTTCATCATCTTCAGTTATTTAGGAGTTATAAAAGTAGTAACTTATGCCACATTGCAGAAGAGAAGACCGATTGGATCATAATGATTCACAGAAGATATTCGTGCACATTCAGTGGAAAGACTTTCCCTTCAACCTTTTTAAATAGAATTTCACTAAGATATTCTCTTCCACAGGCTCCATCAGGCTCTCTTTCGGGACTATATTTCCGAACTAGATTGACAAATGTAAAGGCGACTGCTTTAATTGAGACCACTAATTGTGCGTAATAGTTGTAAAAGTTGCAATTTGTTTGTGCAAAAAGTGTTTCTTAAACATATTCATTTCGGCCCCTATTTACACGAGTTGAAGTAAAAAACAAACAGTGTTTTTATTGCTTAATGAGGTCGCTGAGACTTGATTTCGTTGGGAAATAGGTCCAATAATGCACAGCGATATTGTTTTTGTATTTTTTCCATGCTGAAGATAGTAGATAGTAGTATATAGTAGTGCTGAAGATAGTAGATAGTAGAAGTGTGATACTTGTCATGCGTTCTATGGTTAGTTTTGTTTACCAATTTCTCAGAAACTGATTGACACCTGCCCCAAGTGAGTCCATTCCTAATCGTGTTCAACTGACAATCCTGTGTTCATCCACACTATGGAAGATTTTACGGAAGAATCTTTGCTTGCGGACTCACAACATCGAACTCGTGTAAGAATTCAAACAGAACGACCACCGCGACGGTGTAGATTCGTTATATGGGCCTAACAAAAAATTTCTGCAGATTCCGAATTTCATAAGTAAATTTTAGTTAGCGATGACACTCATTTCCGGTTGACTGGCTACGTCTATAACCAAATTTGCCGTATTTTGAGTGATGAGCAATAATAGGCGGTTTCCGAAACACCGTTACATCCGGAGAAAGTCAATTTTTGGTGTGCTTTGGGGGTTGGTGGAGTGATTTATCCATATGTCTTCGAAAATACTGCTGAGAATAACATTACAGTTAATGCTGAACTCTATAGAGCCATGATCAATGAGTTTTTTGTTCTGGAATAGACTCGCCGTACTGCAAGGGACATCTGAATTCAACAGTATGACGCGGCGTGTTAAACAGCTTGTGGAACCATCATCTTATTGAAAGAAGCATTTGATGAGAGCATAATTTCTTGTTTTAGGCGGCAAGTTCTTGTGATTTAAAACCGCTGAACTATTTCTTGTGGTAATCCGTAATATCACTCTCCTATGCCAACAAGCCTGAAATGTTTTGGAAGACAACATTCAGTGAGTTATTGGTGAGGTAAGGCCCAAATTTTGAGTTAGATTAGTAAATTGGACCTCTTGTTTGAACTTCTTCTGCGCCAATCGTGGCGTTCACTTGCCCGTTATCATAAATAAAAGTAGCAAAAATGACAATGGAAATTATTTCTCCAATAAAACGAATTGCATAACAATTAATAAACTTTATCCGTATTTTTTTTCATTTCAAAGTTATCTGTAAGATAAATCGCTTTACTACGAGCTGAAATTCATTGAGCATAGATAAGTAGCTAAAATTTAAAAGGAAGCTATAAATAAATCGTTACGCCTTCAAATTTTATTGTTTTCACTAGTTTTTACATTGTTTCTACCATGCGCATCTCAAAAAAATACTGGCTTGAACTTTGCCAGCTGATTGCTGCGTTTTCATGCGCTACGTACAAATTTCACCAATCAATAACCATTCCGTTGATTACCGATTGGATTCAGGCGTATAGTGATAAAACCGTATTTCAGCCATTGTCACGAATTGTCTCACACATTTTTTGGTGGCATAATTGCTCCAAATTTTGATTTAAAAGATTGACATGTTTTGCTTTCTGATCAATTGTTAGGAAACGCGGCTTCCATCGCGCGGACAACTTTCACCTCCAAACCACAAAAAATTGGTTAAACATGGTGGAGTAGATGTATTTTAACATTCATCAAGTTACGACTTTGTTTGCATCGAATTTTTCCCCACCAAAAAACTGTATTTTCTTATCAATACATGAAATTCACCGCTTTTAGAAATATTCAGAGCTAGCGTCACTACAAATGCGATAACTGGATAATGAGTAATCCAAATGTCATGAAATTTTGACAAACAAAAAGCATATGATTTCGAATAAGTGTTACCATATTTAATTTCAGACCCATGTAGTAAATTGATGTTTTTGATCGGTTCGAATCATTTGAAGCAAATAGAGTGAGTAAGTTCTGATTTAATCTTGTTTCCATGTAA
Organism: Stratiomys singularior; assembly: GCA_954870665.1. Classification (NCBI taxonomy): domain Eukaryota; kingdom Metazoa; phylum Arthropoda; class Insecta; order Diptera; family Stratiomyidae; genus Stratiomys; species Stratiomys singularior. The sequence continues at coordinate 109,292,838 of OX940880.1, read as the reverse complement.
ATAACTTAAAATATACTTTGCCATTTATGACAAAAGGGTTGGGGATCAGCTTCATTATGATTCAATATGTTCGGTGATAGAAACGTTAAGCCTTTTTGCAACCATTCTGTGAATCGTGCTAAGCGGAAGTTAAATGTATTTAGGTCTCTTATTGGTTCCAGGTATGTTTAGTCCAATTTTGAACACTTTTTTATTCAACAAGTTCGAAACGTTATTATTTGCACAATATATATCCTTTTGTCATAAAGAACTGTTTTTTAATATTATTAATTATAAAATATAATAATTTAGTAGCTTGTACTTACAGTGCACTATGATGGATTTGATATCGCCATTATCCTTGCAAATACTTTCCTTGGGATCGGTGGTGCTATTTTCCATTCTATGAATTGGTCTTTTGCAGAAGATTTAGAGTCGAAGCTCGTTCTTCCCTTCGTTGGCTGATATCTTTTTGGTTTTATGCTCGTCCTACCGTCCTACCAACCTACATCATAAATTCTTTTTGAAAATGAAAGTTTCTTTACAGGAACTGCTTTAGTTCTTAGACCTACCAACAATTTTCTTAAAATATTCTCGTTAAGTTTTACCTAAAATAGAAAACGTTCGAAACTTTATTTTAAATACAACCGCATTGCCTGCAAGGAATACCCCACTAAAAGAAATAATGATGTAATAATGATAGTTTCCCTCGAAATAAGCCAGTGGCAAATTTTACAAATACCAAAGCTCCTGTTGATTTCGTTTTTCTTCCTTTTGTTAGCAATGCGACTATTGTCAAATGAAAACGCAATCACACAACGGTTACAATCATGTCAGCTAATAAGCATAAAGGGAAACTTGTCGTCACCCTTAGATTGGCATAATTTAGGACAATGTGGCAAGGACATTGTAAAAATCTGTGCGCCCGCAGCAATAATCCATTATCATTGTAAGCGCCGCCGTGTTCATGCCGGCCAACACACATGAAATTCAACCCCCTTTGTAACTTAACTATTACTTCTGTTGGCAGAAGCAATACATTGTACATTCCCTCGGCCGTGTTTGACAAACCCTTGCGTTAATAACGAAAATATTATTTCAATGCAAGAATACGTTAACACTACAATTGCGAACACGGGTGTGACAGGATATGAAGAATAGTGAATAATAATGTGACCCTCCAACTGCGATAAAAAAAATACGAACTAGTTTCTACTGCTACGACCGAAGGGTATTTTTTAAGCTACTGTGTACGTATCCTATTCACAAATGATATTCGACGCACATCTTTTTTGGTGGTAACAAATTACCTAGATAGGTGACGTTGACTGAAATTATGGATTTGATGAGAGCGGTAGCGGAGCGACAAAAGGACTAAGCCAGGACATGATTGTAATAAGCGACGAGGGTTGCAGTGATGGTTTAGGGGTTACTTTTGACAATTTCCAATGTAACTACGAGCTCAACGAATTGAAAGGACATCTGCGGAATGGTCCAATTTGAGATCATTTTACCCATTTCATAGAGCCGCTCATGCTCGGGTATAGTTTAGACGCACTCGTGTGTGACATATCTAGCGTGTGGACCGGAATAAAGGATCTATACACGATATAGACGAAGGCAATGAGTAGAGAAGTATTGGGTGAATGTGTGGAACTGGGAGCATCTATTTTCAAAAATTTGTATTGAAACTAACAGTTAAGAAATAAATTTTGTATATCAGAGTCATCAATTAAGAAATTCAAACAAATAATTCTACGCTAGGAAACGAGCTCTGGAAAATATTCATCAATTTCTGTCCCATAGTCCAATATACCCCATCGACTGTATCCTATTTGTGTAAACATCTAAACCGAACCAAAAACGCCTCGTGTTGTACACTGTGAAAAAATCATATACTGGCGGCGTTGAAACATTTGAATCACATGCGAACTTGATTGGGTGGAAAAAGTCGAGCTAAGAGAGAAATTTGCAGAGGGCCGCAGAAAAATAAAAGTATATCAGAGAGCAAGACAAAGCCAACAAGTCACATGCATGCAGTAGAGGAGACGAAAAAAAAGACGAACTAGCATAGTGTACGTCAACGAACCCGAGCAACATTTAAAGCTAATGTTGAAAAGACGACGAAAGGATCAGAAAAGAGGTTACCGAATCAAAATTTCATGCATGACTTCAGACCTTTATTAACCTGATTGGAGTAAATATTTGACGTACTGGTTGAATTTTCCCCTCGATGTCATCTTATGTGATCAGCAATTTTTTATCTGCACAGGATATGTGTTGATATACATGCATATGTATGGGAATACAAAAAATATCGTTTATCCTAGAAAACAACGGTTTCGAATTGATTGGCTGGGATTTACTTAATTCATATGTTTAGGCTATATTTCAGGGATTAGAAGGGTGGTTTTGCTGAACCGAATGTTGGGAATGTAAGAATTTCGTGATTTTTATTGCAGACTTGTTTTGTCACAAATATCCATCAAATACCTCAACAAGTTGTTTTTTTTTTGAAGATTTAGAAGAAATGGCTTGAAATCGTTGTTTATCCTTATCGAACGTTGAATTGTCCAACGGTTTCATATAAAGATTACAGCAGATTACATCTTTTCATGTCAGACAGTTTTTGGAGAAAATTTCCATGCAAAGAATTTACATGTCAAAGAGTGTCAGTGCACAAATGATAGCTCGTCAACAGATGTTGGAATAAATTGCCTACCAGTTCCTTGTTATGAACAAAAGGAACAAAAACAAAACAAATTGTAAATTTCACTTAACGTTAAACCATTGAAGAAAATGGAGGATAATCATTTCGAAAAATTTCAAATAATTTCACAATTTGTTAATTAAGATCCTGAATCAAAAAGACGACCAAGACTTCAATCAATGGCGATTTAGGCATAGCTCTTTGCCGTTTTTTGACGGTCCCAAGATCTAGTTTACAACTACGGAAGCTATAACAAGCTGGATGATTAGGAAAGTACGTCACAGAGTGAGGCACATCTTCGTATATGTTAGGAACAAAAACCAGGAACCGAATCGATTGACAAGGGTGGTAAATTAAAACTCGGATCTAAGTTTGGTATTTTAGGTGCCATGACAATCGAGATAATTTTAAAATTCGAAAATAGAAGAAAATTGTTAAGGTCTCCTTTTTTGTATCAGCAATGAAAACAAATACTTGGAACATTGAAATTCTGTCCAACTTGGTAATTAAATCCTCTTCAAATACATGTAAAGAGTTGATTGGAAATAATCCGAATCAGAAAATTTTACGGCTTGAAATATTTTTCGAATTGACGCCAAAAAAAGTTATGCTCCTAGATGTCATTGTGATCCCTAATATCCTTAAAGATTCACTATAAAAGGTTTATGCCTAATGTAAATCAATTATGGCGTTTCCGCAGCTACAACTCCTTAGACTATAGAAATACAATTCGGTATCAAAAGGACTAAACAAATTAAAATATTTTCTGATCGGTTCGTCCTTGGACTGAGAACAAGTAAGATTTAGGAGAATTATTTCACATATATGTAAGAAATGAAGCAGCATATGTAAAGATGAAGCAGGTTGTATGGTTTAAATAAGCCAATATTGGATTAGGAATAGGTGATTGCATGTCCCTTATTGTAAGGTAGTTACTTACCTTAAATACAGTCATGATTTATGATAGGATTCTAAGCAGTTTTTCACTTTTTGTAGTTGAATAAGTTAGCCCATCCAGTGGAATGGTTAAGATGAAAAAACATCAAATCATGTGCAAATCAGAAGTATAAATCGAAATTCCGAGAACACAAAAACACTTAGATAAGTTGGAAAAATCCTGTTAAAAGTAGTGGAGAATCGTAACGGCAGAGAACCACAGCATCGTCATAGAAGACTTGCATATAATACGCATTGGAAGAATTGCAGAATACTTGATGCCGGAAAATCTATTGAGATTTATAAAAACAGAACCGTGTACATATTCAACGTACCGCAAGGATGCGAATATAAATGACTGTTCACGTTTTAATGAGCCGTGAAAGTATCATTCAGGTTAAATAGAACTTATGACATTTCTTTTCTTATGCGGCAACCACCAGGTTCACTTGAGGGTTATCGTCACTAGATTTAGGCGGGACACAGATGACTTAGAAGTCGATTTTAATTCATCATAGAGTTCGCCGTGTCTTTAACAGCCACGACTCTGTTCCCTGAGAAAGAGGCAAACATTGATATTCATCTCATAAGCGTGTCAACAAACTTCTTCATGTCCCTTTTAGCAATATTCGACACGAAGCTGAAGCGCTCAATCTGTTTGTGAGAACGTAGGATCGTGGTTGCGAGAACGGAATCTGAGCGGCAGACGCTTCGAGTGTTACCAATTTACCCACTCTGGCTGCCATCTCTAGGACTTATTTCCCCTTTGGAACTGATCGAGATATGCTCCATTCGATCGTTTCAGCATTTAAATCCCTCACCGACAAGAAAATGATCCTTTTTGCTCGAGAAAGTTTCCTCGAAAAAGTTGAACTTCACCAAAAGGGTTTTATTTGTTCCTTCGGTGTGAGGTACACACTTAAGGTTGTTACATCTAGACACCGAACCCAAACGAAACCATTATTCGTTCGGAATTCTGAACATTCAGATGTGCACTATATCGAGCTCAGATGACGTAATTACCAAATTCATCAGGGCTTCTTCGAAGACCTGAGACTGCCCTGTTCCTGAAATGTATTTCTGGTCATCGGATCAGGAGTCCGCGTTTTCAAAAAATACAATGCACCTCTTACATGCAGTCAATTCTTGTGTGCCCTGCGTTGGGACATTTATATCACAAGGAGCTCCTATCAGGTCCTTTCCAGCCTTTTGCGATTTTCCCATAACTTTGCCATCTAAAATACTGGTGAGGAACTGCCCTGCGCCATACCCTGCAGATCAACCATCCTAATTGCATTCATTTTGAGAAGTTTGTGAGCCAGTTTCAGATTCAAGTTGACTATGATCATGGGCTGTTCTCTATTATTCTAAGGGTTAGTCTTATTTTTATCCTCTTTAACTCAGGAAATTGTTTCCTATTTAACTCAGGAAAATCCTTTTAGGCACTCTTCTAATTCGGTCATTTCCGTAGTTTCAGGGAAGGCCATTAGTCCAACTGAGCCGTGGACTTTTGCCCGAAAGGACTTTTTAACTGAGGGACATAATGAGTCGATATTTTTTGTCTTATGTTCAATCTTTGAAAGCACGCCACCGGATTGGATCAGGTGAACTGCTCTGAGGGCATTTCAAGTGTCATCGTAGTTATGTTCTACCATCCGTCGGTTTGACGAGCAGTGCACTCCTTTACGGTATTACGGCTTGTCTTATTTCGTGGTTTTTGTTTCTAACTTTGGGTTTCCTTATCCTTGTTTCTAGAAAAAAGCTTATCATGGACCGCTTTTTCGAGGAGGATCCTTTTGGTCGCTTTTCTAGAAGCGTTGGCCGCCACCATCTGAATTCATTCTTCGAAGAAAAATGAGCAGTTCTTTTGGTGGTGCTATTCGCTGGAATCATTTGCAAAGAGATGTCCTTATCTCTTGATGTCCTTATTTATGTTTTTCTGGACATTGAAGCAATGTTAGAGCTTCTTTATCGCAATACATTTCTTGCCTTTTGCATTAGCATTATTCCTCATGGTGATCCAGTACAAAGGAAATTGTCCTGCACCTCGTTATGTCTTGCGCCTGTTTTTCTCCTTGCGTTAGGATCTGAAGCTCTGGTGGAATCATTCACACTATTAGTGGCAGCATGGCGTCGCTGAGGTCAGCTGGTGCCGCGGCGTACTTGTTGTTTTTTGCTACACCCGACTATCTCTGGTCAGTATCTATGGTTGGTAAAAGCTCTTTGCCTTTTTGTAATCATTCGTCCATTTGGGCTGGATTTGGTTGTTTGTTTGTTACTTAAGGTTTTATTCTGTTTGTTGAACAACATTCAGTATCAGTAGTCGAAGTCCTAAAATGTGTGAAAGCACCTCAGTAGTCCCCTATGCAAAGTAGGAATGCCATGCGAGGATTAGCATCAGCGTAAATGGGCATCGATGCTCAGGGACCGACCAGCGCTGATCGGTAGTTCATCTCAACCGAACCTACAAAACAAACTGAATGGTGCGATCTTCGAACGGTCTCCAAGACCAGACAAGGCTTTACCGGGACGAAGACGATACGATACTAATACTGGACGCGTTTGACTGAAGTTACTACTCGCGTTACTTGGTCCAAAATATCGTGCCCACCAGCCTAAGAGCGGCAATTGGGATTCTTTGGTTGGTCGACTTGCCAGAACATCATACACTAAACGAGTCTTAAAGATACCTCTGAGTCCTCTGGCTGTACATATCCCAAGACTTGGAAGTCCCCAAAACAAGGAAGCTTCGGGGAGGTTTTCTCAAAGAGTTTTGATTTTAATCAAGAAAAATTTGATCGTGCCAATTTTTACAATACAATGCCAACTATTCGCACTTTAAAATATTGTTTTGTGATTCAATCTACGAATTTCACCACGGTTTCACCGTCAACTTGTGCTGCGTATTCAACATTTCAGCATCTGCTAGTCATTTACGCGTGCTTGATTAAGTGGTGAACGTAGCTTGGCATATGTACGGATAAATTTCAATACAGTCGGCAATTTATTCACCATACCATATATAGTATCTGCGTACGAACATACATTTTCGCGCCAATCTTGAATGACTTTGTGCTTGAAAGCAAGACGAGAAAATAAGTGAAATGTCTTCACATCATATTTAAACTGACAGCGGAAATAACAGATAGGGAGAAAATTTTTGACAGGTGCCATTGCAGAGCCATATGAACTAAGCAAACTCCTTGATTTACACGCACACACCCAAACATATCCTCTTGAGCGCACGAACAAGAATTCATGCAAAACCATTTTCATCACACATAGTCTTTCATGTTGAAGGAATTGTATTAAAATGTCTCTACTGTTCTGGTTGCGTTGATTTGAAAGCCGAGCGTTCGCAGGTGCGGAGAAAGTATTTGCCAAATCAACAGTGATTAGGAAATGTTTGGAAGGCAGAGAACATATTAATCTTACGGATGTATTCATTTTTTTTTTTTGAAATTTCGCAACAAAAGACATTTCAAGATTGGGGACATAGCAGAAGGATTGGCTGAAGGATAGTATATTGTCACGAGATGTTTCGTGTTAAAAAAAACAAGCAGAAATATTTGAGGAGGAAACGAATCGAAAATGGAGAATGTCGAATAGAGGTGCCTACAATCTGTGATATTAAAAGAAAAGCAGAACCTTCAGGATTGAATCAATAGATAATGCGATTTTGGTCTCAAAACAAAAATACTTTTGTTTCTTTCTTGCTTTTGAATCTCGTTTTTTAAAGAAAGCCTGAACATTTATGAGAAGAACGCAAAGCTTATTTATTGTTTATTACTTGTCAATTACCTCAGCCTTGTAATGTGAATAGTTGTTAAATCAGAAAAAAAAAAACAAAAATGAGACGAGAAAGGACCGCTGGGTACTTGCATTTCCATTATGATTCATAGTTTCGGTGTTCGCACTTCTCATGCTGTTGATTTTTTGCTCAAAAAAAATCTAGCTCCATCCATTTCAGTTTCAACAACGTTGCCCTCATTCGCAAGATGGCTGAGATGAATAATTGTTATTTCTGCTCTTGGCTTGGCATATTCTTATATTCAGAATACTGTATTCTGTATTCTGCGAGGGTGGTCTCAGAAGTACCGCAAAATCGTTGTGATTTCCGATTTGTTTGCGAACATAATCTCATCAGCTCTTTACACTTTTTCCAGTGATGTTTCATTAGTTCCGTACTATTTTTAAAATAAAAACTAGCTTGATCCTCAAAATAGCCATTATCTGCCAATATCACTTCTGTATCGTTGCAAAATCTTTAACCACAGACATTTTTCCAGGTTCGAGAACAGAAAATAATTCGAGGGGGCTACAGCTGGCAATTCAAGCCTAAATTAATTAGGTTTGGCCATTGCAATAACATACAAGTAAGCTCGTGCATTGCGGCCATTTCTGCTTGATTTCTTCGCTCATCAGTTCGTGTAATACTAGTTTTTGTTTGTTTCTTCTTTTCCAAAAAGGTCAATGTAAAACATCCCATTTGCATCCAAAAAAGCCAACGCCATGACCCTGCATACAGATGTAACGCTTTTCGTTTTCTTTGGTGTCGGTTCTCCGTTTACAGTCCATTGTTTTGATTGTTCTTTTGTTTCGGTTGAGAAGTGATGCACCCACGTTTCATTTATGGTTATGAAGTAGCGCGACAATTCCGCAAAATTGTGCTGGGAAACTTCCTTACAAAAATTGAAGTATGCTCACGAAACTGTCTTCACCCGAAAGTGAGCAAACGCGCATCCATCTCGGGCACAGCTTTCGCATATCCAAACTGTCAGATAATATGCGGTGTATCGCACTTTTCAAAATGTCAACTGTGTCTGCTAGCTCACACGCGGTCAATTGACGATCGTCCAGTACTGCTTTGCGGATTTTCTCCACTATTTCTGTAGTCGTCACTTCTTTGATTGACCACAGTGATGCTTGTCATGGTAGCTCGTGTGGCCTCGTTTGAACTATGAAACCGTTTAAACTATGACTCTATACAATGTGTCAATCTGAGCCCTTCTTACCCATGAAAATTGAATTAAAGCTAGTTTTCTCTCACTTTCTACAGCTACCTAGAATGTTTCAGTTTAATTGATAACTCTGTCAACTAAATTTTATTGTTCTCTTTTTCCACTGTAACTGCCTCGCACTAGCCAATTCATTGCAAACTTTTACTGCTTATATATGTATTTGTTCCGGCAATCGAAAATCTTTCCGAACGTCAATTCGAGATTTTTCCCGCAATCTGCAATCAATTAGTTTATGAACAAATAAAGAAAACTGTTTTGCTTTGCTTTTTTTCATATCGAACAGATAGCACCGTTAGGTTTGGATTACTTGCTTCATTGCTCACTCATCTTAGTGGTCCGTAACATGTTTTGGAACACGTGCAATTATGAATGCTACATGAATTTCCATGGAAAAGTTTTTAAAATTCACCCAATGGTTTGTAGGATAAGAGGAAAACAATTCGATACCCTTTGATCGCCAAGCGAAGCCATGTGTAAACTATCCTTTGGAACTGAATGTTATGGTCAAATCAAGACCTTTATGGGTGTTTCCTTTGTTAAAACTATCAAAAAACTATCAAAAACTTAATTACGATGTTGCGCTTCAATAAAAATGGTCCAGACCTTAACCTCCTCTAATGTTTACAAATCCATCTTTCACAATCCTTTCACAGTCCTTGTAAAACACCTTAAAGTCTTTGAAACACTCGTCTTCATTCTTAGAATTTAAGGCTCAGTCCATGGAAGGAATAGTACGAAATCAAGCTTTAGAAAATCAAAAAAATCAAATTTCACTGGCTTGTTGTCTAAGGAGACCTCCTTGTCCTGAAATTAATGTGAAATTTTTAATTTACCCATGATTCAACCATGCTGTTTTTGAATATCCAAACGATTTCCATCGAGTTTATTCATATCACCAAAGAGCTATTACTGCAGCGTTGCTATGCTTAACCCTTCATGGTAGGGTTTACTAACTGACATTAACTGAGAGCTTTTCATAATCCATATTTGGCTTATTTAATCCACATACGTTTTCATGCACTTCACCAGGCATAGTTGCAAATGAGAAGATGTCATTGGGACCAGTACAAAAACAATGCAAGGAGAAGAATGCATTTACCTGGTCCAGTATCGTTAAGAGCTGAAAGCTTAGCAAAAGTTCGTAGAACAATCTAATCGGTTTTCATATTCTACTCCTCTAGTGTTCTCTTCTTCACGAATATATTCCGTGTTATGATTAATTTCTCTGAAAAGGAATCTGTCACATCTACACCCTCAATTGAATTTTCCCCGAATATAGATTTCGCTCATTGGTAAAAACGGTTGAAATCTTCACGGCTTATTTTACGTAGGACAGAAAATATTCAATTGGACCAATGACGTTTTATACCCAGTCTGCAAATTGTGCATCTCTTGACTTTGGAAGGAAATCGTTCGTCTATAAATCAAATTCAGTGAGGCGGCAATAACGCTGCTCAGGTTTCAATAGCAAGTTGTTCTTTTGTCAGTAATACTTGGCCCACATGTCCTCGGAAAGATCGGAACGAAAACCTGGTGCAACTTGACTGGGTGATGGTAGCACAGTAAAGTTAAAGGTTTGCCTCAAATGCCATTACGAAAAGTCTCTTGAGTATCATTCTGCTTGTTAGTTTGTTAGATTCGAAAATTTTCATCACACTCGGATAAGAGCCATCGAAGTTGTTACTGCACACACACAGACTATATGCGTATTAGGAAAAGAGATGCAGACAGATGTATGATATACTTCGCTTTTCAAATTGCTTTTATTGTACAATGTATAAGTACAACACATACGAGTAGTATTGACTGCAGGCATTTGGTTACGTGATATATAGATTCGTAGTGAAAGGCTCGCATGATGCCACACTGTGCAATAAAAGGGGGTCATGTGAGAAAAGCCCCAAGGGTTTCATTTCGAAGCAATTTTGTGATTTGGTAGCACCATCAAATATGCGGTGTAAGCATAACACCAATAAAGCTACACTACAGTTGGTTATTTCGAATCAAGGATGAGATAGGATATGACATGTAGCGCAATGACGCTGGCAAACATATACTAAATGTTTCTGGGCATTGGTCTTTTATCGACTGGTGCAAATTGCATCCAGGGCAGGGAGAAATGAGCAGGTCGATTTACAGCAATTTACTTCATCTTGACCACTTTGAATTTCATTGAAACAATGAGGCCAGACCGTCAATTAAAGGGATTTAGTCATTTGTAAAGCTGGGAAATTTTCCCGAATTAAGTGTCAATATATAATGGTATGCAGAAGACAACCAACTTTTTTCCTAAATTTCAACTTTAGTCGTCTCAATATTTTATTGTCGTTTTTTCAACTTCTTTGTTACAGGTATGAATCGCCTCTACCCTGCGTATTCTCTTAATAATTCAGAACCAGAAGATCCTAGCTTCAACCCGGTTCATCGGAATATATATAATAACCCGTACACACCAACACGTCATCATCATCATCATTATAACAGTGTGCCAACTGCATACAAACCAGTGGCAAGTTTGAGTGAATCAAATTGCAAGTCGTATTCCAATAGGAATTCGGATAACGCATCAGAGGACGCAACTTTGACTGATACGGAATTGGCTTTGGCCCGCGACAGCACATTACCAGTTCATAACGGTAAGTCAGAAATCAAATTATATATTCTATTCGAACAAATCGTGAATATTTACATCCTTAAAAGGAATCGCTGACATTTCGATTCAAATCATAACAAATAACATAGATTAGGGAACTTTGTGTTCTATGCAAAGAACCCTACCTGGTTTTCATTATAAATCCCTGAAGACTAGTAATAGATGACGAATTCTCTGCCTTTTTACTCCCGAAAAAAATCATCGCAAATTAATTCCATTTCAATTCCCCAGTAAATCCAATTGCAACTTTGCAACTGATCCCTCAAATAACTATGAAACAGTCTATAGTCTCTATAATTATATTAATAACAATCATAGTCACTCTCATTAGTCAATAGAAATCCACAAAAATTATTGTTCCCCATATCTGTGATACGGATCCTTGAACACAATCAGCTCGCTATCTTACGTTAACGCTCAGCGCCCAATTATGCTTCCGATGGAAATGTTTTGAAGAGAAAGGGACCTAGAATGGATTCCTGAGGGACCTCCAAATCGATGCCACAAGCTTAGAAACTAGGTCCACCAGAAACCACAATAGCAATAGGCTCTCGCTGGAAGAAAAGTTTTGTTACTAGTTTGGTTTTGACATAAGCTTAAACATAAGCCTATCTATTCAATCCCAAATGAGAAGTCTTCGACCTATCAATTTCTTTTTATACTGGCTTGAAAAAGCGCCAATGCATCTATCCTATCTATATATAGCCAATGTTGACTGAATTCTTTTAAATCCAAATCTGCTGATCAAATATCAATGTTCAAATCAAATTGGCAAGTTTTGTACTCAGGACAGCACAAACAACTTCTCAATCGATATGCTTGTGTGCTATTAAGGATTGAAAGTTGGTTACCTGCAACTTTACAGATATCTTTTACTCTTAAAGTCAGCTCTGCCAAAAGACGGTCAGATTCAAAATTATATATTTTGAATTCAGTTACATGCTTTCGGGCATGTAAGCGCCAGTAATCGTGCGGAGGAAGTCCAAACGAACTATCCGAATTCGGAAAAGTCTGCTTAACTACTTGCCAACAACGCGGCAAATGGTGTAGCGTCTCCGGCCTGTAGGCGTGGTTTAATCCCCACGAGCAAAAGTCTAGCGATGCCAGATCAGAAGATCTTGCAGGCTTGCAGGTTTACAGGAACTAAAACGAGAAACAATGCTCTCATCAAATACTTCTTTCAATGAGTCGACGGTTGCAAGAGCTGTATTGTATTTCGCGCCGTCCTGTCGAAATCAGAGGCCGCCCGCATTATGGCAACTCAATTTCGGAACGAAAATGTCATTGATCATGGCTCTACAACGGTCACCATTGAGAGCAATGTTATTCCCAGCAACATTTTTGAAGGCATATGGACCAATGATACCACCGGCCCATAATACGTACCTAACGGTTAAAATCTCCTGATGTAACGGTTTTTGGATAACTGCTTGTGGTTACTCATTACTCCAAATGTGTTTATTCAGGTAGCCGTTTAACCCGAAATGAGTTCGTCGCTAAACGAACTTTTCTAATTGAACTCGGTAGCTACAGCCTTTTGTTCTTGGGCTAATTCACCGAGTCTATGCCTTGCCCGGTAGTCGTTCGGTAATCGGTAATTGGTGAATTTCTCGAACCAAACCGTTGTATTCTTTTTCGAAATAAGTCTGCACAATTTGCACACGTTGCTTAGGCGTCAACCTTTTTGTAAGAAAATGGCAAATCAAACTAACCATAAAACGCATGACAGATGTCTACATACGTAATATTATAAAATGTTGCCAACTTAAAGTTCTATACCTAAAAAACTCCCTATATTCGAAATGTAAGCCTTATGTTTACTGAACAGTCTTCGTATGTTCAGGAATTCTTGGATTCTTGGATCTTGGAATTCTTCCTTTTATTAGGTGGACATAATGAACAAATGTTGACGATCAAGTAGTTCGTGAAGCTTAGTGTCAGTCAGTTAGTTTTTATGTTATGGATTGAAGGAATCCATTTTGAGTAGAAAGAATACACCCGCAAAATTCATTGCCCGCTTTGCCTTGTCGTACAGGCTGAGTTTCTGCTGGTTCGGCTGCACCCCTTTTCTAATTTAACAAGTAAAATCCACTCGAAAGTTGTTTTCAAAGAAGCTTTGCCAAAGTTCCCCATTTCCACATTTTTCATTTGAAGATTTCGTCTGCTCTTCCTAAACTCCTTGGCGTTAAGACAACCTCTTAAACTAGCAGACTAGCAAAAATTAAATGTCTTGCCAATTCATTTTCAATGGGATAGCTAGTAGACAGACAGTGTTAGTTCGACCTTCGGGGCTCGATTCCATAGTCTTAGATACAGGGCGTCTAACTGACCTTTAATATCATGATGGTTCTTGGATGCAACAAAGTTTGTACAAAGCTTGTTTTGGGGCATCGAGCTGATTTTTCTCAAATGCTTCCTAACTTCTCTACTTGAACGACTTAGCATTGGTGGAACCCCGGTTTTTTCTTGCCGAAGATATAGAGACGTAAATTGAAGTTGCAAAAAGTCCTTTTCACTGAGTGTCTCTGATGGCTTAGAAGTGGCTCCAGGGTTCCGGGTGTGACATTTGGTCTTTCCCGAGCCTCATACCGTTCTCTCGAGTTCCGTCTAGAGACCGTCATCATCTTGAGAAGAAGTTTCGGATGGAGCTCGGAACTTCAGAAGGTTTCTTGGCTTTCCATGTGAAAGCAGCTTTTGCCGAAGAGAGATCTTCCCCGCTCACAAATCATTGATTCCTTGAAGTGGAGAGTAAAAAACGTTTTTTTTGTTTTAAAAAAGCATCTCTTAGCTCTTTGCCAACTTAAGCGGCTTAAGCATAGTTTCACCGCTGATCTAAAACTTCTTGAATGTTCCCAAGTATTTATACTCTAAACCATGTTTGTAATTTTGTGGTGTCCTCTAAGGTTTCAGCAAGAATTTAAAGGCTTAAGCCTCAGTTCATCCGCTAAGCAGAAATATATGTTAATCTCGCTAATTGCATAATCTCCTACCTATATTCTATCGATCCTGAATATTGTCACTGATGTTTCTCTATGAATATATCTTCGAACTTTGACTTTGTCTTCGATCTTACATCATTTAATTCATTTCTTTTTTACTTATACATTTTTCTTCTGTTTTCTTTTTTCTTCTTTATTTTGTGAAAAAAAATAAACACATAAAACACGTTAATACTCAATTCATTACACTATGAATAGCACAAATGATTTACAACTGTCCACGATATCGGACTAAAGTCAATGTCCTTTTAACCAAAGCACACACTACCCGGATGTATCCTCAAAGTTCATACGAAACTATCGATTCCCGTCTACCGTCCTGGTGCATTCCCATTCACTCTTCACATCACAGCATGTTTATTTGCAACTTGTCCATTGCCCTTAATTGAAATTTATTGACAAGGGAATTGACTCGTCAGATATCCTGTAATCCTAAGAAGTCCTTTCGATCAGTCAGTCATTCATTCATTTATTCAATGAACACATTAAATGTGTCCTTCGTAATGATTTTGTTGTTACTTGGGAATGACATGCAAGACGAACATAAAATTTCAGTAGCGCTCAAAGGTTTGGATGGATGTCGATTTCGTCTAGAATTCTACGATTGACACTATCCTTGCACATATGTACGCTTGTTCACACAATCAGGAAGAATATACGTAAATGTTAAAATAAACATTGCACACTAAATTTTCTGTTCGTTTGCTCACTACATTTTCTTTGGGATAGAAATGCCAGGGCCCGTATGGCTACACAGATATATTTGGGTGTATCCTTTTTAGATGGGGAGCAACGTAATTGAATTAAAGACAATGGCTTCTTGACAGTTATGTTGATGTGGACAGTTTAGATGATCCCTTCACAACATCCCAAAAGAGTACTGTGACCGGACATTTAATAGGATTTATTTAGTGAGAAAATTATGTGTCCTTAATGTTTTATTTTGCTTTGGTCTTTGCTTGTGTAGTTCGGACGTATGAAATCATTGTTTGTCTGGGGTAAGGGGTGCAGTACATCATGTTGAAGGTAAGTGTCCGCTGCCTATGAGTTTGACAAGTGTCAGAAATTTTGCGAAGTTAATCTCATTACATGTCCAAAGGGATTCATCCTTGTGACAGTTTTGTATATGATTAAATATGTTATTTAGGATAGGTGTAGATTGTGCATTTTCCGTATCATTTAATTTTCAGGAAGTTTAGAGTACGATTTTAATTTTCATTCGTTATAAAAAGGAACAAGCGCCATCTATTTCAATAAATATGGGATTCGATTCGATTGTACAGCTCCTTTTTTTGGCTATTGCGAACTTATAGGGATACAAAGTTTCTTCGTGCCGAAAGTCTAGGATAATTAATTTTTACAAACACCATAATGACTTGAGTTCTTCGTATGACTTTAAAAGTATCAAAGGAAATATGTAACTGAATCAAGCACTGAATTTCCAAGATGGTGGCTCTGAGGTTAATACTCAGAAGTTCTAGGTTAGTAGTTTTACTATCCATTATATTACACAACACCCTGAAATCAAGTTAAGATATCTGAATTCGCTTTGATTCATTTCGATTGAAATTTCTCTTATTTATTTATTTTATTTTTTATTTAAGGGTCGTTTGTTTCTGCTAACGATCTCCCTCCATTTTTATACTGTTTCTTTCTTATGTGTCTAAAAACTAAAATGATTTTTTGATGAAAAATTAAATGCTGGAATCTTTAACGAACCATAAATAATTTTCACAAGACCTTACTTTCAAAAAATAAAACTTTAAAACCTCTCTGAAACGTGCACAGCATAATTAAGTTAAATTACAAAATATTATGGCACATTTGCCACCAGCGGCAACAAGAATTTTGATTTCAACCGTTTCAATAATAGAACATTTTTGTGGCAAAGCTTGCGCATTCTACCGGCTACAGCATCCTTTGGCGGTTTGCTTGGTGGCAGTGCTTGCATTAATAAAATCTTTGCCCACATGTGCTTGTATCGCATACACCCGAAAACATTTTCATATCTATATTTATCTATTATCTTAAAATTATATTTTCCTCATCAGCAACTATCAAACTTAATTACAAAATCTCGAAAATTAGTTGAAGGATTAAAAGTTTAATTTCAGTTCCACTTGAAAGAGCATTAAAGAGGTTGTGCAGCAACCACATCAAAAGGATTCCTAGCGTTGCACTCGTCGTCGTATGAAAGTGAGCTAATATGGAAAAAGAGAAGCTAAGCGCAGGATGTAGAAGTGTGAGAGGCTCTTAAGGCTTAGATTAGTAATGAAATATACGAAGCAAAAGCTTTTAACCTCATCGACATCGCTCCATATTTTGCATTTTGCTCTGTCCGTCGCAACATGATACTCAAAACTGAAGAGTGCAATGGATATATTTATACAGTCGAGGTTTGCATGGCGGAAATTGAAGCAGATGCTATGGTGGAAAAAGGCGCTTGTTGGATATACGCAATAGAATCTTTAAATGAATGGATAGTAATGCTGTATTCCGTTTAGGACTCTTCAGGAGCCCTACTTGCCCGCTATTTGATATGAAACTTGAAGTATGTAAGATATGAATTGAGAACAGAGTGACCGTTTCATACAACCTAAATTATAATTCTTTAAAATAAATGCAATGAGCCTTAGACTTGGGTTAGCGCATCATCCACAATGATAAGTTAACTTATCAAAAGAATGATGCAACGATTCTGTATAGGAATTGAAACTCTCATAAAATCAATCATCAAATTCGTCCTTTTTAAATTGTACTTGGGCCCAACATCTGTTTAATTCCCAAAGGAGTTTTTATTGGTCCTTTGTTAGCTCCGAGTTTGTGAGTACCTTTTGTGTTCTCTGTACATTTAGTCATGAATCAATTCAGGTAGGCACTCATTGTCCTGAACTTTTTTTGCACACTTGACTGCCACTCCAAAATTGGAGTTGCTTACTTTTTTAACCTCTCCAAATTTGATATACCAATATTTGAAGTTTTTTTGAGTGAAAATATTAAATATATATTTGTCATTGATATGTATGCCGTCATTAGTCGCGTTTACTTTGTGACGCTTATGAATGTACCTAAATCAAGTCACGAAGGACGAAGGTTTTCTTTCAAATCGATTCAAGCATCTAATCCGTCAATGTCATCCATTGGAGAAAACTTTTCTGAAACTATCCATTCGAGAAATCATTTTCTGATTGTCTTGTTTAGTTGACATTCCTACAGAAGTGTGTGTAAGTACAGTGTGTGTGAGATTAAAGGAGTGAAAAATACTCCTTTAATCTCACACACACATAACTACAGCAGAATTTAGGTACCTCAATCGTTTTCTTCCCATGTATTTCTGCAGAATTTCCCATGCAATCCATAATATTGGTTTGCGCAGCCTAATTTTCTAACAGGTTTTTGGATGCGAGAGATCCTCGCTTTACGCATCCAAGCATATACGAGGAAGCTGGGCAATGTTTATTTTCGTATTGATGATATTGAAGCCATATACGCAGGGATAATTCTTAGTCGATGTCCATTACTCCGACCCCCTTTTTATTTTTTTTTTTATTTTTTGAGAGACATTTTTCTTTGAGAGCCATTTGTCAGCAAGCAAGGATTCAATGATTCAGAACTACTTATAAAAATCACCTTAAATTGGTCTGGGCCATTGTGAAATCGAAAATATCCTTCTCAATGAGGAAAGTCGCCTACGCGTAGAATGTTCTGCTCGACAGTTTGCTTTATCCTTTGATCCCAGCATCTTAGTTGCTAAGCTACTTGGAGAGTGCTCGCCCGATTTTCGCGTGCAAAGAAGTTCGGCAATCCGAGTTGGCGACACACTGGCCAAACCGTAGTCCTGACACCGTGATTTTCAGAGACAGCGCATAATCCATAAGAAACCAGCCAAGCTCAGCGTGTAGACGGTTTGCTTCAGGTATCACGACCAACAAAGAGCTTCAATGCAAACCTGGAAGCCGTATAGGAAGAACTTGATCGCTGCATCATAATTGGCCGATCTAATAATGTTTGGCTTACCCAAACCTTGTACCAGAAAACTGATGAAAAAGACCAACTGTACATGACAAAGTCATGAGGCGATGTTGCTTAGCCAACATACAGAAACGTCAAAAGATGAGGAGAAATGACATTTCATTCTAAGAACGTAGCATTAGTAAGCTGACCACTGAAAATAATAGAATCATACTCTCAATAATAAAGTAAATATGTAGAACTGTTTCATGTTTTTCGCAATCTGATTTTGAAATTCATATACTTCCTTTTATATAAATATATACACTTACTTTTTGGCAATAAAACAGTAGGTAAAGTGGTAAGGGATCTAACTACTCCTCCGATATGCGGACTTAAGGTATGCATGAATAATCAATCATTCATTGCAAACAAAGGTATTAGAAATGGTACTTTAACCCAGGAAAAGATGGCGGTAGTGTGACAGACACGTGGCTTACGGTCGAATAATCAAGAGATTCAAACTTGTCAGAGTGTTTAAGAATTTTTAAATAGTTTTGCTTCAATAACCTATCATTTTGATTATGGTAAGGTTTTCAGGGAGAATTTCGATAATGCTATTTTCTTTGTCCTTTGGTTATGCTCTCCGTAAGTCAGTTTTGAAATTATGCGTCTTTAATTAGAAGAATTAGCAATCATTCAAAAACATGCCACTATAGCTTTGAGAAGTAGCACTGCATGGTGAAATCCAAGTTGGAAAACCAAAAAGAAGTATCCAATTAAACCTCTAGTATCCTTAATTCATAATTCATAATTGCAATGCAGATAATCTAAAAAATCGCAGATAAAACGGAAAATGAAACTTTGACAAAAAGATAATTTTTAATCCTTCTTCGATTTTCAAGCAAGCTAATGGCAAGCTAATGATATTTTGACGTTGGTTTTGACGTTATTTGAGCCAATCCTGCTCATGTACTGTACTATCCCTATGGATTATTTAATTGTGTATTTTTAATTTATTTTACAATGTAATATGCCGCGGTGATGTTCGTAAACAAGACCAAATCGGCTGAGAGAGTGTGTCTAATGAGTGTCTATGAATTTTCTCTAACTTTTCCCTGAAGTGCAACTGCACGGAAGTAACATACTTTAACATAATTTTTTTGCTTTTCGCTTTGTTTCCAACTTATTTTTAAGTTTTTAATAATTTGGGAATGGGCTCATTGCCACCAAAATTTCGGGATTGGCAGTGTTCGTTTAGTTTTCAAAAATAAAAATAGGGGTAGTGTCAATTAAAAATATCAGAAAACCCCTAGAAAAGGATTGATTTGTTCAAAAAGCACCGAGAGAGGACGGTGATCCACCTGAGAATCAGTCGTAGCCTCCTCAAAAGACGATGAGCTTATTTCGAAAGTAATGATATTGGAAGGGATTGAGAGATAGTTCTCAATTTCCACCTGACATGTGCTATTGAGGGGGATCTAGTAAGTTTGAACATGACATCAGAAGGGATGTGTTTGCGCAGTTTTACAGCTCGGACGACAGTTGATGCATGAAGTGTGCATTTCAGACATATGTCATTTTTCCACGCTTTTCGGGTATGTAAGGTCTTGCCCAGCATGATATTTGCCTAAGTAAACCGTGATGTACCAGATCGATGCCTCTACACTTGATAGACTTCCCGGAGTATTATTTCCTTTTAAACTGTGAATATGCTTTGCGTGGTCATACTTTCATTGTTGTTTCCTCTTTTTCAGCAAAATCACAGCTGTCCTAAATGCAAAAAAATATTGAAAGTTTTTCTTTTTTCTTTTATTGATTATATCTCGAAATGGCTTTTATCTGAATAAATTTTTCATTTCACCTATGATTGCGTAAATAATATATATTTAATTCATGAGTAATTTTCCCGGACTCGACATTGATAATTGGTCGAGCCGAAAATTTTGACCAAGCCTCTGCTAGGTCGACATCTAACTTAAAACTATTTTCCTTACTTTACCTTAGTTCATAGATAAAGTATTTATAAACAAATTAACCTGGGCAGGCCCATGAGGGTGGGCATACGATCACGATTACATCAGATGATTCGAGGAGTTTTAATTTGAGCAAATGGCTCTCTGCGAATCCGCAAGTTTGTTCAGCGGCCAAAATTAGCTTTTTTTGTCTAACAATCTAAAGAGATGCAGTAGAATTTTTTATGGCCATTATCAAATTGCGATTCAAGGTGACTTTAAGCTTTGCATGAAGGTATTCAGCACATTAATTCAATGTGGGAACTCCGTAAATTAGAAAAGGCTGGTCTACAAGGGTAAGCATTTTATTTCGAAGATTCATCAGCGACTTTCGATTTAGTACTGCATACAAACACATGACAGACTTGCACATACTCAATATACAATCTAAGCTGCCGATCTCGTTTTTAGACCGGAATAGGAAAACATATTGGAACAAGGAATCCACTTGGCTAGGAAGTTGCCTTACCTTTTCAGCATTCCCTCTCGGTTGGAGATAATCAGATAAGGGTAGTTGTCAGAATTGTAGAAGCAAGAGGCGTTCGCAATCACTTTTAGATGGTAATTTTGGCTTTGGGTTAGTCGTTTATGCAACATTAAAAAAATGTGGGACTCAGACATGAACCTTGTGGAACGCCATCGATAATAGTTTTTTTGGCTGATTTTGATCCTGGAACTTTAACCTGATATCTAATCCTGTCCTAATTCTATCTCTCACGCAGGACTTAATCTGGCCGCAAGTATGCTGAGTTATTGCAGTCTTTGAGCTTATGTGGTAGGCCGTTATTCCAAACGGTATCAAAGGGTTTTTCAATATTGATTGCCGATATCGATTATTTTTAGATCCTTAATATTCTCAATTATGTTTTGTTTTATTTTAGAAGACCTCCAAAAGGTAAATTGACTGTATTTGTGTCAGTTAGCTAACAATATTTCTGTGATGAGTTTGTTCATTTTATGAAAGGTATGATGATGTTCGTTACACTTTCCAACAAGTAAATTTGCTTCTCCTTCACAATAATGAATCTGCATACCATTGCTGTCTTTCAGAGTGTATGGAAAATCACGGTCCTTGCGTCTTATGATTCGCGCAGCTACACAGCTTTAGTTCTAGAACTAAAAATAAATTAATTTATGCTTATTTTATTCTCGTTATTTTCAAAATCAATGAAGTAGTAATATGACTTAAGTTTCAGCAGACCCAGAAGCTTAATTTAGCGAAAAAGTTTGTATCATGTACTGGATATACGCATTAAAGATGTTCGAATCGTATATTTTCGACCCGATTTTGAACAACTAGGAAGAATGTTGGTTCTTGTTTCATCTGCTTTTATAAAAACGAACCATATTCTAAAGTCAATTAAAAGCACTTATCCTGTTCGTTCCTTTGCTCGTTGCGTTATTTTCTACTTTCTAACTATGTTCTCACCATATGGATTCCTATATTTGCAAATATACGTACATGCATTTTAGGCTTTTTTATGAAGCATATCCTTAAAACATGCATCTAAATCGGCCAACCGATTGCCAGCGTTCTGTCTGAGAGTTGATTATCACCGCGTTTAGATCACGTTCTGTCTTATAACTATTATTTTTTCATTCCGGAACTACATTTTCAACCTTTGTCATTTATGAGGAAATGATTTAAGCTGCTGGTGCTGTTCACTTGATTTTCAGTTTTTATTCCTGTATCGAACAAACTAAACCTTAACAAGACAACACTGTTCACGTTCTGCACACTATTTCACTACCAGTTAGACTTCTTGTATTCCATCAAAGGCTTAAATAAGTATAAATACATATCTAAACTCTCTGTGCAACGTTTATGAAAATTCTTGACATCATTACATTAATGAAAAACTCGGAAAATGTTTATTAAATTGCAAGCGCATATACTGTGATCCACGTGCATAAACCATACATAAGTACAATCATACAAACTTAATCCGCATGTGAAAGCAACTCGCATAAGATAACATCAAACAAACCAAGGCGAATATTCTATGTAGGTCTAGAATATGGTGCTGGCATCCACCAAGTTCAAGCTTGGCAAAGTTATGATAGTCCGCGATATGAATCGCAATCCTCTATGGTAAATGTTTGATATCGTATTCGATGTTTTTACAGTCGCTACTACCGCATCACTGTCGTCGTACAGTTGCTGTCACTCACCCTCGTCACTATCGTTGTCGTCGTCAGTATCCTTTTCGGCATTTCAGGGATATAACCTGAATGCTACTTTTCAAATGATGCAGACTGCCTGGTTCATTGACTATCGAAATTTTTTCAGATGACGCGCAAAGCATCTGACGATAAAGTGCTAACCTTACAGCGAAACTACCATCTAGAAAGTGCATTAACAAATTAAAGGATACAAATTCTCGTTGTGCAGGATGTGATAGGTATATTAATACTCGTCTGTAATGTGTACCTTCGCAAGAATTACATATATTCCGGGACACAGTAAAATTGCTTTTGTTGCTGTTCTATTCTACTTGGAGTAGTTGCTCTGCAGAAAACCTACGTGGGGAAGGGAGTTCACCAGTTACAGAGTAGTAAATATTTACGCTTAATATTTACCCAAACTACATTGCCAGGAAGTATGATTATTTGGTTTTTTGCTTCCATACACATTCCTTTGTTGTAGCACTCTCCTGAGTAATTTCAAATGAAAGTGATATGGTAAATTTTACACTCGACAGATTTATTTTAATTATTCACCACAACTTGCACACTTTTGCGTTGAGATTTCATTTTCTACAATTCTTATAATTGCATTGTCCTGGAAACTGTTCTAATCTTTTGTGTGCATACATGTTTTCATAAATGTGCTTAGTGTTATCATAACACCGTATCCTGAAATCATGCGGTACGGGTCAAACAAGCTCGACTATTTTATGTAATTCATAAAGTAGCAACAGCTCCTTTTTGCCGTCAATGTATTCCACTGTGTGTTTACGCATTAGGAACTCATTCATCCTTAGATTTTACATATAAGAATAGATCGTTGGCCGCTTTTACGAGGGATGACTGAAAACGAGAAAGCTATGAAAGGTGCCAGTACTTTCATCTTGATTATTTCCTCGACCACCTCAGTGGATCTCAACTCTTTTCAAAATGTAGAACCGAGTGAACAATAACTTACATTTTTCCCAGAAAATAGAAAAACGTTATCTCAATCAAGATACTTTTATCATAGTATCATTTGAGATAATGTTTTTTTCTTTATTGTGGCCATTGTAAAAACGTAGTTGTATTCTTGGCTGGTATGTCGAATTTGCTCTTTGAAATGAAAAGAACGATATGAGCCCTACTGAAATGAAAAGTTAAAAAAGCAAAAAAACTAATGGCTAATATTCAAACTGTGCCATCGTTTCTTACTCAGTACTTCCGGTAGAGGTACTTGCACTTCCATCATTACTATTGCCTTGGACATCTCAGTGGACCTCAACTTTTTTCAGGAATATAAAGACACCGAAATAAGGGCCGAATAACAAAATAAGTCATTTATTTGAAATTAATTCTAGAAAATGAAACAACGTTGGCTTAGTTAAGACTAAGATTCTCATTCAAGGTATTTACATTGAATGAGAATCTTCATAGTGGCCATAGAGGAAACGGAGTTTTGTTCTTACCTGGTAGGCTAAATTGGTTCCTTCAGAAGACAAGAGTGACAAGAGATTCATACGAATCATAACAAAACATGAAACGTCACCGTAAGGAGATGTTCACGAAACTTAAACCCAGAGTGTATCTAAACATTTTACTTTTTTCTAACTGCTAGAGTTTCACCCGATCAAGTTTTATTCATATTTCATAGAAATCTACAAAGAAAGATTCCAAAAGGGCTTACCTTAGTAGAATTCGGTGTCAGTCGTAGTATTGAGGCAACAATTTGATATTTTGCTGCAGGATCAACGGCATAACTAGCTTCAACATGAGGAAGAAAGCTCAATGTTATTCTGACTAAATCACAATATTACCAAAGAAGCCCTGACAGAATGATTTCAAAACGTTATTACACTAAATTGAAGACCAACGCCAAACAAATGCTCACGCATTAAAATTTAAGGATAAATTCATGCTTCATTAGAAGCGAAAATACATAAAGCGGAATAACTACATGCAAGCTAAACGAATAGACATAATATTCATTTAGCTTTGATCCTGCTGTTATTTTTAGCAAAATCACGTTGTCAGAATTTCCGATTTATATTCTGCTAATTGTATTCGTTGGCAGATACGTTTTGCAATGAAAACGTATGACCTCAGCCGCCTTTACATATACGCTTTGTGGTTGCTACCTTCTCTATCATTTGTCGAGCTCTCTTAGACAAATATTGCATTTGTCTAAGAGAGCGCACTTACTTAAATCTATAAAAACTTCCACCTCAAGAACGTTTGTAGTCTTTGAAAAATCCATAAAAGAAATCTTTGGTTAAGGTTCCCCCATAAAACTCGTCTCAAGTGGTCCAAAAGCAGAAGATTGTCGCCCGATGGCATCCCTAACATTGACAACAAACCAGGAGTTCGGTGTGGGAAACGCAAATTATGGTAGGATTGGTCCTGAAATGATATAAATTCTGACTTAAACTCATATGTCTTACAGAGTATCATCTGACATTCTTGTTTAACTTTCAGGCGAATTATACGTGAAGTTGAGTGGCTATAATATCGCTCTCAAATTCTTAAATATATAAAACTCTAATTTCCCAGTCCTGCCCCAGCACCCTTGGTTGTCTGCTACTGTTTCGACTCTTCGTTCCCCACGTTGACGTCGCAGTCATTCCTACCACCGTCGTCCTGTTAATTATCCTTTTGAGTCACGAGGAAAACACTCAATGAAACGAGCTCGAATCTCATTCGCGTTAGTACTTAAGCTTTTAGTGGTGTGTACATTCTTCATATAACTCAAGGCTGGCAATAAAAGGGGCTTAAAGTGATCATCATAAAAGAGGATGCAATAAAAACATTTTTTTTCTAGCTTTTGTCTTATAGTACTTCTTTTCCGACTTGAACCTAAGGAGTTTTTCATCAGTATATGCAATATTATTGTAAATTGTGTTACCAATTCGACGCTGCAATGTCCTTTCTGTTGTTGCAATTTAAGCCTTGTTTTGCAAAATGAACGTAAGATAAGAAGTTGCTTGTTATGTGTTTAATATGATACTCAACGAGTTTTACTAGCCGTAAATGCTGCGATAAACCGAATCACATGGTGCTAGTTGCACCTGCATAACGACAACACTGACAAGGATAACACCAAAACTACTCAGCCTCTATTGGTGCAAGCCATCAACGCGAATAAGAACAAGAGGTTAGAGTGGCTACACCAACCATGGGTGCTCGAGTATAGAATAACCTACAGGATATCGTTGGCTGTCTTCATAACGTTCGTTGTCTATCTGTACAAGGATTGCAAAACGGACTTTTAGTAGAAATTACGAGACATAAATCTCAACTAATGATAACACGTTTTAGTTGACTTGAAAGATTAATTTAATGGTAGCACGCACTAAAAAAGAATCCAAGAGTTTGTTAGCCTCAACCAACCTGAAAAAAATACTCAGTCAAGTTGACTCCTTCGCTAGATTCTTTTTTTTTCTTCCTGATTCATCCTTCTTGCGTCTTGTTCCATTTGTCCGAGTTTATTCTTGGTTACTTGTTATGTTTTGTTTTCTTTCTCCTTTCGTGAACTGCATTGGACATTTGAAATTTTTTGTTCGGCGTTACGGTTGCTAAAATAAAAAGGACCTGTATGCATGCAGCATTCTGCTAAAAGTTCGTTCATAAGATTCCTACACTGGATTAGGCCTAAGGAGATATAATTTTTGTTACGGTAATATTTCAATGGGACTTAAGTGGTATTTGGTCAATAAAAAAGGGAACCATAGTGCCAAGGAAAAAGTGAACTTGGCGTTCGAAAGGTTGCTCTGGTGATTTTAATCAATATTGACATCGGACTGCTGCTGATATTTACTTTTGAGGATTACACTTTGGCGAAGTTGTGACATTTCGGAAATCTTTTTTAGTGTACGGCTTTCGTATTGTGAGGGGTTTAAGGGTAATCGAATTTTGTATGCTGAGCAGAGTAAATAGAGGGAGTGTCCAAGCTGGATAGTTGGTATGGCCTTTTTATCAAAAGAAGGATACAAGGTGCAAATATGTACATAAATATATTGTTCAGCTGCCAGTGAAACGAAACACAAGCTTGTTTTTAATTTTGATTTAACTGTATGAATTATGATTGATTACGTGCAATGGTGGGATGATTTATTCATACTAAGAACATAGCGTGAACAGAAAATGGTCATTGAGCAGATCCAACAACTATTAAAAAAAACTGTTCCCGATTCTTGTAGATATATGAAAAAAAACAAGCAGCCTCTCCTTCTACAATAATGTTTATATTTCGTATATACGCGTATTTCGGTCGCTCCCGAAATACGCGTATATACGAAAAATAAACATTATTGTAGAAGGAGAGATCCAACCATAATAATCAAAAAAAAATTTTTTTAAATTTATACACCGGTGAGGCAGTAGACATGATTTCCCTTTCTTTGTAAAGAACATAGGGTTGCTTTTGGGAATACTAATTCCAATCTTTGGAATTTTGTTTGGGTTTACTTAAGCAGTGTAAAACTAGGCGTCGTCTGCAAAAGTGGTTAGTTTCCACTCCACAGAGAATTACATATCTGGGGTGCAAATATTGAATATTAATGGGCTAAAGTATGAACCTTGTGGAACCCCATCTGGTATTCTGTGGAAGTGGAAGAAGGTTTCTTTGTCAGAACATATTCAATTTTTTGAGGAGGATCTGATGTTGAGTAAATATGGAGGACATTCGGTGTCGTACTTTATAGAATGGCTTTTCGATATCAAGTGAAATTATACTTACATGCAGTTGCTCCTTCAAGGCGTAGTATTCATGTCCTAAGTGACATGGTATTATTACTGTTCGGTTGAGTAGCCACATTGATCGTTACGGAAATCATTAGTCGGTTAACAAACCTGTTCGGTCTGTTAAAACCAAATTTCCAGTTTCTAATCTAATGCTAATAAAAGGCTTATTGGTCTTTAGATATTTGGGAGGCGCCGGTGCCTCCTTGGGTTTGGCCTAGAAATAATCAGACAGCTATTCTAGAAGAAGGAGGAATGGCATTAAAAATACAATTGAGGAGTACAATCGCTTTTAAATGTAAAATAAATTTTTTTAAATGAAATAAATAAAATATTAGTCTACTATTATTTTCCTATACTTTCCAGTCAAAATTTACACAGGAGCGGTGCCACTGTTTGAAATCAAATGTCAGCAAGTCAAATAATGACATACTTTCATGCGATATACATTAATCGATATTAGCGCAAACTTATTCCAAAAACATATACGCTAGACTTAGAAGGCTTTGAACAAGCTATTTTGCAATGAAAACCATTTGCGAAGAACACAAATGTTTGACAAAACAATTTTCGATATTCAATTCTATCACCCTGCCCTCATTTAATCGTCTAAAGGCATTCGCATTGTCCTTAAAGTACGACAACTTCTTGTGTGACTGTTTTGTACAAAAAGTTTTGAGTTTTGGTTGAAATTTTTTGTTTTTCTCAACAAAATAGTTGTACTATTTTTTTTACTAATAAAAAAATGTATAAAAAATTAGTTTTGGCACCAATACATCCTTTGTGCTGCTCCTTCAAATACTTAGTTAGTACCTCGATCATTCACAGGGTCAATATTCGATTGAGTGTTAACCAAAGTAAAAATTTTATTTACATTTACAGATGTTAGGACTTTAGTATATGGAAAATGTTTTCTGTAGAAGTTTTTCTTTCTGTTAAGGATGATTTTTTTGAATTTTTGCGAATAAAATGACTATAAACTGAGTTATGTTTCATCCAATTTTTGCTTACTTAATTGGCTCTTCTTAATTCACTCAAATCAAATTCCAAATTCAAATTATTTCATTGGGTGATTTTTTTAATTTAATTTAAAATTCTTTTTGCTTCAAATTCATGAAACTCTTTAGTCCTGGTTATAAACGCCATTTGCTTTTTATCTTGAGATAGTAGTATGCGTTGGGTTGATTTTTTGAGTATGGGATTCCGGGTATCACTCTTGACATTCAAATTACAAGCCATTTGAATGTTTAAAATGCCAATGAAATTGGTAACGAAACAATTTGTGCAAGCAAGTCGTGACGTTGTGCGTCAACATAAGCGTAGTTAAACGTCAAAACCGAGCGCGATAGGTGAATATACGTTATTGTGAATAGCAAATTTTGCTTCATATTGTTGATTTTACCGCCATCTTTTGCGTGGTTAATTGATTTAACTACTCAGGCTGAATTTGTGATGTTTTGAAAAGTGGTATGTGAAATTATTAATGCTACAATTATATCCAGTAATTGGAATGATGCGTGCATTGTATATTTTCGATAACACCTCTTACGTCTTGATCATAGTTCGAATATTGCCGATCCTTTCTTCTCTTTTATCAATAGTCAGTTTTTGAAAGGCCTGTCAGGAAACTCTAGCAAATTTAAAAGCCTTCCATTCATCTATACCCTCATGATCTACGGAATAAGTTCAAATATGTACATACCACCAAGATGTGAATATTTTGTCAAAGACTCTCTCTTTTATCGCTAGACAGTCAGTGCGAGTGCATTCTTCAGAGGAAACGAACTTATATTGAAAAAGAAAAGCTCAAGCTCAAGCCTCGAGTGAATTGCAAAGGTTATTAATCGAACACGTTCCTTTTGATTTTGAGATACTTTATTAATTTCACTTTTTGCCTTATTTATCACTAAACGTTCGCTGAAGATTACTTCTTGGTTTCTTCTCCGAAAATAAATTTATGCTGATAGTAAAAAGACAAATATATATTTTCTTTGTATTTTGATTACGTTCAGATGAGATTGATAATTTTTCTTAACTTTTCTTCATGCGAATTCACAATGAAAATTAGAACCTCAAATTTTTAACTAATAACCATCAAATGCATCATTAAATGATAAGTAAATGAAAACAAGCAGCATGCAAGTTTTTAGACCTAAATATTTCGTGGAGTTTCAACTGAATTCTACCAAGTCGACTTAAATTTTTCAGTCAAAACAGAACTACATAAAGGATAAATCTGTCTGGAAGAAACAAATTCTCGTTAGGTATTGATTAATTCTCTTTCATGTTGTCGAAGGAAAACTATGCCCTCATAAAACATTCGGCTCAATGTAGGTCAACAAGAAATTCTCATTACATCCTTTGTACTCGTTTCCCGTCGTTGTCAGTTGAAGATAAGCTCAACTTGGCAGCAAACATTCTCAACATTCACAAGAAACGAAATGTTATACACTCATGTATCGCACCACCATCTCGTGTTAACCTCTTTCCATGTAAATGCACCGAAAAAGAAAATCACACTGCTTTCATTAAAAACTTCGCGCCCTACTTGCATATATCGGCCACATCTTCCATTCAGCGAAAACAGCTAAACACAATTTTCATGTATTTTTAACTTCTCCTTAAAATACCTTAATTGCATAAGTAACATTTAGACCTAATTACCGTGCTCTCCAAGAAAAGCATATATACGAGTTGCAACCGTCGCATTGAGCGTAACCTGAAATCCCTAATGTCTCTGGCATAAGTGGTTGGAAAAATAATTTTTGCAGCATCTCGTGTATTTGCGGATTTCTTCAGTTCAGGCAGGATGTGCACCCAACCCCAACATGTAGGTATACAACACACAAACATGCTCTACAGCACTGATGAAATTCCTTTCCTTCCGTCATTCTGCAGCTCCAGGCCACATCCCTTTGCCAGCTGCGTTCACATTCACCCCGAAATCGTGTCAGTCAAATTAAAATACTAAATAGGTAATAGGTGCATCTTCTTGTTGCACTTATGCAAACTAGAAGAAAACATGGTACAGCACAACTTATGGGGCCACTATTTAAATTTTAATTACATAATTTTATCTTAAAGATGTCGATGTACAGCAGCTTCCGTTGTTGGAGTGAATAGACAACAAGTCAGGGTAGGGGTATAGACAATGGGCCGGGTAGTTCTGGGTGGAGTGTTCTGCTACCAGCAAGACGAGCCAACTTGAGCATATGCTCTACAATATCTAAATAATGCAAAGCTCTAATTTTTAGTTGAGTTCAATTTCGTATGAAATGTTCTTTAAAATGTAGTACAAAACCATTTTGTTGCTCGATAGCAGCTAGCGATCCTGGCGCTTGGATGCCCGAGATAAGTTCCGCTCGTACATTTTACATATAATTTCCATAACTACGAACAAGCTCTTTCTAATTCAAAAGAGGCAACTCCTGACGAGGTTTAACTCGCTGGGAATGAGCAGAGTTTTCTCGAGTTTCCTGAGGTTTCATAATGAAAGACTCGAAAGGGTATTGCGGGAAGTGTTAAACATATACCGACGAGGTATACGCTAAACGGTTTCGTTCGTGAAAATTTATAATTGCACCATAAAGTTGTAGGTTAACGGAATTTATGCGGCCCATAATTCTAAGACTTTGCCTGATTTATTACAATTAATATTGCGATTAATCGCCTTGAGATCCGAGTAGCTGGAAATTGCCGACTTGCCAAGCCAAGATGATCCCCCTCACTGAACATCGAATGGGTTTCTCGCGCGACTAGGATAATGGCTATTAAAAATATTAACGAGACTACTTGCTAAGCAGTTAAGCGATATGAAAATATTTCAATATTTCTTATCCTCGGCCTTAGCCGTCTATTGCGTTTTTGTCGACATCTGAAAATTTGTTCCGTGGCTTGCACTTTTTATCTGGAGATTTCGAATAAACTTACCAATTCGGTGAGTTTCGTATTAAAGTTTGACGAATTTCTCAGAAGATTTTATACTTGCTTTCCTTCGTTTTAACATATGCCATTGTTCATTTTCTACAACATATGGTACTATGATCCATTTTTAAAGGGTTTGTGCTATATGTCACTGAAGACCATCGGTTTAAGGATGTAAGAAATTGATTTTACAGTGATCCTTACCTTAGTATCGATATGGAACCAAAAAAGCAGTTATTTTGCTATCACTTTCTTACTGGACATCTAAGATGAAGTTCAACGTCAGTTGATGATGAAAAAAGGAACTTTTTGAGCAAATGGAACATCATATTATATTTTCGGTAATAAAACAAAGGCAGGATAATTACCAAACCACCAAATTTTAAGACTGTATTTGTATTCGTTACGTTTTACAAACAGAACAAATATATGATGATATCTTGCAATATCCTCAAATCATAGTATTAGTAATCTTTAATGCTACCTCAAATTTGAAAAGGATTTGGTATCCATCAATTTCGTTAGTAGTAACGTCGTATCTAAAGTGGTTGGCAGAAGTCACCTATTGTGTTTTAGAGCTATGCTCACAGGCGTTAGTATGGTTTTGGTATATATCAAGTCTAGTGGAAAGGGCTTATCCCTTTCCATCCAATAAGTGGCAAAACGGACCATTTCGTTGTATTTCAACGTAATTCTTCAATTTATGTTCGCAAGATTGGTTGAAAAATCGTATTAGCAGTTAAGTCAAACTTCCTCGATGCATATTAAGGCACTTTAGCAGTTACAGACACGTATATTTGCAATGCTTCGCATATTCGAATGTAATAGAAACGACAGAATCATGTTATAACTTTTCCCATTCCATTGATATATTCACGTTGTTATGTAATACTAATTAAGAAATCACCTGCACCTAGTTGCTGCTAATAATAATTCTACTTACTGCTACTACTAGCACTACCACTACTCCCATTCCATTTTCTAGAAAAAGTACTACTGTCACTAAAATTCTTTCTGCCACTGCTACTTCTGCTATTGCTACCACTACGACCATTTCTACTGCACTGCTACTGCTTCTACTACTACAGCTACTACTCGTTCTGTAGTTACTGTCACTACTGTCACTACTACTATTACTGTTAATACTACTACCACTACTACTACCGCTACTACTACTACTAGTACAAACACTACGACTACTTGTATTTCTACTACTACTTCTTCTAGTTCTACTACCACTACTACTACTACTACTTCAACTACAACAACAACAACTACTACTACTACTACTACTACTACTTCTACTACTACTACTTCTACTACTACTACTACTACTACTACTACTACTACTACTACTACTGCTACTTATGAAATATTGTTTAGACATCTTTCCGAAACTCATCATCTAGTCTAGAGGAGAATGTAAGATAAAAACTCAATTGCCCTGAAGTTACTCTAAAACACAGAATAAGACTGACATCTATCAAAAACTTCGGCGAAATAATTGGAAGTCTTTGGCGAAATAATTGAAAATATGTCAAGACACGAAGACACGAAGTTTAAAAAGTTCGCTGTTGTACCATACAGTATTATCTTTTTGCAATTACAAAAATATATTTCGGACTGAAGGAATTGTTCTGATCGCAAAGATTGTACTCCCAACTCTCAGTTTGGACATGGACACTCAACTGAGCGTCTCAAACGACACTAAGATAGCCCTAACCAACAAGTAATCAGTTGGAAACGTCACCATTGATATTACGGATGGTCTACTATATAAGCTTCAATAGTTTGAAAGTTTAAGTTACTTACTCAATTTGGTACCTCTCTACCACAAACACAAAACCTTTAAGGTAAAGGATCCAGATAGCACACCTACTGTGAGAAGTACTTCGACCGGTGTACCTCAAGGTTTCAATTAGCCCAATTTATTTTAACATAACCACAATCTCCACCGAGCAGATATCCCTTTCGGTTGACTGATACATAACATACATATTTACTTGGACTTTTTTGACACTGAATTCCTAGAGTCCCTCAAAGTATTTATCAAGCGTACAGGAAGCTACGACAAGGTGTACTGAATAAGGCCCTAATATGTAGCCGAAATTTACTTTCCCCGGCATTTCGATTGGAAAATATGTTTTCTGCTGTTGAAAATGATTTCGCTAAAAGTATTTCAGCATGACATCTTATCTATACTTAAATTAAACGTCGTCTCTGGCACCGTGGGTTTTTATCTTATTCAGTTTTGTGGTTTTGCTTATATTGAAACTTTTAGGGGATGTGCTATTGAAGAGGAGCTAGTGGTGATGTTTTTTTAACAAACATTGTTACGATGCTTTACTAAAGGACCGTGAAATTTTAATAAAATTTATTTGTGAGAGAGTGGAGTTGAATTTTGAATTTTTGGAGAATTATTAAAAACATCTTCGGTTGCTTCTCCAGTTCTCTCTGTCCAGTGGCACATTTTCACGGTTTGTATTCAATATACAACTAAGTATACTTCGAAATAAACGCTTTAAATGGTTACGTAATAATTCGCGAATATGCTTCCTGTTGGGGTTTGGAGCAAGCACCGAACAGCGGATCCTAATAGCATCCCTTGAGCCCTACATTTCATCCTCGGTTTTGTTTTCAGAACCGTGTCTCAAAATTAAATACTGCGTAATTCTCCTTTAATCATACATGAAAAACTTAAAATATTATCTTGTTCAAATAACATGACCGACTGTTTTGAGACTAATATTTGTTCTTCCGCCGGTTGTGTTTGGAAACATATAAGTTAAACGGCTTCTAGGTTTCCACAATAAACCCGGTTGTGGTCTGATCTGGGTTTTCTAAAACAACCCCCGTCAGTTTAATCTATTGCAGTGAAAATTCAAAAGACAGTTCATGGCCATCGATTAAACAAGAATTACAGTAAAAAAATCGTCTGCTCCCTATCCTTTTCAATGGCATTCATTTATTTCGAATTTTGACAAGCTTAAACGACTACCTTGCTCAAATTCAAAACATAAATACAATAAATGTATCCTACCTACTAAACTTGACCTCAAAGACGTCACAATTCCAACATCATCATAAACCGTGTCATATAATGGGGGTAGTTGTCACAATAAGACACTTCACCAATCATTCAACAAAAATGAAAGCAAAATATGAGTTCCCTCCTACCCACCCATCCATCGAATCATCCATCAGTCAATCTCCTCCTCATTAAAAGCACCCCAAGATGCACTTTGTCAACAATTTTTATAGCGCTCCTCCAGAAGTCAGCACACTTCACTAAATCAGCAGTCATAAAACGAAATCAGATAAAAATCTAGTACAGTGTTTGCTATCCTCCTGGAACACACGGGTATCAGCCAATGGTGTCAGAAAGCTTCGTCTGGAGCCTTGAGCATGTTTGCGCAAAAGTGAAATTTTGTTGTCATTCTCTGTGGCTGAGCAGCCCAATGTTGGAAGGCAGTAATGAGGGTGAAGTGGAATTTTGAGCTTTTGTTGGAACTTCGGCATTTTTCCTTTCTGTTCTTTTTTTCCTTGTGTCTTGATTATATCAACGATAACCCAGCGTCAACCTCAATTCACATTTAAAAAGGAGTCTGGTATTGTTGTTCAACAATGAAATGAGACTCCCTGGAGAATGCAATCGCCACCATGTTGGAAGGTTGCATGCATTTCGCTCTTAGACTAGGAGCGGGGGCGAGCGC
Source organism: Stratiomys singularior (assembly GCA_954870665.1). Taxonomy (NCBI): domain Eukaryota; kingdom Metazoa; phylum Arthropoda; class Insecta; order Diptera; family Stratiomyidae; genus Stratiomys; species Stratiomys singularior. The sequence goes on along the minus strand of OX940880.1, from coordinate 109,258,034 downwards.
GTAGACATTTATGAGGGTGAAAATCGTTGTGCTAGGATTATTAACTCGTCAGGTACATTAAGAGGAATAAGTCTGCGTACTTAAAGGAGATTTGTTGGTTAAATAATGGCAGACTGAGTGTTTCGGCGCCAACATGTCTCACATTACATGCATACCGAATAAAGATTTGACAAGGTAATGACAAGAACTCAAATAGCTTTTATTGCACATGAACTAAAATCCTTTGTGAAAATTCACTAAAATAATATTGCAGCTTTCAATACCGACCCAAAGAAGACAAAAAAAAAACTATTTTGACTGCTTCCATCTTTCAGAAAACTATATAAGAATACACTCTGATTCCACTTTGTAGGTAATAATGACCAGGTATTACGATTCGCAAATAGCGTTCGGACATTTTCAGTACAAAGACGCAAGCTCTTGGTTATTTTAGCATCATGAGGAGCCTTAAATTTAGTTTTAAGTACTAGAGATGCCAAAGAAATTGTCCTTCAACATAGACCGATGTCTATACAGTTTGAAAGCACTTAACAGTTATTTGAAATTGGGAGTCTTTGCTGAAACGTTACCATATATGAAGCTTCAACATATTGGATACTCTTTTAATTCGTACTCCTGTCTGCGCAATTCAAAGTCTTACAAAATAAAATCTTATTGTTGTTTAATATAAATTTTTCACAATTCTTGGCAAATCTGTTAAAAGATTTCAACCGTTTTTCTAAATCAAATAATAGAAACGCTAAAGGATATACCAGCACAGTCCCAGTTTTTCCAGATAAAAAGGTTTGTTTTTTAAGCGTTGTTATTCTCAGTCTTGGAATATATTAGAGTATTAGAATAATTTTGATCAGACCAAACGATAAGAACACCGTTAACCACTTTAAAAACGCTATTTTACTATCAAAGATAATTCCGCCAAGGTCAATGAAACTTTAACACTAATGTTTAATTGTTTGCAGTATCTGACAGTGCTTACAGCTACAACTAATCGCTCTACTCGCTCTGGAGAGCAATTTAATGACAGTTCAGTTCAATTTGATGACAGTTCGTGTTTGAATAACAAAGAAAGATGCACATTTTAAAAAATTGTGCAGCTTTAAGAGATGTTTTACCTCAGAAAAAGAAAACTCTTCTAAATATTTTTGGAATACAACCATCACCTGCACGTTAAAATATGTAATTGAGGAGGCATTACTCAAGTTATTTGTCAAACTTTCGCAGTTGTTTCTACCCTTATGGAAGGATATAAGTTCTACCCTTATGGAAGGATATAAGGGCGCAAAAACTTAATGATCAAGAAATCCAGAAAGACCAACAAAGCAGTATTTGCGGGAAATGTAACTTCATTGATACATTTTTGTTTGATGCGTAAAAACTGATTTCGTCGGTTCGAAAATGTAAGTTTAGCTGTGAGTAAACAAGAACGCGAAAGGGCCTAAGAAAACTCAAAAAAAAATGGAACTGTCATTTTGATTTCGTGATAATTTTAATCACCATTTGAATATATAGCATCTACCATATCACCAATGTAGTTTGAACAACAAAACGTGTTATTTACTTGTTAATGCTGAAGTCTTATAATGAGTCTCTCAAAACAACTGAGACTGTCAATCGTGTATCTTATTGACTGTAGACATTACTTACTCTAAAAGATCCCAGAAAACGTCTGCGTCAACACCATAAGCTGATCCTGCTCAACAGCAACGGTAGTTCCTTCGTTTTTCAGCAAGCTGGTTCAAAAATAATTGCAAGTAGTGAAAAGGGGAAGACGCCGCACCTTTGATTTGACTTTTTTTAAGTCTGACGTTTAATTTTATTGACTGAAAAATCTGAACAAAATCCTAATAGAAATATTGCTGACACACAAAATAAGGGTAACATTGGGTCCTAGATCCAAAATTGTATCCTAGAAACTACAGAACATTAAAATTTCAATCTACCTTGCGCTAAAAAACGCAAATGTTGACTGTTTTGCCCATATGACACATTATGACTAACAGTTAGTAAATCGATTGGATTTATAAAGAATCTTTTGACGTTACTTCTACTTTTTCTATAATTTTCCTTGAAATAATATAGTCAACAGATAAAATGATTATTTCCCTGCCAAGAAATAGCAGAAAATCCAAATTTTCTTGTGATAATATTTCTAGACTGGCTGCTTCAGACCTGATCATAACCAGGACCCAAAATAACCACTTCAACTGTACCCAGGACTTCTCAACAGCTTCTCTCCGTGTCCCATAGAAGTTATCCGCGATAGTGTTAAACAGCTGTAGACAAACTGGAATATGACGATACGCAAGGGGTAGTTAAAAAAGTCAAAATATCCTGCATAAATTGCTCCAGGTTGTTCAATCTTGGAAAGGGATTGTTCCAATCATTCCGAGCATCTACTCTCGAAAACAGCGCAACCGTTGTGAGCAGATGAACGTCAAATAACTATCATCCAAGTTATGCGCATGAACTTTTCCTCGGAAGGATAAAGCTTTTCCGGGCCTTCGCTCCCACACTAGCTCACACCAGAAAACACGAACACGTATAGCAGAGCTGAAGATATCCTAGTCAATGTATTGGAATTTCTACACGTCCAGGAAATTTTTGCAACTGGAAATTAAGAGGAAAATTTTCAGTCGATATACGTTCGCCTGGTAATTTGGGGGGCGCAATTGAAAATCTAGAATGCATGAAAGTTCAGTTCTAGATTATGAAAACATCCTTGCCGTGATGGTTAATTTGAGTCGAAGAGTCAAAGTGCGAAGTGCAAAGTGTTGAAATCTCTCTAAGACTTTCCGGGATGAATATCGCTGCGTTGCAATTTGTCCAAAATGAAACGCGTATGCTATAGACATTCTTAAAATCGTGTCCTAGTCAGTGAAGTTCCATGTGTTGTGAGTTTAACCAATCTATGAGGAAACTTTCAACCTAGCGACAAACTTCTCACATATTTTGTCAAATTCCAGTGGGTTCGTGTTGTAGAAATCAAGTTCTGTCCACAAACATTAACCAAATTGATTGAAATCCTTAAATTGACTTTGATGTAAAGTCCTTTAATCAGCGTAAACCGGAAAACTCTGCAAACATTTCAGAAACTTTTTTGCCTGGATAATAATGTTGGTAGCGACAACTACCACAGCTATACCATCAATATTGACGACGATTGCGAAACGTGTGGTAGTATTTGGTTGAAATCCTCGCCGTCTTCTTCTTGTTTACTGTTGTGCGAATACGTTTGCGTACGTGTAATCGTGCATTGAAAATGTTGGTGTGTGTATTTGAATTTTCGTTTTGCCCAAATCTTCATGCCTGAAGAAAAGCTGTATTTAGACGTCGATGGGAAAACTGGCTGAAAAATTTATACAAATCAATGATGTTGAATAATTGTTGCTGGGGAATAAGTAATGCCTAAAAATATGTGCTGAAAAGGATATTAAATCCGATTACGTTGCCTAAATCAAAACAGTTTAACCTGCCTAATTACAACCTTTCGTAACTCTCGTCCTTATTAACATCGACAGCGTTTGCCGTGCTATTTTATTTTCCACGAACGTCAAAGCATCAAAACATTTTAAGCAAAAAGGACGGAAAACAAGTGAAAATACAGAAAATCCTTCGTTAAACTTACAAAGCACGTAGACTTGCCGTTTTGCAAGGATTTCGCTCGTCTTTGGATTTCTGATTTTCCAAAAAGATTTCTACGTTATATATATTTTTTTTGCTTTGTCTCACCCAACAACGTCAACGTTGCCGTCGTTCCGTTCATGTCCTTGTACGTCTTTAAAGAGTTTCGTGTAGCCTGAGAAATCGTCGGCTCAGTTGTTGTTGCTGTGGTGTGTTGTGTTTTTGTGCGGAAAGGAAAAATTAAGGGAAATCTTGCTTTTTTTTACGTCGTTGCAGACGTACCGAGAAAATCATAGGTTGTGACGGATTTGCAGAATTTTTTTGGTGGTTGATTAAACGAAGTGATTAGATTTGGTTTCTTTATACTTTCTTTTTCTGTTTGAACCCGATTACTTTTGGATGTTTAAATCAGAATAAATGTACTATGCAATTAATAGTTCTGAAGGTTAGTATGACTTCATTTACGTATTACGTGCTGAGCTTGAATTTTTAATTCATAAATGCGTGTTGGCGTCGAGTTTGTGTATATTTTGTTGACATTTAAGGACGATGACATTTCAAATTACTTGAGCATGGCCGAGAAGTTACTATGGCAAATCGAAGATACTTGAATGAACGAAGCCTTGACAGTTGACCAGGTTTTGGAAATAAAAAAACATTAAATTTAAGTACAATCAGGCACAGCACGCCTTGTTTATTGCGTAGGATAATATTATGAATATTACTTAATGATTACTTTATGATTAGAATTCACCATTTAGAATTTCAATCAAAAATAAAAATAAAAAAGTCCTTTGCTTAGCACATATGCATAAAGGTTTTTTTTAAATGACAAAACGAATATTTGAGATTTCAGCCAGCTATAATGGCAAATAAGTAAGATCAAGGAGCAAAAATAACCATATGGAAACGCTTGATGATTTTATTCGCATATTGCATCTTCTGTTATCTAAAGTCTTGGATGGCTTTACTTTCCCGAGATAAGAGTTTATCGGCAGTGTTAAATGTTCAAACAGACTCTGATAAACGTAACACATTATGAGGCACTAATTGCTTTTTTGAAATGATATAGGATCATAACACCCAATACGGCCTGGCTTTGCCGATTTGGTTACACGCACTTCGTACCCACTAACATCTCCCTAATAGCACAATCAGGACTGAGACCATTCTTGAGGTTTCAGAAAATTTACATAAACTTGCATCGCCTTTAATGTTAAGTCATTTGCAAAAAACAGCCCCTTCATGTTTCTTCCTATAGGCAAATGCAACAGACCCAGTTTTTGATTGCAGGTGCTCTTCTGTTCGCAGCATTGGTTCCACAATAGAGTTAGGGTCAACATAACTTATCATTTGAAAAAACACCCTTACTTATATCATCTGAAAAATGTTTGCCAACAAAAATGTTTGGAATGCTTCTTCAATTTCGGCTTGACACCAATAACAAGAATATTTCCTGACTTTCCCTATACTATGGAAATATTCTTGCGAACATCTAGACCCTGTCACAAATCGACGCAGATGGTTCCAGTAGTCATAGAGCCTTTGAGCGGTCTTAATTATTCGCTCCGAAATTGTTCAGTTGTGCGTAGAAAATTAGCATCACGCTTTAGGTCACCTCTATCCGAAATTTTTCCTCCCAAGAAGTCTATTCCAATCATCCCTGTCACAATATGCACTGCGTCTTCAGTGACAATTGCAAGCTTCCCAACATTCAGAGGGCTGTCTCAAACCGGTTTTGCCTATTCTAGACTCTTTGACTAGTGAAGAAGGGTGGCTTTACCACAGGTTCAACAGCTGGATTCCCAGGACGACTGATTAAAACCCAAGCTCACTCCTTGGTGGCTAGTCAGAACCTCATTAGAACCAACTTTCTTTGGGACCATCATGGGTGCCCTCCGCTTCGTTAATATTACGAACTCCATCATTGTAATCAAGAACTGGTGATCATGCTCAGTCTGTTATCGCTCAAACCTTTTCATGACAAGATATCACTTCAATTATTATTACCAATCTATATATCTAAACCAATCTACCAATATGACTATCATAACAACAGCAATTTCTACTAATCGCGTAAATTGAACGACCATCTGGAATCCTTCTGAAACACATTATGTTGAGGTCTCCTCGAAGTTTGAACTTTTCAATGCTCACATCTTGAAACCAAATTGACTATGCACCTCAAGTTTTGAGTCTTGATTGACCTGTCTTGAGTCTATACATGAGAACGTTGGTCCAGCTGGAAAGGGAAAAATGCAACTTAGCTAAAGGCTCAACTCATACAAGGTTTTTAGACAAAGAAACTTCCTATCTACGGATTTCTTGTTGGTTTGAGGTGATCAAGAGCCCAGCGTGACTTTCTCCGAAGGTTTTTTTTGACAGAAGTAGTTTAAACATCTTGTAATGTTTTGTTTTTTGGGTGGAAAACGAGTGAAATCGTTGTTCCCACTTTCCCCAGATTCCTGAAGGAATAAAACTTTGCAAACGATACCCTCATTGTCAAAAAATGAAACCATCGTGGTCTCAATTTTTGATTTGATCATTTGACATTTTTCTGTCGAGAGGATTAGGAGTTTGTCACTCTACTCTTTGAAGCCTTTTTTCACGATCATACTCAAGTAACCAGGATTCATGATTTGTGATCACATTATTGAATTGACAATTGACAATTGGTGGTAATTGACAATGCTCGCAAAAAGTTCAACTGCCACGTTTCTTCGATTGTCCTGCTTAGTTGTGGAGTTGTTCGGTACCATCTTGGCACAAATCTTTCGCAAGCCCAAATCGTGGCTTGAAATCTGATGTTCGGTGAAAGTTTCGTTTGACGCAACAAGACACTATTGGTCACTCATGAAAAAATGGATTTGAAGGATTTGTCATTTGAAGATTGACGAGAGCTGTTGAATCAAGTCAATCCCGCTGGTTCAGAAGTTTCTGGGTTTAAGCAGAAGGCTTTGACTCTGCAAACTTCTTGCAAAGATCTTGAAAAACGAGAAAATAAATCATTGGTTCGTTTTATAATGTTATTTCCTATGGGAAATAATACTTCAAGGACAAAAAAATTCCAGCGGAGTTTTCCAGTCAATGTCGTTATCAAAAAGGTTCCCTTTAGGTTGAATTCAAATATACTTTTTTGAGAATATCAACCCAAATTTTTTTTCAAAAAGGTGTAAGGATTTGATCAAATTCTTCTTTTAAATTTCAAGCAAATTGGAGTTTATCATATGCCCAAAATGAAGAGAACTTCTCCGGGAGAGTTTTTGCCCCACCATCTCGCCATGCATTCAATCCTTTCTATGATTTTTTTAAGTTGTGTGAACCTAATCTATACCAGCGAAATCAAGCTAGGCGTCATTCACAACGTGTCATAATCATCATCATCACATTCAGCTTGTTCAACTATATTTCTGAGTTATAATGCAGTCTCACTTACATACTGACTCTTCATTGTTTTCCAAGTCTGCCTGTTTTCAGCTATTCTCATCCAAGATGTGCCGGCTATTTTCTTTATGTCATAGTCCCAACGAATCTTTGGGCGTCCTTTCGCTCGTATGATTCCTCTTGGGTACCCCTTCGTTATCCTTGTGGTTCACCTGCCGTCCGTCATTCTCGTCAAGTGACCGGCCCATTGCCATTTCAAGGATTTTTCTCTATGTATCACGTCTGTTACTTGGGTCCTTTCTCGTATCAACGATAGTCTCCATAGTTTCCAAGGCTCTTTGGGCAACCTGAAGTTTCCTTGTTATTCCCGTTGTCAGCGCCCATGTTTCACATCCGTATAGCAGGACTGGTAGGAAACATTGGCCGAAGATTTTCTTCTTCAAGTAATTCTTCATTTCAAACTTGAATATAATCGAGTTCTTCCCGAAAGCAATTCATGCTATCTTGATTCGTCGATTGATTTCTGGTATTAGTTTTATTTGTCTGGTATTAATATTATTTGTGTATTAGCTGACCAAGGTATACATATTCTTCGACTTTTTCTAGTGTGGTGTTGTTCACTTTTGTATGTCCTTGAGGGCTTATATAATCGTTCAACATGATCTTGTTCGCTTAGGTTCATTTTCAAACCTACTTTTCCACTAGCCGCGTTGAGTTGATTCAGCTGTTCTTGTAATTCTTCTTGACTGTTGGCTATCAGGACTATGTCATCTGCGAATCTCAAGTGGTTGAGGTGCTCACCATCTTAGTTCAATCCTTTATTCTCCCATTGGAGAGTTTGGAAGATGCCCCCTAATGTAGCGTTGAAGAGTATTAGCGACATGGTGTCTCTCTGTCTTACTACGGGTCTTACTAGGGTCATTCCAGTACTAGCAGAAAAAAACTGCACATTATGCCATGATTTTTTTCATCACATTAAAGCCTTGTTTTAAAATACATTCAAATCGATTTTGAAAGTTGATGGAATCCTATGAGTTTTTGAAACGAAGAGTAAAATAACGGAAGATGTGGGTGAATGACGTGTGATTAAGATACCTAAGAAGATAGCCACTGGTAAGGTCGAGGGATAACAACTAGTGGCAAAGCCTGATAAGCGCTAATCGAAAGGAAACGAAGTGGATAGTAAATTGCTGCTTGGGTTGTGTATGGGGAATAAGGTTCCTCCCAGAACCGAAAGGGGCTGTAGCGCCACGAAGATGACGATAAAGATAAATAAAGAGCTAGAGCAGTGATTATGAGAGTTCGAAAATTGATTTTGTGAACAAATATGAAATGTGAAAGATGAATTACTACTCAGGATCAAACACGGTATGGGTTTTTAACGAGACAGAAACATTCAAAACGTTACAATAGTGGTAGCTTCAGTCGATGAATGCCGAGCGGTACAAATACCTACGAAGATGTTTATTGCTAAGGTCGAGCAATAACAACCAGTGACAAAGCCTAGAAAGCCCTGATGGGACACGACTGACTACAACAGTGAATTATTACATGGGTTTTCTAAAGGCGAATGAGTCCTTCAAGGACTAAAAGGTGCTATAACTCCACGACGTTGACGATAAATCAAGAGCCGAAGCAGTGATTAAGAACGTCTAGTGGAGCAGTTGTTTCGTTATTTTGACAAGGTTGAACTTTTGTGTTTAAATATATTAGGGGATATGATTTCTGGTTCTACTGTAAAGGTATTTCGTAAAGATTTCCCTCTTTTTTTCTCAGTTGACAATGCCAGCCATGAATTTTCCTTATTCTATTGTGCTCTCCAACGGAGGTCTCGTCGTGTAAATCCCTACTGAAATAATAGAGTGGAGGTCCCTTATAACTTTTTTGGTATTAAATAAATGGTCTCTAACAAAGATTGCTTATTGGCCATTCCTAACGAGGCTCAAACATGACTAGACAAAGCGCTGAAGCAATGAAGATTTCGTTTGCTTTAGGATTCAGTAAGGATTTTCAGCTTTCGATATTCTCAGTTTGTTTGTTTGCAAAAGGAGTGTCAAAAGAGTCAGTGAGGTAATAATGCTATTGTAGATTAAGTGGGAAATTCCTTGAAATGAGCTAAAACACGGGAATAAAAAAGGATTTATCACGGCTGATATTCAAGTTGATTATAGAATCTCGAGACAGAGGTGAATCATTCTTTGATCGGCAAAAAATTTTTGTTGGGGCAAATACAGATTATCTTGCATAGATGGCCTTAATTTGTTCAATACTACTTCTAAACTACAGCGATGCATTTTGGGTGCATGTCATATATAAGAGGAATGCTTACCATTAAATAAAAGTAACTATGCTTAGGTAGTAAAGGAATCTTATTTCTATCTGGTGTTCTCTTTTTTTGCTGGGAGACCAGTGTATTGGGGTTATGAATTTTTTTAATAAAGAGGGAAAACAGCTTTGCCTCATGGATTAGTATATATTGTGACCCAAAACATAGCTTCATGTGCAGAAGATTCAAGAGTCACGCAGGACTTTTCGAAACAACTTTCTAAAATCGACTTATAGTGATCTCACCTCAGGCTACTTAGACTGTCCTGGAGACATTTCATATCATTAGAATTGGTTTGTCCAAAGTGTTACTACTAAAATATTGTTATTCTATAGCTGTTTATTGTTCAATCGCTATTCCCATATATCTCTTTACTCCTGAAAAAACCAAAATTTTCTCCTCATATAGTCCCCAGTCTCTAAGTCCAACATCAATTAATTGAAGTTCCTCTTTCGTTTTTTTTGGCAGCGGTTTTTGACGTTTGGGTTGCTCAAGTTCAAGGTGCATATGTCTAGCCTACGGAAGGAGTTACACAGTGTTGAATCATACTTTATTCTACAGGATTCCCCAGCAGATTGTCCTTGAATGACAGAAGTTCTGATAAGAAGCATAAGTAAATGGCGTGTCTTCATTCAATCGTTTCTTTAAAAATATTTGCGAACAAATAACGTTACTTCTGATTAGTAAAAATTAACATAGATACCAATTGAAGTGCTACCGTTTTTGCATTCTTTTTCAGAGGTGTATAGCAGTCTGAAAGACAATAATAACGGTGTCGAGATTTTATGTACTTTAATCAATTTCGAGAGCCTAGCCTCATTTCACAGATTAATAAAATAAAATTGTGTGTGTGCATTCAAGGAAGAATGTCCTTTACACACTTTTTATAGACCTTGATTTTATTGCACTGTAATAAAGCCCATAAAATTCGTTAGCAACCAATCCTCTTTCTCCGCCCATGCAAGACTTTCATTTTACCGCGCACCACAAAACCTGCAAAGGAGGAGAGATAGCATTAATTAAATAGCAATCTCTGTCTTCTGCAAACGTACAAGACCATTTATTATGATAGATAGATTTTCTCAAAGTACATTTCAACCGTGACTGGGGAAAAAAAGGAACTTTTCATGTTATCGAACTATACTGATTTATGTCTGCTTATGTCTTATGTATATGTATGTATATTTGAATGGATGGAAAGCTACATGACAACGCCATTAAGACAAGTTTTAATTTGCGAGAGTGCATCATATTGATTTTCTATCATATGTTTATTTCCACACACATGTATCCTATATATAGTCTTATAGTATATCTATTCGCACAACATATCATCTATATGTAGATCATACAAGTATAAGTACATGTCTGTATGTCATTTGATTTACGAATAGATGGATGGATTTATAATAAAAATGTTAAGGAGAGAGAATATTGCAACGGATAGACGCAGATAATTCTCCGATGAATGTCTTCTAATCAGTAGATGATTGATTGGAATGACTTTAAATGGATTTGAGTTGATTTCTTTTGCATTATGTGATACATATTCCTTATTATCGGTTTGCGGTAATCCGGTGAGGACATCAAAGCAAGACTAGAAATAGATTAGAATGAGTGTATCCTTAAAGACGTTTCCAACTTCAATTAATTCTAAATTATATGACTTTATGGGTTTTAAATTTGATTTTTTTTATATTTTTTATAGAGAGGAAGAGTTTTTGGAGGTGTTGACGGAACCTTTCAAAAAGGATTTAGAAGTTTACACAATATAAGAGAGAAAATTGAGGTTAGATTGTGATGAAACCTGCTGCTGTTAAGGAATATTTTGCATGAATCTGGCAGGATTTCAAGTTAAGGTGAAATTAATAGTGTCCAAAAGTGTCAAAAATTCCAATTTTGACAATTAGGAAACCGCTTTCATTTTGGCGTGACAGTAAAATAAAATTATACTCCTTCACTCCAATCCTATCAGATCACCCGGCACTAGTTCTCATAATTCTGCACTAGTGCTGACAACGTACATTTTGAAAAAAGGGAAGACTCCCAAACCAAATCGAATTAACTTTTTATATACTACCTGCACTAAATATATGTGACTTATATTCTTGAGAACATGACGTATGTTTTCGAGTTTCCGTTGCGGAATGACATTTATCAGCGTGTCTTTACCAGAAATTTTCCATACATTTTCGTAAATTCGTTTTTTTATCCATCCAATATTTCGTCTAATCAAGTGGATTCTGCCGAAATATATCAATATATATCATATAAATTCTATGGTTTAAAGGAAAATTGTGTTTTTCAATAACTATCGAAATATATCACACAACCATTCGTGCGATTAGTTTCTTTTTACCAAGGAACTCCGAATCCAAATTCTTTTCAAGGGACAACATCTACAACCAATACGCAAATATATCAGGTTTACTAAATCTTTATATATAATTTTATTTTACAGCTGGAAATACTGAGATTTCATTAAGGAACCGACTCATTCTGCAAAAGCTATCTCCCTGTTGCGTTTTCGCAACTGGTGAATTTTTTCATTCATCAGCGCCCTAAAGTTTATCTATATCGAATTACTTCAAACTCCAAATATCCTATACGCAATGTGTATGCAGAAGAACTAAATTTCTTCCTAAAAGTTGCAATCGTATTGCTTTTTTTAATTTTTAATCTTCTGTTTTTGAACTCATCTATCAATCAATTTATAGCACTGATCGTATTTGTTTTTCATTGTGAATTAATTTCTATTATGAGTTTCCTTTTTCTAAACTGCTAACACAACCTTCAATCTTAAGCACTGAATTCTTGTTTATTCGAGATTTGAACATAGTTTCCGCAATTCCATGATGGCATGATATATCGATTTAATTTGAACCTAATGGTTAGACCTTGAGGCCTGTTAAACTCATATTCTGAGCCAATCTAATATTCTCTGAAATGTCCTGAATTTTTGACAATAGTTGAGGTCTCTTAGTGAAAAATTTGATTTAATTCTTAGGTTATTTCAATTTTTTTGAAGAATCTTATGTTTCTCTGCAGTTAAATTCTTACTTTATTTCCAACTTCGCTACTCTCTGAAGGACAAGAATTACGGCAAAATCAGAAGAACCACTCTCAATATAGGAACAACTTATATATCTGAGTATCTAAGCCTCGCGGTCGTGCTGGCTTCCTATGTGGATGCCGCAAAAAATCAACCTTTTTTCATTTTGTACCATGTCAAGGGCTCCAACTCTAGTGGTCGACTTAGACTAAGACCACAATTACCTTAAGTAAAACGCCAATATTGAGCGTCGTGATTTCAACTGCGATGGGCAGCTCGACCTCGAAGAACACTATTTTTTTAAACGTAGCGATCATCCGTCTGACAGGCAATTGTACTTCAGAGTAAGGACTCATTACCCGAACTCTGAGCTAGCTTATTACCCTTAAGGTAGATAATTATCGTTTTCTGAGTCGGATGGTACCGTTTGATTCACGGGCCTTAGGTCCCTCCCAACTTTTTTGTCCTGATTAGAATCTTCTGTACGTTCATTGCATATACCATACCATTGCATATACCACTGTTTTTCCCTGTAGATTGTTGAGTTCTAAGAAGTTTTCCTTTATTTTTATTATTTTCCTAGATCTAATGTTTCTCTTTTATAAATGTTCTGCTTTAAAATCACATGATACGAGTCTTATACGAAATCGTGTTTGATGTTCCACAGAATACCAGTCTAATATCCCCTTTGTTTGGGCTTGGAAATTCTCACTTGAATAGAGTCAGTGACTGTATGCAGATCTAGTTTCTGATCATTAATGCAATCGTCAATTGTCGCGGTAGTTCTTCCCTTATTCAGAAGAACTTTCGTGGCAAAGCCTGCGAATTCCCTGTGGATCTTCTCAGACACTTGTTTCGTAATTGTTTCTAGCCTTTAGCAAGACATTTTCATTCAAGTTTTGATGAGTCCCCGATTGCGGAGATTCTAGTAACATATCAAGTTTTTGAGATTTTCGACGATTGGAGTCCCCATGTTTGTTGAGTGATTGCGTGACATAATGGTCAGACTGAATCTGTGTTAGTTTGTACCAATCTTTTGGATAGTTGGAAGAATTCATGCATAGTTCTGCCTCTCATTGAATGGCAGCTCCCACTGTTTTAGGATTATTTCACAGAGTCTTCTTTTTAGAGGTTTTCTTTACTTTTCGAAGATTTCAGCTGCTTTGAATTGTATACCATGATTATAAAAGCAGTAGCTTTTATTGGTTGAGACGTTCAGTGGCTTCCAGTTCGATAGTTGCGCTGCGACGGAGCGACAAAGCAATCAGTTTGGATGTGGTCCTATATGCTCATGTGAGCGAAAGTTGTATAAGCCTCTGTGCTGCTACGATTGCTCTCATTTCAAACATCTTGGCACTTTAACGCCACACTTTGTACATTAGTCCAATTTTTGATTTGCATATCCAGATAAGTTTAATGAAAGTCTGCCATGCTTTGGCAGTGGTGTTTTCAATATGTTATCATGGATTTAGGTTTTGGCTCAGCCATACCCCAATAATCCCCTTCTTGATAAAGATTCCGTCAGTTTTGACTAGTGGATGTTTGTGTTTCTACCCTGTTCGGCTAAGGTTTGTTTCGAAGTTTCTGTTCATCTATGCACTGCTTCTATTTTAATGTAACAGGAAGTATGTACTCGTGCCAGTTTGTTGGTTCCATAAGCCTTGAAGATAACTCATCGAAGACTAGGTTGTACAAGAATGGTGCCAATACTGGGCCCTGTGGGCAACTCTTTGTGAGTTTTTTGTCTACATCCAGGTATTTGTAAGCAGCCGGTTAGATAGAAAGCTGCTGATTTTCTCTCCAATTTAGTTTGGACAGTGCGCGCTATGAGTTCGGGAACAACGGCTGGCCACCACAGGTTGTCAATAGTCCGTGGAATTTCGATGGGAACTGCGTACACATATTCTGCTTTCGATTTACTTTGAAATTCAAACACTCTTTTGATACCTTCCTCTGTACTCCTTTTTTAAAGTATTAATGGTATTAAAATGTAATGTGCTGTTCAGTAGGGTATCTTCCTTTTCGTAAAATTCCATAGATTTTCCAAGGTATTGGATGAAGGCCGGCGGGCCGGTGGGAAGTCGGATTTTACCTGATGTTCCCATTCCTTTAGGTCTTATCCACATTGAATCAATCATACGTATTTTGAGGGGAAGTCTTCTATTTCAGACCCTTGTTTATTAGATAGACCCAATAAAGTATCTGTTTTTGTTTGATTTGATTTTCCAAACCTTATTCACATGCATCTCAATGAACGACGAGTCAGAATCGAGCAGGAATGTTAGAGGCTGTCCTTGGCAAAACGGATGCTGTCCTTGGCTTCTGTAAATCAATAATCCGGAATATCTGAACAGACTTAAACGTATGCGCTGAAGTTTGAGCTAAAGGCCAACGCAGTCCTATTCTATACCCAACAGTTGACCCTGGAGACTTTAATTATAAAAGAAAAATTGTCTCAGGCTACTTTCAATTCAAAAATCACTGCGAATTAAGTCATTTGTTATGATATATGTTATTTCTCTTGAAATTTTTCCTAATACCTCAACAGTAAGACACGAACTTAAAGTGAATTCATACTTCCACGAACATGTTTCACTCAAATTGCACTTAGAGTGGAATATTATTTCATAATTAATCTTCTCATTTCCTTATTCGCGATCAATATTTCTCCTCCATCGAGAGAATAATATAAATTACATTTGTAATATAATCATAATTAAGGCGCTGCTAGCTGGTATCTCTGGCTCAGCTTCTCGCTATATGCTTCCTAGTACACATGCTTCATTTATTAAAGCGCAATATTTGATGAAGGGAATTTAAATAGAAAATTCCTCTCGATAATAATCAATTTTCTTAGGTTTCGTTCTATACACTTCATCTTTCAATATCATCTCTATTACGTACGGTGTACTCTATGTTCATCGTTTGATCACACACGACTTTGCCATGGATTTATATACGTATGTGTGTCAATACATACCGCAAATACGGAGGCAGCACAGGGAGGAAAAAGACGCTCTGCTTGAGGGATGTACCATATCTCCGTACGTAGCTGCAGACATAGTAGCAAATATAGACAACCGATTTTCCATCTTGACTTCAATTTGTTCATCTCTAAAAGGCACTAAATTTTTCCTTATAAGATATTCACTGGCTTCGTTGTTCTGTGTTCAGTGCAATACTAGCCCAGCACTTCAACGACTCCCAATATCTATCGCCCGTTCATATGGTCAATATCTTTTGGCTTGCTCTTGAGGAATAGATGTCGGGATGTGAGCTGTTATTCCGCTATACCTTATATATCGTGCACTAGTACCGTGCTCTGTCCCACATACTCGACTCATCTTATGATTCGTTACGACATTATGTGATGCCTCAAATGAAGACTGCATATGGAAGCTGTTAGCTGACGACTATGATCAAAGGCCAAATAAAGGAAAAATGGTACTAACCCCGCCAAATAAAATACCAGGAAAATACAAGCACAAGATAAATACGAGAAAATCGAAGTCTTAAGATGAAGGAAAAATGCGGGAGAACAATGCGATTGGTATTTCTTGTGATATGTACCATGTGAGCCATATGCGGCTCACAGAAGGCAACTTTTTACTTTTGCAAAGACTGATTAGTTTTTGTTCAGCGACCTGACGACTACAACTTGCTTGTTCCACTCGCCAGCGACAGTGCATGAACATCTAGCATAAATTCACTTCGTCCTTGGTTCGAAAATTGGAGAAAAATTTGAACGCTTCCGTGGCCGAAAGGCTGCATGTTAAAATTATAGATTGAAATGAATCGAAATGAACAGAAAGTGAAAATGAAAACAATTGAAATTCGAGACACGAAGCGAACTAAGCAGATTCTGACTGTTAACAGGATTAATTGGATTTAAATCCTTAGAAAACAGCATTATCATACAACAATGACAATGGCATCCCACCACAACAGCAAACCGCAGCGTTTCCCTTAAATAAGTCGCCATTTAATTCTTAGCTTGCGTGGAATTCGAGTTATTCCAAGTAGAATTTCACTTTACTTTTCCCAACACCAAACTATGGCCGCCGTTTGGGCTCCGCATGCATTCAACTAATTATTCACGGGATCGGAATTTCCATTAATCTGGCTTCCACCCACTTTTCCTCAAAACGGATACGTTCCGGGCTATAATGATGATGACGACCACGACGATGTCGACAAAAAACGACTACAAAGAGTGGTTAATATATTTAAAAGAAATATTTAGTGGACGATTGTGTTGCGAAGCAACTAATCACTTTCTTTGCGGTACAAACGAGTAAATCGGTGATAACGAAAGGATTTATTAGGGAAAGAGACCAGAGAGAGTGAGAGAGGGTGAAAGCAGAAGAAATGAGATATAGGAGTCGATGGTGGTTGATTTGGCATTAGGTGCGAAACTTGGAGTAACCATGGAGGTATTTTCTTTTTATTTATGGTTTTGTAAGTTTTCTTTGAACATCTCACACGTGATTAAAACAATTAGCCAAGCTAAGTGAATAATTTTGCGGTGAGACTCTTGCCGGGAAAAGTTGGAGTGGATTGTGATCATTTATTATTCAGAACACTTCGCCAGGTTCTGTTTTAAGAGGAAAATATTTTGAATGAAATCATCGAAAAATGAATTTCATCGCTTAACAAACTTTTCTAATGAAATTCAGGATTTTCAACGATTTCTTCTTGCGCCCATACACCGCTCCTACGACGTGGCGAGCGGTCGTTCGGCTTTAATTCCTGCACGAGTTGATTTTGTAAGTCTGCAAAGCAAGATCCTTCCGTAAAATCTTCCATAAAGTTGAGGGGTATAGGATTCATTGTTGAGCCCGATGTCGAATGGGCTCACTTGAGCCTTCATATGCTTTACAGCGGCTATGGTTTCTTCATTACGCACTGTAAAACGTGTAGATGGAGGCGTATTGTTGAATCGATCCATCGTTTATCACATTAATTAATTAATTGTACCGATTATGTTCGTATGAAATGGATAGAGTGCTCGATGAGTTTCTCGGAAAGAACCGTTTTTTCGGAAAAAAGCTACACAATGTGCATACGTTGCACAGGTGTCAACCACTTCATGATAAAATCGCAAACCAAACTAACCATAAAACGCATGACAGTTGTCACACCATGCGTAGCATTAAAAAGTGTTGCCAATGTAAAATTTTATACATCTGAAAAAAACGCTTTATATCTTCAAAAAAATAATAATAATAAATTGCCTCCGATAAAATTAAAATATAATGAAAGCGTAGGATTGACATGGATATAGTTGAACATTCAATCACAAAACACATATTTGAATTATCAAGGCTTTCTGGTGAGTTGTTCTAGTTTGTGTTGATGCTACCTGAAAACTATTGTTGAGACACACAATCCTTTCTATTGGTCAATATTTCGGAAAGGAGAATTTTGGCTTAAACTTAAAAATAAATTTGAGACATAAAGGACCGCAGCGAGATCTGTAAGACATGCGCGTGAAACGCACGTTTTTTTGCATAATTTTTTCATTCTAAAATCGACATAACTTAGTTATTCATGAAGCGATTGTGGTTAAACTTTAAGGAATTGTATAGCAGACTCTAGATACCAAAGAAAAAAATTATAATTATTATAAAACAAAATTATAATAACTTCTTTATTTGAAAAATTAATTTCAGGGAATTTTTGGGAATTGTAAAAAAGATGGTCTGTATGTGTTATCAAAAGATTGTCTGGTTATTGAAAACTTTTATTTAAAAATAAAAATATATGTAGTACTTTCTGGTACTGAACGTTTCCAGTACGTTTTTGAAGCATTATATTGTGTGGAACATTTTTGTCGATGTACTCTGGATAGAGCAAAGTGTTTTACACAATATCATGCTTCAAAGAAGTATCATATAATATTCACATTTTGATTCGTGTTGTTTTCCATGGTGGGCACAAAAAATGCAGGATCTCATTGGAAATTTTGCATTTTTTCATTCGCTACTTTGCAACTTAGTTGATGCTTAGTGTCACCTGACAAATATCTAGGTGGATCTCTACGTGGTGCTCTCCACGCACCCTCAGCAAATGGGTTCGATACTTATCCTTTTGGTTCAGGAGAGCCTTTATTAGCGTCTTCCGTTATCCAGTGCCTTACCATCGAGAGCAAGATTTTTTTGTGATTCAGTTCTTTATTTTAAAAGGATGTGGAAAGGTCCACCTAATAAATATTAATTAATATAAATAAATAAAATAATAAAACAGAGAACTCCCTTTTTTTCATTTCATACTTTGGCTCAGAATAGGGTAAAACAAAAGCAACTGATCCGCAAGGCCACCTCCTTTCATGTCGCTGTTGTATTCATAGATGTAGATTGGTTTTACATTTTTCTAAATTTTTTTTTGCCGAGACTAAGATTTCTGTCTGGACAAAGGTTTCTGTCGAAACAAAGGATTCTAACAATCAGCTTTTGTTTCCGTACATAGAGCCGAATATCAACTTTTCTAGAAAACCTTATGTCGACTTTTTTCATCGTGCATGTTCTTGCTTTCAAATTTAGCGGTAAGCCTTCCCTAATCTAGGCTAGGTGAGCCTCTCTTTGATAGTTTCACATACTCAAATTTATTTTGGCACAGTTTTTCGGCAATAAATGCACTAAAAAATAATTATCTTGATAAATACGGTGCTATATGCTATGCCAGGACTAAGAACTAGAAGTATAGTTTGGAAGGATACCTCAAAGATCCATATGGATCCAGTTTCACGGCAACAAATCATCCGTATAAGTAAACTATATCTTGTTATTTTTACTGGACTGTACAAGATAATGATAAGCGTCTCCCCCATGGTGTCATTCCTTTGTCCAAAGACAAAGGTTGCTTGGTTTGTTGTTGCTTTGGTTTGTTTGTTGTTCTAAATTTATGGTGGAAGTAATTCAAAAGGGTTAAATTTTGAAGAGCATCTTCAAGCGACTGTTCATTTCGGTATTGATCTTTCAGAATAATTATGCCGGAGAGTTTTTATATGCCTTTCGGTGTAACCAGAGACCATTTGAGTGTTCTGAGTGGTGTTTTGCGTTTCATTGTGCTGCATTGCTTAGCTTGCTGTAAATTATTCCAAACGATTCTTCACCAAAAATTCAAAAGTGGTCAAAAGGCTACAAAAAGCTGGAAGTGGAAGGAAGATTTGAAAATTTAGTGTCCACTGGATAAGCTTCAAACATTTGTAAACTTACTAGTGTGTCAATTTCAGACCAACAATTATCATTGGTAAGTTCGGTAGTTGAAAATACTGTCAGCTTACTCATCATCTCTGGTCCAATAGTTCCACTTTCATTTGAATTAACCTCGTTATCCTTGAAAGTGTCATTCGTATCTTCGTTCGCACTAGGACCGTCTGATAAACTCTCGCTAAAACCATCCGAAAATATTTCACTTTCGTTCGATTTACCACAATACAGTGCAACGTGTTGAATTTTCTCTGGGATTCAATTGTTTTTTTTTCACGTTCATCCTTTCAATCAGTTTTGTAGCAAGATCTGTTTGGCTTCCACCAGTGCAGTCGTTTCCTTCACAGCCGATGACACGAAGACAACCATATCAGTTGTCCTTGTTAGATTCTTGAATGAAAACGGAATGTTCCATCAAGTCTTATGCATTGTCTATTGATGTAAATACTTCAAAACTCAGTGTATCAAAGTGACAGTTAATGACAGCGTTTAAAAAAAAACAAAGGTTTTTTGGGATTTCGTAACAGACGTGACTTCCAATATGAAAAACACTCGAGGTGTCCTAAAAATGCTTAAAAACTATAAAAAGCCGTCGTGCCGTCGATATTGATTTATTTTATAGAAACTTAACATAAAACCAGAATTCTCACATGGTTATTCGTTGCGGTCATCCAAAGAAATATTTTCAACGAATTCATCAGTGAAATTGTGCCAGAGTGTTGGATCCAAATTACCAAGTATTCTCTGAACTCTCAAAAACAACTCATTTGCGCTGAGTATCTTTTCAGCTGTATAACCATTGTAACCGCGCATTTAGTCCAGGATTTATGTAGTCTTTTAGTCTAGCATATGTCGTCTTAGATAATAAAATATCATGTGTCCCTACCAAAAGTGAGGCTCAGGTGAATCCCTGATCCAAACGACAAGTGAAGACAAAATGACGGAGGACCTTAATCTGACAGCGTTATATAACATGAAGAATAAATGCGCCTTTTCAAGGTTCAACATTTTAAAGCAAATTCAAAAGGCTCATCTCAAATCGCGCCGACTGAAAATTCTTTTAAGCGTGAAGGACTACGAGGAAGAAAAGCTCATGTGAAAGATGGATGAAACAGGAACGGAGACTCAAATTTTTGTTAAAATCAAATTACACACACAAAAACATTATAGATAGTGTATTGGAAGGGCTGTTTGATCGATTCAGGCTCCTAGTTCCGAATCGCTAAAGGAAAGCAAGAGGAAAAAGTTAAGTCCCGGCTCCAAACGCTATTGACTTTTGCGCCAAGGTCTATCAAAATATTGACTAGCAGTTTTATTGAAGTGATTTTTTGACAAAAGGAGAAGAGACGAAGCACTAAAAGGACAGGTTGGATTTATTGTTACCGGCTACCTAAATGTCTAGGTTATGGTCGTACCACGAAAGGCTGAAAAATCCTCGTACGAGTTTTTTGTGTTCCAAATACAATGAAGCAAAGCTCAAAAAGATAGCATGTTGGAGCGTTCATTCAAGTTATTGTGACCCGGAACGCATTCCTGGACGAAATACGTAAGGAGGATTTTCAATAAAGCTCTTCACAATGCCGAAATAGCACAGCAACAACCTATGACAAACTTACAGCCGAGAACATATCTGCTTGATCTGTTTGAACAGGTCGCGAAGGATATGAAAGTTAATCCTATCAATTTATTGTGAGCAACGCGGAGAGAACTGAAAATCATGAGCATGATCTTCTGGTGAATTGCCTCGTTTCGGTGTAAAAAAGGATAACATAGTCTTGCATGTAAGCCTTCGAACAAAGGATTTTTAACAAGCTGAATTCCAGTGATAATCAACATTTACCGTTCGCAAAAGGATGGACAGTATTTTTCGTTTAACACACAGTCAGCCTTATAGCTTTAAGTAGAATAATGAGCTGATGAACGCAGAACCATTAATTGGCATGGTCTTAAGACGCATAAAATTGTTTAAACTATGTGGATTAGAGGGCCAGTTGCTGAAAACATTGTGAACTCTCCTGGAGATCTAAAGAGTCTGACCCTCTTTGAAGTCAACGTTAGTATATTGATACCGTGAAGGAGAGAACTCTCGCGAGAGCTATAAAGGAACTATTTATACTTACTCAATCTTGTCAGATTTTGCATGATCATTAATAAAGAATGTTCATTTGCTGCAACCGTATCAGGTCAACTTACACGTATTTGCATAACAACAGGAACAACTCCTTACCGATGCTGATTTAATTAACAGTCAAACTGAAAATTCAATCATACATCTAACAAATGGAGTATACCTGCTGTCTGTGCCCTTTCTGTCAGGAATTGCTTAATAATAGCTTTTGAATAACACTAAAATGACGGGCCATGATGGACTCGTCTCGTCCTAATATCCGATAGAGCTCGTTTAATTTCCAAAGCATTTTCATGATAGTGCAACGTAAACAGTCAACAATTGATTGCATGTGCATTCACCAGAACAGGATAAAGATATGCATGTAGGTCCATGTACACAGATATAACTACCTCAGCCACTTGCAGTGCACATACTCAAAACAAATGAAGAAAAACGAACCAGTATTCATGTCATGCAATTTTGAAACAATAAACCATACAGAAAGTCCTGTACAATCCGATGGCAGTTGCTCGCTTCCTTGGTAGTGTGGCGCTATATTTTCAGCATTGCATTATTTGCTTCGTTAAAGGTTAATTTTCCTTCGAAAGTATTTTCGTACCAGAATAATGGAGTTGCATTATAGCCGGGTATAAATTAGTTCATTAGGACGAAAGCGCACAAGGAAGTAGGCAGGAAGGCTAACAATTTGGTTGAGAGTGGGTGGCAGGGTGCAAGCGTGAAGCTGAGAAATTGGAATGCTGTCGGAGCGCAATACGTAATGTTTGTCCTTGGACAAAGTGCTAAATATGGCCATGTCTGCCGACCCAGCACTAGCACAGAATGGCTTTTATTTTTTGTCGAGGGACGAACAATTGTTGCAATGAAATTTTCCCGAACAATGTGTGAATGGAAATAAACGAAGTCAAGAATAGCGTGGTTACAATGTTAGTAATCATAACTGTTCACTACTGGATAATTTTAAAATGGCTAAAGTATTTCTGCGGGTAATTTACCCGGATCTGAATTTCCTTGTTGATTTACATGGACTTTAGGTTGTAGTTGAAATTGAGAGACTACCAGGTTACGTGGATAATTAAACATTCGTTTACGATTAGAGAAGTGAAGTATGGAAATGATTTATGAAGGACATCAAAACAAAATCAATAGAATTGTTATGGAATTGAAAAAGAATCCATGGCGAATGCATATCTCATATCGGAGGACATTAGCTGGAGTCATGTAGGGACACTGTACGCAATTTTTCGTCAATTTCTAAGATAATCAATTTCTTGTACACTGAAATTACAAGATCCTTTATTCGTATATTATTTATTACAATTTATTACAATTTTTCGATACAAAAAAGTAATAAATCTTTTTAAATTTAAATGTTTTATTACACTTTGAAGTTAGTACGTAATTTTGTGGACACTGTGGATTTGGATTTGGACTTGTGGATCGATGGGAAAGTGTCTAAAGTGTTTCTAGGAAGTGTCTGCAACGTCAAAAATCCGAATAGACTCTTAAAACCCAAAATATAAGACGGATCATAAGTCGAAAAACAGTCTTACACCTCATGCAGTTTTCGTGAAATCCTAATTTGCATTTGTTGCATTCAATCCACTTTTCAGTACGAGCATGTTCGTATTTTTCCTATGAACGACAGTAGAACTTTTGACCGGCATGTTTTTATCTCTCACTCTTGTTAACTTTTGCTTTTTCTAAAAACATTTCTCGCCTTTAATTTTGTTTAGCATTTTGAAATTGATATTTGAATGTTCAGACCCCAAGTTCAGACTTGATCATTTCGTTTTTCTTCTAATATGCTTTTGAATGCAACATCCTTAATTATTTTGGACTTTCCCAAATTTTTACGTGTTTTTTATATGTTTTCGCTGTACTTATTTCGCTCAAAAGGATACGTGGAGTTTTGGATTTTTTTAGAGGTTCAAAAATTGATTATTATTGAAAATTGATTGTTTGTTTGATTGATCTCTGCGTGGATGTTGTGCCATCCATCTTTCCGTCTCTATTTTCTACGGATTTTTAGCGGACCAAAAATAATCCTTTCTAAATGTTTTAATTTGTGACTACTCTGCGGTCGGCAAAACAAAGGAGATTGCAGACTAACATGGCTTCAATGATTGTCGTTGATGAACACCACAGGACTTTTCATAGTTGGAGAATCAGTTTTTTAAACCGATGCGGCCATTGCAAACATAGATCGGAATTGATAAATCCCGAATCAGATGTCATCCTAATGCATCCATTCGGAGCTCTATCTAGAAGTTTATCCTTCATCTTTTCACGGGGAACATGTAGACATAACGTTGCACTAAGCCAGCAAAAAACTGTAACCATTTGACCACATTTCAGAAATAATTTTACAATTACATTTTCGCCTCTTGAAATATAAGGACGCATAGAGACATAGAACTCCAGGTGAGGCTATAGAACATATCATTATAAGGATTACAAGGATTGTAAATAACACCCTGAAGTCGATATGAAACATAAATGTTGATGATTTTAATAAACTCAAATAAAATTTTTTAATTTTATTTTGGAAAATGAGCTGACAAAAAATAATGTTGCGAAACCGTGAGCATAATCCTACATTTTCCAAGCGCTTCCATAAAGTGCTCTAATCGATTCTACTAATTCAAGCTTCCGTTCGTTTCAGTTTTTCTTCTTCGATAAGTTTTCACGCTGTATAAATCTGCTCTTGAGTACATAGGCATCCTTTTTTCTCCAGGCCAGTTCAATAATAACTTAGCCTTATGATGTCGTTGACGGAGCAAGCGTACGCATTGTATTATATGTAAAAATGAATATCTCACCAATATCCGTTGAACTAAAAACTACTGAATGTGTCCTTAAACGTCTGAAAAGTTTCGATTAAACAACATCACTTTACTGCCTCACGAAATCCATTTGTGTGACTGTACAACGTTTTGGAAATTCCCAGAAATAAACAACAAACAGGTTCAACAGTGTTTTACAACTGTCCACAACGCCACGCAAAAATCAACTGATGAAATGTGCATGTTTGAACTAAATGGACGACTTTTCGATCATACAAAGATAACGGTACTCTTACAGAGCTCCTGGGTACACGTGCACTTAATCACATTGCGTATGTCTATTGAACAAGATTTTGTATTCTTATGATTTAACGTATCAAAGAGGCATAAGATAGAGAGAAGCCGTAAGCCAAAATTTCGTCCGCATTTCTCACACTATACGCATTGTACACTGCCCACCTCTAAGTTACTTGCCCAAAAATTAAAAAAAAAATCGAGTGGAACTGATAACGGATAATCCCTGAAAATATATCCTGAAAGATATCAAAGAAACATATGAGCTCTACAAAAAGAAGTCTGCTCTCAAAAGGAATGCCAGCTATGAGATTTTCATGCTATGATAACTAACAGCTGTTCTTATAAGCATGCCATGTAATAGAAGGACATATGAGTGAAATGCAACTCATATGTTTCATTCCAATGAAACACGTAGGAATGAGTTTAGAAAGGTAATACATATGAAGGCTCGGCAGAGAATCTTCTGGCTTGAAAGCCCTTGGCATATCGGTTATAACGGTATATGCTGCTGACTGTCAAATGGTCAGTCAAATCCCTCAAATAATTTTATCTGAAGCTATAGAAACAGCATAAGAACTTTTTCCGTGTTATTACTCTGTTTTGGTTCTTGTGCTATATTGACCAGCGGTATGAATTCTTACCGTAGGAGAGGTATGCAGTTGGAGTATTACTCTGACCAAAGAGAGTATCCTAGAGAGAGCTATAAGAGCACAGTCGTAAGATAGAATAGCCATCGCACTACACATCAACCTGTTTCAAAATCTCCCATTATAGAAACACTTCCTTTTCCTCGTTAACCTCTATGAAAGGATCCCTTCTCTAATCCCTATGAATGGATCCCTATAGGATTAGGACCATTTCTAAATATGACTAGAATATCATTAGCTATTTGCATGAAACATGAAATTCAGGTCAATCTGAATTACCTGTCTTCGGTAGCAGTTCCCATTTAGTAGTTCCAGCTCCCAGCTAAACTCATAAGATTTGCCCCTTGTTCAATACTATGTAGTTAGTTGATGAAATTTTTAATGGTATGCATGACGTAAGAGCTGTCATGCGTGTTATGGTTGATTTGGTTTTCCATTTTATTATAAATAGATTGAGACCTGAGCAACGGCTGATAACACGCCTCCATCCACACGTTGTACAGTGTGTAATAAAGAAACCATAGCAATTGTAGAGAGTAGAGGGGACCAAGTGATTCCATATGATATCTTGCTCAACAATTAAACCTATGCCCTTCTACTTTATGGAAGATTTGACGGGTACATATTGGCTTACAAAATCCAATGCAAGCAAGAATTGACGCCGAACAATCATTGTACACGGTGTAGATTCGGTGTATGGGCATAAGAACAAGTTGCTGCACATCACGAATTTCATCAGAAAATTTTGTTTAACGACAAAGATCATTTCTGGACAAATAGCAAAGTCAATAAGCAAAACAGCCACATTTGGAGTGATGAGCAACCACAGACGGTTATCCAAACACCGTTACATCCGGAGGAAGTTACTGTTTGTGTATGTATGTGTGTGATTTACGGGTCGGTGGAATCATTGGTCCATATGTCCTGAAAATGTTGCTGGGAACAACATTACAGTCACTAGTAAACGCTATAGAGCAATGATCAATACCTTTCTCGTTCCGGCATTAACTCGTAATGCAGGGGACTTGTGGTTTCAACTGAATGGCGCGAATCACCATACGGCTCGTGCAACTATTGACTTACTGAAAGAAGCATTTGAAAAGCATTTTGATGATTTCTTATTTTGGACCTGTAAACTCGCCTGCAAGATCTTGTGATTTAACACAGTTAGAGGTAAAGTACATCGTCACTCGGTACATCAAATCATTGGTCTACGCCCACAACCCTAGACGCTTGATGCACGGTCACATATCAAAGGAGCGAGATACAGCCCCAATTATTGGTTGGAGTAGTCAAAAATCATATTTGACTTAGCACAGCAAAGAATTTTATTTGCAATAAACCCAATCTTATGGTACTCGTAACATTTGCGTCTAAAGTATGAACCAACGCTGGTAGCCAATTTTATTTATCATGATTAACCTTTCGACCAAATAAACTCTCAAAAGCAGGAAGAACTTGGATGTATAGAGAAAGACTGATTTAAACAGTTGCTTCAAGTTCGGAACATTAAAAGTGATACTAACCATTGGTAGGAGTATGTCTTTAAACTGAAATGTAAAGAACTTCCTCCCTAGTCTGAAAACCTTCGATAGTTCAAACTGATCCTTTAAATATTCATTTTTCACGAAAGTTAAGATTAGAAATAAGTGATTAGAATTGCATATCGCAGGTGCTCTTTGTCATATTTTTAAGTCGTTCATTGACACTCAGTATAATCAACTCTGACTCTTCAGTTTCCCAGCTACCTAGCTTGGTCATTAGATATTTCACCCCAAATATTTATTATTCTGGTCAATGCGTTTGCCCTTTTTCTGTCTGTTTCCAATTCGCGTTCGATTTCCCTAGCAATTGATTAAGAAACCTCGTTTCACCTAGAGAGAGCATAAACTTATCGCTGGAGCTTCCGTGACATAAAGGAAATTTATGTAAGTCTCCAGTGATAAATGAATAACCAAATTAGGTAGAGTAGCATGATTACTAAAACCTTTCTCAAACATTTCTTTTTGCCACGCTCAGCTCCCACAGAAGCAATTCAAACCAAACAACCATCGACGAACACACCTATTCCGCGGCATACACCCCGCAAGGAAAAAAACGAACAGTAACACCAGAAAAGGCAAAACTTATGCAAGTTTACACATTCCCGGTTTTCCGCCTTCGCAACGAATATAATATCCTTGGGAAGAACGAAAAACCAGGCGAGGTGAAACGATCCACCGATTTTCAAAACATACCGCGAAAATGAGAATCGAGAATGAGAACATAACACTCGTCGTCTTTGGCGAAGTTTCTCTCTATGCTTGAGCCTTATTTCTGTGTTATCTTGTCAAGGGAAAATGAACTTTCAGCATAGTTGTGAATTAAATAGAAACGGTCTTCAGTTGAAATTCATAAATCATGTGATCCCAAAAAGAAAAGGAAAAATCCCCAACTGACCCACATAAATCATTCTCGGTAAATAGCATTTTTTCCGTTTCCCCGTATGTTAGCGGGGATATGTGTTGGTGTATTAGGCGCTACGGGTAGTAATATATCCCTTGTTCTCTGACCGTAACAAGAGAAACGAAACGAGCGGCCTCTTTCATATAGTGAGTGACTGGTTGAAATGTACTAAGTGGACGATAGGATTTCTCGAGGATATTACCAATCTATCCCCAAAAGGAGTAACGAAATGAAAATGCAAAGAGCATTAAAGAACAGACGAAAGAGAGAGTTTAAGTTGATCGGAATCTGCTTGGAGAGCGTTTCACGGTCCCGGTTACAATTAATGAAGGATCACATTTCGAATGTGAATACATGCTGGAGTGTGTGTGTTGTGTTTGTGTATGATAGCACCTTTTATCCGGAACATTTCAGGGATCGTCCTAAGAAAAATAATGTGATCCAATTTTATCTTAAGTGTACGGAAAAATAATATAAACAGCATTGGGTTGTATCGGAAAAGGTCAAAACCGAAATTACTTCAAAGCCGTTGAGAATTTTTCATAGTCGTTACGAAAAACGAGAAAGAGTATAATCAGAATGGATTGTTGAGCTGGAGAGATATTTATATACAAAGAGCAATTAAAATGGTGATCCTGGGAATGACTTTGTCGAAAGAAATATATGTGTGATGGGTGGCTGGCATTTTTATAGTGGTAGGGCTGATTACTCTTGGCGACCTTCACTTTCAAAAGGATATCAGCATGATGCCAAGGATTATTACACTTACCCTTTTCTCGCATTTTCGCCTTTTCAATTAAAACCGAACAAAAAGAAAAGCTTGGATTAAGCGTTGAGGACTTTGTGGAAAAAAATATCAACTTCTTCGTGATGAAAAGTTTGAAAACTCAATTATTTGGAATTCCCAACCGTTTTTGGGTATTGAATGCGACGCGGCACAAGAATGAGTATTTTCATATCAGACGGTTTTAATCAAGTCTTTCATTGATAGCATAAGAAGAGAAATTATTTGATTTTCATCGTGCCACCCATCATTTCGTCAGACTTAAGTCTGACGATAAAAGATTTTTCATCGCATTTAGAAGTTGTGGTATGGAAAATTTGTAAACTCAGTTTTTCGAGGTTATAATGCATAATAAATATATCAACAGCTAGCAGAACCTGACTTTAAGACGAATGACATTAAAAAGCATAAAAGATGCAATTTTTATGCATTACCAGAGTTTCGATAAGGATCTCAAATCGTAAGACGTCGATCATCAAAAAATTTCTTAAATTCTAAGAAATTTCAAAGTTTTTTTTATCACTTTCATCATCCTAAAGTATTCAGTTTTTACCATAAAGGAGGAAAACCTCTGGAAAAACCTATATGCAGGCAAACACTTGGTTTTGTAGACTCTGGTTCTAATCATAACATTATTTGGCCGCTATTTTTAGTAACATTCAGCTTTTGCAAAATATCCCCAAATTTATAAGAACCATTTAGGCTGCGGTTACTTCTTATTTGATACTCGAGAGATGATTTTGGTATGTGTAGTGTTTAACTGCTTCGACATTAGTATATTGTGAACAAGTTTAAAACAAATAGGAAGCATGCTGAACGAAATCATAAAAAAAGACTCTAACACGCCGTGATTTTGACGTTTGGCAATAATTCAGGGTTTTTAAAAAGATGGTAGATTCTAAATGCGCCGCTGTTGACAGATGGCAAACGTTGAAAGTCATGCGTAAGTGAATTTAGTCCTAAAGAAGTGACTCAGGAGTGAGCAGTGTACATGCTGTGTGGTTTTTACAGAACAAATAACCATTCTTACACTGTTGCTGTGCTGTTGATTCGCACAGGTAATATCAGAGGAATTGTAAGTCATGAATCTCGATGTTACCGGACCCACCTTCCATCGAAAATCTTTGGGACCTCGATGTTCCACATGCACATATGAAATACTAAGTCAATTCGAACTGCAGGGACCAATTGTGTTTGACGTTTAACGTATCATCAGAAGCATTTGCAGGGTGGGTGTGTTTTCAAAAAATTGGCGCTATTATTCTAATGAGTCATAATCTATCATAGACGCGATCTTTGAAAGAAAAATTCGAAAATTGCCGCCCTGAGGGGTATTGGAGGTCTCCCAAGAGTCAGGAGTTGGTTCTTAATAGTCGGTTTCCCTCTAGAGGACTCGCGTTAACACCAATACATCAAGCTCCTGGGCCTAGTTTAAATTGCGCAATAATAAGCAAAACACTGCTTTATAACATATATTAACGCTGCTGTTCTTTCTCTTCTCATCAACATCAACTTAAATAAATAGCGCACACTGCAGGTCTTAAAAAAATTATTTATGTTTAAGTATGAAAAAATGCAAGGGATTTTTAGTTTTCGTGGTTTAATACAATTTGTCATGATTCTTCGATGTAAAACGAATTACAAAGTAAAAATTTTTATTAAAAGTTTTAATATGCAACTTAATATTTATAGTTTTAATTATTTTCACAACTTTGCACAATTAATCCGCTGTACAGCATCTTGGCAGGAAAAGGATGGATCTTGTCAGGAAAAGGATGATAAATTTTTAACATTGAACGAGAATTTATGCCCATATCATACTAATGATCCTTTTTCTTTTTCTTGCAGGTACGTAAGAATTAAACTATGATTTGGAACAATGTGAGTATTATGTAGTTTCCTTCTGAAAGGATACATGCTTTTTAATTTTTGAGATGTTATTTGGTTATCGATTGAGGTAAGCACAAATGATTTGAAACTTTATCCCTCAGTTAGGAATCCTTGAGGTTTATTCCCCTATGGCTGACGCTACTTTTGCATAGTATTTCTGTGTTACGACACAGTGTTTTGAAGCTGTAAAGTTCTTCAACTAGATAAGAAACATTAGAACAATGTGCGTCTCTAAATATCCTGCAAAAACGTCACAGAAAGGATTCCCAGTGGAGATCATGTGAACAGTACAAGAATGAGAAAGCGTTTATACTGAAATACTCTGTGATCTTTGAATTTTAAGGTGAATTTACGTTTTGGTCTTGTGCTTCGTTGCCTGCTGTTATTATATGATATTTCTGTAATTTTCCGAACATAATAATTTAGGATGCTCAAAGATTATGTCAAAACGAGTGCTCGTCTATAAATTTATGGAATGTCTTTTGAAACACTGCGAAAAAATGAAGCAAATATAGAAAAATAGAAACAAATTAATTCTTACTCCTATCAGAGACAGGATTCTAACCACCATCCCCCTCCCCTCTCGCTCATTTTATAACTCTAGAGGTAACTCTAGTACTCACAGTCGGAGCACTATTTCACGGAAAAGAATGCTGAAAAATGTTCCATTTTATTGGACATAGAGGGCCTGAATTCTGTTGAAGTTCTTGCATAAATCTCCACTTGGACTTTCTTCACTGCCATTAATCCCTAATTTTGGTTGGCTTGTGCAATTATTTATGAGAGCAACAACGCCCTTCTGAAGTTGCTCTGTCATTGTGAGTTTAGCGAATCTAGTGTGTCAAACCTCTAATTTGACTTATTTGGTGAATCTTCAATTTGAATTCTCCGCCCAATTAATCTTGCTGATATTAAATGAAAAACAAAAACACGGAATGGTTGGCAGGAGAACTGACAATGGGTTTTATTCCGGCTTAATATAATTCCATTTTTAAAATTGATGCTCCAAGTCATCCATCTCTGCCGAGGGAATCGGTATATTCCGTCAGATATGCATGTAAAACCCCATATGAGCGAATGGGGCTTTGTTGGTGTTGTCTCGAAGGTGAGGATTAAATCTGATTGCTTCATTGGAAGTCACTACTAAATACTTTAGATTTGAGGAAGGACGACTGTTTGTTTCTCCTATTTTTAATGCTGCTTGCACTTTTGATTAAGAAGTTTTGCCCAAAAATACATGTAAGGAGTTTAGACTAAAGCTAATTAAGTCTTTTGTCTATTTATTTTTATATCCCATTTAACAACATTTTTTTGTAGGGTCGTTATTGCAATCTTCAGCTGACTTGCTTGCTTTTAAATTCTCTATTCATGTCAAATAAATAAATTTATTCTTTACAAATTAGATAATTTTGATGTTTTCTTTTAATGATGGAATCTGAATGTGTGTATATATTGTATATATATTGTGTATATATTCAACAATACTGGACCTGTGACAGAACCTTGCGGCACACCAGATACAAAAGTTTATTTCTGTGATTTTTTTTCCTTAACATAGACATAGAAGTTGCGCCAACAACGTCAACGTTTGTTTGCAAACGATGCTTTCATTATAATACAAAAATTCGCCAGTTCTATCCATTTTGATTAAGAAACATGAAGCAAAGAACCACAAAAACCCTTATATCTGACTACCCTGTTTAAGATATGCTTAGAAATGCACGATCTTGGATGGAAACCAATTAGATTGGAGGAACATAAACTCACATTATCTTTTACTGACTAGTTTGGTTGAAACATAAAATGCTATAAGCTAAAATGTTTCGGTGTCCTAGTACAACAAACAAAAGTGTCCTTTTAAAAAATCAACCAATTTTCCTTAAGCATCAATTAGAAACTTAAAAGTTGCTTTCGATGCCGGAATTTCTCTATCACTAATATATGCATCACTGGCATTATTGCAGTCATCAGTAAGATCTGTCAATAAAAACCTTCCGAAGTTGTCTGGTTTCAGAAGTAGGTGTCAGAAATTTGTAACTTTGCAAACACACCGTTCTCCAGCTTTTCAATTTTTGAGTGATTTTTGAATAATTTGACTAGAAAAGTTTGGTAATTTCATCCGCAGTTTGAATGCTTTTACACTCTACTAAGTTTTTACTTTACTTTTATCATTTTCTAAAAATAAAAAGTGAAAAAATTTCAGCAGCGTTACGTTTGGATAGAAAAAATTTCAGACACCTCTCAAAAGTAGAGTTTTCCGTTTTTCACAACTCCTTCCTAGAAGCACATCTTACTCAAATCAATTTAAAGCGTTGCTCTCATTACTTAACTCAGAATGCGTTTTCAATTTTAAATACATAGCTTCTAAAATGGAAGATAAAGTCTTATTTCTCAATCTGTTCATTTAAGGCAATAGGTTTCTTGTCTATTTGGGACCCTAGAACTCGATTTCGAGCTCACTTGGATCGATCTATAAGTAGCTTCGTAGACTTCAAAGGATCTTCCCTTACAATTCTTCCACGCAGTGTTATATTTAGACCTCAAAAGGAATTGCGGTGTCTGGACTGATTTCTGTTTTTGTTTGCTTGTCATCAGAAACAATGTATCATTTTCATCAAAATGCTTGTTTCAACCTTCTTCAACCATAATTCATTAGACGCCTACGTACCCTTTTACTTATTTATCGTATATCCTTTCATGTTTCATTGTATTTTCATGTCAGATAATGGTCTTTTTTGTCTGTTTTTTTTTTTCGAAAAAAATATATACTTGAAGTTTAAAATTCCACGAAGCTGCAACAAAAAAAAATGTCTAAGGATGATAAACAATATATTCAAACTGCTCCTGTCATCAGGGCCGCCTGCGAAAGATTCTCCCAACTCCTCAAAATAAATTCCATGGAATAGGGAGTAGATACGTGTGCGTCGACACACCTGTCTTTGGTTAGGACAAAATATTGTTTGCCTTAGTATTTGCTCTAGTTATATTTATCCACACGATGTCGTTCAGATGGATCTCAACGATTTTCAACCGGAATTAAGAGCTTTTAAATGTCTACCACTACTTGAGCTGCTACTGCAGATACTCCTTCCGTTCTTCTTCATGGATATTTTACAGTACGTAGATAAGAACAACCATGCAAAAAGTGAAACAAGTGAAAGAATCGCCTTAAGAATTAATATATGACTGTACAGGATAACTGCTAACGTACATACATCAAAGGAAGACGACGACGACAACGTGACGTAGTGTTAATAAAATTGAGTATCATAAACAAAAGCCAACATCGTTTTGAACGGTTTGCGCGGATAATCAACTTTGGCAAAGAAGAAATTTAGCGATATAAAATTCCGATTAACGGCTCTTGAGGGCAACATTAATGTCCTGAATCACGTGACAATTATGATAAATCTGCAATTAGTTGGGGTCGATTTTATCTCGTATTCAGCAATAAATAAAATATAATTGACTTGGCAAAGTTCTTGGGAATGATGTAAAAGTTTTCCTACTGAGATTTATTGGTTAGACGGAATGTGCTTAAAATTAAGTCAAGAAACTGCCACTGGATATTTAGGTTTTGCGTTTTTAGTTTCGGCTAGATTTTGGTTTTATAATTGAGCTTTGACTTTTGGGAGCCCTGTGACGTCCTTAATTGTCTACGGTTTATATCAGATAAATTGATGAAACTTTATTTTAACAAAACTACTTAGAATGTAAATTTCATTTTCTTCCTGCAAAATCAAATAGAAAAGCCAATGAGAGTAACCTTCTATTTTTCTTGAATTTACTTCCTTGTGACGTATTCACCAGCCAAGTTGTTCAGAAAAGTAAATCCATTATTTTTTGTTTACAGTAAATTTAACAGATCCGTGTCAAAAGTTTTTCGAACGAAAAAAAAACGAATAGTCTGTTCTTCGTCGCCGGATTCATTCGCAGTTATAAAAGGTATGACATATTTTTTTATTGTTGGCAGCTGAAAGCTTTTTACGCCCCGAGTGTCGGACTCCCGGAGTGGAAACCGGAGTACCGACTAAACACCTCCCCTGTGACACCGAGAACCTGGCCTGGAACTGTTTATCACATTGCTTCGGACTAGGCCTCATTAACCATCGCCTAGTGGCACCTTCTGGTTAACGATAAACCCTCTTTCAGTACAGATGGATGGGAAGGAAGAGGGTTGCCGCCAGAGAAATCTCCCTTCCGCCTGCGCCGTCAAAGCGATCCATGATACCCTTCTACATAAGAAGAACTATCGTACGTCATGCGACACACAGTTCCAATTGTCTTTTGACTTCATCATCTTCCCCGTTACGTTTTCTGGAGAGAGTTCGCCTATTTTCTCCTCGGAGAAAATCTCTTTCGGTCCTGAAGGCGTACTGCTGAGTAGATAGATCCCCAGCAACTCGGATACCCTCCCCAAGTCTCTCTATGATGAGCCTCTCGAGCACTTTCCCAGCGGCGTTCAACATACATAAGGGCCGATATGACGGTGGTTGCTCCGGGTTCCCCTTCTCCTTGCTGGTCAGCCCGAGCCTCATCACTTTCCAGCGATTTGGGAACACGCCTTGCTGCAGGCAGGCGTTGAATGTGCTGAGCAAAATTACACGATGACAGGTGTTGTTTAAAAATCAAGCATTAAAACTTAAATTTTCTTTTCATTTCTCGTTGGCATTCTGTTCATTGCGCAATTTTTGCCAACTCAAAAATTCGAAGTTCGATAAATATGCAATTTCACTCGTGGGAAAAATTTCGCTGCTAAATCCTAGGATTTCAATATCTAAAATCCGGTTGTGTTTATCGCAGTTTGGTTATCATTCCGCGAAACTGTGTCATTTTAATGAATCAACTGCGTTGAACGGCAAATAATCTTTTGAATAATTCACAAATCAATCATCGAAGCCTTTAAATCTTTATGATTCGTAATAAATCTCTAGCTTCAGATTAAAACCCACATAAAAGTTGTAATTCGAATAGAAACTTTTTCTCAAGAAAGACACCTTTACTACTGAAACCAAATGGACCGCTACAAAATTTACATTCAATGTAATCTACATATCAACACTTCATCGGTGGATAGTAGAAAGGCACGCAGTAACACTCACGAATAAATTATTTCAATGAATCAGTTGATTGAAAAATTGAATTACTCATTCAATTCATGCTTTTCGCCAAGTTGCACCATCAATTGTACACTGTACTTACACATACGATCACAATCAATGTCCTTCGTGTGAGGTTCATACCCTAAACATTTGAGAATTTCAATAAAGAATTAATTTTCACTTTGTTGTTTTTTATTTTTGTTGTGAGCCATATTAATTTTCGTATTGACACTATTAAAACTTCTTGCACATATTGCACATATCCTGCATAAAATCCCAACTTCCATGACTCGTTGTCACGTTTCGAAGACCCGGAGCATATGATAATTATGATGAGGACAAAGATGATATTAATGGTGATGTTGGTTTGGTTGGTTTTCGGGTGTGATACGATGCTTGGTGATGATGAATTGAAGGAATGAGTCAAAATCATTCAGACCATTCGCTGACACACGACTCCATTAATATGCAAATCACATAAACATGCCCCAAGACATATCTGATCTTTAGATTCATTTTATTTTGGAATTTAATCGTTTTATGACTTTATTGTCCAATATTACAAATGACAAATGTATTTCCTGTCCTGTCCGATTGATTTTGATTAGTCTAGTGATTTATTTGAATAGTCATTGTGGTTTCGTGGTAAATTTTTTAATTGCTATTGAAGGAAAGTTACCATTGCATGATTGGTCATCAGTCTTGTGTGGTAATATTTTATTATTACAATCTTTTCTGGGTAAACTTGGTTGCTTTTATCTGTAATATCTTATTTTCACACTACGCACAATCTTTAATACTGATTCTACCGCAAAAACATGTCAATCATGCCTTGAAAAATCGGTCCTTCATTTGTCTATACATGGCTTTTCAGTGAAAAGTTGGCTCTTCAAAATTTTCGACAGGGCTAAGCTCTACATTTTCATGAACCTAGAATATCTCGACGTTTAAAAATGGGGTTGTTTATTTTTGGTAGACACCTATCATATAGAGGTCTTTGATCACGTTTTTTCAAAAAAAGAAAAAAAAAACAGTTTGATGACATCGTATCACACCACGATCGCCCTTGGGAAACGAATTCCAGTTCTGTATTCAAAATTGACAGAAAAATCCTCGGGGAGTGAGTCAGAAATTTGTCACCTCGGTTCCTATTGACGATTTGGATTTGGAAGATGGAAGCATTTGACCACGCAAGGCCAGTTTCAAGATTGTGGATGACAGCTTTTGCGATCTCCATATAATGTCAGAATTAAGGAGTTGCCCATTTTTTGTTACGGTCAAATCTGAGCAAAGTTGGCAATCAGGGTAAAGTTTTCAGCACTTTAAGAGCTCTGTCCGGTATTTACTTGTCAACTATTCATAATCAAGTTTTTTAATTATGTCTTAGTTTCTTACATACCAAGAATAGTCGAATGATTTTAGAAGTAACTGCTCGATGCGAAGCTCTGACACGATTGAAACGCTATTTTGTTGGTTCTCATTGTCTGACAGAAACCGTGCTGCCCTCGAGTAGCGTTGGTCGTTAAATTCAGATTTTTGGATTCTACTAAAGGAAGTAGGGTAGTAAGGTTTTCAGAAAATGGTCTACGTTTAACTCCTAGTTGCTCTATTCAAGAAAGTCTGTTGACTAACGACCGTCCAATGTGCTTAACAATCCTTTTCGTTTTATGTATTTCTGGAACATTCTAAGGATTTTTGGGCTATCGTCTATCTGTGAAGGGATGAAAACCGTTTGTGTTTTATCTATGTTGATTTATATCTTCCATTTCAAAAACATATTTATGAATTGTTGCAGCTTTTATGCGATAACTTTGTCTGCAATGTGAAAACTTGTCTATTGACAGGTATCATCATCATGTATAGATAATTTGACGATTGTGGGTATTTGTGGAAAATCCATCAAACATTGGAGGATAAAGTCTGGGGGATTGTATTGATCCTTGTGGCATGCCAGTATAGCGCAAGTTCAACAGATATTTGTCAAAGTTCTGCCTTGGAAAAATGATTGTATCCTTTTTATAGTAACAAGGGGTAAGCAGAGTGCATGGATTTCGTATAAAATTATCGTATGCCAGATTCTATAGAATGACTTTGTGACGTAGGACATAACAAGGCCGTTGGATTTCGTTTCGTTGAGATTATTACGTACGTGACGCTCCGATTTTGTCAGCTGTTGCTCTAAGGAGGACTAGGGCACATGATCATTCCTCAGGGACAATTTTGTTTTCAAATGACTTCAGACAATCTTTGAAGTGCCCTTTCCAAAATTTTTCCTCTTTCCAAAAGAAAAAGGCTTATACGCCGACTATTTCGGAGGAATGCGTTGCTTTTTCCCAGTCTTGGCAGAACAGATGGAGAAAAGAGTTGGTTACGACTATCATTTTTTGTATGAAGTTGTCGAGAAGTTTGTGTAGGGTCATATTTGTGAGCGTGATACTAATGTCTTCATTGTTTGTATAAATTGTTTCGTTTAATGCAACTCCAATAACTTCAAACCATCCCCCATAGAAATTTGTGATCGCAGTATCCACACACTGGTCAATTCCTTCTCATTATCATTGACCTCCGCTAAGGAAGAATTCTCGTGAAATTGCTTCTCGAGTGAATTGCAAAACCCTCTGCCTTCACAACAT
The DNA here is from genome assembly GCA_954870665.1 of Stratiomys singularior. Lineage (NCBI taxonomy): Eukaryota > Metazoa > Arthropoda > Insecta > Diptera > Stratiomyidae > Stratiomys > Stratiomys singularior. The sequence continues at coordinate 109,219,728 of OX940880.1, read as the reverse complement.
TTCCGAACTTTTTATGCCGTTTATTGTGTGGATTAAACGGATTCAATTCCTGTTTTTGCTACGAAAATATTTGTTCATTCTCCAGAATCAGTCTTCTCTCGATTCAAGACTTTGTGGAAAATTCTCTTAATGCTCGTTGCGGAAAATGTTGATCTTCTCACCAACTAAGTTTATGAGCCGGTTGGTTAGCCTTTAAATGGTAGGATCACCTGCATTTCTAGCTCGTCTCTGGGCTTGATATCTTCTCCGTATTAGATTTTTAATTTGGGAATTTATAGGGTTTTGTCTTCCTTTGGCGCAGTTATGATTGTGTTGTTCTCTTTAGCTTTGATGATTTTGCTCTAGATTTCTCCGACTTCTGTCTCATTATTGCTTGCCTTATTAGGGTTTTGTGTAATATTTTGAGTTCATGTTTGAAGCTTTCTCATTTTGTTTTTCACTTTACTTTTAGAAGAAAATCTATCTAGATATATTCTACTGTATGAAAGGAGGACCTGCTTGCGACCAAAAAGCAGGACGACGAGGAAGTATAGTCTGATGTTGTGGTTGAGAACGTAATATATTCTTTGAACTACTCTGTGCCTGTATCTGGGATAATTGGGAATATGCAGGCCTCCTTGTATAATAGGTTGAGATCAATCTCAGTTCTATTGGTTCGCACAGCTCTCCAATCGCGATGATGTCCACAGGAGCTGTGGTATTAAATTGAAAAATTCCGTGAAAAATCAGCTACCGTTGCTTGGAAGGATCAGATTCGATCCATTAGTAATTCATTTTCCAAGACAACTTATTATACATTATTTCGATTGTTGTACATATTTACTTATCCCCATCAATCAACCTGAAAAAAACTAAATGCTAGCAACACTTTTGATTACCTGTCTGTACGAAAACCATCTTTTCAACCATGCTGTTGTTCTATTTTCTATAATTTCTCAGACATTAACTTTAAATGCGTATGAAACCCATATCGACCAAATTTTCTCATGAATAGCTATTTAGGCCACTCAAAGGAGCATTATGAAAGTTTCCAATTAGTATATTGCACCCAACAGACAACCATGTGTAAACATGGCTGCAGTATATCCTTCTCCGACAAAATCCACATGATAGTCATGTAAGGAAAGAGCACAACCTATTTGTTTTTAAGTTTATTCTCTTTTCGTATGTTCCTTGAGAACACATGTTGAAGCATATGTTGGTTTTGATGTTGGTGTGTAATATGTGTTGCGATCATTCAAGAGCTTACGATAGATGCAAAGTTAACATGACAAAAGAGCACTTTGCCGGTCTTACATTATGTTTCGAAGGATAATAACAGCAGCAGCAGTAGCAATAGCAGCATCAGTCATCATCTTTTCATCCATTATAAATTCTGCACTGTTATGCTTTATCTTTAGTTTTATATACACGTTCTTTGCACTTTAGTGTAGGGCCTGTGTAAGTATTTACAAGTATGTCAACATTGACTTTCATAACCAGCTTTTGGAATGAATAAGCAGATATGGTTTTCTGCTTCTTTCCGCTGCTAACTTTTATGAATGTGTCCTGCCAGCGTAAAGGCTATCTTTAGATTGTGTAGGACAAAATTGCAAGAGTGTATCGCGAACGTGTGCTTCTTACTCTGTTTTACGTATCCGTGCCGTCCTGTCTGGGCAATCAGAATTACAAATTAATGAAGTTTTTAATTTTTCTACCTCAAGTATGTCAATATCATAGAGACGAGGCTGCGTATTCAAACTAGACAAAGACATTGAATTGATTTTGCATAATTCATGGAAATGTCCTCATGAAAATTCCTATTCAATTGAACTTTACAAGATTATCAGAGATATCTTGTCCAGCATGCTGAAGTGTACTCAATTCCATCCCAGATATGAACATTGCTGCTGGCTAACTTCAAAATCAAAGCATAAAGGAACGTGGAGGCAGACGCTACAAGAAAAATTATTCCTATTCACACGTACATAATAAGTACAAAAGAATAATGAGGACGATTAATTTTCCCCATTGAGACTGAAGGAAATGTAGCCGTTATCAAAGACGTTCTCATTAAGTTGGGCAATTTTTCATCGAATACCAACAAACTGGGACTCATAGCTCCCTACACACTTTTTCTTTATTCCTTGGTCAATATATTTGCCTGGATTCAAGTTCCTGTAGCCTATAATTTGTTTAATCCTGCCTGGTTAGTTAATGAAAAAATAAATAGCTTATACAATTGAATTAAGTATGTGAACGACTCTAACGTCAACTCCCAGAGTGCAACTATCGTTGCATGACCTTTTTTCGGACTGGTTAATGGCTGAAATAATAATTATTCAGAAAAAATGTCGAGCAAGTGCGTGTTGAAAGTTAATAAACTTGCATACAGGAAGAGAATTCCGCATGTTGCTCGCTAACATAGCCAGCAGCCTTTTAAATGAGGTCCTTACGTCAAGCGAACATTTAAGATTAAACTGCTGACAAGTTTATTTTTAAAATTACTATAAAAGTTCAGCACGCGAATACGGCCAGATACATTTAATAATAACGATTATTTTTTGTTGAGAAACGTCAGTTGAAAATGTAAACGTAGAGTTTTGAACTGTGATATATCCGGATGGGGAAGGGCTATTTTAAAGGAATGGTTTAATTGATGGTTGATAGTTTAAGTTGGTTGATGCAGTTATTAGTGATTTACTGATGCCGATATTGTTAAACATATGTTAGGAAAGATTTTTTTTTCATTTATGGAACGTACCGGATCTTGGCCTGATGGTTTGTTTTTCCAGTGTTTTCAATTAGGGCGATATGTGTCCAATTTAATCAAATCCTTTTTAATGGTAAAGAAAAACGCATTCGGTATTAACTTATATTTTTTGAGATTGTAGGGGAACTACAGCAAGAAGATGTCCGTAACTTTTAGAGCGTAGTAAAACGGATATTTTTGATTATTTTGAATTTAGTTTATTATTTCTCTTTTATCCTCTGTTTTTATAAATGAGGACCTTGTGACTTGGAAAAGACTTTTGACAGATATGTCAAAACTACCTCTTTTTCTACAATGCTCATCAAAGTAAAATATCAGGGCTGAAAGCTGAGGCTCAGCTTCAAACGCAGATTGTTAAATGACAGCAGGCGTGTGACAAACCAGCGGTTTACCAAAAGTTTCTTTGTCAGAATTTTCAACTGCAAAACTGAAGTTGCCACCAAGATAATTTCAGTGACAACTGAAATGTCACTTGTTGCAAATGGTCTGTTTGATACTGCAGCTCCGTTTTTAGTCGTATCGGTTTCTGGCAGTCCCTCAATAACCTGATGTATGCTAAGTGAGTGACGTGAAGTCAATTAATTAATGTTGTCAATGGTTTGTGCATGTGAGCTGTGGCATTCTAACCACAGCACAGGCCGATTAAGTGATGCTCGACTAAATTGACTAATTAAGCTGTGGGCGCATCCTCCGTCTTGGCCACACTATTATTGGAGGCATATAATGGCATGTATATATATATATATATTTAATATAGTTCATCCCCTTCATTATCACGAAATGTCTTTTTTTGGCAAGAGAATCTTCATGGGCTACATGAGCTTCTTTGGCTATTCTCTCAAAGCTCGGTTGTGGCGTGGAATATATTTTCTCGGCTAATTTATACCCCATTTCACCTTTAACTACAACATTTACCGCATTATTCATACTTTCTTCACGCCAATTTCATCTCTCCGTCTATCTTTTATAATTTTTCGACATTTTCAAACAAGAATGAGCAAGTTCAAAGAATCATAGTGTCTCAAAGAAATAATTTGAATTTACTTGGAGGTGCAAGACTTGACCGTGTTTTTGGCGATAGGGCACACACGCGTGGACTCAAAAGCTAATTAAAACTGACAGACAGCTATCGTGTTGTCAGGTACACGGGTATCTACTGCATCATTTCGTGATTGAACGATTGTTTTTGGTTTTTCGTTCGGCCGACGACATCTGGTACCCCAACATGTCCGATAGAACGTCTTTCTCCTATATATGATAGTTAAACTTGAAGCTAAGATCAATCGAAGTTAATAGTAAACATGTTGGAAAGGAAAGGAGTTTTACAAATATCAAATTACTTCGCGAAAGCTGTGATCTTTGTGGTTATTTCAAAAATCGAACAAGTCCAGGGCTTTGTAACTTCAGTTTTGAATACGAGCAGCAGGACACTGTGTTTTCCGCAGCTTGATTATCTTAGATACCACTTACTCGTCAAATAATAAGTGTAACTCAATATTGTATTTGGTTCACGATTGGTGTCAATCTCGCTTTGTTGCAATGATTCTTCTGAATACCTAAAAAGAGAGTGAGATATCTCAAAAAAAGCCCAATCGTTCTTTCTTTTGAAAGAGCTTACGACCAGATAATTCTATAATGTTTGATGATTTTATAAGGTTTCATGCTTCCCACCCATAATATAGCATAAACTGCGTGATACAGTTGTATAGATGGAGATTCGTTTTTCTATGTAGATTTTGAAGTTTCCAGGACCGAATAAGACGCATTATACGTGCGCGGGATTCTTTTATATGTTCTGTTTCTCGCCGATTGTGTCCTTAGGTCCACAAAATTGTCCGCATTAATGAAAACGCTGCACACGTTGGTCTGGATCTTCGTTCGTATGCAGACCAACTTCGTTTGCTCATAATTCTTCGTTCATAAAAATGTTCACTGATTTATTGTGACACTATATGCACACGTTACTGTTCATTAACTCACTTATAAGGAAGTTTATGCCGTACACGTGAATTAGAGTTTATAAAAACATTCCTTAAAAAAATCCTTTTGAAGCGTTTCCTAGACCTTTTGACTTCTTGTTCAGATCATTTTTTGTACCATCTTAATATTCGTGAACATATTTTAAGTTCAATAACAGTCGAAAATTTCAACCTACATAAATCCTAGCCACTCTGTATCCTGTTCGCTACAAAATGTTTTTCAGAATATGAACCAATCGTTGTTGTCCACAATTTCCAAAAAGGTTTTATGCGTCACGTAATTATTTGAACCATGACTTTCTATCTTGAATTTTAGCCATGTTTACAGTGTACTTAACAGATTTAGGGGAAAATGTGTTTCGAGGAAAAGGAAGCGACTAATGCTTGCATAATGCCCAATAATAAAGTTAGCGCATTATATTTAAAAACAAAGGAGTTTTGAACGAAAAACTTTTTCACACAATTATTTATGCCGTTGAAACTAACTCCAAAATCATTTCTACCTGATGGTAACACTGTTTTTTTCAGAAAAGTTGAGACAACCGTTACATATTTCGTCTTGAAACAGTTTGTTATTAATCTCTCAATCGTTTTGTCGAGTTCTGAAGTACTTAAATGACACGAATAAATATTGTGTGAAAATACTGAAGGATAAAGTGAATATCATTACTAAATACAGATGCGGGGTTATTCTGACTAATAAAGCATAAGAACAGACATTATACATCTCCAGATCTTCCTTAAAAATACTCAATCATCAAAAATCAGTGTTAAAGAAGCAAAGGACGTTCAGGATACTCGCATCGGTTATTTTCTTTCATCGGTCACCTTTTCGTATTGATTTTTTTTTTCAAGTGATTAAAAGTTACATTGCAGTTATAAATGGACAAATATGGCTTGACACCTTTCTCATAAGGAGTCTGAAGAAAGGTGAAGAAAGTCATAGTCAAGTATAAAAATTAGCATTTCAAAACTTTGAAAATACTTCTCCAGCATAAACCCGTGAAAAATGAAAGAGTTTGTGTGAACGCTTCTTATTAGATGAAAATATCTGTTATAACCATGCAATACCTTGTAACTAGTCCTTCTTTCATGTTTTCAAGCACCAAACTCAACTGAATTTCTTTCGATTTAAAGAACCGCTCGTAAATTCTAACAACTAACGTAAACATTATCGTTAAAAAGCAAAACAACACCAAACACTTCAGTATTCTTCTGCCCTATTACCATGAGTAAAAGAAAAATTAACAACGAAGAAATTTACAAAATAAGATAGCTGCTCATTCTAATTTCTCCTAAACTCAAAGTATTTAGTCTCCCCACTCCTTCGAACAAATTGTCCTTCGAAATGGTTTGTTGAAGGAATATATATTGCTCACCGTAAATGTCTGCAAGCGTGTCTATACGCAAATGTTAACTTTCAAGGGTGGTTCGTTCATTAGGGATCACCATCATCATCGCTATCATCCCCGTAATCAAGTTATGCACGAAGTTAAAGATGTGTTCTTGGTACTTTCATTCGGTCCAGCATTTTTTTACTAGCATCACGAATACTTTGCCAATGTTAGCCTTTACATGGGTATACTTTCGTCCTTGTAGGACCTTTGCTTATTGGCGAGTGAGGGTAGGCAGTCCACAGCTAAATGGTATTTGAAGACCAGGGAATACGTTGGGATCCTTTGAACAGCGAAAAATACAGGAGCTGTTAATTCCGTGTGGAAAAGCTACCAAAAACTCAACGTTCTCTATGTTGTCAACGCGAGTGTCGTCAGACTCATAATATACGTGAACAATTTACAGTGTGCTGGGCTAAGAATGACAAACCTTAAGTTCGGAATACAAACATCTTGAGGATAAATTTCTAAGGATTTATTGTCGGTGGATGCTCGTTGTAAAAGGAGTAAGAGTTGATCGTTTCGTTCCACTTTGTTGCATAGCTAATAAATTTATGCAAAACAAGGTTAGAAAATTTCCCAAAGCTCTCTTTCCTTTGGCAAAGGATTCGGCGCAAGTATCGACTCAATACAATAATTAAACCATGAATAGACTCAGTCAAATTATCAACTCCTCTCATCCTGGATTACACATCAGACTGTCTAGTGTAATGCTACTCGTGCAATGTGATTGTGACACTAGTAATGATGATGATGATGATGAGCGTATAAAAGGAACGAGAGCAATAGCCAGGAGCAAAGATTGTGTAAAACGAAAATGAAACTGAGTCCTTGGGCCAAAAAATATATGTGTCCATAGAAATGTTCGTCTGTACTGTACAGTATACGTAGGTAAACGAAATGATCATCACATCCTCTCCTTTTTTCCCTCTCCCTTCCGTACCTCCCTTACACCCTCCCTCTCTTTCTCTTTCTCGCCCTTTTTCATGACTCGCATTCGTTTCTCCATTTCTCTTATTCTTAATATACCAACTAGGAATTTTGCACGAGAAAAGAAACAAATTTCTTTTCATTTTAAAAGCAATCTCATTCAAATTAAATTTTTGTCATTATTTTTATTCACACCATTTTCTTTTCTCACGACGAAAAAACAAGAAGGCAAAAGTAATATGTATCTAAACTTACATATACATACATATATATCATTGTATATATATGCATTTACATATATATAACTGTACATAAGCTTGCCTCAAGCGTATTTGTATAAAACGTAATAGTGCACTTTTTTCTTTGGAGCGGCGAAGAAACGGAGCCCAAGTAAATTTGAAAGAGCACGGAAAATGGGAAAAAATGAATTGAATAGAAAAAATAAAGCAAGGAAAACTGTTTGTGACGGAGCTGGTTCAGTGGGGAAGAAAATTTATTTGTTATTCCTTAATGGAGCGAAAATCCTGTTTACATTGACATGATTTTCATTCCAGTCTTAAGATTCAAGTCATTTAATGTTAAAAAGATGTATTCTTCGTTTAGTGAAAATACTTGATGACATAATCTCAGGTACAAACAAATAGGAAAAAATAAAATAACGAACAGCAGTGCAGGCTTTTGAGTATGATCTCGAGTTGAGGACAAATATTTTCTACAATTTGATGCCATAGTAACATGATTGCGGACACAACACTTATACCAGGGTCACACACCAGGTCAAAGAACTTCCAGATAAAGATATTTTTATCCCAAATCAAGAGATGTTGTGTTCTTTTTGAACTATGATCCTTCGAAAGACTTTTCGATCAAATTTGTAAGCTCTGAATTATTAGCAATCTAAATGATTCATAAATTAATTTTGCAATTCAAATTAATGCGAAAATCTTTATTTCAACTACGGCCAGGTCAAATCAGACAGGACAAGTTCTAATCCTGTTGCAATCAACTTGACCAATCTAAAGCCACCAGACGAGGGCGTGTTTTTAAGTTCGCGGATTGGAGGGCTAGGTCATCAGTAAATGCAATAAATGGGGTGATAATGCTTTCCGGAACTCACTATTAGTATGAATAGCTAGTTTTATCTTAATCGGGACAGTTATCCTTGTACTATCTTCGATCAAAATTTCAACCTGCAAAAAAATGTGAATCATGGGAAAAATAGAGTACCGTGCCGTCATTGAGTTCCTCACCATGCAAGGAAAGTCAGTGAAAACCAATCGGAAAGAAGTGGTATCCGTTTATGAAACTCTCGTCCGAGTAAATGCATGGTTTAAAATGTATCCATGTCCCTTATATCAAGGCAGAGAACACCGACCGGAGGAAGTCCGATCGAAGTGACGACTGTGGAAATTATTCAAAAAGTCGAAAAATTAATATCGAAAGATGCTAGACTAAAGGAAAAACTGTTTGCAGAACGTTTGCAGTATCTGATACGATAATTTTTCGAATTCCTCACGTTCATTTTGGCATGACAAAGATCAGCGGTAGATGCTTGCCGCGAATGCTCCCGCCGTTTCAGACAGAACTCTAAGTGCAGTTTTCCCGCGCGTTTTCGGACCTCTTTAGTCAAGACTATTATATTACTGCGGACATAACTTGGGCTCATAATTATGAACTAGTGTCCAAACAGGACTCCCTGCAGTGGCGTGAAGAAGGAACATCGTCACCCGAGAAATCTCACACTCAGCTTTAACGTGTCACATTTGACTGGCAAAATGATTGTAACAGTCTTTCGGAACTCATTAGCGCTCCTGTTCGTAGAATACAAAGATAAAGGGGTCTCCTTAACCGAAGGATTATACTCTTCAACTCTTTCTGTCCAAAATTAAAAATAAGGCGTAGAAATAATTTTTTTTATGCTTGAGTTAAAAATTACAACATACTTTTTGATAATTTTTCGTGCAAATGTCTGGTAGTGTTTCTGTAAGAGTTTTAAAAATTTGAAACTACCATGGGAAAACAATAAGAACACTTATTTGTTTCAGTTTGAAAATGGTTTATTTGATTTTTCCAAATTAATTTTTATTTACATTGAGGATAAACTCTACCCTAGAGGTCTTAAAGATTCTGAGTTGATGTGGAAATCGTAGAAGTAGTCTTGTGGTGAAGTGACACATTCTGATTTTGACAGTTGATTCATATGATACTTGAGAAGCTTTTCCGGCCCTTACAGTTAAAATATCGTTGTTTTTTCACTGTATGTTTTGGAAGGAATAAGTGCGTAAAATCTCCACTGGCGGGTTAAAAACTATTGGACTTTCGACCCGCGACTGATTATGCCAATGGATGATGTAGGGCTATGAAAGGGCCGGCTACTTGTTGAAGAAAAGGCAAATTTTCGCCCATAATTAAAACATATGCTGCTTTCGAACTAAATTGAACATGCATTTTAACATTTTTCTATATACATTTCATTCGTTGCAGTGTTGAAGATATATATTATTATATCTAACTTATATTAAAACTGATATATTTAGGTCCGATAGGCAGCGGCGAGAATGACAATTAGATCAACACTTCCCATATGCATATTGTACATCGAAAATACATTTGGGGGGGTTATACCCACTATATTTTTGTCCTTAGCTGAAAAACGATCAACTTTGCATTCTTCTTGGATTATTGCTATTTAATGGCTCCAAAATTGCTACACTTTTCTTCTCTGTAATAGGAAGAACCTCTTCCTCTGTTCCTCAAAAACTGATCGGATTCAAGAACGAATCCTTGTAAACGGTTAGGACAAACGCTACCAACTGTAACAATTCCATCTTCCTTTACTCTGCAAGTTAAATTGTAGGAACTGGACCAATTATCTGTATACTTCTAATAATTTCTAGGCTTTGGGCCGGCCTCACAAAATGCAGGTATACACTAAATCGAAGACTTGAAATGCCTTGAATAGAGTCTATTTTGGTATACATTTTGAAATCATACAGTATGCCTAATATAGGGCATGTAGCAAACGACTTTATGCCCCTCTAATGAAGCTTGTTTTTGATGGACTATATTCGGATGTCTTTACTCTTACAGGCAAGCAAGACTCCGTCCATTGTCTGAAGCCTGAAGAGCGCAGCGTTGTGCTCTTCAGGCCTCAATATTAAAAATGTTTCCCTTAAAGCTTCGATCAAAAGACGTACCTTAATAAGCTTGTCATAGTCTAATATGGCTACCATGAGAAAGAAAGGCACCTGCACAAGCTGGACTTCGATATGTCAGATCACCTAATCTCCTCTCAAAACATTTTATTTGTAGGAAATCTTTCGAATTTGAGAGAAAAACGTACATAGATACATATTTTATCAATAATTTTGGAAAAGAGGCATAGTTAGGCTTTCTGAGAGGTGGGAGAAGGTTTTATAACATAGTAAATCAATCTTTGAGACGACAATTATTGCGAATACATTTCGTATCAAAATGGGATGAGACTACTAACATTTCTTATTACTTCTGAAAACTCTTCATTGACTGACGGAATATTAATGGACCATCATATCCGACTTTTTTGTCCATGAGTTGTTGATGTGACAAAATACTGCGAGCGATTAATTTCCACGATGATTGTTTACTATGGCTGTCCACCGAACTTAGTGGTTCGGAGCATTTTCTTTCCATGAAATAAGCTAATTGCAGTCAATGACTTTTCAATTTATCCTAAGCTAAGTTCATTCCCGCGTCAAATAAAGACTTAGGAGTATGACGTACGATCATATAACTGCCTTGAATACATTGCGAACAGTATTATTTCCACATCTTGAATCATTCCGCTATAGTTTATCTGAGTAGTCTATACTCCGCCCTTTAAAAGCTTTATGAAACTTTAAGTTGGCAACACTTTTCAAATCTACATATAGTGTGACAGCTGTCATGCGTTTTATGGTTAGTGTGGTTTACTATTTTATCATAAATAGATTGACGTCTGAGCAACGCTTACAAATTGCGTGAACAATCACCATCCACGGTTTATATTTGATGTTCGGGCACAAGAACAAATTGTTGCAATTTTGTATAGAGATAATGCTCATACCTAGTTAAATTGCTAGATTAATAATCTGCCGCTTTCGAAGTGATGAGCGACCACAGGTGGTTGTCCAAATACCGTTACACCCGCAGAAAGTAACTGTTTGGTGCAGTTTAAAGGTCGATGGAATCATTAGTTCATTTGTCGAAAATCGTGCTGGGAATTACATTAAAGTCAACGGTGACCATTTTAGAGCCCATATCAATGACTTTCTCCTTCAACAATTGATTCGCCTTATTGCAGGGGACCGCTTCGGGTTTCAACAGAATGGCATGAAATGCCCTGCAATTCGTGCAACCACCAACTTATTGATAGAAGCATTTGATAAGCGCATAATTTCTCGTTTGGGGCCTGTGAATTGGACTGCAAGTTCTTGTGATTTAGAAGACAATATTCGCCGCGTTATTGGTGAGTTACGGCTCAAATTATTGGTAAGAGTATGCGAAAATCGGTCCTCTCGTTTGGACTTTCTCCGCGTCAGTTTTGGCACTTGCATCCCGAAGCCGTATTTCAGTGAAAATGTGTTTTCTTTTCAATAAAATTTTGCCTGGTTCATGGTATAAAAAACAATTTATCCGTATTTTGTGTCATTGTAAAGTTCCATACTATACATTGTTTGAAGGCATATCAAGTTAATATAATTCACTCTTCGCAAAATTCTCGCATTATTTAAACTTGATAAGCTTTAAAAAATGCATACAATTCCATGAAGATCTAACATCCAACAAATCGTTGGCCTTTCCGCTCTGTCAACACAAATAGAGGAGGTCGAATTATAACTCCTTCTTTAACTCTTTTTTTTATAGAAATAAGTTACCCAAAGAAATACATCTGCAATAATCATCATCAATGTATTATCTCTCATGCAATCCTTCAACGTAATCATGCAACATAGCTCAGACCATTGCCATATTCATTCGACTGCAGATGAAACAAAAGGAATAAACACAACTCGACCATGAAAATCAATAGGAGCAGTATGAAACTGAAAAAAGGGAATTGTTGAATTGCTAGAAAACACCAATAAACTTGGCATTAAAAATATATTGCTCCTAAAACCCGGAGATATTTTACGTTTTACAAGCGAACGATGAACGACAGGAGAGAGAGAGGGAGTTCACGTAATGGTCGCCATTCGGCAGAATACTCTCGAGACTTGAGATTTACTCAGAAGCGATTTCGATTAGAGTTTCGCATTGTTCACAAGGATCTACCAAGTACCCTTGTGATCTACGATGCACTGCATCTACCAATCGAATGCCAGGCCCGATTCCAACTCTATCAGCCCACTTGACCAAGCTCCATTCCGATTCCTATACTTTGCTAACCATTTTCCTAGAACCGCGCCAGTATTTTAACATCGAATCGATTCGAATTTTTATCCTTAAAAACTTGAATTTCTTTTCGATGTTCGGTTGGCGGTTGTTGGGTGGATTAAATAAAAAAGGAAGGAGAAAAAAATTAAAAATGTGAACTGCACACAAACTCGACAAAACGTTGTTTAATCAAAACACAAGGGCACAAATGCATTGCAGCGCTGTGGAGCGAAACGATGTTGGTTGTATAGTCCTAAAACGAATAAGTCTAGCATGTACAGTGCAATCTCTAGCGAACGCTAAAATCAGGAGTGAACGCATCAACCACCATTCCATCCAACAGTTGTCCACTATGCACCCGCCTAGAAGAATTGGGAGGTGGTAGTTGAACTTTTGTCAAGTACACTTTACTTTGATGAAAGGACCCAAAACTGCAATCGGTCGCCATCCGTCCCACATGCATCCACCGCACTGGGCTTGGCAGTAGCCTGAACAGAGGTAGATTGGGGCCAGGAATCAGGACCAATTCGATTGACCAGGCTACAAGACAACAGAACATCAAATCAAATTCGGATTGAAATCGTTGACCAACAACAATCGAAATTGATTATGAACGATGTCAATTGTTTTTGTCCCTTACTGTCCTTGCACTGCACATATTATGTCGCTGCTGACGATGCGAAAATTGATACTTTTCATTAAATTGCACGTCAAGCATTCTGATCAGCGACATTGGTTTTTACTGGTGTAATGATTTGATAATTTCGTGGGCTCCTCAGGCTTCCGGTCATAACTATGCCCACTGGATATTAAAAGGCGCAGGTATACAATAGAAAAGGATACTTTATATTGGGGAGAGGTAGCTTAAAATAGAATTGAGTATTATTATTATTGTTGCCATTATTGAAAATTCAATCATGTACTTGTTTATTATTAGATTGATTTCATGTATAGAATTTCCAAATTGAAATTTCAATTTGACTGGCTTATGAGCAAGCTGAAATGAATTTTAACGAGCTTTTAGACACATTAATATGACTTTAGTCAGAAAGCAAACAAAGTAGACTGAAATTCCAAGAAATCAGTCAATGACGTAGCCTTTCGATAGTAGTAAGTCTATTGTCCGAAACTGAATTTAGTTTCACGTGTTCACAAACCATTACCTAGCTATCAAAACGCGATTCGATCCTGGTAGCACTTTGTGCAATTGAATTTGGACTCACAATATTAGACAAAGGAAATGCATTTCCTCTCGTCCATTTAGAGTTCGAACTTTGTTCTTTTCTCTTGGTTTGTTGAAATAAAAGATTTCATAGTTTTATCGTAGTAGCATGTACCCGTGGTTTGATTTCTTGGCTGGCTTAGGGCGGTCGAAAAGGATTCTGAAAGTGATAAAGGCGAGGCAAAATGGGGCAATGAGGCGATAAAAATTTGAATGCTGTTTGAATTCAAAAATGACGAACCATTGCTTTACTTGATTTTGCTATTCAAATTTTAGTTTCACTTAAATTTTTTGAATATTGCACCACAGTGTCAACTTATGGAGTGTCGACCTTACAGAATCTTCGAATTGATGTACCAATAATTGAAAAATTTATCTGATATTTACAGATTGCAAGCTCATACAGATCGATCACATATATCGACTTCCTTCGATAACTTCTGTTTCACGGAGCAGGTGTTTAACCCCTCATCCAGACCACTTTGAGTCTCGGTGTCTAGAAAGGTTGTATCTTTGCACCACTACTTGTTACGAGTGGTAATGTAACACATGTACTGGATATCTTTTCAATCACCGTAAATTTTAATAGAACTAAACATTTTAAAAAACACACTAATGCAAAAAAAACGGATTAAAAAACATAAAAAACGGACGCATCTGTTGGTTGCATAAAAAATCACCTGTATTGAAATCGACCACTCCCACTGCTACGCTATTCGGACTACATGTGATTATCTATGATTCTCTTATTACTACTTCTACACTCTCCGAGACCATTTGTTCCGTTTGGCCTTAATATAATTTAAATGTGCTGTATTGTAAGATTTAGCCAGCCTTCTGCAATTTACAAATCATGGTAAGGACACTTACCGATGGCTTTCTGAATAGTTTATGACTCTGAATGAATACTGTTTATGACTCACCGCATGAGTTTCTGATGCGCAATATAAAATTAACTTAATTTCCTGAGTTTCATGACAGGATTCAAATTTTATACTAAAAAATGATCATGGACTTCATCGGAATACTTCTGGAAAGGACACTCATCGAAAGTTTTTAGATAGCACTCTAAATTTTTGGTATACTTTTACTGTAACAATAGGAACTGAATGGACTGAAGAACGTTTCTATCGCCTTTAGAATCCTTGAATTTGGATTTCCTCGGTATCTTTATAGAGTAATAACCGTGATCTCTTGCCTTAAGAGCTGGAGTACATTGGACCTCCGAATCTATTGAATCCTATTGAAATGTTTTGAAAGTATCTTTTTTAAACTCATCATCAATTTTCACCTAGCTCATTACTTTGTCAATATGAATATCTACTATGAATGCTCCTTTTTTGGAAAAATTCGACACAGTGTTGTTTTGGAATTATTACAAATAAACAAGAATGTAAAATATACGAAAATTGCGTTTCGAAAATTTCTCGAAACTATTTGTGAAGAGAGTGTTTCTTTCGCTCTTAAATTGAATTAATAAACATCCTTGTGTGTATTCTATTATTTCAACCATGCAGTGGACCCTATTTCTGTATCAAACATAACGTCTTTTTATCCCAGATAAATATAGTCCTAAATTTGATGCATCAATCAAGCGGCATTGATGTCTGAAACTTGGATTTTTGAGTTCTTATTCAACATATAATAGTTATAATAGCACTGATGAAATATTTAGGGAATAATTTTCAAAGTCCAAATGGTGAAATATAGACACTCAATGCCAATGCGCTATGCTGACTCATGACCATTTACACTTGAAAAGGGAATGAACGATAAAAGAACATATATCAGAAAAAAAAGAAGTTTATTTGTTAGCGCTTTATTATTTAATTATGAAAAATATATAAAATTGAATACATAACTCGATTTGGTGATTACTAAAATAAAAAAAAAATGTAAAAAACAGCCACAATGCATGTCAAAAAACATTCCGAACTTATGGCAGCACTATATTTACTTTAGAATTTACAATAGGGACTCCCCGACTTTTTGACAGCACTTCGCATTCGGATGAAAAGAATTGAAACCGTAAAATTTATCCTTGGGTGAGATTTTCTAAAGTGTGAACCTTTTCGCTGGTGCGTAAAATGAGAAGGCAACGTAATCAAATTTCTTTAGAAGCAACAGAACTCATTTTGGAAAATTTTCACGAAGGATTATCGTTCCGTACTATTAGAGGAATTCTCAATAGATCACCCGCCACTCATCATGATAAAATTTAACAATTTTGATCTTTTAGATCCGTTGCGAAATAAATAAAAAAAATGGTAAACCTAAACTTTTTTTGAAGTCAGATGTGCGATGGATTATACAAAATAAATTTATAATAATTAAGTGCTCCAAAATAAGCTCAAAAATTTTGGTAATATCTTAAAAAACGTGTAAATCCTGAAACGATAAAGGTTTTTTCGAGACGATGAAATCACATCGAAGAGAAACCTTCGTATAAAGCCTTCGTTAGTAAGTGCATGGGTCGTTTTTGCAAAAAAAAATTGTCCAACCGATGTCTATAAGATTAGAAACGGCTGTGAAAAGTAATGGATCGCCAACTAAGTATTAAAAAAATTAAAAAATCTCTCAAAGAAATTGAATCAACGAGCCTTTTTCGGCATAAATTTTGGCTGCATTTCGTGACTTGTATTAATTTTATATTTTTTAATTATCATGAAATTGAGTTATGTTATCAATGTTTTAATTTTTAGTTAAGGAATAATATAAAGGTTAGAAAGAGTAAATGTTAATTTTTGTTTTTCCAAAATATGCGGGTATGCGTCCGACTGAACGTTTAGCCCGTCCTTAGCAACAATGAATAAGTAAAAGGCTCTGGATAAGTGAACCCTCAGCTGAAGTGTAATTGTAGTTGTACACTCAGTAGCACAATTAGTAGTTTTTGTGGAAGTAGTTAAAGAGGTAGTAGTAATTTAGTAGTAGTAGTACAGTAGCAGTAGAAGGCAGGAGCAACAAAGGGTGCATTGAAATTCACTGCTATGAAAAGTAAAATAGCAAAAAAATAACTTTTGTTGGGTTGTCTTTATTATCATAAAATAGAGAAATTCCCTTTTCTCGTTTTTCAATGGTCTTTCAACATGATCTGAGATCCTTGAAATTTAGAAAACCGGTCGACTTCAATTGAATATTGAATTTTGAATGGTAATAACCTCATGAAATACTCCAAAATGTTAATAACACGGCCTAAGTTTTTCTATGATTCAATGCTTAAAAAAGAGTGAACAACTACCCCAGCGACTTTGGGGTCGCTGAGTCTCGTTGTCTTGTTTTGCTGACTGGGTATAAGATGCAGTTGAGCTTACAGCTGTTATATAGAATGGATGCATGCACGCAACCTTTTGACCACTAGCTCTAACGGTCATCCGCAAATCCGAGATTTTTGAGATTTTGACAGAGATTCAGCCTGTCAGAAATGCTCTTATAAGAAAGAACAGGTTTTTTGCGTTGTCTTTAGGTTTCATAACCCCTTTTTTTGGACTGAATACATTGGTGAACGGTTTTGAGGCCTAGACACGTTTTCAGTAATCTCCGGAGAGCGGCTAAGTCGTTTCGTCAATGTTCGTTTTCCACTCCTTGTCTATTTGTTCGACAGATGTTGTCAGACAATGTTCATACTTTTTTGCATCTGTTGAAATTACTTGCCCAGCTTCATTCTTCATATTTTCTGCCTCGGCAACGCACTCTTTTTTGCTGTGTTCTTGCTAATCCTGGCTAATAAAAAAAAACCCGAGTAACTGCGGGTCATCTAAAAATACTCTTCAAATTTTCGTTCCTTTATTTGCTACCCCTGAAATTAAAGCCATTATTTTTGCAGAAACTAATTAAGGTTATGTATAATTTTATAGTCGGTGTCAACATTTTTGAAGTTTCTTAAGTTAAATTTACTTAGGTTAATTTTTAACGTTGAAGGTCAGAAACTTTTGCGCCACACTGTATTTTGTAATTGTGGGTGGTTCGGCTTGCTATGTAGTGTTATGTTTTTTAAAAAAAGCGTAAGAATACAATCAGGATAGCCGATACCATTTGAAAGCAGCCAATAGCACAAATCCTATGTGATTTCCGCCTTTAGGCTGGAGGAGCTCGTACACACTTAAAAATACATACGTCGTTAAGAGGTGGAAGGAGAGGGAATATTTTCATTATCATTTAATCATTTTTTTTTCAGAGAAACTATTGAAGTTTTATTTCTAAGTAATACATGCATATCAAGTATTCTTTCAAGAATGTACTGGAAAATTTTCAGAGCAAAAAATTGGAAAATAGTAGTTTTTAGAATTCGAAAATAGTAATTTCGAGAAAAACGCATTTAAAAATGTTGATCAATTATTTTTAGGAATATTCACACAGAATCGCAAAGTAAAGCGCTGTTTTTAAAAGGGGTATTTTTTATTTCTAAGGGGTCTTTCTATTTCTTTACGGTTGCTATTCTTCTTTCGCTGGTTGTTTCTTCAGGATTTTGATCCGATCTTATTGTTCAAACACTGTCTGCTGCGTGTGCTCACGTATGAGAACTCTTGTCAAAAAGCCAATTAACCGAAAAAGGTGCTCTTTGGAGATGCAAGATGCTGCATTTGCATTTGCAATTTGAAGCGACGATATTTTAGGTACTAGCAGTATTCTAGAGGCAACTTTCCAAACTTTCGGTTGAAATGGGAACGAATAGCCATAAAAGTTCATATTGACTCATGTCTCTATAAATGGATTTGTTTCCTTTTACCAGATCCTTGAGCTGATGAGATGTATAAGAGGGTTAATGTTTTATTATAAGAACGCACGCATTAAATAGTCCTTACCGCTAAAAATGGGATTGCAGGTAGGGATATTGAAAACGCTGTATCTCTAACAGTCTTCCTCTGTTCGACCTGAAATCCAAACAGAATTGTTTTCAAGCTGTCTGCTTTCATTTCATAGAATTATTTTACATTCCCCTCCCTACTCTCCTCAAATGAGTATAAGCTCAAGGGTCTATGCGATACTACGGCATAACAATCTAACCATTCAAAATATGCTACATTAATGCCTCATAGCAACAAAGTAATCGTTTCAGCACATAGTATAAGTATAAAATTTAAAAAATTTGACGCCCAAATTTCAGTGAAACCCAAAATATTGACGAAAAAGTATAAATTATCAGGAAACTTCAATTCTATGTCGCTGCTGTCCCAACTAATTCAAGTTACTTGTCCAATGCAAATTTTATTAAACTCTACCCGCATTGAAACTGCTGAATTTCATTAAATTTTCATCCAAACATGTTAACAAAGTCGTACAAAATTTTCTTTTATGTTACATTTACTTCATTCACACAGAACTAAATAAATGACACAAAAGCCCACAGGTGGGTAGAAACTCTTTTATACAGCACAAAAATTACAATTTCGCTTCGTATCCAGCTCCTGTCATCAATCATAATTTCATTTACACACGAAGCTTGCAAAGTCACACCTAGTTGAATGGCTTAGACAACCGCGGACACGGACTATGGCCTTGATTATAAAAAAAATGGTGAAATAAATCAAGAATAAATTCCCATCTTTTACGGTGGACAAAAATTAAAGCAAAAAAACAAAAACTATATTAAATTGTAGGCATGACATCAAAACATGACACGAGAATTAATGAAATGGTTTTTTTTTTTGGTCACCGCTGGATATGTCATCTTCAGGACATCCACTACAACCATCTTCAAATGCCCAATCAACCCACCCCTCATCAGCATCATAAAAGTTGAAAAAAAGAAGAAGAAAAGCGAGGAGAAGAAAAAATCAAAGAATTTTCCACGGTGCTAATGACCATAATTCAAAGTGTGATAATGAATCACAACTCTTGAAGGCACTACGATAAGACATGGAAGAGTCTTCCCAGATAGACGTTCCACCATTCAATTGACCGATGGGGCGAGTGAGGGATAAAACGAGGGAATGTGCAATGGTCGAGCAAAAGGAAAGCTAATTCGATGGATCCCCCACTTAATTGACATTTCATTGATAACGCAAACTGCTCCTTAATGATTAGTTCATTATCGATTCCAAAGTTGGATCATTAATGACCATTTATCTCCTTGCCAAACGGGTATAGAATTGAACCGTCGTCTAGGAGGGGTGGGTATTAGTCGTTTAGATTGTTCCGCAGCCCACAAAGAAGACATTCTCGCGAAACTAACCCAGAAATAGACATTTAGCACGAACACATAAGCAATGAACAAGCGATAATATTGTGGACAACCCTACAAAATGTATTTGTAATTCGTTTTAATTCATCTACAGCACAATGGGTGGTCCAGCTAATAGTCGGAGAGAAGCTCAATTAGTCTTTTTTGACAAATTTTCCTTCTCGCCATGCTTTTTTTATTTCAACCCCAAAATACTTCCTATGCGATGTTGTTGGGTTCATATTTGCGCAGCAAAAAAAAATGATTGTCATCATTACCAGGAAAATAAATGCAGAGAAAGCAAATTTAACTTTTAGACGACGCACAGGAAGTTAGGATTTGAATATAATAGATGCATATTAAAGGATCTGGTATGGTATATGGTAATGGTATTCGATGGTCTTGCATACATGATTGCCTGCAAATGGAATAATCTTATATCATCGTCCTTCTGTTATTTTTTCAACTCTATCCGCTTTCCAATAGAAACATAGATAAAAAATATAATATGAATATAATGAACATGTCGCTATCGTGCATACTTTGGTTTAGTTCAGCGTTTTTGGTCTTAAATTGGCTGTTTTCTAAACTTCACATATAGTCATTCAAAATGCCGTTATTGTGTTTTTTAGGTAGTTCTCTTTTCACTAGATTTTTCCTTTGATTTTGAGGCTGACATAAACTCAAAGCTTTTCCCTATTGTACAATTGCTTTCGATGACTACATTGGCTGCGTCCTGGGAGTGAATACAGCATCTTCAACGATCTCATTTGTCCGTTTGAGCTTAAAAATAATTTGTAACTAATTCAAAAGAATATCAAAGAACAACAGCCACTCAAAAAAATATTTATTGGGATAACTGAAGGGCGGAGACCGGTTGGTAAAACGAGGAACCGCTGGTTTGACTCTGTGGCCGAAGACGGTTCATGGCTGCTCCGATTTCAAAATTGGAGGACGCGGTCATTGGACCGAGATAGTTGGAGGCACTTATTCTTAGAAGCGAAGGCTCTAGAGAGGCTGTAGTGCTTAGAAGAAACAGACGAAGAAGTCAAATTTTAGGCTTTCGTAGGTTCAAATAACACCCAACTAATATTTTCGGTTTTTTTAGAACATTTTTCGTGTTTGACAAGTGGCAGAAGTCTTTTTTTCAAGATTTCAAGAGAAAACTAATTCATTTGAGCTACCACTGTTGGTGTCTCTTCAGGACGTTTCTTTTTGAATAGACATAAAATATTCTCCAATTGGTGCTTAAAAATGTATTCTCAAACCACATTTACACTTACTTGGCTTAATTTTTGCTGATCGCTGCTTAGAAGCATCCTTTTTTGCATTTGGTAAGCATGTGCACTGATTGCACCATCGCAGCAATTCTCAAGAAAAAATGTATGCTGTGCGTATGCTTTCTGCCTCAAACATCGTTCGAACTAACTCTCGATCTAACCGTATACGACTTGAATTTCTCAGATACGTTGGTATTGGAATTAAAACTTGTTGGAAAAACGACAAAGTTGTGGAGCGATACATTGCCTTAAATTTTTGTTTCCATATACTTTTATACCGAAGATAAGTTCCACATGCGATTAAAAAAGAAAGCTACCTAAAGCTCAGAAAGCTATTCATGGGGATCTGTCAACTCACCTACGTTGATAAGCTCGCTATCTTGCAAAGCTCGCTTCTTTTTTTTTTTGTATGGGACATTCGTATATGTTTCTTTTCGGTCCTGCTCCGACTGCTTTTCAGTAACTACGCTATGATCCAACTGCTTTTTGTTTGGACAGCACAGTTTTAAAGGTTAGTTGCAGCATAGAACGGACTCCTAACCTATAAAGATTCGATCCATTATGGAGTATGGGGTCTACGAAATTAGGGCGATTTAGTGCAACTTTGACCATCTAATCTGTCTGCCTTTCATCTGCCATTTAAGATGTTAAATTTTATGCTTTTTATTTGTTAGATCTGAGGAATCCGTTTGTAAATCAGCAATCTGGAACAGTGTATGTACATACAGAACTAATACTCTCTGTCGGCTTCCATTTTTTTCGATTTAAAAGGGGTGGAGTGTAAAAAGGAGGCCTTTCTAATGTGTTGGTTTGTTCTGCATGTGCTTATTGCAGATAAATCTGCAATACCGATAAGTCTACGACCCTCCATCGAAGATCGATTCAAGATATTTTGCAGTTGTTTACCTTTAAATTCCTCACTATCTTTTGCAAAAAAACCTGTTGAAAATACTTACACTTTAGGGACTCCAACTTCAAAGCGTTGGAGGATTGATTGATATTTTTTGGTTTGACGCGAAACGTTCTTTTAGAATGATCGTTTTAACTAGGCAGAGGTCACTCTCAATTCAATTGCGTCGTTTTGTTTTTACGCTCTCTGTCTCGCATCAGTTCGCTTCAGTTGCTCGATGAGTTATTGGTGTCTCTTTCTTTAAGAAGTTTGCTGAAAGTGTTTGTGCTTGTTTGTGGCTACACTATGGTAGTATACTAAATAGTCTTTCGTACTAACTCACTGTGCCATTCAATCGTCCGTGTTCATCAGTTCTACAGGATAGACCTTCTGTTGATTTGATTGCTTTTTAACCATTTTTCCTTCCCATGTTCGGAAAAATTGCTTCTGGTTCTACCTATCTATATCGTACGTATATTATAAAATTGATTACTTAGGTCGGTCTGATCAATTGTAAGCATACCTATTGCCTCTGAAGCTTAGTGGCAACAGTATAATTTGAAATCTGAGCATTGGCATTTAAGTTCGAATCTTAGTTTATTGGTTAGAAACAATGAATTTAATTTGTTAAGATTTTGACTGCTAGCTTAAAGGACAGCAATATCCAAAATAAATCAGTAAATCCAAAAAGGGAACAATCCATTGGTTTTTATGATAGCAACTAATTTTCAAAAAGTGAATACTTTTCAGAAACAGCGCTCATTGTAACACCCATTCTATTGTTATTACAACAAAGTTCTGCGGAGAATCGTTAATAGTCTTCATTATGATGAAGATTATATATTGAATGTTGAAATATTTATTTTAATGTACAAAAATTACTCTATTGAAAGTATGATGAGTGGTCTGAGATTTTATGACTCAAGAAAATACCCAAGGAAAGGATGGTAAAATTATCCTAAGGAAAATCCCAATAGCAATAAAAAATGTGTTTGGGATAATAAATACCTTTTTGAGTCCAGCCAGACATCTGTCGCCCACTCTTCATATTAAACTCGTTATGTAGTTAGTTAGGATAAATACTTTAGGATAATTGTTAGTTAGTCTTGTGTAGATTCTCCTAGAGAAAACATCATAAGTTTAAACCGATATATGATCACCTTCCTAAAGTTCTTCATGAGAATAAATACTTTTCATTAATTGAAATATTTGAGTTTAAAACATTATCTAGTAACCCATTTCCCAACAGGTTATGGGCCCAGGTTACTTTGTGTTTCAGTGATAGTTTTTATAGTGCTTTATTTAACAATTGCGTTTATATCGGCCCTGTTAATTTCACAAGTGTAACAATTATACGTTTCTCTCGTTCATTGTATCTCGCGATTATAAACAATGGAGATGACAAAATCTAAGAGAAATATTAAAGCTTTTGACGGTGATAGATATAGTGTATGGAAGTTAAGGATTCGTGCTTTACTGACTGAATTGAACGTTATCAAAGTTATTGATAATGAAGCTCCTGAAGAACTTAATAGAAAGTGGATAAAAGCAGAACGTATCGCAAAAAGTGTGATTGTGGAATATTTAAGTGATTCTTTTCTTGGTTTCGCGGAATCAGCAAGTACCGCAAAAGAAATTTTTGAAAAGTTAGACGCGATCTACGAACGAAAAAGCCTTGCCACTCAATTGGCTTTACGAAAAAGATTATTGGAACTTAAATTGCAAGGCGACATATCTTTGATGGAACATTTTAGAATTTTTGATGATTTAGTTACAGAATTATTAGTCGCAGGTGGAAAATTAGAAGAACCTGATAAAGTGTCCCATTTGTTATTGACACTTCCATCATCTTATAACGGTGTAATTACTGCTATAGAAACATTATCTGAGGATAATTTGAATTTAGCTTTCGTAAAAACAAGACTTTTAGACCATGAAACGAAAATCAAGGCTGATAATCGTGATACAAGTTCAAAAGTGCTTTATATTGAAAATCAAGATAATACAGTGAGGAAGAGTAATTTTAATAATAGAAAGTACTTCAAAAATAATAATCAAAAACAGAACAAAAATAAATCATTTAAACCATATAAAAGAAATGCATCTAAAGGAAAATGTCATCACTGCGGTCGAAGAGGTCACATCAAAAGTGATTGCTACTATTACAAGAGGAGTATTCAATATCAAAAGGCTGAGAAAAATAAAAATGTCCAAACTGTACAAATTGCTCAATCGTCAAAGGATAATATTTCAAGTTTCGCTTTTATGACTAGCGACTATACATCACATCATCAAAATAATTACGACAATAATTGTATTCAATTCATTTTAGACTCGGGAGCATCTGACCATATAGTCAACAGAGAAGATCTAGTTGGAGATTTTGTTGATTTACAGACACCAATAAAAGTGTTAATTGCGAAAAAGGGAGAATACATCACAATAATCAAGAAAGGCTCATTGAACGTTGTCAGCAACTTAGGTGTACAAGGAATCCTGGAAAATGTCTTCTACTGTCCAGACATCCCGTATAATCTACTATCAGTAAAAAGAATGCAGGAAGCTGGTATGGTAATTATTTTCAACCAAAAAGGTGTCGAAATAAGTAAGGATAATAATGTCATCATGACAGGTGAGTCTTTAAATAATTTGATTGGTATTAAGCTTGTGATTGTTAAACATGCTCAAGTAAATATTGCTAAAGATGAAAATTATGAATTATGGCATCAGCGTCTAGGCCATATAGGAAAAACCAAATTTTTAGAATTAAAAAAATAAAAGGATGATGGAGGATATAGGACAAATTGAATATATTTCGCCGAATAATAATCTATGTGAACCGTGTATTAATGGCAAATTAGCACGTTTGTCATTT
Organism: Stratiomys singularior; assembly: GCA_954870665.1. Classification (NCBI taxonomy): domain Eukaryota; kingdom Metazoa; phylum Arthropoda; class Insecta; order Diptera; family Stratiomyidae; genus Stratiomys; species Stratiomys singularior. Next base: position 109,194,853 of record OX940880.1, on the reverse strand, counting down.
AATAAGATTAAAGATAAAAGCCATGTAAAACGACCGTTATTTATAATTCATTCAGATGTTTGCGGCCCTATCACTCCTTCTACAGTTAATGATAAAAATTATTTTGTTTTATTTGTCGATCAATTTACACACTATTGTGTTACATATCTAATTGCATATAAATCTGAAGTCTTTACAGTTTTTCAAGATTTTGTAGCCAAAAGTGAGGCTCATTTTAATTCAAAAATTGTTAATCTATACTGTGATAATGGTAGAGAGTATTTATCAAACGAGATGAAGGAATACTGCGTAAGAAAAGGCATTACTTACCACTTGACTGTTCCACATACCCCGCAATTGAATGGTGTTTCAGAACGTATGGTGAGAACGATTACTGAAAAGGCTCGAGCAATGATTGCGGGAGCTAGTTTAGATAAGACTTTTTGGGGTGAAGCTGTTTTGACTAGTACATATTTAATTAACTTGACGCCCACAAGAGCTTTGAAACAATCTAAAACACCATACGAAATGTGGCATGGTAAAAAGCCACAGTTAAAATATTTAAAAGTATTTGGTTCTACCGTTTTTATCCATAAGAAAACCAGAAAGTTAAAATTTGATGAAAAATCACTAAAAGGTGTACTGGTTGGGTATGAATCAAATGGGTATAAGATATGGGATGTGGAAACTGGGAAGTTCACAGTAGCTAGAGATGTTATAATTGACGAAACTAGTTTTTTGAAAACTAGACCAACAGCTAAGACTGAAGGTGTTAATTTCGAAAACACTCGAAATAAAACTGATGCATCTGACATAATGTCAAAATCAGTAGGTAAATCAAATAAATCTGATATTGATGAATCAGATGAAATGAAATCTAGCACTGAAAATGTCAAATTAAATAATGAATCTGTAGTTGAAACAGATATGGAAATAGATCCTGAATCTCAAGACTCTCAAAATTATCACAGTGATGATAAACAGAAAGAAGGCTTGTCAATTGAACCAAGAAGGAGTGAAAGAATTAAAGGTCGTCCAGCTATGTCATACATTGAAGATGACATGTTTGATAGTCATTTGTTGAGTGCTCAATCTTTTGTTTGTAATATTCCAACTTCGTATGAAGAAATTAAAAGTAGAGATGATAGGGCTCAATGGGAATCGGCTATAAAAGATGAAATTAATTCTCTTTTGATAAATAAGACATGGTCTTTAGTATCCAAGCCTCCAGATAAAAATATAGTAGACTGTAAATGGGTATTTACAATAAAGAATGATGGATTTGGAAGCCCATCAAAATATAAAGCCCGATTGGTAGCTAGAGGTTTTAGCCAAGAATACTTAATAGATTACAATGAAACTTTTGCACCTGTAGCTAGGATTTCCAGTTTTAGAATTATAGTAGCTTAGCAAACCAATTTAATTTACTTATTCACCATATGGATGTGAAGACGGCCTTTTTGAATGGCATACTGAAAGAGGAAATCTATATGAGAGTACCTGATGGTGTCAAAAGTAGTAAAAATCAAGTTTGTAAACTACATAAAGCTATTTACGGATTAAAACAAGCTGCAAGATGCTGGTTTGAAACATTTGAACAATCTTTAATTGAAGAAGGTTTTAGGAATTCAGCTGTTGATAGGTGTATATATATATATGATAAGGGAGATATTTCGAAAAATATATATTTAGTACTTTATGTAGATGATCTTGTAATCGCCACGGTTAATTTAGAAACAATGACTAACTTTAAGATGTATTTAATGAAGAAATTTAATATGACTGACTTGAAAGATATTAAACTCTTTTTAGGAATTAGAGTTCAACGAAATGGAAATATATTAACTTTAGATCAGAGTCAATATATAAAGAAAATTTTAAGTACATTTAATATGTCAGACTGTAAACCCGTTGATACTCCACTCGAAAGTAAGCTAGATTTTATAGCTCTCAATTCTGATGAAAAATTTGATGCCCCTTGTCGAAACGTTGTGGGTTGCTTAATGTACGTAATGTTATGTACTAGACCTGATCTGAGTGTAGCTGTAAACATTTTAAGTCGTTATCTAAATAAAAATAACAAAGAGTTGTGGAAAAACCTAAAAAGAGTACTTCGATATCTTAAGGGATCAGCTGAACTAAAATTAACATATGTTCGAGGCAGTTTCAATGATGTTTTGAGTGGATATGTGGACTCAGACTGGGGAGGTTCTGATTCAAATGATAGGAAGAGTACGACTGGTTACGTATTTAAATTATTCGAACGTTGCACAATTACTTGGAATACAAAAAGACAAACCTCTGTGGCATCTTCATCTACTGAAGCAGAATATATGGCTCTTTTTGAAGCTGTTAGAGAGGCAATGTGGTTGAGATCTTTAGCTAATAGTATAAATATAAAAATTTCAGAACCTACAACAATCTACGAAGACAACAATGGGTGCATTAGTATCGCGAATAACCCAACCAGTCACAAAAGATCGAAACATATCGACATAAAATATCATTTCTCGCGTGAGCAAGTTGAAAATAAAACAATTAATTTAAAATATATTCCAACAGGTAATCAGTTGGCTGATATGTTCACGAAGCCTCTACCGGTAGTAAAATTCCTGGAATTAAGGAAAGGATTAGTTCTGGAATAATATTAATAATAAGTTATTGTTATAAGTTTTATTTTGTAATTTAATATTAAGTAAGATGGTCTGATTAGGTTTTATTTGGGTTTCCCTAATCCTTAGCAACAAATGTTGGATCATATGTATATCCCAAATAGTAACATGAGGAAGGTGTATCACTAAAATTTTATGTTTAATGTAAAAGTTATAAAGTAAGTGCTGTATTATGTTATAAAATGACAATCTTATGATATCATTCAATGGATTAATTTTTGAGGAGGCGTGTTGAAATATTTATTTTAATGTACAAAAATTACTCTATTGAAAGTATGATGAGTGGTCTGAGATTTTATGACTCAAGAAAATACCCAAGGAAAGGATGGTAAAATTATCCTAAGGAAAATCCCAATAGCAATAAAAAATGTGTTTGGGATAATAAATACCTTTTTGAGTCCAGCCAGACATCTGTCGCCCACTCTTCATATTAAACTCGTTATGTAGTTAGTTAGGATAAATACTTTAGGATAATTGTTAGTTAGTCTTGTGTAGATTCTCCTAGAGAAAACATCATAAGTTTAAACCGATATATGATCACCTTCCTAAAGTTCTTCATGAGAATAAATACTTTTCATTAATTGAAATATTTGAGTTTAAAACATTATCTAGTAACCCATTTCCCAACATTGAATAAGTTTCTTCTGAGCTCTACTGAAACTGGAAATTCGCTGGAAACAGTTTTCAAATGTTTTGACCAAAACGCACCACAAGTTTTTTTAAGAGTATCATCTACAATTTCTTAAATGTCCAATTCTTCTACAATGTCCAGTTATTAGAATACTCCGAGAGAATTACACAATGTTTACAAAAGTTAACATTTCTTACAAGCAAAGACGCACGTAACATTTCATGAACCTCTTGTGTTTCAAGCTTTTTTAGCTTCAAGAGCCCTTAAATTTTTGCTTGTTTTGAGGAAGAAATTTATTATTCTCTTTTTTTTTTATGAAAAATGTTCATTCATCTTTTCGAATACCCCGCGTAATTATATTCAATTTTTCTAATTTCCTCTCTTTTGTTTTGTCTTTTCCTCACAAACAAAATTATCAATTGGATCTTACTCATGTTTTACTACTTTGCCTCAAACTCTCATATCTTAAGCTGTTGGCCTTGCCTTTATCCTTAAAAGATTCCGTGAAGATTCTTGTCCCACGGATTTTTTCCTCTGCGCTATTTTATATGAATGTTCATCGTAAATATTCATTCAAAGTCCTCGCCATCAAATCAAAGCCAGAGCTCTCTGTTGGGACCTCTGATTGGCCAAATATATTCAATGTGGACTTCAGATAACATTCGTTGTATGAAGGCATGAATATTTGTGTGGAACTTCATACGTAATATGCGCTGCAACTGTGAAAACTATCTCGAAAAAAGTGTAAGGTAATATTTTGCACCTGCTGCCTGATGTATTGACCCTATAATAAAGGATAGAGCTTCGCTGTTGCGTTGCATAAAGGACCTTAGGAACGGTTTGTAATACTGTCGAGGAAACTATATGCTGCGTTCCTTATGGTAGTCAAAGTTTAATATCCTTTCCTGATTTGATGCCCTCTTATTTGGTGGGAAAATGCTTCAATTTCAAATCATGTATGTACCTGGTAGTGCTTCTAATCATATTTTAAATAACATGGAGAATTCAAAGCAACAAACACTCTAGCTTTCAAGTTTCAATCAATTATTTTCAATCAATAATAACAACTTTTATGATCTATCGACTATACCACATTTCCCCTAATGAATGCATGCACAGCTCACAACATTCATATAAATGCTTCGGAAGTTTTCACACCAATTACATTTCACACCCTTTCCCATAGAGTTCATCGACAATGGCAATCAATAAAATTTATTCATTGCTATTGCCGACATAGCTTACTTAACCCATCTAAAAACTATGAGGGTATATTGTTCCCACGAGCGCAATTTGCAAACTTATTTCTCGGTTTATACCGTTAACAATATCACAGGTGAATATGAAAAGCGAGGATAACCTTCCACCATTTCGAAACGCACACACACACACACACACACACACAAGACCATTCATCCGTGCCTAGTCAAAGGAATAGTACATGAAATACTTCGAGGAATTTATATTTCCATACCAAATAGATATTATAGGCGCCTCAACGCACATGCTATATCCTTACATAACAGGAGGTATTGAAAGCATTCATCATATGCAAAAGAAAAAAAAACCGTCGACATATATCGTTGATGTATTCAATATATCCAACAAATTCACGATGTATAAATTTATTTTAAAAATCTTTTATTGGTTTTCTTCAATCCAGTCGGTTGGATATGGATTATCCAGGAGTTTAGCAAGTCTCTTCCGAAGAAGAATGTGAAGGGTGCAACCTGGGGGCTTGCGAAACAGAAAAGAAAAGAAAAGATGGAACAGAACGGAGCAGAACGCGCATTTTCAGATGTTTTCGTCACATCAATTACTATGAGCTCCAAAGTCGAAAGGATACTTACGGTAAGAGTTACCGTCTCGAAAGTTCCACGAAAATAAGCGAACGTGAAAAACCATACGCATGTATTTGGCGTGGATATAGTCTATCCCAAAAAAAGTCGCCCTGGTTAAAAGACTCAAAATCAGTCGCTCAATACGTGCAAACTCCAAAAAAGGAATGAAATCGTATTCAGAGAGGACCGTTTATACAAAGAACCTTTTCAGCGTTGCATGAAATAAGTCCTTTATCGAAATATATTTGACATATATCCAAGCTCAGACGAATGTCCGACATATGCTGGCTGCTAGAACCAAATACCAGGAAATTTTTTCGGTTACATTTGCTCCACTGAAAGATATTTTCAGGTGGAATGCTTCCTTTTTCCTCATATGCCCGAGAGCAAATACAAAACTTAAGAAGACTTTCGTTCGAATAAACCGACCTTTGAAACTTTCTTCAACACTCCTTACAAGGCTGAAAGGCACATATGCATGCGCTCAAATGAACGAAGACAGTAGTTTGGGATATTTAAATACTTATCCAGCCATTTATCTGAAGTTATGAATTTATAACAAAGTCATGCTTATTTGAAAAAAAAAATACTCTACTGACAGTCCCCGTAAATTAAGCAAACACTTTGCAACCCTAAGGACAACCTACATTCACACACTCTCGTATTATCCGTTTGTTACTCCTTTATTCGCAAATCGCGACCTAAATACACTGCAGGTTGCTATGGGGTAGCAGCTCTTTATTTTGTATTCCTTAAAATTCCCTTTTGCCATTTTCACATTGAGGGAATAATTTATGGCGTTGAAATTTTAATCGAAAAAACCTTCAGAGACAACATTTTGATGATTTCGCGTTACGTTTTTTGTTTCTCTTTTTTTTTGAATAAATTTTACATTTGTCACCATTTGAGTGCCGCTTTTTCACTGTCCAAGTTAAGATCTTCTCGTTGATTTGCTTCAGAGCTCCTGTCGCGTTTACATGCTCTCTACCTCTTTCTTTGAACTTTTCACTCACTTATTAGATGTTTTCGCTGATTTTCTGCAATTGCCCGTGTTTAGTTCTGTTTGTTTTCCTTGAAATTCATTCTTTCGGAACTTACTCAAATAGAAAATATCAGGACATGGACGTATAAATGTTGAAATAAATTTTTTATGGTGGATTTAATATGTATTAGACTACGTGAACAGCATTTATTTTATCTAAAATTGCACTGTAATGTTGATGAATCGTTCCTACCCATGTTCAAATGATACTTGGAAGTCAAAGAGAGGGTTTTTGGTGGGATTGATAACTTCAAGATAAGCAAAAATTAATTTTAATATTAATACTAACATTTATTTGTCATTGAATGGTAATGGACAACTTATGCCCTAAGTATGGGACTCCTAGCACCTGAACCAGAGTCTAGCCTCTTAAATCTTGTCTAGTGACACTTTGGTATGAGAGAAATCTTTCTCTCAGCAGGGATTCCTGAGACACTTAGCGTCCTTGCTTCTCCACTGGCAAGCCATCGATGTTCTTGCATTGAGAAATGCCTGAGCGTAATGTGACATACAGTTCGGTTTGTCCTTTGAATTAAGCAATTCTCCCAACAGAGCATCTGCCTTATTTTTTAGCCTATTTAGCCTTAGCCAGAATGTGAAGAAGAAGTGTGAACAATCATGCGGGCTCCCGGGACAAAACAGGCAGTCAGGTGACCGTGACTTTCCCCTTTCCGCAGGTAAGACTTAAAATAAACGTGCCTGCTGAGAAGCTCCATCAGCCAGTAATGAGTGTTACTGTGTTTTGGATTAAATTCGCTTCCAGGAGCTTATTAGGTGCGCGACTTAGCTGTCTCCTGTTTTATATGACCACCTTTCCTGATACAGAGCGAGAGTTTTTCGCTTAAAACAGCTTCTTTTGCCTCCCACACAGGTAGACCCTACTCCGTTCCTAAGCATTTAGGGCTCATACCGGCGAAAACGAGCGATACCGGGTCAGAAACAGTGCGGTATGCAACAGTGCGGGTATACCCGTGGAACGCCTTGTCTCTGTATACTCATGAGTTGCTTCCGATGTGACTCCTCGATAAGAGCTTCGTATAGTAGCACCGACTTATCTGCACGCATCAGTAGGTGCTTTATAATCTGAGTTACTCTTTTGGAAGTGGAGCGACTAATGCTTCTAAGTCATCAGCAGTGAATTCATCCTCTAAACTAGCCGTACGGGACGTTCCATAGTATTAGGCCAAGAATAGATCCCATTACCACTCCCGATGATCCAATCATTCTTTGCCGAACTCTCGATTTTTCATACATCAGTTTTCTGTCCTTGAGGTCTACCTTGTCTACTCTACTCCTTGGCAAATTTAAAAGATTCCAGAGCTTCAAGAATATCATTCAAGCGGGATTCGTGGCATTCCTTACGTCAGACCTCATGTGTAGTTATAGTATGCATTGTGGTTAGTGATTATAGGCTTCTAACATAAAAAATAAGCAAATAAGCTTAAGAATAAGCATTAAAACAAGCATGCTTTCAAGAATTCATATAATTTTTCAGAGACCTGGATTGGATTGCTCTATCTATCTATCGAGTTGTTGCTTAATACTGTCATGGCTGAAGTGAACATATTAAATAAAGTGGGGCTGAGACAAGCACCTTGAGTAACCACTGCTAATACGATTACTAGATTCGGACTCTCGTATTTTCACGTGAACTGTTCTGTCGTGAAACTTGAAAACGTGAAAACTTCCACGTAATGAGTTTGAATAGAAGGTTTTTGTGCCAAAAAGGCTTATTCATTTTGAAGGCTTATTCATTGTTTAATGTAGTCATATCTACGAAGGGGTTATTTTTTAAAACTGGTTGTGTTTTGCACGATACACAAGACGGTTGAAGATCTTTTATATACTCATTTCCAATGCTAAATTGGAAATTTTGAAGATATTATGCTTTTCTTCGAACGAAAAACGCTTGTCTCAGAATCAGTTTCACAAAAAGTTTTCCTAAATTCTAGTAAACAGATGAGAATCTTTGCTAGACATGCATAGTGAAAAGCTACTGCATGCTTCCATACGACTGGGATGTAGTATAAATTGCAACATGATTAGAATAGATGATACAAACATCCGATCTCTTTTTTCAGTAGGTTTTTGAACACTTTAAGACCTAGAGCCTTACCGATTTTCGCGTTTCGAAGCATCTTTCCTTTTTCTCTAGTCCGAATCTTGACCGAAGGAGTATCATTTTCTGGCATGGGTAAGGTGTCGATACTTATTTCCCACTCGGATGTTGACTAAGATGGCCTAGCAACTAATCATATCAATAACCAGTTCAAAATCAGCTATTTTCTTGAACACACCTTTTGACAAACTTCTTTCAATAAAATTTTACTCTATTTATTCAAACTTCATAACTTTCAAAAATTTGCCTGAGAAATTTTTGTATTTGATTTTGAAAAGATTTGTATTTTTTTCGGATGCGTTTCCTTCCAGTGGCATAGTGAGGAAATTTAACTATTTTTTCATACCTTCTTTGCCGAGTAGCAGCGTAAAAATCCTGTAAGCTGAGTGATTGAAGGCTGCCATTTTGTGTTGATCGGTCTCCGGTGTATGTTTACTCTACTGATGTCTTCCCGCCCGGCTGATATATTCAGAAATGGTAGTTTCTCGTTCTTATCCACCTCCGATATTCATTTTATCTTCTCACGTACTGCGTTCAATGCTTACAGCGTTCAATGTATTTCGTCCTTTTTGATAACCACAAAGAAATCGTGTGCGTATCGTAATCCGTATTTTGGCAGTTTTTCTTTTGCGTCCAACTTGTTTTCGATGGTGGTAATGAGAAAATGAAGATAATTAAATATCCATTTGCGCACCTCCTGTTTGTTTATTATTCTCTCCCCAGAAGAAAACGTACTTCTCTTGGTATGTGTGCTACATTCATATACATTCTAGTTGCATGTATGTTCTCGTTTGCGTTTTTCGGATCATTCTACCGTTGAAGAATCCAATTCTAAAACTCTCTCAAGAGCGTTTAGTACTTTTTGAATCGGAATCCTGAGGTATAACACAATAACCACAAATACAACTTTCTCTTTGTCCTCTATCTGCGTTACATCCCCCAGTTTTTTTGTTGAATACTTGTTGTTTTTGACCATACAATTTTCTGCGTTCTTCATGCCCCTGAAAACCTTAACGAGATTTTTAAATATTTTTACTTATGGTGATTTTTCACGGAAATATTCGTTATTTTGACATTATTCCTTTTGATCCAATATTTTGATATTATTCCTCGTTTTGATTCTCTTTCATCCTTGGAAGCGCAGGGTAGGGTGCCTTCAACTTTCTGATATCGTCGCCCAACACATTCATGAACATATGATTGCATTCCTTGATCTTTTCTCACTTTTTGACAAATCTTGAAATGGATCGTGTCTAAATTATTTGTACAGATCGTTGTTAATCTCCTTCTCGAATCCTACCTTCTTTATGGCGTTTGGTTTTATGCGGTTTCCCCAATACTTTTCCCGTTTCGTATCGTGTTTCTTCTATTTATTCTCTGGTAAGTTTTATTTTGCTGACTCTCGACTCGATGTCCACAACTATTTCACTTTTATCGACTGATGTAAAGGTTGCATATTTTAAAACATTATATACAATTCTCAGCTCAGGAAATTCACTTGCTCAGGAAATTATTGCAAAGAGTGGGTTTCTAGGAATATTTCAATTATCTCTACTGCATTTTTTGAGTCCTTTGAGATTATTGTCAAAAATTTACATCTTCTTGTGGATATTTGTTCGTTTCTTTAACTTTTGAAGGGAATATTTGAAATTCGTATCGGTGCTTATGTGCGAGCTTAAGACAGAACAGGCGTGCTTCCTTCGTGTTGGTTTCCAATTTTGGTCTCAGAAGATTGATACTTCCTTTATACTTTTTTATACGTATATTGCCACTTTGGAAAAGGCTTGACTAAGATTAAAACCGCTTACAAAAACGATGAGAGTCCCAGATACGACAATTTTTGAAATTCTGTATGATGATCTTGGCATGACAAACGTCAGTAATAGAAAAGTGCCAAGAATTCTCACGCCGTCTCAGAAACAACACATAAAGTGTTCCTGCGCGTTTTTGAACCTCTGTAGTAAAGACAAAGATGAACTACTGAATATCACTATTGAGTCGAATACTGGAGACGAAATTCGGTTTCATAATTATAAAGCTGATTCCAAACAGGACTCCATGCAGTGGCTCAAGAAGAGTATATCATCACCAAAGAAGATTAAGATGTCAAAGGCCGCCGGTATAATCAGGGCGATAGACTTTTAGGACTCAGAAGGGAATCTGTTGTCAGATTACAACAAGGTGCGTCTCACAAAACATTAACACACAGGCGTCTCAATAACCGAAGATTACTACGCATCAATCAAAGAGAGGTCGAAAGGCTGTTTCAAAGAAAAAGAAGGTTAAAGTTAACCAAAGGTATCCTCCTTCAACACTTTATCTGCGTTGGCTGCCCTGCTTCGAAATTTTGGTTCACTCACCTTAGAGCTCTGATCTGGCTCCTAGTGATTATTATCTGTCCACAAAGCATAAAAAGTAACTTAGTGGGAAGAAGTATTCAAGTGATGAAGCAGTAAAGGACGTAGTTTCAGTTTTTTTTTTAGGCATAGGCAAAACGTTTTCATATGTAGTATTCACTAGCTAATTTTATAAGATCTGATGAATGTACTAGAGGTAGTAGATGAATATGTTTAAAAAGACAAATATGTCTGTTATTTTATTCTCATTTCCTACCCTACTACCTATCCATTCTGTGAACTTAAAAAAACGTCCCCTCGTATTTATGCTTTTATTCGAATGTTGGTTAAAATAAGATTCTTAACAATTTTATTTTAAATGCTGTAATGTAGTAAATGATTTGATGGCTTTATTAATTATCACCTGATCTTTCTTTAATTTAAGTTCATTGGTTACTTATGAAGGCCTATACATTTCAGACGATTGAAAATTACCCAAATGCTATCTTTCAAATCGACTTGACTCCGAAAGGTACCTCCTGTTCCTGATTTCTGATCAACCCCAGGAATCTTAGATATGTCACAGCATTTCTTCAAATTTTAAAAATTGTTGAGCCTAAGTTTGATTGTCGCCGTCATCCCTAACATGAAAATCGACCTTTAGCATGTTTAACTCATTTCTTGATTTATCTACTGAATGCTTTGCTAGTGCCCTTCCTTCGACGTTTTCCCTTATTCATCTTGCTTAATATCTACAACAGTGTGAATAATTTCTGGCGAAAATACCTAATTTGAAACATGGGTTTGAAGTTTTGTTAAAGAATACTGAACTGAGTTTTCTTAACAGAAGAAAGTTAAGTGGTAAGTATCACGCTTGATTTTGGGTATTACTCCTATAATCCCTATCACAACGTAATGTACTGATAGGGAGAGACCATTAAGGTAAATATAAATATAAATGGCACCTATGGTATTTAAACCCAGGATACGTTCCAATCACTGCTCTCACCCTGCCGTGTAGGTTTTAACGTCTAAATTTTGAAAATTTGACTGAAAAGGAGAAAACGATTTGACGGAAAGCCCGAAGATGGTTCAATCTTATATATTGTAAGACCTACCTCTGTCAGATTTTCGTCGTGACAAATAAGGATCCGGATACAGTCAGTATGTCTTAAGCAATTTAGTATCGGCGTACTAGTAAATGGTTAAAATAATAAATCGAAGCATGATATTGAAATGCTACTTAAAGGATATTTTCTCAGAGGCGAGCTGCTAGTAATTAAGTAACATAGTAACTATTTATAAATCTTGCTCAGACGAGGAAACCACAAAAGTAAAGTGATTTCGCCCATTGCTCTTTACGAAGAAAAATAATTATTGTTGGAAGATTCTTCTGACTAAAAAGCGTGAATAATTTTTGCCGATTCCATCATCATCTCTTCAAGTTTGACCTCAAGCCTCCTGTGTCGATAATCGTAATAGTAATCGCATTGGGTCAGCGTTCATCTAGCTCGTAAATCGTTTGAATCCAACAAACATACGCAAGCATTCATCACATCCTACACTGATAAATATTAATTAGCTGCTGGAATGCTCTTTTGTATCGTATCTGTGCTTCTACATATGAATATGCTCCGAGTCTCTGAGACGAGCCAATCCCAGACTGTATACGAGTGTAAACATTTCCACAAAACATTTTAATCTTCCAATCATTCTGACATGTATCAGCAGCCTAAATGAATAACAACATAAAAATAAATATTCCGTAAAAGTCAATTGCAACAAAAAACAAACACCACCACAAACAAACAAAAAAGGAAAATCCATGAAAGTGTCTATCACAGAACATTTAATGACTTATTTATGGCGAAACCATTCTTACAATTGTCCTTATCAAGTGTTCAGCTAATTATTATTACAAACAATCGTTGAATGGAAGAACTTGGCTACATACGAGCCCACTTGTGGTAATGTGCGTGAGTTTTAGTATAGGGCGGTAGTGTCGTGATGGTCCCATTTTAATGTAATTTCCTGTAAAATTTCTTTATGTAGCAACAAAAACATATGGAAAAGTTTTATGATTATGATAATAGCAATTATGACTTACTTGAGCAAAACAAGTATATGTAGTATATGTTTATTCACAGCAGCAGTTCATACGCGACAATTAATGGTTTTGGCGATGACTCCATTTACCATGACTCGCTCTACCATGTATTAATATGTAACGCATTGCTTTTGTGTGCTGAATTTATAGCTCAAATATTGACGGTACGTGTTGCGTTTGGAGACAGAATTGCAGGCTTGGGATTGAATTGTAGGGAGTTCAAAAAATTTAGCTGTCTTCTAGCGGACAAGCTCGAAAACTTATCGTGGAAGTAAGACTTTTCTAAAAGAAAAATCTGACAAATTAGACTTTCTGTTTGACTGGAACTTTTTCGCGGCTTCACCTGCTATTGTGAACTGGACAAAGGCCTAACCTGATGTTTTTCAAACCACCAGGTACTCACCAGGATGCGTTCTCTAACAAATTTTTGTAATTTGAGTTTTCGCAAACGTTTGACCGTTAAGGGTTTCCCATCAATTCCATAGACAGAAACAAATTGGAACGTATTCTTACAGATTTTTCGTTCATTTTAAACTCACTGCTGTATTTCTGTAATTGCACTCGTTATCATCAGCTGACACTGCTGACTAGTGTATTTCGTTGAAAACTTCTCAAGTTTAAGTTGTCTTTGTAAGAACTATTTGAAAGTCTGCTCTGAGGGTTTCAAACCTCATTTTTGAACATTTTTTGAGTTCGATCCTTAATCCATTTCATAAAATCATGCTGCCGTTGGCTCAAAGACCACAACAAAGTAAGAAATTCTTTTTTGCGAGCACAAAGCTAGAGGCTTTGTAGCTACAAAAGAATCGCGGTTCCACTCTTTTTATATCTAATTTTTTCTTTATTTTGTAAACGCCTGCTCCAGTATAATGATCAAATCGGCAGAAGATAGTCTTCAGACAGTATTCAATTGTATCGAAGTTTATTTTCTAAGGCTCTCATTCAGGTTAAAAACACGCTAGCTTACACCAGTTCATCAGAATATTTGCGATTCCCACAATCTCGATGAATCATTGGAAAGACACAAAGTCCTTACAGTATAAAAAATGCTTAGTGTCGATGCTAAACATCCCAAAAAGGAGTTCATATAGCAGCCAAGCATTTGATTGACGCGGGGATTAGATGCTTTTGTTATCACGAGTAATGGCGCACAATTTCCATCGTTTTCTAATTAATTAAACTTGCAGAAACTGATTAAATCTGCAAAGTATACAACATACTTTTTGCACACAGAAAGTCACCTCTCTATACAATTTCATCTCACTAAATTGACAGTTGTCGCGTAAACAAACAAGTTGCCTACTGTCATCCGTCACCTGTTCAATTTCGCCAGATCACTTGATGTGATTGCATACACATCGTGATTTCAATGTTTCATAATTTTCTGAAACGAGGATTACTCGGCCAGCGATCATCAGTACAAAGCATTGGAAATTCATGACGGTGGTTCCCGTAGATCATGCGCTGAGTCTTCTGCGCTCCGGTGGATTACTGGGAAAACGGATTCTGAGAAGTTAGTTGAAGTTCTTATGGCACGATCACCACTTGCGGAAGGTGCGCTGGGGAGCGTGGGACCTGCGGCAATTTGTGGTGAACTCAACTATGTTTATCATTACGTCCCCCTGCGGGTCTTCAATGCTACGAACACCCCGGCACAGGAAGCGCCCAGTATACTGGTGGAAATACCTGAAATCGTCAAAATTGCACGGAGTGTCACAAACTACGACTAAAAGCCCAATGGGCACGGATCATGTATCCGATCAACAACTTATAAGTCAGCTGGAAAATATCCCCGCAGACTCATCAACAGCAGCAAGACCAGCCGTTGTTAAACTGGTGGAATAGGTGAAAAGGGATCTATCCATGAGGCCTTGGCTACAAAATAGTGATGCGGAAGCTCGATGCGCAAAGGTTGGGGAATAAAGATGGACGAAGTGGTTCGAAGTTGTTCGAAGTTGAAGTTGAAGTGCGCGGTTTTTTCCCTATCCGCCTTGCCATCGTCGAGGCCGTCCTAAATGAAATACCAATGAAAATTCCACTTTTCACGAAGATGGAATTGGAGAAAACAGTCTTGTCTATGAACGCAAGAGAGGCTCCTTGGCCAGGCGCGATTCCAGCTTAGTTGTTACAGATAGTCTTTTAATTTTGCCTGACATGCTCATCAGCATATTCAACGCATGCCTGCGCGAAGGAGTGTCTCGAGAGTGCTGGAAAAAGGCAAGCTGTGCTTGTTAGTAAGGGGAGAGGGAATTCCGAGTGGTAGTGTCTAGTATACACACCCACTGTGTATGCTAGACACTACCAGAAAAGTTTTCAAAAAACTAATCAGGGAAAAACTCGCTGACGTGATTCGTGCTGCCGGGGACCTATTTCCACGGCAGTACGGCTTCAGAGCAGGCTGTATCGCCACCGATGCAATCGAAGAATCAGTGAGCGTTTAATTACCCTAGATCGGTGGATATTCTGGAAGCATTTTCAAGTACCAGTATATCTGAAGCGGATTCTGAGGGACTATCTGAAGGACCCCAGCCTGATCTCCGGCTCGCAGGAAGATGGTGGAACCACTTATGTGACATTCATGTGCTTCATATAATTAAATAAAGTTAGATAAACCAAACACATGTCAGTAGAGTACATTTTCTGGCAAAACTTCATTTGTCCATTTGAAGCTGCAAATATTTTCTCAGTGAAGATCCAGGCTGCAAAATATTGCAATTTTTAATTTTGAATTTTTTAAAAGGAAAGCGTTTAATTCATCAATTTGACACAAATTGAAGCATCTACCCTCCAATCGTTAACAAATCTAATTTGTTCGATTTGTGGGGCAGCCTTTATTTGTTTTCGCTCACCAAATACGGGCGACTGTGTCCTTCAGTAATTATTCTCCTTTCATTTATCTCTTCTCAGAGCCTTGCATTGATGTTTAGGGGAACTGTTTTGACACCAATTTAAGGTAAACTGTTTGTATATCCCAAAATGCAAGCATATCAAAGGAAAGTTGACCTGATTTTAAGTGAGACTAAGCATAAGCAATTAGACTAAATGCAATGAGACGACCGGAGTGAAACTAAACTCAAACGAAAACGAGATCCGACTTATTGCTGAAATTTTCAATAGGATCCTTTGTTCTTATCTTTGCACTTACTAATCATCTTTGTTCTTGCTGAAGCAAGCGGTGGATCATTATTTGGCTAAATCTTTGTGAGGCATACTAGATGCGTACCTGTAATTTGTTTCTTGTTAAGTGAAATATGAAGTTCATTTATTCTTAATCTATCATACATTAACGAATTCGGTGTCGAAAACGGAATTCTATTTGACTATAGAGTAAGCACAAAGCAGTGATCACGCTGTCGAGTATTTTCTGGCAGAATGAGAGAAATCAAGCAGAATTATACTTGCAATGAGTTCTTACTCAAGCGTTTGAAGACTGTTATTTTTCTAAAATGGAATAATGAGAATGAAATGAGAGAATATTTATCAATTCAAGTGAAATTCTACCTATTTTGGTTGCATCCCGTTAGATTGGATGTTCATTTGTAGTTTACAGTTACAGTTTTGTCAATAATCTATGATAATTTTTGCTTTTAACTTTCAATTCTTCTGCGGACAACTGTGTCTGTTTTTGTCCAATATCGATGCATATGTATATATTTGTTCCGGCAATCGAGGAAATTCCTCGACATACATTCTATGTTATTCCCGTCATCTCCCAGGCACGATTGCTGCTTTTTTACATTTATTTATTAAATGTTTGTAACTGGACTTCGATTTTAAACAGTTCTGCCTTATTCAAGTTGGTTTTTCTTAATGCGCATTATCATTGTCTTTATAGGCCAACGAGACAAAAAATTACCGTAACGTCCTGAGATTTTCATCATAGGTCTATAGTGGTGCGCCACAGTTTTGCCACACGTAACAATATTCATGGCCAAAATAAACTTATTCTGAACGAGTTCACACTCCTTTTAGTCCTCGTCTTTCTTTTTTAATTTCTTTGTGGTCAGCATTCAGTTTGATTGATTGATTTCTGATTTTACTCCATTGTAAGTATTGGAGGCTTGCATTAAGTTCAGATGATCATCGGTGCGTCATTTGGGTGAGAGAGATTGAATTGATGTACTACCTTTTTGGTATTTCTTTTTTTCTTGTTTGGGGTATTTCAGATTATCCTTTTGAACTCCTTTCTAAATGAGTTGATTCCTTATATTCGAAAACCATTATAGTAAAGGATTAGCGAGCAAGAACTCATTGCAATAGAAAAAAGGAAGTAACAGCCATCTCTCACTAGTTAGAATATTGTTACATTTTTTTACTTTTCCCTATTAAAAACTTGCGCTATATCCTCTGACTCTTCTGTTTGCTTTATAAAGTCAAGCGACAAACTTAAAAGCGACAATCACCCACATTAAAAGAAACACTTCCCATTCTTACATTGCATGCTTTGAAGTGTATTTAAAGTGTCAAAATTGCATTTGCAAAATGCAACACGAAAGAACATCCTGCAGTGAATGGTCGCAACCTGATTTCAAACCGAATCGAATGCTCTGAGTATTACCTAACAAAAAAGAAGAGAAGAATAAGAAGTAGAAACGAAATAGGAGTGTACAACACTACAATTCTAAAATCCATGTGCTTCCTACCATTGCGACCCCACTCCCCTGTATTCAATACGATGCAAAAGGATTTTAGCGACAGACTGTTGAAAATCCGTTTTGAAATAATGCAAGAACGATAAGTGTCTCGAAAAATGGGTGTGAAACGTTGGTGAATTCGAGCATGAATACAGAGAAAAGTATACTTACTTGCAAAACTTTAGTGAAAGTGAGTTTTTAAGGAATTGAATTTAAGCTGCGAACTTTTGCATTCAAACTATTCGCAATTGGCGAAAGGATTTTAGTTAAAGGTGAAAGAAAGTCTTTGTTGTAGATGCATTTTATTCTAAACAGAATTCTGCGTCGGAGTAAGAACATTTTAATGGATCATGATCCTATGCAGCGAGCGCTGACCTAAGCGATAGTAATAAAATGTTAGTTCTTTTAAGGGGATGGAAGAAAACGGAGCAGCATAACCTCTATTATGTTTAAGGGTACTTTTTCGCCAACAGATTCATAGATTCAAAGCTGAATATATGCTAGCAATAATTAGCCCTTGTAATGTTTCATTGGACATAGGGTCCAGTTAATACTTCATCTAAAAGAATGATCCAACACGATAACAAGGATATTTTCGTATCAATAGAAAGACTGTCACTAAGATCGCTTTGTCTCAATATCTTGAGCTTCTTGCGGATTCCAGTATGTCTGCAATACTTGATGCTATTTGTATTCAAAACATAATCAAGGATAAAGCTAAGCGTTTCATGGTTTCGAAACGTGAATGTGGAATGCCTCTCATGTAATAAGTTCCTTATGTTAGTGCTAGAATAAAGGTGGTCCTAACAAATGGTGGTCATTGACTTATTATCCTTACAAGATGATTCAATTTCGCGGATCTAGACATTGGTGATGCAGTCTTTAATGTTGAAGCTTCTATGACAACCTCAGACAAGTTTTGTCTGCCAAAATTCCAACTTTTTACAATCCAATCAATCCTGTGACCCGTCAGAGTTTATGCACTTCCAGAAAATCTCTCATAAGTTCACCTTTCGCTCGCCGAAATAAGAAGTAGTGATTTCATCAACGCAAAGAAAACTTTCCTTTTTCATAGGATTTCTTTTTATTTCTTTCACTTGGCTCATCATCGTCTTCAAGTTCGTAAAAAAACAGCCAACTTTTGGCAATATCTTGTAGTGGGTACCAGCAAAGCAAAACAACTTTCATGTACGCTTTCACCTTAGTATTGCCACAGCTACCTCCACCCTCTTTATTATTACGGCGGCTCCTTCGAACGAACGAAAGGAAAAACCGATTTCATGAACAGAAATTCGTGAAGGTGTACTTGAACTAATAATGTTTGGAAAACTTTTTAATTTAGATTTTACTTCCATACTTTGGATTTTCGGTTGTTTCGAGTGGAGTATTTCGTTGTTATTATTGTTGTTTTTTTCCTTCGGAGCATTTACGTTGATGATGATAGGGTTTTCTCAGTTTTCACTGAGTTTTTTCCCGTTTTGGTTTTGACTTGATGGCATTCAACACAGAAGAGCACTGAATTGTTCAGAGGTAAAATAGAAAGGAGCGCAGCAGGAGCAACGGCCGTTTATTAGCATTAGGAGCTTTTTCTGCTTTGCCTAATGGAACAGGAAGGAAATAAACCCAAGTATACACAGAAATAGAAAGAAATGAAGACTTTCTTTAACTTCTCCAGTCAAACTTTCATTCTTGGCTGATTCTCTCTGACTCGGCGAAAGTAAATTCGATTTTCCGACGTAAATAGAAAATTATGCTGCCTTTCTGACTTATGTATTTGTTCAGGCCTTTCTGTTAGTTCCATTCCCACGGAATGGTTTCCGGAAAGAGGAAAAAATGGTTGCGAAAACAACAACAGCAACGAGGACACAATTGAGAGTCGTGGGGTCCAGCATTCACTTCTAATGACTTACTTTTCATTCTTCCGTATTCGCTACTGTTCTATCAGCAAAGATGCATTTCCTTGGCAAAACTCTTTCTGTGTGTACCAGTTTGGGTCCTTTCCTGACTCCTTTCCACCCATCATCGTTATACCATTGTCAGAAAATGCTGGGCACATAAAAATTGTAATCGTCTTAAGCTTACCAAATTATGCTGTTGCTTAATCTTGGAGATTTTTCTCGTTCTTTTGCTGAATGTTTAGATTTATTACGTGTTTTTTTTTTGTTGCCCAGATTTAGTTACAATGGAAGGAAGAGAAAGGTGTGAAAAACGGATGTACTTTAAGAAGGTCCAGTTTATTATGTAACTTTTGCAAAACGGCAAACAACAAAAGAGCTATAGCAAAGTTTTATGTAGTTTTTTTGTCTGTTGGTTGGTAGCACGGAAATAGGAAATAGGACCGTACAATAAGTATCAATCATGGAATGTTTTATTTTCCAAAGATTTCACTAGGTTTCATGACGTTAATTTACATTTATTGTATCCATGCAAAACAATTGAGAGGCAAGAAAAATTCGTGGTAATTGAAATTCGAAAAATTTAAGAGGTTGTAGAGTTGAAGGGTATCTAGTTTTATGGTAGGTTAGAACGATTTTCAACTAAATATGTTGTGTCCTTTTTGACACTTGGGTGTTAGCAACATCAAAAATTAAGTTTTTATTCTACATGGTGTCAAAATCAGAGTATATTTGCCATAAACCAAACTGAAGTCGGTTAGATTGAAGTGACGTTACCATCAATGGCAAACCTGTGTAATATGACATCTGCTACTGGGTGCTGCTGGTGAATACTGACTATTCAATTCTTACGGCCATACACGGGCTCAGGGTAAAGAATCCCGTGAACCCTCAGGAAAAGGAAGAAACTAGAAGAACTAATAGCTCGATTATGTATCGTGCATTGATATTTTAACGGGTCGCTGCTTGCCTTATAGTAAAATAATAGCCTAATTTCGCTCTTATTTTAATTAGAAATTCATATTAATAAGAATTTTAGTAAGGAATTGAAGCTTGCAATTAACAACAGCGAATATCTAAAATAAGAAGTTTGAAGCAGCCGATCCCCGAGAATTCAATTCCCTGTAGGTTTATCTAGAAGCGACACTATGAGGTCAAATTTGATGTACCAGTATCAAACTTTACGAATCGGAGTTTTTTTTAATAGTAAGAATGTAAAGGTCCTCGCTCTTCATAAAATTAATCCTCACATGTATACTATACCGTTGCCTGAAACAACTCGCACAAAATGTGTGACTTAAAGCAATTGTCATAAGGTACACGCTCAATCTGGGCTTTAATTGCTTTGCATCATACAAGCTGTCAAACCTCCTTTTTTTCTTTGACAGCTCACATAAAATACATGAATTCTAATGGATCAATTAAAATGGATCAATTTCAATTTTCAAGAAATAAAAAAATATATTCTTTCCATATGTCAAAGGAATCCACCATAGCTTGCAGAAATTTCAGCAAAAATGTCAATTAGCACTGTTATGCCACACAAAAATGTTGCGAGCCCCACACATAACAGGTACATAGCGGTACTTTCCCGTTTTATTCGCCATTCAAAAATAATAAGCAGGGTAGCGCGTGGAAGCAATTTTCCTCAGTCAGTCAATTTGCTCAATCAGTCAACCAGATAATTAGTAAATATCGAATTTCATATCGAAAATTGTAATTTTTGATATAACGAGGGCTATCTCAACTAGATATTTGGAAAAGTTACCAATTCTGAGTGATAGTGGCGTGTAAACAGGTCAGTGGTTAGTGAATCAGCCAGTAACAGTAGTGAATTTGGTGTAGGCCCAAAAGATCAGATTGAAGATGAACTTGGGATTATTAGCGTAGTTTATTGCGTCCAATGTCACGTCGATAACATTCAGCTGTGATTTACATATGCATCAAATCATGATGAAAAATTGTATTCCCCAAAACTTAACTTTCACCCTGAATCTTCTCCTACTTTAAGTGGATTAATCGTATGACACTTGTCCATGCTAACAAGTACCATGGAATTAACCAGTACCAAAAAACAATTGTGAAGAACTTTGTTTAAATGAAGCTAGCTTTAGTATCTTGGGACTTATGAAATCCTTTACGGCTACTATCATTTCTTAAACATTCTTTCAAGTGGGGAATGAAATTTAAACGACTGGGAAGTAAGTCTTGTGAATGTGGGGGATGTTTCAGGATTTTCAAGCCAGCAAATTGGATTGATACCATGACAACTGCCCATTTGTGTGTCTTGATGGAAGATAATTTGTTGCGAGTTTTTCCGCGTTTTCTCCGAGTTTCTTGACATCATTTTTTTATTTGTTCCATGTAAAATCTTCCTGTCACAGTGGCTACATGACCAAGGTATTCGATTATATCAATTCCTTGGCTGTCCCAAAAAAAAAACGATGTTCATGATCTTACCGGTTGCCGATTTTGCTTTGAATTTCTTTAGAAATGAAGATGACTGTCTTCTGCAGACCATCGATTGTTGGTTTGGTCCGGGATCAAAGCGGTGAAGTATTATTTCATCTGCTTTCGTGAATCGAACTTGAAAGTAATCAGGATATTTCTGAAACAAGTTCTATGAAATCTTTGAAATATTTTGTCGCGTTTGCTTTTGTGCGTCCGTGAGCATTTTGGGAATCTAACACGCGGATACCTTACTGATTTCCAAATTATCCTGTAAAATATTATGGTCACTTCCTTTCGAGATTTTTAACTTCGCACTCCATTCGCTTCTCTTGTCGATTTGTATTCGTTGAAATATTTTAGTAATTATTCAGACAAAAGCACAACCTGATAGATTTTCAAACTTAATTCTTGGTCATCTGCATCTCCATATTAAAATGATTATAAGTCCTTCATTAGCTCCTGATTAACACGGTTTAAAAGTAACTTTACGGACGTTTCTTAATACGGACGTGTCTTTTTTTTGTGCAAGTTCTTTAGCCAATTGAAATAGAAAACCCTTTTTGGATTATTTTCCGCCAGTATACCTTACGTAGGGCTTTAGTTAGGGCTTTAGCAAGGAAAAATTGTTCATCTGCTGAAATATTCTTGTCATGTTTACAGCAGCATTGGATACTCTGTATAAATTGATTCCATATTTCCAATATAACTACAAAATCGATGAGTAAAAAGAGACGAGTCAGAACAGGCGAATCAAAGAATTTGTATGAATTCATCTCTGGGCATTGTATTAAAAAGAGTTTCCATTCCATGGTCCATTCCTTGGACCATAAATAAAAAGAATTGAACAAATTTGCTTCATAAGTCTCGTTAGCGTACAAAATTCCAATAAACATAAGTAACTTTTGTAAAAATCTTCCAATCTCCTATCAAAACATAAAATACATCCTTTATAGAACATTCAAAGAGTACAGAGAAGAGTTAAGGCTACAAATCTTTATATGCTCTGTCTTGTTTTTGGTTATAATCAGTTAAAGAGCACTGCTTATGTTATCTTCCATCACATTTCATTTTGCGTAGCCAGTAGACCAATATAAACCACTATATCCACTCACTTCCAATTTCGTGCAAGTTGTTTTCTCGACTGCTTTGTCTTTACCATAATACCGCAGAATGCATCTGAATTTACCACCGAATTATTTCATTCTCCGATTCAGCAGAGGATAGAATACGCATCCTTTTTCTTCGAACATCTTATTTCTGTTGATTCGCTCTTCCACTGTCTGATCAAAATCAAAATTCCGATTTCATCCTCGCTTCGAAACACTTTGTTCTATCCTAGTCAGATCCAAAATACTCGTCAGAAACAATATGTTTAGCAAAATTTTATTTCCTCGGCTAGACATATTTAGATGATAAAGACGGATTTTTAGTCAAAATAGCATGAAATTGAGGATCCCCATAATTTTACTAATTCAAAAAATATTCTAGTATTTTATTTTTTGCATTAACCAGCTCATATCTTCAAAATCTCTTTGCACTCTAACTTCAATTAACATTCTACGCTTCGTTCTTTCTACTGTAACTTATCGCTTGATTCGATTGAGATAACAATGCTGGATAACGGAGATAACGAATCGAAACACTGTCGGTACATTCCGTTTTATTATTGTTATTATGGTTGCATGTGTGGAACTAATTAGAATCAGAACTAATTAGAAATAGAACGCGAAAAATTGCAATAAAAGTCAAATATATTGATGTATTACGCGGTTATAGAGCAGGACTAGAAATCGATGAACCAATTAAGCCAGAAAATTAATCGAGATCGTAGAGTCCTGGCAGTCTTCATTTGAGTTGACGAAACCCTACACAAGTATTTATTTTTCGCGAAATAGAAGCGCCAATTTATATTTAAATTTATTCTCACAGTCAATTTTAGAGTCCACCTAATTAATATATTCGCACCCACTCAACATCAAACCCGAAAATTCATGTTAACATCAAATTATATGTGTCACTGATAATCACTGCCACTGGCAATTAGCTTCTATTAAATGAACCATCGCAAGCCCTCCTTCAGCATTGTCATTAACTCATAAATACGCCTCGTGATAATATCGAACCCTCATATATAAAATACATTTAATACGTTAAAAACGGATTTCACCTATGGAATTCATAAAGGGGCAATTTGTACACTTTAACAAAACATAATCTCACGCATCGCTATCGTATATTGTAATGGACAACCCCCTCCAATTATCACTAGGCTAGATAAGACCACCATCAATTTTTATTAAATTTCAAGTGCAATTACTATTATTTCCACATCATTGTTGAAAACAAATCTAACTCAAAACAAAAAGGGGCACATACTCACTATATATTAACATGGCACCTAATGGGGCAATTATTTTTCATCATGGATCATTGTAGCCATTTCATTGTCGCATCCTCGGCAATGTACCAAGTAGCCGGAGAGGTTATAATGGCTATCATAAAAACCATCATAAAAATAATTCACCACCATCACCTCAGCCGTTGCTATCGGCCATCAGCCAGCCAACGGACAGCCTATGACTGCACGGCACCAAAAAAAAAGCAAAAACAGCAGATATAGTAAGGAAGAAGTGAGTGCTCCCAAATAAAAGTCATATATAGGCTAGTCCACTAGCAAAAAGGATACAACACGCATCAATAGGAAATATCCGAGGCGACTGAGTACATTGCAGCCGAATGTATCAACTCTTCATATCACCCACCCGGTCTGCGATTCGCCCCGGCCAACGCCTTTTTGGTTGATTAAACATATAGGACAGATACGAATAGTCTGGTGGATACACGTACGCATCCTGAATGATTCCCAACACAGCAGTACAATGTTGCGTATTTTTATGCTGACCACCGCTCCTTGTGGGTCCCATATGCGACATCGCATCCAGCGAACAGTGATGATAATCACGTTCGACACATGCGGCCACTACATGCTACATTAATATGTTTTTTCAATTATTTCGTTTAACATTTATTTGATTTACTGGCAACTTGGTTTTTTAAGGTGTCATGTGGAATCTGTCTATTATGTTGGCGTGTCAATTGGTTTCGATGTGGGTTGGCCATTTTTTTTCTTCAGTTCCAGCAAAGTTTCAATAACAATAAGTGGATTAAAAAGTTGAAAATCTAAATCAAAATGGATGAGATGATTTAGTCCTTTATCATGAAAAGTTTCGAAAAAAGGTAAAATTACCGACATAGAAAACTTGCAAAGATTATCTCTATTTTCTTTTTTGAAATTTGGTCATTGACATGGAGAGGACGTCAACTTGTTTTTAAATTCTAGAATCTGAAGTTTTCGCTGAAAGGCATGAACCACAAAGAATTGATTTCTTTATTCTTATTGTGAATATGATAGAATCGAATATAACAAAAGCATTGAAGCACAGGACTAGCCTATAGATACCTCGAATATTCCAGGTGCACTCCATTGTTCGTGTTTCAAATGTTTCGAAAAGAAAACTTACTTTACTTTTCTCGGCTGGTCCCAAAGGCTTTTGACTTGTTGAATTTTTTCTTCGGGATCTGCTTGATTTGAAATATTAATAATAGAATTTCGGATACAATATCGCATTTAGCTGGGTTTTTGAATTATCCAGCATACTTCTGGCGTTGCAAAGAAAATAGGCGTAGCTCAAAAAGCATTGGCTCCATCGTCTTGAAATTACTACGATAAACACCCTGAAGACCACTTCGAAACCGAACTTCCAGAACTGGATCCTGCGGAACTGCGTGAGGAAGAAGCATTGATCAAAGCATGTACGTAAGGGCAATAGGGAATACAAAGAAAGTTGCATTAGGCGGATGATGTTTCCGCCGAGGAAAGTGATGTCTTACAGACGTTAGCCGCTCGTAATTCTTTTGAAAACACATCTCGCATTAGATATACTACTATACCACTTCCATGGCTATCCAATCTTTTGATGAATTTTCTTGCTTTCAATGGATTATATCTTTCTAAAATGTTGAGTATTCATGCTCAACGTGACAGCCATGACAAATAGACTGTTCTTCCAGTTGACTAGCTCTACCGTTCAGTCAAGGAAACAATTTCAAGTAAACCGAATACGGCTGGCTCACTTTTCTCATAACCAACTGCCTTCGGAAACAACGGCCACGGCGTTTCAAACCACTAGGATCCTCATCATCAGCAAGCTATCGTGGGCCTCCTAGATCAAGTCCCTGATACAGTTTTTGCGACTCTAAGTCGAAAGGCTTCACCGATTTTGCATCTATAAGCAAGTCTTGCTATCCCTGTCTACGCGCCTCGTGGGCCAGTTTTCTTTGGGCCCAAAGTGGTAAGCGGTTAGCAGTACCCTATAGGAAACGAATGATACCACAGGAGATAATACTACTAACAAAAAGTAACCGCTTCGAACGAATCCCACATCGGTTGCGAAAGATTTGAAAAAGATTTTGAGTGTTCAAATCGAACCACTGTCACACATTACATGGAGATATTTCAAGTCCGCTCGGGCTCTTGAGAAACTCAATGCTGAATGCACTAGGTCACTCAGCATATACGTTAGGCATACACGGATGCACACCTAGAACTATCAAAAAAACCTTTGCCAAAATTTCAAAATAAATTTGAGCTGTTCAAGCTCAAAAGCCCCAAGATGGATCGAACCCTTTCTGTCAGGAGGGCTAATTAGTCCTCCAGGGCCTCCAGGTCAATTGGAGATACTTACAAAAGGACCGGCATGACTTTGGTTGAGACAAAACGTCAGACATTTAAACAAAAAGGAGAATGTCACAAGGAGATTCGAGGGATATCCAAAGGTTTTTATCTTTCTAGACTTTCTGAAAAGATCGGCCATACACACTGCACAGGCCAAAAACACTTCGTTACTTTCAAAAATGAGGTATGCTTGTTAAACAATTGCTTTTAAGTATTACTTTAAATTTGACATATTGGCAAAGATGAAATAGCATGGACATCTATGGCAGCTTGTGATCTACTTAATGAGGTCCTTTGAGCTCTGTTTAACTCCTTACCTCTACTTCGTCCCTTATTTACGTGAAGAAGATTGATTAGATGTCAAACTTGGTGAATAAATTGAACAAAGTTCAGCTACAAGACCCACCAAGTTTAATCTTATACCAAATTCTTTTAACTACACTTTAAGCCTATAAAATACCTCAAACAGCCGTAACGCTAAAATGAAACCATGCGAAACCATTTAAGCCTATCCGCCTTTGTGCTAAACCAAATGAATAATTAAAACCATTTATTTGTTTCTTTAAACAAAAATCTTAACTATCTTTCTGGGTCAAGAGAGCAATTTCGCTAAAATTGCTTCGGAAATTTTTTTATTTCAGTTCAAAAGCATTTTAAATTCTCTGTTTTTGTTGCTGTCGCTGCCTCCGTTGTTGTTGTAGTTGTGTTATCGTTCATCCTAGCTATCGTCATCAGCCTCGATTCTCTTTTGTCGAGCAGACCACTTCTGGCCATGTGAACTGCTGTTGCTGATCCCGCTGCTTCCGCTTCAGCTGCTGTACATATTTATTCGTAAAAAGGACACAAACGAAACTACAGAAAGACGCTTTGGAACTATTTAGTTGTACCTACAACCTATACCCGGGAACAACTAGGTTTGTACACGCTCGGCTGACATTCTCCTTGTGATATCTTACGTAGTCGACGTATAAGTAGGAATGTCTTTATTCTTAGCGTCTTGGCGTTATTGTATTTTGTGGTCCGTGAAGCTTTTGTGCAAGCACCGACACAAACACAAGATTTAAGGCTTCGGTGAGTACTTTGTAAATTTATATCCCTTTTAAAAGGATACTCTCTTCTCGATTTTACTTTTTCTCTGTGGCGTGGATGTGGTTGAGATAGTCAAAATGGGTTGTCTTTCACGTTTTCTTCTGGCGGCTCCTTCTGCTTTAAGCTGATATTAGGTTTTTCTGTTGCTACTTCTACAATATGTAGTTAGAATGATTTTGCCGTTTCAGCAGCAAATTGTGCCTTGCTGCTATTGCCATTGCCTTTTGCGACAGATATTCTGCTTGGACAATCGTCTTTATTGTCATCGACTTTGTGTCAAAAGCAAATACTATAAGGCTTGTTAAACTCTTTTTTGCTCGTCTATTGTGTCCTTCGATTGGGAAGTGCAACTTTTTTTTTCTTTTTAGAGTGCAGCATTTCAATCTTTTTTATTATTTTCCTTTGGCAATCGAAAGAAAATATTCGAAAATTGGAACGGTACGCAATAGAAATTGAGAATGTTAGAAGGATGATAAAGGCTACAGTAAATCGAATCAGGAAAGTAGGCCATCTTTGCGCTGATTGTAGAGTTTCTTTCTTTGAACATCATAATAATGCTGACAAAACGCAATTTAGATTTTGAATCCCGATTTGCCGAACCACAATTTGATTGATATTTCAGGACCTTATTTCTGCCTGTAGTTCAATTTGCTCTAAATAAAGAAAAAATCGTAGAGGACCCAACCTTAATGATAGTATTTAGTAGAGCAATAAAGTACGAAACAGAGTGATGAACTAGTTGCATAAAGTGTCAAACTTTGTCAAATCATCCAAATCGCTGAAGTAGTCCATTATCTTTCTTAAGGCATATTAAAATGGACTACCTAGGGCAGCTCTGTAGGACGCTAGAGAAATCAAAGAAATCATTGGTACGAATGAAAGACGACTACACATATATATTAGCCGTAAGAAAAATGAAATGCTTGAATACGATTTAAAGAAGAGGCCCATATTTGGCTGTTATGCTACCGATCATGGAAATGATGTTGACAATAGTAACTCCATGAATCAATATAACTTAGTCGATCTCAGAGTTTCGACACAAAGGAAATGTTCTAAATATCTTGTTTGTTTGTTTTTGGAACGAAATTTGTCGTTCCCCTCCTTTTGTTTTTTGAACGTTCACTAACGCATTTCGGCGGTGTGCCATATTCAGTGTGTAGTAGCATTCTGCATTCGTCTGTCTTAAGTTTCCCTTTTCATAGGTCCGTCGTTTCAACAAGAAAGAAGGCATCCTTTTCTGCTGGTGGTAATATTATTATTATTATTATTGTACTGGGGTCCACTTGCTGGAAATTGGCATAGGCCAGAAATCGGCCCTTAGCTCCCCATGTGTAGTACTATTGTTTACAGATAGTCCATCCTGTCGTCCTACAGAAGCCAAGGAGTTCCCCCAGCTCTGTGGTCGCCAAGTGTTTGAATTATGTTATGCCAGTACACCTCAGCCGAGTAAGGCGTTTGTTGGCCAGACTCGGGCAGTCCAGGAGGAAGTGTTCTGTACTTTCTTTCTCCTCGCTGCAAGCTCGGTAGGTGTCATCCGTTTTGATTCCTATTCGTTTGGCGTGTTGACCTAGAAGATTATGGCCCGTTAATACTGCCAACAATGTTCTAACGCCATTTCGGTTTTTTCCTAGGAGTTGTTTTGTCCTCATTTAATTAGGGTGAGGCCAAAGAGCTCGGCTTATCATGCAGTCGTTCCTGTCATTCCAAGCCGTATCTGTCTCTTTGCAGAGGATTTCGTCTAGTTCCCTTTTAACCGTTGCTAGTGGCACTTTAATTGTGTCTATTCTAGTGGGATTTTGGTCGGCTGATCCCGCTCTCGCTAGCTCATCGGCTCTTTCGTTTCTCTCTACACCGCTGTGTCCAGGGACCCATGTCAGTTTTACATTTACTCGGGTTGTTGCAGTTTTAAGAGCCTGCCTACAATCCTGCACCAGTTGTGAAACTACGCGGTTAGAGGCAAGCGCCTGCAGTGCCGAGAGTATTTGTATTCTTCCATTAAGGTTGTTTGTTGCCGCTTCTATAGCCGCTTTTATTGCAAACACTTCCGACTGGAAAACTGTGGTGTGGCTCTTCAGCTTATAGCTTCGGTTGAGTTGCGGGTGATCTGGGAAAAAGATTCTGGCACCGCTTCCCTCATCCGTTTTGGAACCATCGGTGTAGATCATAATCTCACTTCCAGATGTGAAATCCTGCACCGTTTACCACGGTTCTCTGGTCGGAATGCTGATCTTGTATGGAATTGTTGTGTCCAATATTGGTTGAATTCTATCCAGCTCCCTTTTACTTGACGGGGCCATTCTCTCCATTTTTTCCAAAATGCACACGTGCCCCGTTTGAGTGTGGTTAGATAACTCCTATGTGGATTTTAATCTGACGCTTGCAAGTGATGCCTCTCTGAAGATGAATTTGTCGAGTGGCATGAGATTGAGCATTATCTCCATTGCAGCAGTTGGCGTAGTCCTAATGGCACCTGTGATGCCAAGGCAGGCCATTCGCTCAATCTTCTCTGTCTCTTTTGCAATGGTTTTCTTTGGTAATGCCTGCCACCAAACCAATGCCCCATAGGTGGTTATTGGCCGCACTACTGTTGTGTAGATCCAGTGGGCAATTTTGGGTTTTATTCCCCAGGATTTCCCCTACTAGTCTTTTCATTGTGAAGAGCGCTGCTGTAGCTCTCTGTCTGACTGCTCCTATGTGTGGAGTCCAAGTTAGCTTACTATTCAAGGTTACTCCTAAGTATTTCACCTTGTTTACTAAACTTATATGTTTTCCGTCAATGGTCGGGGGTGAAAATGCCTCCGGTTTACGGCACTTTGTGTAAAGCATAAGCTCCGTTTTGTCGGCATTGATGCGCAGTCCGTTTAGCTTCGCCCACTCGAAAAGATGTGAGAGTGCGGTCTGCATCAATTCCGACATGGTTTCCGGGAACTTTCCACTTATCAGTATAACGATATCGTCAGCGTACACTATCGTTTTGAAAAACTTCCCGTTGAAGCCTTCCACTATTTGGTTAACTGTGAGTACCCAGGCAAGTAGTGATACTATGTCTCCTTGTGGTGCACCCTTGTAAGTCCATTTATTCAAGGTTAGGCCGTTTACTTCGGATGTAATCTACCTTTTAGCTAGTATTTCCGTCATCCATTCAGTAAGATATGGGTGTATTGCATATCTTTGAATGGCTGCTACTATGCTCTTAGTTTTTACTTTGTTGAAGGATCGCTCTATATCAATGAAGCCAAAGTGTAATCTTTGATGGCAAGGTTCCTCTCTATTCTGCTTACGACTTCGTGTAGTGTCGTCTCTGTTGAGCGCCCTGGGAGGTATGCGTGTTGGTTGGGGCAAAGCTCCGTTATGTTTACGGTGCTTTTTATATACCCATCCACCAGGCGTTCTAGGGTTTTCAGCATGAAAGACGTTAAGCTGATAAGTCGGTAATCCGTTGCTTTGCAGTGTCTGGCTTTTGTCGGCTTGGGTATAAAAACTACTTTGGATTCTCTCCAGTCCAAAGGAATATAGCCTTTGGAAATGGAAGCTCTATATATTTTCACCAAAATCCGGATTATTGTGATATCCGCTTTCATAAGCATGATCGGATGCACTTTGTGGGTTCCTGGTGATTTGTAAGGTACGAAGGTATTAATGGCCCAAAGGACCTTTTCTTCGCTTACTATTTCTTTTAGGGCGACGGTAAGGAATCACGTTGTTTACTTGTTCTGTCTCCTCATCCGTCTCTCTTCTTACAGATGTTTTAAAAATTGTAAGATTTTGCCTATAGTCCTTCCAATCCGTATCTCGGTTTGTGAATAGTATTATTCAGCTATTCTGAATAGTCTTTGAGTATTTTTCCTGATCTCTTCCAGTTCCTTGTTCCACCAGCTTACCTTTTTTTGTTTGACCTTTGTTTACCTTTCGCCTGGTGTGAACCTATATATATTTTAGTAGCGTTGGCGTAGCCGTCCCAATCCGCTTTTCTAGGATTGCAGTAGACCAATGGGGTCTTCTCGCCCCTTCTCCATTGAAAGGTGATCCATTGGTGGTCCGACAGGCTAGGTGAATCACATACTCTCCAGCCGTGCAGGTCTTCCAATGCCTCTGTTGTGATTAGAGTGACGTCAATCACTTCCGCTGTATTTTTCGTTATAAAGGTCGGTGTGTTACCCTTATTTGCTAACTTGAGGTTAGTAGCTATTAAGTAATTGACTAACTGCTCACCTCTTTCATTGCCCTTTGTGCTTCCCCAGAGTTCGTGTTGCGCGTTCGCATTGCATCCGATGATGACCCGCTTCCCCCGTATATGCTCGGATAGGATGCGGAATTCGGTGGTCGGCATCGGAGCGTCAAACGGCAGGTATGCCGAAGCCAGCGTTACCTGATCGTCTCTCCGTAGAATACCGCTGATGTAAGGTCCATGTTGCTGGACTGCGGTAGAAAAATTAAATTAATTTCCTTCCGACATATAATGCAGCTACGGATTTTATTCACCCCGCTTGTGGCAATGATTTTAAATTGTTTAAAATTGTTTTAAATTGCTGGTGGTAATAAGTCCGTCATTTGCCTCTTTGAGGGAGTCCTTTGGTTTGGTCCCGAGCTCTCATTTCTACTGTCATTGTGCGTTATTACCTTTGATATTTGTAAAAATACACTACGTACTCGAAGATTCTGTCCGAATGAGAGCTCATTTGAAACTCAACCGTGAAGCATAACTAGTAGGGCTACGAACAAAGCGCATGGCACAGTTGAAAAAAACAACGCTCAAATACCCAAAATATCACATTTGACGAATATAGTATTGAAAATGTGGGCGACTTTGTGCATCTAGGCGCCAAAATAACAAGAACGGCGAGCGAAAGAGACGAAATACGCCGAAGAGTACATCTCGTACATAAAACGTTTTATCCAGGTCTGAGTTTTATAAAGGCCAGGTGCATACACCGGAAAACAAAGCTCCAAATATACAAATCTGTGATGAAGCTAGTGTAATGATTTCGGCGTGAAGCATGGACCCTAACCCAAGCATCCGCAAATATATTGAACACTTTTGAGCGACGGGTCCTGATGCGGATAATTGGAGCGAAACTAGACGGGTACCAATGGTGAATTCTATACAACCATGGGCTGTATGAAATTTTTCACAGCCAGAAATCTCAACGATTATAAGACTGCGATATCTGCAATGGTTTGGCTATGTAAATCGTATGGACGAATAACGGATACCCAAAAAGGTGTTCGTTGGGAGAACTGAAGGGCGGAGACCAGAGGGGAAACGGAAAAAACGCTGGTCTGACTCTGTTGACGAAGGCAGTTCATCGCTGCTTGGACTTCAAGATTGGAGGACGCTGTTAATTGACCGAAATAGCTGGAGGCGCTTACTAGAGGAAGCAAAGATCCGAAACGGGCTGTAGTGCTAAGAAGAAGAAGAAGAAAAAGACAGCTTCTATGTTCGTTTATGATTCGTCCGTTGCATGTTTTCAATTTTTATGTGTTTATGTTTTGCGTTGCAACATAATCCAAACGCCGTCATTTATGTTGTACATGCATCTATTCCATTGTTTCTTCCATGTGAGTTATATACAATGGTTGTCAATCATTTGCGTTCCGAAGCTGAACCCAGTTGCGGCTTCTGTCCCTTAGCACTCATAGTGCACGTAGTTCCTTATGTGCTCACGAAATCTTGTTCTTATTTTACGGCCTGATTGATCGATGTAGCTAAGTTGGGATAAACAAGTTAATTTATTCGCAGCCTGTTTGGCCAATAGGTCCTTATCGTTTCTGTTTGTGGGTAATAACTGTCCCAAACTGCTCCTTGTACTAAAAGCTGCCTTAATGATGTTATTTTGGAATGATGTCGCTTATATGTACGAAGGTTTATAGTGCTTGTCAATCTTATCCATACATATTTAATACTTCCTTTTTATTTTCTGTACTGTTCAGGAATTTTAAAGTTCCGTTTTATCTTGCCCACCAGATCCTTCTATCGTTTACATTATATTTAAGCCCCTGTTGTAGGCTTTATCTGTCAGATGTGTCCCCTCCCGTCTTGTTAAAAGACACCTTAGTGCTGCTTTTTGGGCTTTTCAGCGGAGTTTGACAATATGTGTATTGTCATGTCTGTGGTTGTGGGTTTTCTGTATATCTCCTACTCTAATTTGTTTGATATTTGTTTTGATATTTATGATTTTGTCAAACTAATCATCCTTTTCTGCCTTTTTTATCTGGATAACTTCTGATCAGAACAATCAAGAGTGTGAAGTTCCCGAGGAAAATATTCGTGACATAAGATGTAAAAATAACTTTTATGTTATTTCTTGGTTTTGTAAATTTATCTAGGTTGATATCAAGATGCTTCCTCCCTATCTAGGCTGATACCAAATAATTCCTTCAAAATAATTATTTCGCTTGACTAAGATGAAATTGTTCCATTTACATCTGCATTTGTTGAAAGTGATTCGTTTTAGAAAAGGAGTTTTTTTTGTTCATTAATAAAAAATGTAGAAATCGTTTTATAGAAACTTGAGTTTGATTTTTCAGACACATTAGCTTCTAATCTACAAAGCTCCGCATCACATATGAGCACACGAGGAACAATTGATTCCTCATTTCAGCAAGTTCGATTGCTGCTCTACGGGAGTATTACCTGAATTTATAAGATAAGCAATGACTTGCACTGAAGCTCCTCTTGGAATTTGAAAATATATAGCTATTGGTTCAATACTAACCGGTGGAATCAAAGTCAATCTTAGTTTCTTACTCTTCAAAAGTCAAAGTTTTCGTTTTTTCGTATCTTCTCAAAGTGTGAAAACTCAGCAGCTTTGCTCTCATTCACTTTACTCGCTTTAAAATTCCAAAATGGTGGACACGAATCAAAACCTTCACATTCCACCACACTTGGATTTAAGAAAAACCACACTCGTCTGTCTCCTTAACCTCTCCCTCCTATTCCAACGATAAATAGACAAAAGTAATAAAATTCAATTGCAGCATTCTTTTCTGAGCACTATGTTGTGATATCCACCCGACAATATCTCTGGGGGTTGCAATTGAAAATATATCCAGCTTAAAAAAAGGAAAAAAATGTTAAAAAAACGAAACGCTCAAGTCACGAACCTCGTACACACTTTTGAAAAAAGGGAAAGAATATCATTTCACGTCTAGCAGTCTCTCTTTTTCGTCTCTGTGTCAGGATTGAATTATTCTATCGTCGGTACCAAATGAAACAAACTCCCCCGCAATTTAGGTTGATTTCAGGAAAATTTAAAGAGTTTTTAATTTCACACTTCAGTGGCGATAAAATCGAACTCTAGATCGCAGTCAGTGGAGTGTCAAATGATGGTTGCGTTCGTTCTATGCAGAGTTTTAGAATTTATGGCTGTAGTAAAGGCTCCTGCAAAATTAGTCCCAAGAGTCGGGTGAATTTCCTTGTCCCTTTTTTCCGAATTGGGTTCCACTTCATAGATTATAATTGGTTCATATTGGCCAGAAAGTACTGGTCGTGAGATGAAAATAACAAGTTGCCAACTCAGCACTACTTGCTCCTTGCTTGTTTACTTACTTTCATCATATCCATTGTTTAGGCTCCAACGGTGGTGTTTTACCCACGATTGAAACTCATTAAGGCAAATTATTAGATGATTGTATAGATCTTTGTCTGTGCCGTGTGATGGCTGCCAATTCCAGCAATCGTCTCGGATCGATTAAATTAAATTTAAATTGCACCCCGTTCAAGTGAAATCCAGAAGGATTAGGGTGACGAGATGGTGACGATGATTATTCTGCACATGATGGCCGCGAATGATGGATAGCATTGCATGGGAATCAGAACAGCGATTACAGCGCAGTGGCGTCCAACAACATCATTCACCATTACCTTATACATCATTAATCATTCAAGACGAATGTTGCAACAATGACGTTCCGGTTTTAATAGCAATTTTCTGGTTCTTGAACCATAAAACGGAATGCAAAATTATGGTAGACATTTAGGAAAAAGTCTAGAAAGCTGCTTAAAATTTCATATCAGTGAAGGGTTCGTTGATGGAAAATTTCAAGGATGTCTAAAAAGAATTCAGCGTGGTATCCTAAATCCATGATGAAAACGAATGTGAGAACTTTTTCTTTGTCGGTTATAGTTTGGCATCATCTACATTATTATTAACTGTTTTCTATTTTATTTTCTGTTTTCATTCAAAACCAACCAAAAGGACTCGTTTGGCACGACGTATAAGAGTTTATGTCATATTTCATAGAGAGTAAACATTGGGGTTTAGGAGAAGTTATGAAGATCTCTTATACAAGAATTGAAATAAAACTGAACCTTATTAATGAACTTTTTATACTTATAATCTGATAATAAACTATAGATACTTAATTTTCAATTGATGCAATTTAAAAGAAAAGACATTTGAAAAAATTAGCTTCCATGTCGATTGTCAACATGGATGTCGATTGTTGGCAATGGTGATCTGCACATTTCGGACGCGTAATTGCTAGCGGAGATCCACCCAGTATGGTCAGCATAAGCCCGAACCCCACAGGATATGCACCGATACCATATTTCGTTGTCTCGTCCAAATCCTCGGCGTACAAGATACATGTTACCTGACCGTTACGCACATCATTCATGCATAGCTCATCCGTGCTCACGTCTGACGCCAAGTTATTGGTCGATTCCACCAGACTTCCTCTTAACGTACTTAACGTTGTCCTTCAGCAGCTTGCTTTTCTTTACCACATTTTTCCGGTACTTTTCTCAGTTTAATCTTTTCTTTCCTTTCCTCTCTCAAACAGAGCATCTGAGATCGGTCCTGAATTCAATATTGTTGCGTGCTATTTTGCTCCTCCTTGTCTTTTCGTAGAATCAGGAGCATCCCCAGGTATCAAGATGAATTTCCAGTACTTCACACGTGCCCAGATATTGAAAGCATTGTATGTTCGAATTGAGACGATGATGGGGTCGCTGAATCCGAAATTTTAAGACACACTGTAGATGAACTTGAAATAGGACTATCTTGTTCCAGCACAACAGTAGCAGTTGGTAAGGAAACAGAGTCAATAGCTTTAGTAGCAGCAAATTTTCAAAAGAGTCCTGCAAGAGCATATTAGTACAAAAGTACAATAGGCTCAGATTGAAGGACACCCGCTGTTACAAAGTCTTCATCTGAAAAGACATTCTGGTCCGGCCTTTCTCATGGAGGCAACTTTTAAGAATGCTTTTTTGCCCAAGAAAGCTACATTATCCTTATATTGCAGCTTCCTTGATCAAAAAATAAAGCCTGAAAGCTTGCTGCTAATCTTGAAGACGTGTTGAGATTCTAATTCAGCTCAATCATCAATCGATATCAATCAGCTTTCAATAGTTTTGGGTGCAACCGTACAAAACAATGACCACTTTCTTGATTTTGACTGTTAAATATCAGGCGTGAAGACAGTTTTAGGGCCAAAGCGAAGGCACTAAGTCGTTTTGTTCTTTGGCGTACCTGCTTTAAAATTGAAAAATGCAATGTTAATGATATTCGCGGTTAGTCTCATCGAACAATTTTGTCCGTCATTAGGCTGTACTGATTTTTCTAATTGATCCATTGACCAGGTAGCTTTCCTTCAATTCACTTGCTTCTCTTCTCTTCCTTCCCATAACTCATAGTTACTCATAGTTCCAATTCTTCTGACGTTTCTGGTACACAAGGCAATTTACATACGCTTATCTTAAATCCGTCCAAGAGACCTTCGCCAAATTGGCAACGCCAATGTCCATGTTTCAAACCAACCAACATTATTGGTAAATACCGAGAGAAGACTACAAAAATATTCAAATTTTTTGGCCTACCTCAAAAAAGCTTCTGTTTTCTCAATTTAAAAACATTTTTCGAGCAATTTTTCTACAGGAATATGCTACTTTTGTTATTCAAGCTATGCCATTATATGTTTGGACAATGTAATTCTATTATAATATGTTAGATCGTGATCCGAACTTGAGAAATTCCCCTCGATATATGATGTTCTTTAGAAGTATAGAATTTTGAAATTGAATGAAGTAAGGATAAATTGTTTTGATTGTCGTGAAATCCCAAACGGGAGGTCAAACTTTCCAAATAATAGAGTCTCAAGCTTTTCGGCGTTGACGAGTGATTTGACGAATGCCCACAAGAAATAGTCCAGCAGTGTTAAGTCACAAGATTGTCCAGGCGAGTTCACAGGTCCAAAACGTTATTATGTGCTTATCAAATGCGTATTTCAATAAGTCGATGGTTGCTGCATGGAATGTCCTGGAATACTGTTTCAATTCTGAAAAAGAAAAGTCATTAATCATGATTTTATAGCGGTCACCATTGACTGTTTTATTCCCAGCAGAATTTAAAGGCCTATGGACCAATGATACCACTGGTGCATAAAGCACATCCCACACTGACTTTCTCGAGATTAACGGAGTTTGGAAAACCGCCTGTGGGTGCTCATAATCATCATTCAACCAGGAACGAGCCTCTTTGCAAAACAAAATTTTTCTATGAAATGCGGGATCCGCAGCATTTTGTTCTTGCACCCATATACCGAATCTACGCCGTGCCCGGTTGTCATTCGGCTTTGCTTACGATTGTACGACGTCCGGATGGTTACGTATTATCATTGAGAGTAAACAATTCATACTTAATCGACTTAATTTTTCTGATGGACGATTATGTCGGCCGTAAAATTGACGAAGTGCAAGATAAGTTAAATTTTGTTTTGTTCGATACAATTATGCACATTTCGCACACGTACCTCAGACGTCAGTCTATTTATGAGAAAATGCCGAACAAAACTAACTATAAAACTCATGGCACCTGTAACACGAAAGGACCATGAAGAAGTGCTGCCAACTTCCTTTGCTTCCTATACCTTTAAAATAAACACTCTTTATTTTTAAGAGAAAAAGGTTCTTCAGCACATTGATAAATAAAGTTCTACAAAAAATGAAAATTAATCCACATAACAGCAACGCAATAAACGGCAGAAAAAAAAATTAAGGAAAGTAGAAAAATAAGTTAAATAAAGTAAATCTTTCCACTGGGATCGTTCAGTTGTATCCTGTTTCCCGAAATTCGTTAACATTTGACTTTTGAACAAGCAAAGGAGCATAGAATCTTGATGAAACTTAATCGTCTAAAAGACAATTAAAATTTTTGATTTGTGGTGCCTTACTGTAAACTTCTAACAATGAATACAAAAGGATGCAAATTTTAAACTGTTGTGTTTCGGGCTCCAAGTAATGATTAATTCCTGCTCTCACCAATATAATTAGTGTTCGTTGATATTGAAATATGCCTGAATCAAATACACGAAAGGTTTTTCGATGGACTTTAGGAATATTTAGAAAGTTAAAATGATGCTGGCCAAAAATTTTTGAATTTTCTTGGAAAATGGTATCACATTACCACTCAAGAAATTATAGTACAATTCTTAGCAGACAATGACTGGAATTTTTTACTATTTAAAATCTTTTAAGGAATGAATTTGGACCGTGAAAACTTGAAATCAAAGACATGACCGTACTGATAGGGCACAAAGTGTTCCATATAAACCAATGTAAATCAAATCCCTATTGACCGAGTTGCTTTGAATAAAGAGCACCCAAATGAAACACGTTCAACAATACTCCAATCCTTGAATTTAACCTAAACTAATTGTCCGGAAACCGGTGTGTAAAATTGAAAAATGTTTCTCAACTCCCAACACTTTATTTTCTTCTATTACGTATTAACAATAAAGTACGAAGGGGATTTGCATTTGTGACAAACAAATAATCTTTAAATATAGCAATTCACTCGTTTTGAACGTAGTACTATCTTTTCCATTTGAAGCTCCCCAAAAACTCCTTTATGCCAATTTCAACTTCAAAGAATCGACCTCGTTGTCAACATACATATGCGGCGGATTCAATCAACTTTTTTTTCTGCTTCTTTCACTTGTTCTTCTTTGGCTCCGAACACTCCATCGTCAGCGTAGTCGTATTAAGGACGACTTAGCAAGGATTGGCTTGAATTGAAAGATAGATGTGGGTAAAGAAATTCAAAGATTCCGAAAAGGAAGACGAGAAATACATAAATTTCGATTTAATGAGGCACTTCCCTTTAGCGATTTGCATTTATTGGTTCGCATTGATAATACACAGACTTCAATGCTGGTTCGTTATATGACTGAGTGTGAGTATGGGTTACAGAATATTTGTATCGGGTATAAGTGTGCATATTATGCTAAAAAATGTTTCTTGCGTTGAAATCCTTCAATTGAAGCGAATGTGTAAAATTATATGTACGCGTCTACAAGTTCAGGCTGCCAATGGTTTAGATGTATGTCTAAAAATTTCGTTATATCATTCGTTTTATTTTCTTTCTTTGTTATTCTACCTTTTTCTCCTGCATCCTTTTGGCTCTATATCGAGAACTTTTCAGATGAAATGGTGCTTCGTCGAAATTGAATTGCATTGTTAGAAAGATTTTTTCCTTCTTAACGTCGGTTACCTTTCCAAGGCAGAGCAACTCAAGACCGAAAAATGTTCAAATGTATAACATTTATATAAAATTTTCAAATACCATTCTCTGATCCAGTGGTTCAAGGCAAACGGACGCTTAACAAGATTCACAAAAAATGAACAAGTCTAAGGATGATGACGTCCAAACGGTTAAATATCCATTACAGCAGCAATATTTCGCAATCAAATAATTTTTCTCAGGAAAAAAACGAAGGTCCTTCGAAATGCAACTTAAATGCAAACCACAAAGAATACTTTGGATTATGCATAGCCTCAAGCTAACCTGAGCGAAATATACAATGTCTTTTTGATCTACAACCAAATGGAAGAAATTCCTGTATATATTTTAATCGGAGAAGTCTGGCAAATCGAGTTATATATCCCACACCACTTCGCTGTTTTTTCATACCAAATATAAATGTATTTACATATGTTCCTCGGGATGTCTTAAATACAGACCTACCTTGAATTATTCTCCTATGTATTTAGTGGTGGAATTTAATAGAAGTCAAAAGAATGAAATTGATTTTCCAGATTTTCATTTTTGTGAATTTTTCCAAAGAACTTATGAATATCATCCAACCAAACACATACACATACATCTGTCATATTTTATTGTTTATTTTGTTTTATTATGTGAACTTTTTCCAACGAAAAAATGTCATCGTTCCATTGCTTTATAACGTAAGAGGATAAGTAAATTTTTTACTGAACGTTCCTGAAGACAATTTGGTAGAAATAGACACAGAAATTGGATTGTCTTGTATTATGAATCGGGTCAATAAAGGAGGCACTCAATGGTAGTATTCATTCTTCTAGAAAAATTCAAAAAGGCAATGCATCCTCTGTAAATGTTTCCAATCCTCGAAAATAGTAAACAAATTGAAGCCTAGTTGTTTCGTGACAAGGGATTTCAACTTGAGCGCTTGATGTAGTCTTATCTAGAATAGATATTTTGATATGGCTCAACCTTCAAACGGAAATTTGAATATCTGGTAGAGAGTAACAAACTTTTCGCTCATCTATTTTAAAACAATGCAATTTTATTCAAACGTCAAGCATCTCATTCTTGAAGTAAGTATAATAATGAAATCGAAATCGAATATCGTGGCTTTATTAGGTACCTTACCAAGTAATGAAAGTCAGTTGAAACTACACTCCTAGCGATAGTGTCCATTTATTGCCACTCTTTTTCGTATAACAGCATGGTTCACAAATGGCACAGTCTCTCAAAGTGACGGCTCTGTAATGGATTAAAAATGAAAACTTGGGTTCACAATTATAAATCTGTGTCTAAACAGGTCTATATACAGTGGTACAAAAAGAGAATATCACCCCCCAAGAAGTTTAAGATGTCAATGTAGCCTGGTGAAATTATGGTGACACCCATTTGGGACTCAGAAGGGATTCTATTGAGAGTTTGCCTACAGAAAGGCATCCCCATAACTGTATTAAACTAAACTTCAATCACAGAAAGGTTGAAAGAATGTATCATAGAAAAAAGAAGCAGAAAATTTACCATGTGCCGTATTGAGTGGCATGCCCTGCACAAGGTTGGCTTCAATATTATTAATCACCCATTTTACAGTCCTCGCCTGGTCCACAGTGATTACTCTCTGTTTTTGATTATCATCTTGCGTTGTTGTGGTAAAACATGACTCCAGGAAGACTGACTTATGAAGGACGCTTATCAAGCATTGTTTGTAGAAACCACTACAATTGATGGAAAACTCCCGCATTTAACGTTTGATGTTCATCCAGCAGCTCCCAATTAATGACTTCTCGAGAATCCCACCAAACTCAATAATACCTTCCGTCTATGCAAGCTCGGTTTCTAAGTGGATGCTGGTGATTCATTTCTATTTTAAACTATCCGGCGCCATTTCAAGTCATTTCACAGGACCCAATTTTCAACTCCAATAACAATTCGTCGGGAAAATCCTCCATTAGTTTCACCTGCAAGATGGGAAACACAGCAGGATAATCTTGTTTCTTTCTTTGCGAAAGTTTATGGGATACTAAAACATCCAACTCTCCCAAAATATCCCAGCGCATGGATTTTTATCTCTATCTCCCTCGCCTCCCACGAAGATCATCTTATCATCTCCCGGTGTGCCTGCCAATAGATCATCATCTGTAACTTCCTTGTGCCATCCGGATTTTCATATTGTCATTCTATTATTGTTCTCTATTATAGTTTTGTCGTTCTCTATATTTTCTCCATAAACTTAAATTTCATTCCTAGGAACCTACGCTGAGTCGTGTCCAAGAATAAACTCGTATAGCAAACAATGCTTTATTTAAAGTTTATCAGCTTCCATATGTATGTTACCAGTTTTGCTTGCACACAAAAACACAAATACAAAGATGATTTCTTCTTCATTTTGCGATAAGAGGGTTTCTAAAATGTCGTTTCTGTCGTATCGGGATCAAGGGTTTATGATTTACATTTCAAGCAAAATGCAAGTTATTAATTCTTTATCCAATTTCTTTTTCTCTATATAGATAAACCACAAAAACTTGTGCATACAGCTAATAGTTGCGTACGCTTCTACTTTTCATCCTATCCTTGGATGTTTTTGTGATTTTGAAACCTAAATAACCCAAATTGAATGTTTTTGTTGGGGTCATACAGCTCTTCTCGGGCCTTGGCCTCCATTGATCTCGGCCGATTGACCACTCCAAACCCGTAACCGATTTTTTATGGCACTTTTTTCGTCGATTGATTCCTAGATATTTGTCAGCCAGCTCATGGTCATTAGCATAGTTCTTCCACCTTGGAGACCTAGGGACGTCAAAAATATCATGCAACTCGTGAATATACCTAATTCTCTATTGATAACCTCACGTTTTACTCCTATAATGGGTTAGTGGGTTATCTGTCAAATGCTGTCAAAAATTGACCTATCTTTCAAAAAAAATTTTGTTTGTCTTATACCGTACCAAAGACACATGCCGTTACTCCACTTTGAATGTTTGGAGCTGTTTCCTCCTGCTTACGTGGCTGGCCATAAAAATTTGGAAAACTGAAAAGTACGTTATATACCAAAGCTTATTTTGTTTTAATTACTTCTAGTGATTCATTGTCGTCTATCTCCAGTCATACTCCCTTCTTTCTACTTTCTTTCTTCTTTCTCCTTTCTATGTAGACTAAAATTCGTTTCGATTTACTGATCAGCTTACCTTACGTATGATTGGGTAGTTATCCTATCACATAGTCTAGGACTAGGTAAATCAACAGTCAGACCAGCATATTCTTCTGCTTCAGTTCATCTTTTGTCTCAAATGCATGAGTCGGCTTGTTTTTTATTCTTGCATTTTTTATGTACTGAGGAAGTGACTTTAACTTATCCTTAATGAAGAATAAGATCAGCAAAAATCAGTCAGTGAATACTGTTCCAAGCTATGGTACCACAAAATAAATTAAAAAGTCTTCAATGTTAAAACATACTAACTACAGATTATTATTAGCAGAGAAAACCGTAAAGTACTAAAAAAAATATTAATAGTATTTTAATTTTTTCTTTTCAGGTAAGCCCAGAATTTGA
The DNA here is from genome assembly GCA_954870665.1 of Stratiomys singularior. NCBI lineage: Eukaryota > Metazoa > Arthropoda > Insecta > Diptera > Stratiomyidae > Stratiomys > Stratiomys singularior. Next base: position 109,151,269 of record OX940880.1, on the reverse strand, counting down.
TTATACGTAGCAATTTGGTAAGTCATTGATAGTCTACTGATTTTCGCGCTTCGGGTCTGCAAAGTTTTTAATTTAAGTTCTAATTTATACAACAAGAAATTATTTCAAAACAATTATTATTGTTAAGTTAAACCCTTAAATGACGCACCTCTGCTTTCTGACGTGAGAGCCATATGAGGTGTTTCCAATCACACGCTAATTTTTTATTACTGAGACAGTTTTTGATGTTTCCGGCTGGTAATCTTTTGGCAATATTTTGAGGTTCCTAAAGCGAGCGTTACAAGAGAATATGTAGATTTAAACCTGCTTATTTCATAAAATAACGCAGAGGTCAGCACTTAGTCCTCTTAGCTACAGTGTGCGAGTGGCACAGTTGATCGAAAGTATCCGTGCCACCCTTCGTTTTGTTAAAGTGTAAGATTTGGATTTGGTATTTGGTTTACCATTATTAATAACAACAGATCTCGAATAAGTTGAGGCAACAAGGACCATTTAAATTCGCTGAGGCCCTTGCGAAAAATGAGTCCATGGTCCACGAAAAATATTATCTGAGAAACAGAATTCCTTACACGGAATAGTTTAAGAAGAAACTTTAAACTGCTCAGGGATTTCCTGCTTGTTTTTTCGCAAAATACATGTGATTGTAAAACATCTTTTAAGTCCTGTACAAATGGTAAACCAACTTTCACATGTCAAACTTCTATTTGAAACAAATATTGGTATTCTTTTTTACCGAACAAAAGGGTTGATTCGTCAGCTAGTTTGTTATCATATTTGCCTTTTCTCGAGGGATCGCATGGGATTGCTTTGCATGAGTATGATGTTTTAGTATTCAGACTATACTTGTCAGGTTTCGACTTCATGTGCATACGAAATTTGCGCCTTTCTCTAAAACTGAGGAAGCCGCAAGGAACTAAATTATAACATATTGGACAACTACGAACCAACATCTCAAACATTCTTCTTATTGGCTCGAATCAATCGTCTTCATTCCTTGCAGATTTATCATCAATGCACCCCGAAAGAACTGTCAATCTACTGACAATCTACGTTTGTCTTATCCCAAAAGTCTTCATTTCTACTAAGTCTGTAAAACAATGGCCAAGTAGTCTTTAATCGTTTCAAAAACTGTATTTTTTAACATGTGTATGTTATCCAACCCTTGTAAAAGGTTCAATCAATATCCTCCACATACCACCAAATTCATTCAATCTAAAGGAAGCTCTTTCTCCTCATTACTTTCCTTAGCCCATTCTCATTACAACGAAATTGAATTCAATCAAACACCTGTAGTAGAATAACCTTTCCCTGTATTATCTTTAAACTTTTATTTCGACGAATGTCATTTCTTTTGATGAAACCCAAAAACGAAACCATACTAAAATATCTCCACTGGAAATTTCACCAGATCCAAGAACAACCCAAAGTCAAACTTACAAGGCCTGGCCAAACAACCAAACCAAATCAATCTAATTCAAGTCTAACTTGATTTTAATTTATTACATCCAGTCAAGCTGAATATCCTTAAGACGATGAAACCATAAATTAAGATTTAATCAGAGATCTCTTTTTCGCTATCACTCTAGGGCTTAAGCTTTAACGTAGTAGCATCGAGTAGACAAGAGTCGTTGATAAATTCGACATACACAAAAAAAAGAAAGAATAGAATAAAGGACATCAGGGCTCATGGATGGTGTTGTGATGTTGGAAGTTGTGATGGTGCTGAAAAGGATAAGCAGGGTAGAAGAAAAGTTTCATTTTGTAGAATTAAGTATGGATATCTTTTACTACCTCGTTATGAAAATTAGAGTAAAAAATAATAAGAAAAAAATTTAAAAATGTTGCCTTAAAAGTTGTATTTGCAACTGGTTGGCAAGGTATCTTGATAGAGGCTCAATTCTGTGCTGGAATAGTAAATGATACTTTAAGGTAGGAATTCAACTAAAGAAGATTTAGAAAATATCTTTCGGTACGTAATTTGAAATCTTATTATTTCCATATTGCTATTAGATTGGATTTCTTTATCAACGTTCTTTGAAAAAAAAACCAACACAATAGTTCTTTCTTATGGCTATGTATAGTATAATAGAAAAAACGAATCAGTATTCGATTATTATATTATACCATGACGCAGGTACCTACACCACAATATGAATTCGAGCCAGTGAACTATTTCGCGACCGCAGTTCAACACTAGGTGATATAGAAAGAGAATATTCATATTAGTTGCAACCCCAAAGTCAACTTTTTACCAGAATGATGCAAAAACAAATAAATTCGTTTTTTTGTTTCTTCTCAATTACTTCAAAAACTCACTGGTTTACCATGTGTCAATAGTATACCTAGTGAAAGTTTATTTTCACCATATTTTCATAAGCTGTTCTTCAGCGTCAAAATATTTTCGACTTAAACTTTATCTGTTGACAGATAATGTGAAAAAGTTTAGTTTGATATAGTGTTACAAAGCTTTTGAAATCCGATGACAGCACACTTTGGATAGTATTTCCCTTACCCGTTTGTTCAAATGCACTAGAACATCAGCACGATTTCAAAATACAACCGTAAATCTGGAGCAGAAGCCTTAACGATACCTCAAAGTTTCATTTCTTTGAGGAGGAAAAAACACTTAGAAAATACGTTTCAATGTCTGTCAAAAATCAGTCGACGCTCCTTTTTTCTTTCAATCGTGAAGCTGACTTCCTTCTGTGTAAGAAACGTATAGAATCATGTCGAGGTTTTGAATTTTAAAATGCAAGTTAATATACCGTCAAAGATAACGGGAGTTTATGTTTTTTTTTTATTAAAGAACCATAATGAGCTTGGTGCCAAACCCAATCTACGAAACTACAAACCATTGCCGTTACTTTTCAAAGAAACGTCAATAAAGAAATGATGGCAAAATGCTGGATTACAACCTTCTAAAGTGGACCCGGGAAAAATATCGAAATGACTTGGGTTACAGGCAAGCGGGAAAGGGTGAATTTGGGTACTTATTGCTTCGATGTAAAGTGGTAATGAATGATAAGGCTCGGAGAACCAATGATCTCCTTGAGTTGAAACAAAGCTGGAGAAAAAAGACCAAGCGGAGGTACATATAAAGTGGTGCGCTGCCAATTCAAAATGTCAAACGGCAGAAATACATGAATATCCTTCTAGGAATCAATACAAATCAATAAAAATAAACGATCTCGTACTGGATTTTGGTGCAGACTTGACAATCACCGCCATTCAAGTTGGCAAATATGAAAAATTCATTCAAGAAAAACACGAATAATTTTGGGATGTAAACAACATATACCATATATCGGATTAGGACCTTAGATTCGCCATTTACTTATTCGACGAATTGTAGAGTTTCCTGCGAGTTTTCCTGACATTTTTCTGTAAATGTGATTCTTCATACAGACACTGAGATTCAGGACTGGACTTATCCAGGACTTATCCATTGCAAAAATTTCGTTTATAGTAGCAAATAACTGTTCGAACTGATGGTATATAGCACCATATTTTGGATACCATTCCTTTCCCTTCATGGTTCGAATCGGAACAGTTAAGTAGGAATACTGATAAAATTCCTGTGTAGCAATCAGAACTAAACACTTCTGTCCGGAGTTGCTCATTCTCATAGAAATAGGCAACGATTATTGGAATGCTGGACAAATCCCTTGACATTTGGTGTTTTGGCCATGAATCGTAGACGCCCTAAAAAATATTATTTTGGTCATTGAAATTTCTATTTTGTTGAAAGTGAGTCCCTCCTCCAAAGATAATGTTAGTTAAATCTTGAACGTTTTTTGATATCGCTTACAGACTAGTCAGATTCTGGTCACCAAGTTTTACTTCCTGTGGTAAATGAACCGTACTGAATGCAGCTTTCAATCTGTAACCTGAAAAATCCACCGAGGATTCTTATGAAACCAACTCTACTAAGCTGATCAGATTTTATTTATTAAACAGTCATTGCATTGTAAAGAAGTGGTAACTCTTTGCGTGATGAATTTGGACATCCTGAAGCCTTTCGATTGAGCAGAGAATACATTGCCTTGATCTTGCTGGCCAACGATTTCATCAGCTTGGTTACTGATTTTATTTATGTTAATCTTGCCTGGTGCTAAATAAATGCCAAGCAAGAATGCAATAATCCTCTTTCCGTAATAACCTTTAAAGGATAATAAACAACGAACTCCAACGATTTTCATATTTATTATACACACAAGGAGACACCTCCCTTTGCTTAGCAGCAGAAGTATTTAAGATGAAATGAATGATAAATTAAGTTGAATACCATGGTCCTCATGAGGGCAAAGCGTTTCACTTATCGTTTCATTTTCAACTGCCCCTTTTGGCAGCAGCGCTTATTAAAATTGAGGGGGCAGGTACTATTTTTTTTTGGTTGGGGGTGAAGGCAATTTACGCCCGGAGTGTGGGACTCCTAGCAGCGCATGCTACCAAACTACCCACTAAACACCCCCCCCCCCCCCCCCCGTCAAGAGACTCTAGCCTGGAACCGTTTGACACATTACTTCGGGCTAGGCCTCTTTTTACTTCGCCCTAGAGCGCCGTCAGCCTAGAGAAATCTCCCCCCAGCGGGAGCGGGCAGGATGGAAGAGGACTGCTGGAAAGGAGACCCTCCCAGACAACGCGCCCAAGGTTATCCATTGTACATTTTTTGGCAATAAGTATTACCCAAGAGTAATGTGCCACACAGGTCCATTTGTCGAAACTTTTCAGCATTTCTCCGACCAGATTGTCTGGAGAAAGCTCCCCCATCACCTCCCACAAGTCCTGCCGCATCCTGTTCCACCTTCTACAGTTGAAGAAGGTGTACCATGCGTCGTCCCTTTCCCCGGGGCAGAAAATGCAGTCTGGGGACCGTGATTTACCAATCATGTGCAAGTAAGACTGAAAATACCCATGCCCGCTAAGAAGCTGGGTAAGGTTATAATCAGTCTCACCGTGCCTTCGATTTAGCCACGATCCCACGTCCCCTATAAGACGGGCAGTCCAGCGGCCATTAGAGTCACCTTCCCAGGACTGTTGCCACGCGAGTATTGTGCGCTGCCTCTCCTCTCGGTTGACAGCATATCTTGAGCCCTCCACTTTTCGGTCATAAATTCTCCGTCTCTCCCTAGCAAGGAGGGCGATGGGTATCACTCCTGCGATCACCAGCACCGCCGACTCAGAGACAGTGCGGTATGCAGACGCAACCCGCAAAGTTTCTCGTCTCTGTACCTGGGCCAAGCGTTTTCGGTACAGCTCCTTACTGAGAGCTCCGGCCCAAACCTCAGAGCCGTACAGTAGCGCTGACTGTACAGCACTCATGAGAAGTCGGCGTTTGCTCGGTGTGGGCCCACCGATGTTGCACATTAGCCGATTTAGACTTAGACGCCTATCGCGGCCTTTTTCGCCGTTGCCCTGATCTGTTCCGAAAAGCTCATTTTGGAATCGATCAATAGTCCCAAATATTTTATTGCAAGTTTAGACTAAACAGTCGCTACTCCGATCTGCAAAGGAATTACCTTTGGAATTCTTTTAACCTCGGTTTTCTCTAGTGCCAAACTGAACCCGCGGGTGGTCATCCATTCCCTCACTTGACGCATTAGCATTCCCAGTCTGCGCTGCGCATGTTCGACTGTGCTTCCGGCGACCAGTGCTGCTATATCTTCTGCATAGCCGACTAAGCGCGACTCATCTGGCAGCTCAAGCCTCAACAGTCCGTCGTATGAGGCGTTCCACAAGTCTGGTCCCAGTATGGAGCCTTGCGCTATACTAGACGTTATCTCCATACTGAACCGCCCATCTTGCGTGTCATAGAGTAGACTGCGGTCCTCTAAGTAATCCCTCAAAATCCGCATCAGATACCCTGGCAATCGGAAAAAATTTTCCAATATGCCAAGAATATCTGACCATCAGGCGAAGTTGAAGGCATTTCTGACGTCAAGTGTCACTAGCAAGACAACTCGTCTTTCAGTTTTGTGCGCTTCGGCTCGACGTACTGCATTCACCACTTCCATGATGACATCGGAAGTGGATCGCCCTGCTCTAAAGCCATACTGCCAAGGAGATAGGTCCTCTGCATCAGTCCTCTCGCGTCAGTGAGTCTTCTCTTGATGAGCTTTTCGAACACTTTCCCGGCTGTGTCCAGCATACATGGGCGGGCGGTATATAGATGGCAGCCCCGGGTCCCCTTTTCCCTTGCTGATCAATGTGAGCCTTGCCACCTTCCAGCGAGATGGGAACACACCTTCTCTAAGGCAAGCGTTAAACACATTGAGTATCAAATCAGGGCAACCGTGGAAAACCATTTGTAGCACCTCGGTTGGAATTCCGTCTGGTCCTGGTGCCTTTCGAGGTTTCATAGAAAACACCGCATCCCCCAGCTCATTTTTAGTGAACGATAGACATTCGCCTGAGTCCACCTCATGGGCAGCATCAACACGGACAGGATGAGTTGGGTAAAGCGCCTGCACTATGCCGTCCATCTTGTCTGTTTGAAGTAAACACGGCTTCCGTGAGGAGCCGAGCTTGCGCCACACTACCTTGTAGCCGAGCCCCCATGGATCCCTGTTCACATCGTCCACAAGTTCTCGCCAGCAGCTTGCTTTACTCTCATTGATGAGTCTTCGGAGTTCTTTCCTCGCTGATCTGTATGCTGCTGTCCTATTGGATGCTTCCTCTAGGTTTCTTGAGCGCTGAGCTGCACGTCGAAGTCTGTGACACTCGCCTCGTTTGTCTGCGATATCTTTTGACCACCAATGTACAGCAGGCCTGTCGTGTCGAGGCCTCCGTCGAGGCATAGATGAGCTACAGGTTCATCGTTGACTCCACCATTCCCTCGACTCTAGCCCTTCCGCTCCCTGAAGGGCACCCCGATGTCGTTCCGCCTTCCAGAATCACATTGGCGAAAGTCTCCACATCCATTTTTCCGATATTCCACCTGGGAGTGAAAGATCGTTGAGACGAGCGAGGAGTAGTATCGCCGATCTCAAACACGATGTATTGGTGATCACTCGCTGAATAACCCCCGAGTACTCTCCAGTTCAGCGTCGTCGGAGCGAGGGACTCCGAGGCGAATGTCACATCTGGGATTGTTCCTTCGCAGCCCCAGCGCCGGAAGGTAGGTACATTGCTGGTATTTAGAACCACCAACCCGGTCCTCGCCGACATGTCCAGAATGCGTTGTCCTCTGGAATCGGTGTGAGGCATGCCCCACTCAACGGCTCTGGCGTTGAAGTCTCCTGCTACGAGTACTTTGCCATCTGTGTTCAGAACAGCATCTTCTAGCGCGTCCAGTCTATTTTTAAAAGATGGCATGGACTCAGTCGGCGTCAGATATACGCTGAAAAACGTTATACCTGGGCACCGAATCCACACGAAACCGTCTCCTCGGCCGTGACCTTGAATCTGGAGTCGCATGCTGCCACAAACCCAAACGGCAGCAGTATGGGATTCATCGGAGAACCAGGCTGGTGAGGTTTTATTTCGATGTTGTTCGCTCAGCAGCAGCAGATCAGCTCTCTTTTCTCTGGCGAACTGCTCTAACAAATCTTGTGCATTGATCACCTCGGAGCTGCTTTTGCTTTTGCTAGTGCCTCTCTAAAGATTGGGCACGCGCCTGTTCCTGCAACGTGAAGGTGCTCTGTTGGTTGAGAGTTAAGATGATTACATAACAAACAGCGCGGAGTCTCAACGCAGTCTTTTTTCTTATGCCCAGACGCTCCACACTTAAAGCAAAGCATACTACGGTCAGGGCCCTTGCAGTTCGAAGTGGTGTGCCCCTATCCAAGGCACCTGAAGCATCGTACTGGGATGGCTCGGCGGCGAATTCTGCACACCACCCAGCCGATTTTTATTTTTCCTTTGGCCAGGAGTTGTGTAGCATCTTTCTCCGTTACGTCGAGTATGGCCAGCCTTTGCCCTCGGCGATTCTCTGGAGAAAGCTGTACTTTTTCTAGAGTTATTCCAGGGAACTCTTTTAGAATGGCTTCTTTGACCTGAGCCGGGTCGGCGATGCAATCCAGGTCCCTTACTTCCAATGAAGCTCTTGGCTCCAAGGTAGAGACGGTGGCTTTTGCCCCAAGGGCGTCCTTTATTTTATCGCGGAATATCGATTTATCAGAGGAGTCCGCTCCAAACTCGACGAGTAGCCCTCCGGACCTCGTCGATCGTAGAGTTTTAATAATCGTCCCTGTTTCCTCCGGCTTGACATTCATGCGGATATTGCGTAGAACGTCAGTGGGCTTCACAAGAATGGCGTCTCCAAGGACTCTTCGCTTTTTTCTTGCTGGTTTGTCCACGGTATATGTCGTTGTTTGAACAGGCACTGTTTTTTGGCTAAGCCTATGTTCGCGTTTTGCGGATTTTTTTGCCGCCTTAGATATCACGAGTTGGAAGGCGTCTTTTCTTTGTGGCGTTTCTTTTTCTGGCTCAACGTTCTCTTTACGCCTTTTCTCCTGTTCGCTCTCAAGAGGGCTAGCAGTAGTCCTCTTGATACTGGGAAGAAAAGGTTGGGTGACTTTAACGTGCACCGTTTGATCTGGATGTTCTTCTTCCAGCTTTTTCCAGAGTCTCCTGTAGTGACAAACTCTATCCAAGAGGTCTTCGAGCTCAAACACTCCATTTTTTACATCTTTACTGATTGTTTTTTGGTTTATGCACGCTCCTTGCATACGTTTGAGGATCGCATAACATTTTTTAGTCAACCGTTCTTCCTCGGAACGGTTCTCCGCGATAACCTCCTTAACAATCAGGTCTTTTTCGCCGACTTTCTCCTCCGGGAGCTTACGTTCTATGTTGTGCGTTCCTCCTACTGAGGTCGATTCAGCAGTACCAACCTTAGGAGTGAGGTGGTCGTAAACCTCCGGAGCTGCATTTACTACTGGCCCATCACTGCTCTTTCCGCTTGGGGCTGAATGAAACCGTGGTGGTGAACGTAAGGTTTTTCCACTACGGGAAAACACGCCAAGATAATCGTTATGGTTCAACGGCTCCTTTGTTCGTCTCCTCTGCATTATTCTGTTTGTTGTTGTTGTTGTTTTTCCTCATTTTGTTCTTAAGGGTCCCCCCCTCAGAGCCGCTATCTCCGCTCGAATGTGTAGTCGCCTTAATGATCCCATGGTTGTCTATGCCAGCAGGGAGGCCATGCGAGGGTTGGCACCAGCCCTTATGGAGTCAGGTGCTCAGAGCCAGATCAGCGCTAATCGGGAGTACGACTCAACCGAACCTACACCACCAACTCAATGGTGCGAGCTTTGAAGGTACTCTGAGGCCTGCCAAGGTTTTATCGGGATGGAGATGGCGTGAAATTAGCCTGGAGCCGTTCGCGCACGGGTTTCACCCCGGCGGTACCGCGCAGAAAGCAACTAGGTCCAGAATATCATGGCCGCCAGCCCACATGCGTCAAATAAAGTCGAGAGTCAAATCATAGTCCGGGTTCGGTGCTGTGTTCCCATTAGTCGCCTCTTACGACAAGTTGGGTTACTGTGGATGTATTCTAGCCTCCCCCATCCACAGGGGCAGGTACTTTGGCAGAATCATTCATTTGCAGTGCTCATTCATTACAGGAGCATAACTTTCGCACCTTTTTTAAAGCTGATACTGCTTCAGTTTAAAGACTTAGAAGATCGACCGAATAACGTTGACATTTTCGTATCTCCCTATCCTGAAGTGGATCATAATGCATAAACAGAACAAGATCTACAGTATCTTCAAGCATGCGGAAGAGTATCTGTGATCATTACAATACTTCTAACACAACTGTGGGCGCAAAACTTCATAATAAATCATGTCTCATCGCCGAGACTTTCTTTGAAGTCAGCGCAATATCGAACTGATTTTCAGGAAGCATGTAAGTGGCTGTGGAGGTTGGGCTACGGAACATGTTGAACGCCTCTTCAGATTCACTGACAACATCTTCAGTGCACGCGAATCTCAAATTTAAATTCATTCATTGACGAAAAGAAAATTTATGAATGAGCAACCACCATGGGCCGATTTGGAAAATGAATGTCGTCTAAACTTTATGCGTTCACTCAAGCCATTTATCTTTAACCTGAACAAACTCGCTCCTATCAACTAATTATGCAAACGAACACATATCTACACCTTATTAGATAGTGTCGCGTTAAAAATGTCTTATTTCATTTCAATACAACCAGAGCGACATCACTATCGTGATAAATTTCCACTCAATCAACATTAACTGAATTAACAGAAAAGAAATGGAAAATTCATTGGTCACATTAAACGCCAGTGATTACCATTCCACGGTCCATTTTCATGTTTTTTCTTTTCCTAGATGCATTAAATATCAATTCTTAAATGAAATTTAAATATTTATGTTTCCAATTTGATACGTTGAATTTATCTGAGCATACCAGATCCTAAAACCGCAGCACGCACGATCAGTCTTAACAATTTCCATAGTCTACATCAAATCTTAGATTGTCCGTCGCGGCTGTCTTAAGCGATTGTGGTACGATGTTATGGGATGAACTGTTTGCTGAGAGGTTAAACTGGGCTCATTGATTCAGAAATGTGTCATTTAAATTTCGATCCACTGGCATTATTCCATTCTGAAACAGTGACAACAGATTTCAAGAGACCCCATAAGCTGCATGTTGGCGAAGCATATCGAATGGAATTAGTGGCGCAGTCTTCATATGCATCATATGTAGACACAGTGTGGAGGCTTCGAGGTTTTCAGCCCCTTACAGATGTATCTAAGAACTAAAAGTGGATACCTTTTTGCTTATTACCTATTCTGGATGTCAACTACCGCTTACAAAGGGCCATGTTCGCAGCAGATTTATCTTAGTATCTATTAGCATAAGTGCTCTGGGTTTAGTTATCTGTGGACTGATTTTAAGGTAGATTAGGAGTCACTTAATTGAAAGCAATGTGGGATCCAAAACAGGAGTGGTGATAACGAGCTTTGATGTAATTGGATGCATTCGGGGAATTCGGGAATAACGAGAAAAAACCAAAGATAGTCCTGCTAATGTCTTGCAAAAACGACTGCGAGTTAAGAATATCTTTTGACAATTTAACTTCTATTCGGTGTCACCTTGAACTCGCACAACATAATTGAATGAATTGTCTTCCGATTTACGGGATCTAAGAATATGCGACATTAGAATATACGACATCTGCTGAGAAACCATTTGTCCACAAGGGGCATATTTAGGTTATGCGAGTCCTCCAAATGTTGGGGCAAAGCCTAGGCTTGAAAAACTGTTTCGAACTTAAACTAATAAATTTCGTGTCCTTATTGTCATGGCCGTTAACATCTCGATGTTTGCTGTGTTGCGCTATCTTGGTCAATTGAAGTTGATGTATGTATATATTAGTTTTATTCAATCGTTTTATCCCTATTTACATTGAAGGTTAAAAAAGTCTTCTGAATCTGTGTTCATTTCATCTATCAGTGATTTACTTGTCTAATACGAATGCTATACGAGAGCGCTCGAGCTATTATATAATGCGTTTCGTTCAAGAGAGAACATCTAAAAAAAACTTCTCTGGAACTTAAATTTAACTTCACTTAACTTGATTGTCTGAAATCTACCTACGCCACCTAAAGCTAACTTCAAACTAATTAGTCTTTCACCGACAAATATGGTTGAATCACACGGTACCTCATATGATAGCTGTTAGCTCATAAGTCTCCGTTTATAAGGATTTGATGAATTTCTGGCTCTGGAGAGTAATTTCCCTGTTCGCGAATTAGCGAGTTTGTTAATTTATTTTACTCCAGATATCTTATATATAGCTCATGTGATGACAAGTAATAAAGCTTATCAAGTGTCATTTACAGGTACCGATTTTGTAAAATTTAAAGCGCATTTGTCAGTTGTGTTTGACACATTGGTTCCCGCTGGAGGTTCCATGTAAAAATATCGTTTGGATCCCGGTATTTATAACAAGGACATTATTCTTCATACTTAACAGAGATTTCGTGTTTAAAAGAGGATATAAAAATCGAATCATATTAAAGGCCTTTGCGCTAACGTTCACGGTGAGGTTTTTGCAAGTTAACACGGTACCATATCAGACCACGAGATGTCTTGTCCAATGAAATCGAATAGAAATACTGCTGAATGAAATACATGCATTTTTCTTTGCAAACATTTTTTGTTTTAAATTTTCCACTTAAGTTAAACATGTACAGTCTTTCGAAAGTTAGTTCTAGATTTCGAGGAGTTTTGTTGGGATCGGCGCTAGAATTGTACACACTTGGATCGTCAACCAACACAGTTATTTGATAGTTATAATTCGTGGGGATGTCTCATGTATAAATTTTGAATAATATGGGGCCAGACAAGTGCCTTGAGGAACGCTAATACTTACATTTTTGCTAGAGGAGGAGCTACTTTTGACTTTGACTTGGTATGTCCAATCTTTGAAAAAATATTTGATCAGAATGAGCAGGTATAATGGAATATTGTAGCGAATCATTCAATGGAGAAGACTTTCATCCTAGTCAGTATCGAAAGCTTTCTCTATATCCAGTGTCACCATACCAATGGATTACTTTTCATTGAGGACAGTTGTGATATGCTGCATAGCAGGGTAAAGTTATTGTTGGTTCGAATCGCCTAATTGAAAATTTGCAAGATATTAAGAAAAATATCTTTTTCGAGAAGTTATACCATGGTGGATAGCAGTCCGATGGATCTATAGTTTCCGTGCAAGGGTGGACCTTACTAAGTTTTCGAGTAGTTAAAACTCTCAAAAGTAACACGGACAAATTTTATGATGCAATACGTGTTCCTATGTGTTCAAGACAATAATTTTACATATTTCATACAAAAACCTGTTTCGAAAAGTTTGAACGTGATGCCAGATGAAATCCTAACATAGACCGAGAAAAAGTAATGCAATAATTCCTTTCAGTGCAAATGCTTTATTTCCCTGGCAATTTCAGGTTCGTGGTCTGTATTTTACACCATTTTTTGACGGGATCCAACGAAAAAAGGCGTGAAAAAGTCATTTTTGAATGTTTGTGATAAGTTTTTCGCGATTTTTTTTTAAATTTAGTTTATCTATTTTTAGCCATGAACATGAGAATAGAAACTACTGTGAAAGCTCCACAATCAGACCATTCCGTTCAAGGACATTGCGTCAATGGCGAACAGACCATTTCCTATCGCTAAGAGAGCTATCAACGAGTTCTGCAAACACAAATCCTTTGAAAATAAAAAGCACTCTGGAAGGAAAACGATATTTAAACATGATTTACATGAGGGAAAAATGAATAGGCAGAGGAGAACAAGTGGGTTTCTGGCACGATTCGTTCAAATATGCCGACCTTCAGTTATTAGTTTCTAATGTCACTGGAATATTTATATATTGGGTGTACCAGGGATGCTCCAAAACACTAATTTGTTTAACCTGTTGTCAGTTTATTCAAATTCTCTTGCTATAAAACGAACAGCGATCTTAAATTATTTAAAAGATGCAAAAGGAGAACACAAGGGGACTGCCTTCAGCCGTGGCCGAACGGCAAAAACGGGCCATTCTGTGACATGCTTCGAAATTATTGGCAACCATACAGGATTTTAAGGCACAGGCAGGTGAACACACAAGTCTACGAAATTTCCAACGATATTTCCAGCGAAGCGAGCAGCTAAAGCGGTAGGGTTATAAACACATGTGATAACAATTGGGATGAAAGCCCATTGGATATGGGCAAAGTGAAGTGGATAGTAAAATGGTGGAGTCCTTTTTTCTGACGAAGAGCGAATCAATTTAGTTAACCTAGGTAAGTTGGCGGATTGTGTTTTTGGCCTTGTTAGCACCTACCCCGAATTAAAACAAATCAGAAACGTGTAAGGAAAATTGACAACTTGAGTTTAATGGATGCTGCATGTCGACAGCATACACCAGTCGAAAATTAAAAAGTAGAATCCCGAAAGCAGGGCTACAGATTCATGAATCCACGAATTATATTAGGAATTTGTATGCTTTGCTGTCAACAAAGATGTGCGAGGTGTTAACTTCCAAAGGTATGTCTACTAAATATTAAATTGCGATCTTGAATTGTACACATGGTACTGAAAGTACCTTGTGATATTTACTTCCTAAAGTACCCTGTGATAGTTTAGTTGCGGACAAAAAAAACTGCTTTTCAGCATCTGCTTCGGTGTGGTCTCACTTTTTCTGATCTTATTGAAGCTACACTTTGAAAATTCTGTTTTAAATGTGCTACTTACGTGTCCTGCCAAAGCATACTCCCTATTTAAACGCGATTGATATTATCCGCATTACTTTTCTGCTTTCATAGCAACCTTAGCATAACCATATAAAAGCGCTAACAATCCGGAGGGGCATCACAAAGAACGAGATACGATACTCAATGCAGGAAATAGCAAGAGCTTTTTAAGATAGAGAGCTTACAAATGAAAAAGCATAGCTGAGACTTAAGCATTCTCAGCTTAAGAGTTATTGTCTATGAATACAAAATTTTAGTATGTTAATGCACATTTTCGCCTCTATCTTCTACCTCCAACATATTTTACTAACAAATGTCAATGCATATGGAAAATTCGAGTAGAATACCGTTATCTTGGCGGTTTGTTCTTAATGTTAAGGCTTTTAAGTGGTTCCAACGCACTTTGGCAATGCCATGGAATTGCTTTTGGTGTTTGATCGCTTGTGTCACTGAAGCTTTTCTACAAAAGAAAAGACGGTCTAGGGTATCTGCGTCTACGTTTGTTTCATTGATAGTTATTCGCCTTCAACACAGTAGTCGCCATATGTAGTTCAAGTGCTTTGGTCTCGTAAGAATGTATGGTGGATTTGTGACTCAATCAGTCTACCAAAGACTCAACTAAGTATGGCGTGACCGTAGTAGCATATATTCAACTCGAGAAACTTTTTTAAAGATATTGCACTTACTAGGATAAGAATTGAGCATGGGACAAAAGAACGTCGCCAGACCTGCTATTGGTTACTTTAATTGTAACGAGGACATTCTGTTTTTCTTCTTAAAGTTTCCCATGCAATGCTGAATGAGTCCCCACATCAATTCAAAAATTTTCCACAGCACATTAGACCATATGTCCTTAATCTTAAAATTTTAATTTCAAGCACCGTATTCCAAGCAATGAACTGTATTAACCAATGCATTGGCTACAAATTAAAGCTAATACACATCACCACCACATCCCCTTTCCCACCACTTGAAAATTACTTCACAAAATAGTCTTTAAGTTGTGTCCCCGAACAAATAATTTTCACAATTCAGTCTCTAGTCAGACGACGTCGATGATGACGATATATTTACAAGTTTCAAGAGTAAAGAACAATATCCTTTGTTTGAGCATGCTACAACTTCGTAATGAAGCGGTGAGTAGAAAGCATATGGTGCCGTTATGGGTTTTAATATGTGAACAGTCAATGAAAACAAAGGAAAGAAAACTTCCCAGGAGGAGGGAGGTTTATTCGTGATTTCGTTGCCTGCGACGGCATTCGTACCGATCATGATGAGGTTGAGCAACGAGGATGATGATGATGGGAACGATGAGGACCATGAGGTTGATGGAATCATTTTCTTTCGAGTTAGCAACCAACTCTCTCGTAAACTCAAGTGGAAAAGGACTTAGGCATATGGTCTTACCAATTACGCTAGTCCATTAGTGAACTACAGAAAGAATCTTTCATATGTACTTTACTTATTTATTTATTTATTTTTTATTTGTTATTTTTTTCACTCATTGCATTTATTTCGAGTTTCTTAAATATTTTGGTTGGTTTTTAATTTATAACAACAATAAAGTTTTGATAATGCATGGAACAAAAGATGCCGAAAAGTGGATGAGTAGCTAGAGGGCGTACTTTGCCAAAATGAATGGCAGAATGGACGGAATTGTGCTTCTTTCACCATAATTTCGTTTTAAAGTACACTTTTTAGGGTTGAAAGTCAGTTGGCAAGAGTTCATGTAGCTGCTGGGCATGTGTTCTGATCTGAAAAAAAAGAGAGATTGGCTCTCGTCAAAGAAAAAAATTATTAGCGATGATGTACTTTCTTCAAGTAATTGAATATTTTTGAGCATTGAAGTAATGATATCAATTTATTGAAAAGTTTTGTCCTTGCAGATACCGTCATATAAATGGCTAAGACATTTAAATTACAAGTTTTCATATTTGCGTTGTTCTCTGGACCCTACAGTCAAAGCTACTTTAAGGACGATAGGGGTTTTGTAGTGATATTCGAGCTTTTGAATGTGAGGATATTGATATGTGGCAAAATTATTGATAATTTCTCTTACTTGAGCGACAGAAGATGCCGCTGGTTGAAAGCAAGATGAACTTTAAAACAGCTGCTCGTAACTGGAAAAAGGAATGTGTGTTACTCAAAAAGAAATGAGTGTCTCCAAGGATTTTCAAGGAGTGCAAGCAAACTTCTGTTATTTTAGTACGCAGCCTTTTTCTCCTTTATAAGTACAAACTATAAGGTTAATAGTCAAAGCAATAATTGTTTTGTTGTTATTCACGAATGTTCACTGGTACGATCCTCGTTCTTTCATTGAAAATTTTTGCCGGAATACCATTGAATAAATCTGTGTTGAAAAAGTATAAACGGGATATACTTGTAGTACATTTTATTGAACATAATAACGAAGTCTGCCGTGGCGAAAGGAAAATTTTATCAAGAAATTAATCAAAAGATTGCATGAAATCCAGGATAATCGGCCAAGCCTCAGTGGGCGTAGATTTCTGTTCAAAATAATTCCGGTATCATGTATGTAAATAAATCCTTGTTCATTTTGGCATGTTTTTAGTATCAGGAGTTTCCTTTTTTCATTGTTACTGAGAAGAATAATAGATTGACGGTTTTTTTCCACACCTGCTTTGTATGATATGTGCAACCATTCAAATTTTCCATAAATCCGCTCCTAACAACGCCTTTCAATTTATAATTTCGTAAACAATTTCTCAAGCATACTTGAATGCGCCACAATATGTCACAATCTTCACCGCCTTGAACTACTTACATACCGACAAAAATCCCAAACAATTCACACTTGAAACAGCCACAAAACAAGGTATATCATCATGTTAATCTGATCCTGACCAAAAATAGGACAATATTGTAATCAATCTAGAGATAAAAACCGAACGATGTGAATTCGTTGGTGGCAATAGAATGAATGGTGGCGGGAACGACACCCAAAATTGAATTTGAATAACGAACAATGAAGACATTAAATTATTCTGTTTGTAGTCCGGCGACTACGACGATTGCAAGGAGGATTTTTGATGATGACGAGGACATTGCCATGCCCTCTTAGGTAAATGAAAACAAAATTTCCTACTCTGAGCTGCCTTCTCTGATTGGCACTTATGATTAATGGTAGTGTGAAATGAATGATTAATAATAATTTTTTTTTCGTTGGCGATGGTGATGTTGTGGCGACGGGAACGGCTTCGATGAACTCGCGAGTTCTCTTCCGCGCATACACCGACAAGACAATTTACAATTTTAGCTTCAATCAATCATTCAAAATATATTCTTGCCGAACATCAAAACAGAATCAATTGTATTGAGTAAAACGTGTAACGAGTTAAACAAATGACTAGTAGACTCATATTCACATATGAGTGGTTGAGGCTCGTTAATGGATAAGTACTTCGGGTGAAACATGTATCTGATAGGTTGAATTTTGATTTTTCTAATCTAAGATACTCGTATATTCAATAAGCTTAGGTGTGTATTAGACATGATTCCAATAGAATTTTGATACGGGATTATAATGTGCAAAAACAATCATACGTCTGAGAAACAACACAAACACGTACTTGAAAATATTTGATGGAATTCAGAGACGGCGCAGTACTGGAATATGTTGCTTATTCAGCGTATGAGGCATGAGAGATTGACATTTCAAAGAGATATGGGATCGACCGAATATTTTTCAATGATTACATGAATTTCTGCTAATTAATTTGACGTCAAAATGAATTGCATACGCCCTGGGGCAAGATTTTATGCTCCTATTAATTCAACACAATTCAAGGAGACAGTGATATTCCTTAGGATATGAAAATTTCTTCAATATTTTCCTCAAACTTCATTTAAAGCAGCAATGTTCGCAAATTGTCCAGCAGCAATGTTCGCAAATCAATTGTCCAATTACTATCATAATTTCGTAGTCATTGCAACTAATATGAATGTCTTTCGAATATGTGGAGATAGCATATTGATCTAGCTTAGAATTTGCGTAAAAAATAAGAATAAATCAGTAGATCTTTTATCCTTTTTGCTTTCACCATGCAAACCAAGCATTTTTTTGTGATATCCGGCTGTCTAATTTGATGCTGATATATTTATTCGTACAATGTGCAGAATGTTGACACTTACCCACTATCCTGCCATGACTTAACCAGCTTCTACTGGTGCAGGAATAACCTGTCTGTCACTTCTTTTGGTTGATTACTTATTGTGTTAAACTTTGTATTATACTTTGTACGTTCTAACTTACGCTTGAGATGGAGGAACATTAATGAAATTAGACGAAGAAGGATATGCGTTACCAAACTCCAACTTCAAAAATAAAATAGCTAGTCAATCACCTGAAAATCGATATTAACTCAACTGCTGCCTGTTTCTTTAATAAACTAGTATCAGAAAAGGTTCATTTTAAAAGCCTTTATTTACTTTTTTCAATGCACCCATTTAGAAACCCAATCAACATTCCAAATCGAAACGCGCTGTCAAGGTAATTTACAATAATGACTCAAAATTAAATCCTGCTTATACATACTTAACAAACACGCATTAGGCTGTAACCAAACGCTGAGCATAGTATTCCAATATTTGATCAAAAACTTAATCCTTTCCTATCATCTTAAGTAAATACACACAACCAATGAAAAAATATCCACTTCGATCAAATATCCTCAAAATTCCTCAAAGTCCCTTACGATAATATAATGAATATATGGTAAAGATTGCCTCAAGGGACACTAAACTCGAAGTTGGCACGTGTTTTAAGTGTACTTTTACTTAGCAAGCCCCATCCTTTCATTTCTATGTCAGTACATCTTCATACGTACTTATAACTAAAGATTTCCAACTGTCCTTAATGCGGTTTGCCTTCATACAAAAGTCGTATGTTGCGATGTTGAATTTGGACACGTGTCTCTATTTAAGTTTGATTACAAATGAAAACTGATTAGAAGAAAATAACAATAGCATATGCCGTGTCAAAATAACATTGTCAATTCCTCGTCCTTATGATAGTAAAGTCTAGTGAAAATTGAGAATGATTGGATGTTCGTGATTGTATGTTATTTTAACTTGTTGTTATGGTTCATTGGAAGGATATGACGATGTCCTGTGCGCTGGTAATAACGAAGAGTGAGTTTGTTATACAAATGTGAGTACTTCGTTGTAAAATAACTGAAACCCGTTTCATGTTTGTGATGCATTTGCGAATTTCTGTATTAGAATATTGAAAAAGAGACTTGAAAAATTGTGCTTTAATTGTTTCAATCAGGATAATGGTGAAAAGTAGAGGCTACATTATGTACTTATCAGCGTGGCAACCTTGCATGCAACCTTGCGTTTGTGTTTCTGTTGTTGACTTATTAGCAACACTTCAGTATGCTTCAGGATGAGACAGACACCTTCAGTAAAATAATTAATGTTGATCATGATCCTGACAAAACACTATTTAGTCTACATTTGGTTTCGGAAACAGGATGTTTTAATATACGATGACTTATGCGAGCGCATAATTACCATTCCATACCGAAATTGAAGTATTTCAATCAATCATTATTGAATTAAGGGTAATAATTTCCAAATAAACAACGATCGAATTTTTTACTTTCAAATGCTAACATCGAATCTATCACATGTCATTTAACACTTCAATTTACATGAGTAAAAAGTTTTAAATATTTAAATTTTAAGCTTTAGTGAAATTTGTCTGTTCGATCGGAAAACAAACGCCTAAAACAAGGAAAGGATGAACGCTTCTGTTCTGACTGCTGTGGTCAGCAACAATACCTGCTTCGAAAATGTCCGCCTTAATTGAAAAAAATTGTGAATTGAGAAGTACTACAAACGCCGAAATATATCTCTTTACCTATGAAAATTTCAAGAGAAAATGAAAATCAATAAATTAACATTCTAATCAATATATGTCTAGTTCTTTTATCAAATTAAGAGTTTTTCGACAGTGCTTCCCCATGAAACTTTAACGTTTAATTTAATCAACAACACTGTTTGACACTTGATGCATAGTTTAATGTCAAACATTGCCACATTGTGGTTCGTCTGAGGTAATATTGATCGTGATTTTAAATGATAGTTGTTGACTTTCACCCTTTGACAACGAACCTAATTTTTAAATCACTTTGTATGCATGGAGTCAATTTGATCCCAACCACGTTCAAATGCTTATAACTCCAAAATTACTGAATATTTTCACTGGAAAAAATTCAGAAGTATAGTTTGAAGTCTCCATAAGGCTTTTATGTGACTCAAAAATGTCTTCAAATTGTCTAACATGTCCAAAAAAGGCCTACTTATTTACAAGAAAAATCAAAACTTGTAGTTCTTAATATTCTAAACTCAAAATTTATGAAAACAGTGCAGAAGTATGATAGAATAATAAAAAAAATAAGACCCATACTGCACTAAACAAAAAAGTTATTTTGGACGCACAAACAAATTTTACTTTTCCTTATTCTTCTTGAATAAAATTTCTTCTCTTTTATAAAGTGTTGTAAAAACGTTATATTATGACAAAATATTAAAGTAAAATGCTAAGCAGTGCATATTATTATTTTTTTTCTTTATGAGAAGACTTAATGACATCCAGTGCAATCGCTTCCCAAGACAAAGCTCTGGTTATCACAGTTTGGGCGTCAACAAAGCGGGCATAACTTTTCAGAGATGTGGTCCTTTTTGCTTGAGCAAATAAGCATCTGATTCTTTTCTGAAGCTGTTGCTTTTCTCATAAATACAAATACTCATTTCTTACCTAATATACGTTTTTTCGTTTGAAAAACTTGATTCAGGCGACTGTAGAACTAACTTTCACTTAATTACGTAAGTTACATCGTAAATTTGCTACAAAAGTGTTTTATCAACCCAGACAGTTTTTTGTTAAATGGGCGGAGATTTTCATTTGATTTTCTCCGTCAAAAATTCACATCCCTAGACTGGTTTGGGTTTTCTGAGAGGCATCAAGTTGAACCCTGGGTTCCACAAAAATTTTGGGCAAATTGTATGAGCCTAAGCAGTTGCCATTTTTATGCAAATGGTTTTGAAGAAACCAAAGGATCATGGAAGTGACGTTATATTATTATTACCATACACACTATTCCGTATCCAAACTTATTTCCGGCCAATAGACCTACCCTACATAGTGCCAAACTCCTTGTATGAAAGCCTTCAAACCGATTAGAGATTCAGAATCCTAGTGAATGTGTAGAATGTATTCTAAGTTGGAAAGATAAGATATCTCAAGACAGTGACCCTAGTTATGAACCGTTAACTTCAAAAGAATAAAACATTTTGACACAATGTAATTTAAACGATTTAGTACGTAGTTTGAATCTGTCAAAATAACAGGCTGGGTTTTGGGGTCTAGATAAAACGCCTGAAATTAGCTACCTCCTTTTAATCAATTTTTTTACTTTCGACACCATAACCATAAAATAAAACCTCACTTTACAGCAGAATTTAGCCTTCTGTAATAAAGTTACTGTTACTGATGACTTTATTGAATTTATGGTCAAAAATTATCAATTTATAATATGATCCAAGTGATTGTTGACTGTTCATGAACTCCTTAAAACACTATTTTGAAAGCAATGATGCTGCGTACGAGCGTCAAACCTTCCTTGCTGGTTGTTCATGGTTGTAATGTGAAAGAAACTTACAAGGTTATGAGATTTTGAGGAAAAATAGAACCTATTAAATGAATAATTTTCAAAATAAATGGTTTTCAAAATGTTACTGCTCTCTTCTCAAATAAGACAGACACTAAACAAAGAAAGCATTGCTTAAAATGATCCTTTAGTGAACACTAATGACGTATCTTTACCACCGTTACATGTAAAACTCAGCCCGATAAAAAAATTGCTAAAGCTTTGGTTAAAGATGGCAAATGGCAGTGAATTTTTATATCTAAAAGGGAAATTTGCCAATCTCAACGAGGTAAAAAAGAGCATATTAGTACCAAAAGATAATAACAACAAGTGAGCGGTTCCATCAGGCTTTTTTATGAAAGCAGTAGCGCTGTCAAGGCAAACAGAGTCGTGGTATCTAACCATATATTATTTGAAACTCAGAGGGGCGCAATCAAAAGCCAAATATTAACGAAAACTATAAATATTTATTGGAAATTCAGCAATAACTCCTATAAGCATATCTGATTTTTGAACTTTTTACGAAAATATATCCTTTGAGGTCACAAGGAATCCTGACTTTAAAATTTTCTTTTCATTGATGTATCAATGCTTGGTGGCCAAAATATATATAAAATTTGATACGAGTTTTGATTGAAAAAAAAATTAAAAATTTTCCTAACTGGTGTTGTTAGTTGATATAATTTTCGTTTAATACCTATGCAAACACTAAAGTTTTCCCATCTGTTCATTGAGTAGGGCTCTACGAAGTGCGTGATAACACATTACTCGCAGATAATTCGTGTCCCCGTCTCTAACATATTCGCAAGTATAATATAAAATTATTCTTGCGCTGACTTGAGCTTAATTGAACGTTTTGACCAACGCTTTGTTGCTTGAGTATTGAAATAATCGTGGCACTGCTTGTCAAAAACATTTGTTCCACCTTTTTTAAACATCGTAATGCAAAGTTTCGTCTAGTTAGTTTTATTTTTGTAACTTTGGTACCAAGAATAAGTACTCATAATTTTTTTTTCCGTTGAAAACTTATGCCCAATGACAGCTGCGGCACCTTGCCACAGTCTAAATATACGGTTCAGGTATCGAATCTATGTCAGGAATCCTCTGGAACCGCTTGTTTGGAACTTTTTTAAATTTATTTATCCATTCCTTGCTTCGGACACTCAGGGATCAACTTGACCCCAAGCTGTCTTCAGCACAAAATTATGTGACAGTGACAGGATTTCTGCTCGTTAGCGTTAGAGTAGTTGAATCGTTTAGGGTTCCTAACGTTCTGAACTGGTTGAACAATGGAATGGACGACTACAGGCGATTCCCTTTCATATAAGCTTCATCCGTCCACTAGGAAAAATTAAATTGAATTGATTGCTTATTGAACGTTGATTTGGAAAAGCGTTTTGTCGACTTTGCTTTTTTGAGATCCTCCGAATTTGACTGGTTTTTTCATTTTTACATGTAAAATCAGCAATAAAAAACCGCTATTTGAATTATATGTAAACGAGAAAGTGCTGCTATGAAATCTTAACAGCGGCATAGATGAGAATGGCCAGTTTCAAGAAAAACGCTGTATGCAAGAAATGATGTTGAGAGAATATATTCATTAGAAATATTAAAGTTGAACGATTCTAGTTGAACTTCTCAGCATCTTCATAAATTGTATGATGGCCTGAATATTGAATCCTGACCTCCTGAAAATGTTGCCTTCAACCGCCGCAACACTGAGATATTTTGTCCTTTTTGAACTGTTGTCAGAAGTATAGTTTACTAAGTCTTTCTGTGGTTTTCCTAGTTTCTGCATTGATTACTTCCTCATGTCACTCACCTCGAACAGTCTCTACACTATGACTAAATAATATTTAAAATACTCTAAGGTCAGGGAATTCAAGAACAAAGTCAACAGGTATCATTCGGCATGCGAACTACTGCAGTGAGAACTTCTTAAATTTTTGAAATTTTGAATCATTGACAAGAAATAATTAGATATGGGCGCCCATAACTTCTTTGAAGTCTTTGATAGGTCAAACTTATTGGCGTCAAGTCTTCGTTTGTAGTCTTCGTCGTTACTGGTTTTTTTTTGCAATCCTAATTTTGGTCAATTAGTTTGACTAGCCTTGCTTGGATTGTATTTAAGATAAATTAGTAAGATTCAGTTGAACGGAAATGCTTTCTCAAGTATGCAAAACGCAAGGACTGATGAAGCTGAAAGACATTAAATGCATTTGTTGATTCCGAATCTTTGTAATGAGATGAAACATTTTACAGCAAAATGGTGGCTAGGTCACTTGCTTTCTATTAATTAAAGCTTTTGATCAAATCCAGAAAAAATCATGTTCGCGTCCTATTAGTAGATTGATTCATCAATTTTTGTGCCTGAAATCTGTGTATCGTTCATAACTGAGTAAATACTTTATATACTGAATAAATAACTGAATGAATACTTTACAAACACCATTGGTGTGTCCTTTTATCATCAGATTTTGGAAATGTCTCAAAAACTACGCGACTGAACATATTTAAAATTATTTATTTTAACTGAAATTCTATAAGGTGATTGTCATGCGTTGGAATTGACCTGATAGAGATACGTAAGTAAGATTTTCCCATCACACCTTATCTTCAAAATACACGGCGTAAGTCAGAAGCTCATTTTTCTTTCGGAATCAAGCTTAACCCTTCAATTTATGGCTTTTTATTTGAAACTAAGAAATTTTTTTGGTGCAACTGGCTTTCCTCTTGTAGTGAGATCCTGGAGTGTCTATAAAAAGGCTCCAACATTAATCAGCGGCTACTCGACAAACTTATTCCTCAAACATTTTCTTTATAAACTTATAAAACTTAAAAATAAATATAAATAAACTTTTTATAGTTTACCCTAAGAAATTTTCTAACAAGACAAGTATTCAAGTGTGTCTAAATTTCTTGCCTGCTTAGATTGGTTAAAACAATCTCATTTGTATTTCTGGAAAAAAATATTCCTCATCTTTTCAAAAAAAAAAAAAAACCATGAATGCTCTCATGCTTCTCCACGCACCCGATGACCTACGCGAATAAATCGTTGCATTACGGTGGGTAACACTCAAGCCACACCCTGCAAGCATGTGGTCACCAGCAAGTGGGATTTACCACCATTTTTTTATCTGAAGCTTCTTCTGCCAGATGTGTCACTTTCAAAGAACTTTCTTCAGTCTTCCGACTGGTTCGGTAACTTCCGGCGACTTCCACTCGTTTTCTTGGGACCTTTCCTTCAATCGCTCTCAGTTTGAAGAATCTTTCTGTATTCTTTCTCTTTGATAGAGCACAATTACGTGGCCCTGTATAGAAGGCCTAAGGACACACCGTGTGTGTCATCGTTCGTTGCACGAGACTCCACGTAGGGGTTTGAAAATTTCGTCCTGTTGTCTATCCAGTGTGA
Organism: Stratiomys singularior; assembly: GCA_954870665.1. Classification (NCBI taxonomy): domain Eukaryota; kingdom Metazoa; phylum Arthropoda; class Insecta; order Diptera; family Stratiomyidae; genus Stratiomys; species Stratiomys singularior. The sequence goes on along the minus strand of OX940880.1, from coordinate 109,125,969 downwards.
AACCGTGTTTCCCTACGTTTGGACAGTTTCTATCCTAAGCAACTTTCAGCAAACTCTACTTCCATCTTCTCACTTCTTTGGTATCCCTTTTGGTTGGCAGTGAATCTCCAGACCCAGCTCCCTAGAGTTACCAGAGGATCTTTCCAATCGACCATCCATCGATCGTCTCCAGCATCGAATAATCTTCAGAATCTGGATATCGCTCATCACAAAAATATTATTTTTCAGAGATTGGTAATTTAGTGAATAAAAGTTCATTAAAAGTACCACCTCGCGTGTGACTGGCAATTCAACTTACAACCTCCAGATCCTTAACAAAGAGTTTAACAAAATTTTCTTTGAATCCTAATTTCATGTTTGAGGGCGTCAAATGAATTTTACTTGACTCATCCAAAGGTTCAAATTTAACGTATTTCTGTCGCAGTACTAAGGAATCACGTGATGCGCCAGTTTCCTTTTACAAAATGTTATGATCGCGCACGGCAATCACACACGCAAAGCAAGTAGTATCCACGTAGGACCAAGTAAGGACTATCAACAACATTTTAAATGAAATTTTTCTTTTACGTCAAATTCACTCAGAATCTTTTGCTGTAACTTGAAGTCCGAATTCTGATTTATCAATGGGTTAATTCAAATCTCTTACCAGCTCATTTAACTTATTTTGGTTCGCAAAATGTGCCTCCTATGTATCTTCGTCTTCAGGCATAAATTCCTGTGAATCACAATTTTTGCTGGTTACCGTTCTCTGAAGTTTTTGTGTTCATTGATAAACGTCGACTTTGGTTATAGGTAGCCCGTCGGAATAGTGCTGAGGTTTTCTTAGAAGTGACACATTGGCTCATCTAGCTTTTCCAGGAAACTCTTACCCAGAAATAGTAGTCCAACGTATAATTTGTAGGTTAGGTTGATACCATCAACGTAGTCAATGGAATTTTTCTACAGTCCATTGTAGTAAGCATCCAGGCTTGTTTGACAGCAAACTGTAGGAACCCCACGTTTTATCATGGTTTCTCTTATCACGGTCAAAATGCCCTGAGTGATTAGATCAAAAGTGAGTTTTTTTCGATAAAAATATAACAAAACAAGAAAGGACTATCAACAACATTTTAAATTTCACCAAAAGAAGGTTTCATTTGTCAAAAAATCCTATTTTTCAAATTATATTTTTGAAACCTGTGTTTGAAATTTAAATGTCATATTTCTCCGCTTCTAGAAACGATATCAAGTTAGAATGCCTATAGATTTTTTCAGAAGTCAACCTCAATTTAAAATTAAAGGATGTATGTCAACTTCAATGGAAATATATTTTTAGTGTTCAGTAGTGATCTTCCCTTTGGTCAGCGATTTATTTGCATTATTCGTGACGGTTTGCTATTAAATTTCATTTGCCCTCCTTATTTATTCTTTCTCATGGTTAGTGATTGGAAGCAAAGAAAGAGGGTTGTGTTTTTTCTGTTATAAAATTATCAAAAAATCAAATTTTGAATATGGTGTTAAATTCTGTAATTAATCATTGTCATCTCAGTTCCCTCTAAACGAACATATGAATATTCATACTTGAACATCAATCGATTTGTACATATGAGATTTTATCAAATCCATTTGCAATCAATCCAAAATATCTTAGCACACCTAACCCGTAGTTCATCAATATTCAACCTTGATTTGATCTAAGATAAAAGACAGTGTAAGAAATTTTTTCTCTCCTGTTTTTTTTTTTTTTGAAGAATCATTGCCCGCGCATATTTATTTATATATTTGTATTTCCATCTGTAGCTACATCTTACCATAGATATACGAGGTCAATCAGTATTAATCAGACGCTCGTTAGTTTGCCTGACAAAGCGATTTTCATCAAACCAGTACTAACATTGAGCTCAGCACAAAACGCAATCTATTGAAAATTCTAATTCTGTCCAGATATTTACTGCCGTCAAATTATGTTAATTCCAGGTGATTTTCTCGTTGAGGTCCTCGACTGTGGTTATTAGGAATCGGTGTCGAGTCCATTTGAACTGTTTAAATGGCTGACAGTACTGCTCTGGGGGTATTGAAATGAATGTGCGAAGGGTCGTCATCAAGGAAGCACGATTAGGTAAATAATATCCCCGAGATCATATGTAAATTTTTTCTTTGCATCGTGACTAGCCCAGTAGGTACCGCCACCCATTCACCAACTCTAACTTAAAGAAGTCCAGCCGGACGTCAAAAGATAGCAAATCTTCCGCGCCTCAAAGATACTTCTGAGGAACCAGCAAGTGAAAGATAGGGCAGCAACATATTCATTCCACCGTGACCGTTTTCGGGCCTGAGCTCATAATTCAATTACACGCATCAATTGATAAATTGGTAATTCGGTTTTTACCGCATTATTAATCGACCCGAAATTAATTTTCCTGAGTATTATGAGAAAATCTTAGTGTGAATGTGAAAATTTTCAAACCGTAGTAGCCTATAATTAGCCAATTAGATTGTCGGATTGTGAAACATCTATTGATGCGCGCGATATCAAGAGTCCTAATTCCAATTGAATTGAGGAATGGGAAGATATGGGCTAGTAATAACGTACGTACTAGTATACAGATCCGAGCCTTCACATTTTCGTTTGTAGCCAATAAAATTAATCCTGCTGTGATGATTGTGTCTGATTATCCAGTTTGTAAATTCCTCTTTTGGGTGTGAAATTATAAATAATTACAGGTGGTTACGAACTATTTCAATGAAATGTTTGCATCGGATTAGTTGCGTTTCCTGGTAAAGATCTCACGATGAAAATATCGATTCATTGTGGATGCGTGTAAAAACAATAGCTCAAGGCTAGTTAGAATTGATCAACTTCATTGCTAATTTGTTATCCTCATTACATCCGTTTTCACGCTGTTATTATATGTAGTTATGTTTTTTTGTACCTACGATTTTCAACTCTTAGTCATCAGAAAATGTACGGATGACTTGGAATAAAAATTGGGCTGGGAAAATACTTTCATATGGGAAAATAAAGAATTATTTTTCCAACCTCTGATCTGCTGTACTCGGACTACGAATACGTTTACTACTACAAAAGGGACTACCGAAAGGGACTACAAATAGTTTGTAGTGATGTAGTGAAGTGCCCCATCTATTGAGGACATCCATTGATGTCACAATAACCTCCGTATATTGACCATTTTCAGTGTTACAACACCTAGACAATTACATGATTTTGCGTCCTATGATTGCAAGTGACCAAGTTCTAGCTGAAAAAATTACTGAAAATTCTCAGCCACTTTAAAATGACATTCAAACTAACCAACAATAATATTTTCGATCATCCTTTCATTAGAAATCTAAGCAAGCTTCTGCTTCTTCTGCCAGCTATTGACATTTCTGGCTTAACAAAAATGGCAATAACAATACATGGAATATTTTCAAAACTGGCCCATTATATCACTGAAATATTTCAGTTGATAAATTTGCTCCTTTTCTGCTTTAACTCAATTCCTAACTTTTTCGAATGGTGTTGATAGATTTTGACAGTCTTCTCTTTTTCTAGGGGCTTTTGAATGAATTCTCCTTTGCATAAAAGACATTGATTATGACCTCTGCATCCCATTCATTTTGATGCTTCTTTTGAGTGAAGTCTTGCTTGAACGAGCTGGACAAAGCTATGTACCCTCTGAAAATGTTTAAGGATACGGAACGGGATGTCATTACAGAAGTAATGCTATAACTTCTTTGGCAATTGTTCCCTGGTAAGCTGCTTCAGACTTTCAATGTTTGCAAAGTGGCTTCCTAAAATGCTTGAAATGATCGGGGTTTGTGAAGATTAGCACAGGAAAGGAAAATGCACGACTGAATTTGATCGTTATTATAAGCGCCACTGGAAAATTATTAAGATGCTTATCAGGTTTCGGGCAATTTAGCCTCAGTGGATTTTCTCTGATTTAAAGACTTAAAGTCCTGACAATCCACGATTGACGCAGTCACAGAAGTGGTGAACGCGGTCAGGTGAGTCATCACTCAAGGTATGAAGTCTACTTGCAACATTTGATGTGAAGAGTGCCTGCAAAGCCGCTAGATGGATTGATATTCGCGAGTCTCTGGAGTACTTCCGCGTGTCAAAGTATGTAATGCAGATATTCAGGGACTGTTGCGACGACCGCTAGCTCGTCTATAACCCATGAAAGTGTAACCGAAGTAGTCGCCGTTCGCATGGTCGAGCAAGAGCGACTGTGACAAGATAGTGTAAAGAGTAGTGTGAGCGAATCTACAACACAGAACAGGGTCAAACAAGCGCTTGACAAAATTGAGGTCGCCATGCTGGTACCTCAAGGGTACCTATATTATACGAACAACGACTCCAAGACCCCAAAACATTTCTTCTTTTTGACTGACTCGAAGAGGTTCTCTGTTTAAGTAAGAGTACGGCCCCAGTCGATCTACTGGCACTAGCTGTCAACATCTGAAGACCCGTCATAACCAATAGACTCCTTTTAGCGACCGCAATGGAGTGGTTTGGGCTGAACGCTTCCGAACGAAACTTATTAGGAGCGATTGATTAAAGTGCAGAAACAGTTCACTTACTCAGTAATAGAAGCTTTCACTGACTCTGGAAACACTGTCACTTTACTACTTTACTGTTACTTTAAACTAGTGGTGTGGATCTAGGATCTAGCTACGTAGGGAGAAGATACATAAAAGGGTAAAGGAGAGGGGCCATACTTAAACTCCGTGGGAAGAACCGGCAGGACTGTGGAATTAATTATTTTTTAAAGTCCTCCCCACACCTTCCTCAAATGCAAAATGTGTACCAGGCATTGTTCACATTTACGGAGAGAATGAGAGGGCTCTCTTTTAATGACTCGGTAAGTAAAAAGCGGCAAAAAAAGTATAGGATTGTATGCTCCATTACACTTTCGATCGCTTTTTTGAAGGAGCTCTCGTAAATCTCTTTTCTTACCATCAGTCCCCGCCAAAAGAGGAATCGCTCTCACTTGAAGGCTAACCTACCCTGGACCAAAGAGGCCACGTCCAACAGATTCGGGCTAAGTTTTCAGAGTTAAATAGGATAGATTTAGTCAGTAGAATAGTTCGATTGTGCAATTAGTAGTGCCAGACACAAAACCTCACTTGTTCTCACCTACTGGCTGAAAAGTCATCCCGATTACCAGTAAGTAACCAGTACTCATGAACAACATATGATTACTTTTAATCGCAATAATCCAAGTAATAATCTATTTCGTAAAGAAAAAATAATATATAGAAAGATTGAATTATATAGAATTCAGAAAAGAAAATCAATTAACTCATCAGCAGAAATCAGCAGAAAATCGATTAACTCTTACCATGAAAGAAAACTGTTCAGGAATAACAAATTGACTATTGTTGAATCATTTTCTTCGTATCGAAACTGCAAGTGTACAAAGAATTTTTAATATATAAATTTTATATACGTATAAATATATATATATATATATATATATATATATATATATATATATATATATATATTTATGTATACAATACTGTGGAAAATTATAGACTCAAGTCTGTTTTTCACATTTTTTCCAAAAAAAGGACTAATGTGCCATTTTTCCAAAGTAGGAAGTTAATGTTCATGCCTGAACATGTTATTTATACAGAAAACCGTTTCAATCATCTGCTTGTCTCGTTCATCCAATCACACCAAGTTCAAGGTTAAAAATCGCTGAATACCAAAACTAGTATGCAGTTGTAGTTTGGAGTTTGCGAGGATATTTCGTGTGATAGATCTGAGTTTTTGTATAGACTTGTTGTACTTGAGATATCTGGACAGGTGTTTATATAGAAATAATGAATAAAGTGTGGTTTCGTAGAAATAATACTGCAAATACCTAAAATACCGCAAGGATAAAAGTTTAATAATGTTGAAAAAGAAAGAATGATTGACTTGAAGAACTATGGGAACTCTCAAAGAGAAAGCATGAGTGAAATTGAAAGTTTTACAATCTTTCAAAACTGGAAATTGAAAATTATGGGGGAAAGCAGTCAACTGGACGTCCGCAAAACTATCCGACTGCTGCTAAACACTAATTTTTAAGGGACTTATTGAGCAATTTTAGGGGCTTAATTATTGCAAATTGCTAGACGTTTGATCTGGGGTTGTGAACCTAGTTTACTGAGAAACTGTTCAGCGTCTTCGAAAATATTCCGGTATCATTTGCAAAAACAAGATGTATTATTCAAATATTTCTAGCATGATTCGCTGAATGTACGAAAAATCATATACAACCAAGCATGGCCACCTCCACAAAATGGGATCCCGACCTTAACCATATAGAAATTTCAGCGGGGAATTTCAATAAGTAAGGCCTACGCCCAGCAGAAACCATCTATTGAAAATGTTGTCAATCGGAAACAAACTATAATTGCAGCGTGGAATGAGATATCTTGCAGCCTATAAAATAGTCTCATTAGTAGGCATCCGACTTGATTATTAGATAAAATTAAAAATATTGGAAAGTTTACTAAGCTTTTAATAAAAAAATCAACAAACATACCGAGTTGATACTTTTTCAAAAATGTCATCTAAGTTTTTATGATTAGTTTCTTTTATTTGATTATTGCAGGCAATATCACCAACATTTAGCACCTACTAAATTCGCTTAAATACATATAATAAACATAATGTATAGAAAGATTATATAAACCATACACAATAATTTTAGGTCCACTCGATTATTTTAGTCTATTCCACCTTTTTCGTGAAGTATTAAAGGGTGCACAGCTTAAGTTCCAAATAATTGTTAGAATGAAAAACTACAAGAATTGTCCTTGAAAGATTGCGGCCATTAAATAAATCTTTTTATTCATAATTGTTATTGTCTTAAAACTAATTCAATTTTAATTCCCAAGTTTTTTGTACTCAAAAATGTACTCTCCATTGCAGGTGTGTATTCAATTTCTTCTTAATGATGTATTTCATACTAATATTGAATAGGTAAGATATTATTTTATCGGAACAAACTATTGAATTTTATAAACAAATCCAAAAACTGTAACAACGAGCCCAGTAGATACAATATTGTTTATTGGTTGCTCATATGTAGTTATATTCAAATGTACCATGACACCTATTAAATTGACCTGAAAAAATTTATCTCCTACATGATAAACAACACTATAAAATAAGGCAATTTTACAACATGCATGTACATTACAAGAACAGTTGTTTCAATCTAACATACATTACACTCATGTATATCTTATTGATATTTAATATAGAACGGATGTCTAAGCAATTAACCATTAAAACGGACGTTTAGTTCCGTTTAGGCGGAACACGGAAACAAAAAAAAATCAAAAATATTTAAGACAAAACACAGAAGCACAACAAAACACAAATACTGTGGGTACATATATCCAAGTATGTGGTGTACATCATCATCATGTGCATCCACGAAACCATACAAGTATGATAAAATTCGAACAGGAAGACTGTGTTATCGTTTCCAAGATACAAGTGCTACTTGAAAATGAACTTGTACAAGACATTTATCATTTTTGTACTGTAGGGTTGGTGTGAGTGAATTTATGTATCATTGGAATCGACCGTGTGTAATGTGGGTAAATTTAGATGCTATTATTATTGAATAAGCATACAATAAGAAAAAATTTGACTCTGCGCATCCATTTCTGTTAAAATTCAAAAATTTTCAAATCATCAATCTCTAAAATGAAATACCGCAGCTTCATAATTGGAAGTTGCTGCAACTCCCTGCGGGAACTTATGTTTAATCAACTATAGTTTTTATAATTAATGACACTGCCATTGGTATCGTTATGATAACTTTGGCTAACATAATAATTTTCCTTAAAGTTTGCTGGGAGCTTTACTGTACAATAATCCATGAAATTCCCACAGCAACATTTTCCAGTTAAGTTTCATAAAACCTTATAGCGCAAAAAGATTTCAACGTTCCTTACACTCTCATGAAAAAAACTTAGTCCTGCCCATTCACAAACCGTGTATAAATACTCAGTTCCCAAACAACTATAGAGCCTTCTTATCGGTCTCCTTCCGCGTTTTGCTGAATTAATAGAAAAATCTAATTTTGAAGTGGATTTCTCGCAAATCAGCACGTAGTAAATCGCAGCATCCTTTTAACTACTAATTTAGTTTCAAGCATGGGTATTCGACTGGGTACCGCCTTTGCCAAGCACTTTACGACTATCTATGGGACAGTTTAAACTGTTCCTACTTGTTTCTCTGAATAACTTAATGCTATTTACTTCATCCTGAACGTACGAAAATATTCGGTCAAAATTCAAGACACATTTTCTAACTATACCCCAGGGGTCTTTTCTAAGTCCGCTGCTTTTTAATGTTCACCTGGCAAACATAGCTTATCATTATCATTGAACATAATCTGCATTTTATATTAATTTTTATACTGCGTTCTTTGATCATAGTGATACTTGTGAAACAAGGAGAATACTTTTAAACTCTATTCCAACACCTTTTCCATGGAAATTCTACCTTCTCGAATGGTCATTTTCTTAGGATATGAAATTCTCTGGTCCAATTAAATTACTTATCGAGGTCAATAAATTAACTTTTAATAAAAATATCGAAGCAACATGTAACAAAACAAAACATTCAACTTTCATTGATAAGATTATATCTTTTACTAAAATAATAACTTATTATCCTTAAACTTGGTAGTTCTGCTTGTGATCTCCTATGGAGCCCCTTCTTAGAGTCAATACGCTATTGCAGGAAAGCTAAGCTCGTTTTTAAGATATTTTGATCTGCATATTGTGAGGTCCAGGCCGTATTATAAGTGACCTGCAGGAACTTTCCTTCTATTCTATAAGCTCCAACAACTCATGGTATAAATTTATAAATATGGGTTTATCAAAAATACAAGAACTTATACACTATAAGAACTTCTCGAAATGAGCAGAAACCGCTGACATGGTTAAATAAATAAAACAGACTTCAATCCCCATTTTTCAAAACCCAAGTTCGCAAATTCACCATATAAGGTAGTCTAACAAAAAAATTGAAACTCCATATCTATGTAACCAACTGGACCCCAAGACGATAAGTTCTTCATGTGCTAGGTATAGGGAAAGACCGTTTTCAGGTTCTTTCTTAGCAAAATCATTCTCCACTCCTTATCAAGTCACTCCATCTCCTTTTACATAATTAGCTTTCTCTTGTAGACCAGAGCTTTCCTTGGCATAATCGATTTATCTGCACTACAACCTCTTCAAAGCGAAATGTTTTCGAAATCAACACAGGATTCTTATGATAAGACCGAAACTGAAAACAATCTGTTATCACGCTAATGTTCGAAACAGTCGGGAGGCAGAATTTCGTAGGCCAAACGTACATTGCACACTCAATGGCTTAATAAAATGTTTCTGCAGATAGAAGATCTCGATCTTGAATCAAAAAATTTTTCATTACAATGAAGCGATGACAAAAGAAAATTGACAGTCATTATGAAAAAAAAATATGAAGAACTAGCTACAATTTCGGTTAAAATGATCGGTCTAGTCTGCCATGCATTCAAACGTACTTTGAAAGATCCTTAAGATATAAGGAATTCAGAACATAAAAACATTTCGAAAATGCTTATAATTGTATGCGAGAAGCAGTGCTGATACTTTTTGATAAGAAACAACCGTAACCTTAATTCAGAAAGTCTCACCAACTCGGTAAACTCGGAAATCTGTGAAATTATCAGAAAAAGTTTGCATTCTTGGCAGAAAAGGCCGAAATATGCTTTAAAAAAATAATTATTAGATTTTCTTCTATTAGATTTAGCTTTAAGCTTCTATTAGATATTCAAATGGTTTGAGGCGTGGAACATTAGCTAGAAAATGTGATCCTGAAATCCATAAATTTCACGAAAATGTGGCTCCCTTTAAACAGAAATGAGCCACATCGCTTCACGAAATTTTCTTATGAAATTCGCGATCTGCAGCTATTTGTTCTTGCGAACATTTGAAAGAACTAACTGTTCCAAAGGATCGAATGGGACTCATCGAGTGCGCGACGATTTTCTCGAGCAGCACCGTTTTTTTTTCGAAATAAATCTGCTCAATTTGCAGACGTTGTTCAGTCGTCAACCTTTTTATTATAAAATAGAAATCCGAACTAACCATAAAACGCATGACAGCTGTCACACCATGTGTTGCATTACCAAGTGCTGCCAACTTGAAGTACTATCACGGTTTAAAAAAAACACCCTCTACAAGACAAATTCGATCAGAGGCCTTCTCATTGATTTACCAAGATAGCTATATAGATATATGGCTAGTAGCATTGGGACCGATTTCAGCTAGAGTTCCGTGCAAAAGTTTCCTGTTTTGAATCGCTCTGGTGATTCAAATACAAAATTTATGTATTAGAAGGCGGAATATGATGAAACCATCTAGCCGTCGTGGATTCCTTCGTAAAAATCATCACGGTCAAGTGTGATTCTATACAGATCGCCTCCTCCTGTTCCTTCGTCCTAGAACGAGGTGGCCCCTTCATGCTTCATAGCCTAAGTTCTGTAGTGAACTATTGTACCACAATTACATCTGCTAGGAGTTGATTTAATGTAAATGTAGGACAATCTTGAATCAAAGAATTTCCCGGGGAAGAATTTCGGTAGTGATAATTAATGATGCTTTATGTTGGAACCTTGTCTTATTCGTTTTATTTGCAGGATACTATCTTCTTTGACTTTATTCAATTTCAAAAGCTTAAAGACTAGGAACAAATTCCTTAAATGTAAATTTTTAAAGTAAAATCGAATTTTCTTAATCGACGGAACCTTGAAAAGTCAATCCCTGATTTTCGCACTCATCGGAAAGTGAAATCTGACGAGACCAACAACACAAAACACCGATGTTAATTATATGTAACCTGATGCGCCTCATTTGCTTGACTTCGTGTTGCATGAAGCATGGCCAAGGAGCAAGCAATGTCTTTCTATTGTAGTAATGTAAGACTGCACATCTTAAGCAAACGACACATATGCCGGATGAAATTCTTTTGGTTCCGTTCTAAGAGTATTTTTTCAGTGATAAGACATGGAATGTGTAATTAAGTCATTTCATGAATTGTATTCTGTTCCTTTTTTTTTTTTTGACTTTAATTTTCGGAAAAGTAATTTCCGTCCGAAATCACCCATTTCACAAGTGAAAAGGGAATGGAAATTTCGTTGGACAGGATACTTCGTTTTCTAAGAGCCTTCTGATTCGTCATCGCTAAATAAAGCAAAAGATAATAATTTGCTTATATATCACGTTCGATAATTAATCGTTACTTTACATTTTGTCTTTTTCATTTTCATCATCATTTTGAACCGAAAAACAGAAAGAATGAAAAAAAAATTTCTGCTGCATGCAATATGCATACGGACACAAGCACATATGCTGTTTCCTGACACAGTGCCGCATAATTTATTACATCGCGAATTATTCGCACATATATATAATTTTAAGAGCTTGCATTTCAAAGCATACATGGAGCATTCATATCACCGTATGTGAAAGTGGCGCCAACACTAAAATCCTTTGATATTTTGATAATTAAAACCGTATGGACCAACGTTGTAGCACCATCGACGGTTTGTATGCAACAATGTGTTTTTGTGAATGCATAAAGAGCGAAGTGAATTTGTCTTGACGAAGAGCATTTTTTTAAATCATCACTTTGGCTTTCGGCTATTCTAGTAATTTTAGACGCTTTAGTCAAACTATATGATTTGAAATTTCGCCATACAGACTCCATCATGATTATTTTTGTGATAAAATGTTGAAACAAATCTAGACCGAAAATAATGATAGCCCCTGGTTTGTAACGTTGTTCCATTTCCCGTCGTAAAAAAATACTGAATTACAGTCGAATCCGAACCTAGATCCCGATCGAACCTAATCTTCGTGAAGCGATATCTGATCCAAATGAAATAAGATCTGAAAAGTTTTTAAAATGAACTTCCGTTTTTCAGTTGGTTATGAATAATTAATGTCTCAATAGTTCAGTTTTAAACTTCAGTAGAAATCTCACCGAAAAGGTTAGAAATAAGAAAGTCACTTCCAGTTTTTTATTTAATAAACAATATCTTTCGCGATTTCCGTATTCGATTCGAAGCTGTTGTTTCAATCTATTCATTTCCAACTAGTTTAGTTCCTATATTCATTTGCTAAGTTTCAATGAAACGTGCTATGTAGGTCTTTAAAATTTGGTCGTATTAGCTACACGCGTCCTTGATCCTCCCTTCCAATGTTAATTTCCATCCTCTGGCATGCGTCAATGCGTCCTAGTAACATTCAATCGCCAGTGTCGTCAGGCTCTTCGCTCAACATTTAAATCAAAAGATCCTTTAAAAGTATATAATCGTTCAAACTGTCTGATTTCTTATTTAAAGAAATGTCTATTATCTATCTATTATCACTGTCTATTTTCTTATCTATTAACCTTCCGTGGCCGGTTAATATGAGAAATATGAAATAAGTTATTGAGTGACTAATGTTCTTTAAAAAAAAGGGTGACTCATACCATTTACGTCCCGTGTATTGGGTGACTAAATCTCAGATGCCGTACTAAATAAGGTCTGTCACACCCCAAAAATAAGACTTTTGCGTAGTTCCGAACCAGCATGTCCCAAGGCACTTTGTGATTTTCCATTTGACGGTCTCTCAAATGGTGTGGCACCCATTTATCGTGTTTTTTTTTATCTTGCCCATTGCTTGTTAACGTGATCGTATCCTGTTACACATTTAATGCCTCTGCTCATTGCCGTTGAGTTTGAGTTGGATCATCATTCAATAACTACTGTAATTCCTCCTGTTCTCATTTTTTTGGACTTTCACGTTGAAATTACCATGTCTCACTCCCGTGTCCCAATTGATAAAGTGTGTCGACCATGTGTATTCACCAGTAAACGATGATTTTCAACAGCCTTTATTCTGTTGGTCAAACAAGAAAAGCAATGCTTTCCGCAAATACTTTGTTTAGGACAGTTTTGACGGATTCAACTATTGTGTGTTTGTAGCTTGATGTCAGACGATCGAGATCTCGTATGTGTCAAATTAATATGTTATGCGAAGTTGGGGAAGCATTAGTATGATTTAGTAACAACAAAATGACCTCATTTGGTTCGAAAAAAACTTCTTTGTCAACTACAACGTAACTATAGATACCATAAACCTGAACAACCTGAATTTTTGCTATGTTTGGCCTCTGAGAAACCAGACCTTAAAAAGGTTATGACCGCTTCAGACCTACGATATTTAGAGTTTACTTGGAGTTTAATGGAGACATAAATAATGAAGAGTGAATTTACTATAAAGATATGCAGAAGAATCATTTCAGCAGTTATGAAAAGTCATAAAATAGAAACCATGGTGCCAATATAAACCACCCAATGCCACCCCCCGAATATAGTAGACTGCGGGAAACGTTTCTTCTAAAGGACTTCAAGAACTTCGGGCTGTCTGGCCTGTAGCCCAATCCGGTTGGAACCAAAATTCCCCTGATCACTCTCCTTCCACAACTACTTCCAATCGGGGCTCCAAGAAATTTATTTACCTTGAAAATTAACGCCTGAAACTCACGCTTACTGTCCCGCTTTCTGTTGCAAAGAAGTACGCGGCTTTAACGTCAAATCTTGATATGGTACACCACATTGTTAGTTTAGGAGTATGCCGCAGTTATTTCTGAACGATTAAGGAACTGTTTCTAGTCCAAAAGCAAAAATTTTGTTTGTTCACAATTCCGCCTAGGTGAAAATGTGCCTCGTCACTGCTGAAGAATGCTACCCCAAGAAGCATCGCTGCCAGGATTTTCTCATGCTGATTTCGTCGGTTGTCGTAGTCTCCTGAGTTTAGTTATTGAACTATATTTATTTTAAATATAGTTCAATGGAAATCAACTCTGAATGAAGAATCGTTGAAACTGCAGTCTGAAACCTCACACACGCCTTTGGGCAGAATATCTTGACAAATACTCGACCGCTGCCTTCACTAGCTCCACATTTTCTGGTTTTCTGATGGATTTTCGTCGATCATGCGTACTTATTCTTGGTATACTATTAGTTTCCTTCAATTGGCGAATCCTGGAGCAAATTTTTTGTTCGAAGTAGGAACACCATTATTACGCGGAATGTTTAACTGTAGTCGAAAAAGTTTTTTTCGTCGCAATCAGATATCGGTTGTTTTCATAAAACGCACGAACGGCGAAGCCATGATGTACTTCGGTCCGAAATATTTTGGATACTAAAAATGTGGACAGAACAAAACAAGGCCTAGCATAGCTTCCTTTCCCCACCACCGCATGAACACCTGCCGCACCAAATTGTTCATTTGGCTCTACCGATTTGGTTATAGTTTCACCTTTTCTGTGCCTTCATTAATGATGCGGTTTGATAGTTCTGAGTTTTGCATGAACTTGTAAAGTTCGAATATTTGCAATTTTTTCATTATAGCTATCATAACGTTTTCAATGATATTGGATTTCAATATTATGAATATACTCGTAAAGGTATGAGAGTAAGAATATATAAATAAGGCAACTTTTTTAATCTTACTACCGCTAATATAGCCACTGGTCTGGCGCTAACGATTCCTGGTTTATCACACCCTACCTCATCCCTACTCTCTTCTATGAACCAGTCACGAGAAAGTGCATCATTAATCAGACGATGAGATTCTGTCCCGACTCTAATTAATTACTAGTAAAATTCAGATAATTATCTAAGGGAAACGCATCATTCCGTTCATGTCATTGGCATTCAAACGAAAATCCCTTTTCACCACTCAAAACTTCCACGTCGGTAGTTACAATTTTTCTTGTTTAATATACAAAAAAAAAAACACTTTAGCAGCATTTGTAATACGTTTACCCTTAGCTACCCTAAACACGAACATCGTTCACTTTTATTCACTTCACTTTTGAAAGCGTCCCTATACATACACAGGCACCAAGCGAGTAGGTAATGATCCAAAGGAGGAAGGATAAAATTGTCATCCTGTCGTGAACAGCAGGACAAGAGCATGCAGCCAGCCATCCAGCCATCCAAATCAGTCTAATGATGGGGCGTCGTTCATATCTGTCACACTACCGCCCAACCAACCATCCTTTTTGGCGAGGACATACCACACGCCGAACAAAAGACATAGACTCCCGCTATATCTATAAGTTCTATGCGGAGTATAGAACGGAGTTACGTACGGTACCGTACCTAACTTTACTTCAAAAAGCTGCTTTACTTTCACAGCCAGGAACCAACTTTTGTAAATTGCACTTTTATGTGTGGCCATCGCATTTCCCAATGACGATGGTATCAACGACAACATCATCTGAGTGCGTCGCACCATGAATCCTTACAGCTAGTTGATAAAGATGCGAACGAACGTCGGTGATCTCTGAGGGATGTAGCCTTTTATATGAGCTGTTAATACATGCATCCAACGAATTTTCATCCTAAATTTCAACTCGAACTTGGACTGTTTCATGTCTCGCAAGAAAAACATTTGAGAGAATCGCAGTTTAATTCCTTTTTTTCATCTCCTTCATGATCTCCTAACATCTGTAGATACTCTGTTGCAAGTATGCGAATGAACAAGAACGAATTGACACGTGAAAGACACGTGTCGAAAGAAGAAGAAAAAAAGGCGGAAATAATTTTCCACTCATGTACTTGCATGATTTCTTAGAACATCTTGAGCTGTAACATACAAGAAGGCGAGAGAGAAGTAGAGAGTGGGGCGGAGCTTTAACATTGCTGTAAGTAGCATTTAATTGTGTTTATAATTCAAAACATCGTGATTAGAAAGGAAATTAGCGTGAAGCACTGTTTTCTGGTTGAATAGTTTGCTCATGCATATGATGATGTTAATCAAAGGGAGAATACGCTGTCGCATATTGCTTGAATTAATTTCACGGCTCCAAAGGATCACTTGCTTATCACATTATTAAAATTTGCATTGTAAATCTAGCACGGTTCGATTACAGCTTCTACCTACTCCACTTTGAACTTCTCACGTCGCTAATTGAAAATTTTATAACGAATTAATTCTAGCAGAATTTGCTAGTTTTTCTCATTGAATTTGAACTTGCTGCAGAGAAGAGTTCATATTATTTTCATATATTATTGCTTTTTGGTTTCGTTCTATCTCAGGCTTTCTGTACAGATCAAAAGAAGACATTTGCTTTAGAAAACATTTAATTGTTATAATGTACTAGCAGTCCTCTGATTGTACCAGATCTGACAGACATATGTCAAAACTGCTCTAACATGTAGCATTTAACCTTGACCTTTACATGAATGTATCTGGAATAAAGGGGTCGTCAAGGAGGCATGGCCACTTCCTGTGTTTAACTGTAGATACTAATCTATTAAATAAATCTAAATCTAATTATATTGTAGATGCTGATCGTGTTAAGCCCCGAGATACCGAACATAGGATTTATATGGAACCCATCATCCACCGATCATCATCACCGGCCACAATGTTGAACTGTTTCCAATTACTTTACACCTCGTATCTCGACACCAGCAGCGTTGTCCGAGTTTCACATTTCTGCGGCTAAAATTTCATTCGGCAATTGTCGGTATTGAACATGTTTTATAAGTTACTCTGAATTATTGCAGTTTTGCGGTACAAATTACAGATTATGAACCCAAGCTACCAATGATCGTGTTGGCACTTCGAATAAAAGCCGTTGAATGGCTAACTGTTCCTTGCTATCTGCCAGTCAGTCAGTCGTAATACGCGAAAGATTTCCATCAGTAGCATGAAATGATTTACCATGCAATATACTGCACAACATGGCGACAAGCTGTCTGGAAAACATGTCCTGAAGGAGTTTATAAATTAATCCATCGAACCAAACTGTATCGAAGGCTTTCTCTATAACATTAAGAGACGCTCTTACGTCTCCTATCTTATTCTCTCCGTATCGTTGTTGGTTAGCTCCCAAAATATGTCTGAGGTTAGTTTCATTATCGCATGTACCCAAAGAATATTTGAGACAACAGTAAAGGAAAACATATGAATGAAAAACGTTACTAAGAACCTCATGCTAATTTCAAAAATATTGGACATTTGTTTAGTTGTCTTCTTTTATCTAATATTATTCTCACACATTTGAATAAAAACGCATGAGCTTTTTATCATCTAAATGTTTCGAGGGTTTCTCACTTACCGTTATCTTTTAGAATTTTGGAATATTTTGACCAAGAGTGTACCAGTTGACATCTGACTCAAGCAAATCAAACATCAAGTTATATTTCTAATTCTACGAAAATATAATTCAGTTCTAAGTTTGAGAGTCACCGTGGAAGACATTTCCGATTGTGCGTACGTGGTAATTCTACACTTTGAGGTCCAACTATATGTCATATGAAGTTCTGATCTGATCTTAATTTCGCAAAAATTCTGATTGATACTCTGACAAAAATGAAGCAAAACTAGAGTCAAAAAAATTTGTACTTTGGGCTATGTTTTGAGCATGATTGAGTTTGGCTCGAATATAACCCGGAATTTTCGAATAGACCCGCGAATTTGGGCATCACCGTGTGAAATATTGAGTCAATAATTCATAAACGGTTAAGTTACCGCAAAATTCGAGCCAGATGAGTGCCAAAAGTTCTTAGTTTGAGCAGAAATTCTCGCGCTGTGAAGTTTGTACACGTCTCCTGAAGCGGATCGAAGTAGCAGAGGAGAGTTTGTTCCGCCAAATAATTACGACAGACATAACAACGGTGCACCACTATCCGTAGGAGATCAAACGTGCATCTATAGAATGCAGGAAGAAATACGAGGGAGCGTCAGTTTAAGGGAGGATCACCGCGTCACCTGGGAAGGCGATGTTTACCGTGTTTTAGGAAATGAGACGGGGATTATCGCGCTTGATTTTCTCACTGAGCAACGAACTGTAAACCTGCAGTATTAAAGTAGCCTTCTAAAAACTACCGTAAAGGTTGCTTACAGATCGAACTGACGCGATATTCCAATCGGTAGTGCGATATTGCCGCAAAACAACGCCCGACCGAATGCAGCTCGGCTTACAATGGAAACATTGAACAAATTGGGATGAGAAACACTAGAACACACTTCATAAAGTCCAGATTTATCATCCTGTGATTATTACTTACTTGGTGCAATAAAAGAGGTACTCGGTGGACAACCTCAGTCAAAGGCAATGAAAAATTATAAAAGGTGTAGATTATAAGATTAAATAAAACCAATGCTGGAATTGATTTGCCTGTCACGATTACTCTGTAATTTGCCGGTTAGTTGATACGTCTCTAGGCTGGAAACCATTTGCAAACATAAAAGGAAATTCATTAGATAGTCACCATTCGTTCCTGTCTAGAGTATGCATGACGTAACTGGTAGTGAATCTAACCGCCATTAAAGCCAGCCTTGAGGCCCTCGTTCAAGTCGTTTATTTTTTTTTGTTTTTGGTCGATCTTTAAAACTTCCTCCAAATTCTGTGTTTTAGTCAAGATAATTGAACAAAACTTAATGCAGAACAATATTTCTGAACGTCCTTATTCCGAAGAGATACTTAATATAGCGATCATCAAATTTTCTCAGGATGTTAGGGGTTTTTAATAACAACCTAATTAAGCAGCGCAAAATGTTTGGATCGTGAAATATCAAAGACTCAAGTAGAACCATAAATGACCAAAAAGCGTCAAAGGGTATCTTCTAGCCTGCTTAATCGTGATTTTGCGGAACTATAGGGCCAAAATAGTTTTTGTGCTGAGCAGTTGTCGTTGGACCTTATTTAGTCACAATTTTGTGGCTCTATAGGAAAGGAAATGGTGCCTTTGTACCATCGTCTGACAGGCATACCTACTTGCGAATTTTTCAAAGAATTTTTCAAAGACAAAAAAGCATCCTCATCCGGCCAGCGTACTCGTTGGTGTTATTCTTTTGCTAGGATTACTAAAAAATAACGAAAGGATGGTTGTTTGCCTTCGTTTGTGTAGTTCGAAATCAATGACAAACACAATTCAAAGGTGAAGCGAGCTGCAGATTTGTGACGCGTTTGAAATTCGAAAAAACTTTAACCCAGAAACAGTTTGATAATAATAACTTCAAGAAGGACTACATTGCATATTACGTTACTGATTTTGAATACTTGAATAATATACATCAAGTAAGTTTACAGTTAGATAAAGGATATAAACATGAAGCTCCATACAATTTTTCTCGGTTTTTCTTCGATATCATTAATAAGACGCAGATAAAACTTGTTTTTCTTATGATTTGACAAAGGGTATTAGAAGTTTATTTATGACACAGAGCCCGATTTCGTTGATTGATTTATCCGGAATTTTTATATTTTTCTATACCGTTAATTTCCAGGGAACAAACTTCAGCTAAAAATGAAATAAGTTATGACTTTCGCAGGCCCTAAGCTGTCAAAATTGAAATTTTATTTAATCTTATACTTTGATTCCATTATTTGTGACTTACAACGTAGTAATGAAGGATACAAACCATATAGTATCCATCCGAAATATTAAGAATCAGAAGCAAAAATCAACATTCAGCCAAATTTCAAATGAGCACAAATGTCAAATCAACCGAACTCCTTTCGTTATTCTAACTGAGCTCATTACTAAAGTTTCAAACTTTTTTTCTAATTTATACTCACAGAGATGAGTTTGTCCACTTACAAAACTGCTTCTCCATGATTACTCTACAATGAGACTGCTACAAACTTTCTCCCCCTTATTTCATTTTCGTCTATTTCGCACGAACACGTCATTTACTGAAAAAAACGAGATATGTCGAATTTTCTTATAGATATACAATAAATGCGTCCCCAGGGGATGAAATTAATGTCAAATTATTCTTAATTTTCCTTCATGTCAAGACCCCTGGGGGCCAAAAGTTTCAATTGACAAGATATGATAGACTCTCCCAAGCGGACGTGTGTATATCGTGTCTATCATATCCTATCGCTAGCCTCTTGTCCTTTGTTGCGTATCTACGATGCTGTTTAATCTATGTACGTACGTTCATTTGTTTGTGAGCGTCTACATGTATAGCAAGGAGTAAGAAAGTTCATTGGGCTGATTGTCTCGATTGCAAGCCCGTACATATTCGAAGGGAGCTCAAGAAAACTGTACCCAAGATAGACATGATGAGACCTAACCTTTGGCAAATGCACAAATGGTGTAAGATTTCTGATATATACGAAATTATCCTAAGGGCAGAGAGTCAGCCTTTGAGCCAGATAGGTTACTCTGGACGGTTGCCTTATAATTTTCCTATTCAAAGCAATGGCGATAGAATTTAATGAAGTCCAAATTTGAATATTGATTTTATCATCGAAAGGAATCGATGGAGACGAGAGCTCGTCAGATAAAGGAAGCGCTTTGTAAAATTCCTTTTTTTGGTCGAGCAACATAATGTATTATGAGAGATAATTTGTCAAAGAAAGTTTTTTGTTCCGACATCTCAATCCGATTCGATGGATAGACGGTTTTTTGCTATAACAATCGATTAGGACGAAAACAAGTTTACGTTTGAAACAATTTGATGAAATCCTGGCCCAGTAACAGCGACACCAATGCTCCATTCACCGACAATGGGCCCAACCATTCATTGATCGCTTTATGATATGCTAAACGACTTCCAAGCAATTACTCATCGTCATAACTTTCCCTGATTTTTTCGCTATGCATGCCATAAAAGTTATATTGTCGAACGGCCAAGTTCTGCTGGCCTAGATTCCTGGAAAGTTCAAAGCCGCCAGAATATCGTCATCTATAGCGGAAACCCAGTATATAGGTAATGCATAGAATATTCTAGGATGTCCGTACATATACATAGAGATATACATATACATAGAGAGTAGCTGGGACCAAGACTCGGCTGAAAGCAAGGGAAAGGATAGACGTGTAATTTTCCCACCCATGCATATTAAATGTGCAATAAAAATGGATAAAAAGGATAAAATGCTGTGGAATTTTTGCTTGCCAGCTATATAACTTTTAATGCATAGTTGAAGGGATTTTGCACAAAGTTTATGCGCAAGGAGTTAATGTCTAAGCCCGAACTTTATCGCAAACGGGTTAAGACCGTGCTAAACTTGATTTTCAAACAGTTTGGCGTGTGAAGTGGAACACGCTAAATTAGGATCAAAATGAGTAATAGTCTCAATCACAAGTGTGATTAGTGTGTGTGTATGTGTGTGGATGCTGTAAAAGAACTAAAAGACATATGTAAACTTCAGTTCATCTCACGTTTCAATGAACATTACGCGTCTCACACGAAAAAAACCATACATTGAAAGGCAATTTTCAGGATATATTATTGATCGGCTTGCGTCACAATTTTTGCAATTGCAATGGAATTAATGATTCTACCAGCTACCTCTCACTTTTCTCTCTTAGTTTATCACTTGTTTTTTGATAAGCCCAACAAAAGCCTTACAGAGTTAACAAAATCGTACTAAATCCTTCAATTACGCCCATTGTAATTTATGACCACCCGAGGACAATAACTTGGTTGGTTTATTTGACCAAAACAAAGAGCTTAAAATAATTTCTTGTCTTCAACTGCTCAACTGCTCGATTCTCACAGCGCAGAAGACGATAAAATGTACATGCTAGCAAGGATGCATACGCATTATATTTCGTTTGTTAAAGAGCCATCCTGAACCAAAAAGAACAAGCAAAATTATCGACGATGCTTCTCTATTCAATTGAAATGAAACATGTAATTTACTTAAAAGAGCATAACAAGTTGGTTCACTTGTGCCGCGTTCTTTACAATCAATTGCAGTCTTTGGTCTTTATCTTACGACGTTTTAAGAATAAGAATTTAAGTATTATATTGTTGTAACCAACGCAAAACAATAGGCAATTGTTCTTAGTGAATTTTCCCGACGATCATTGGCGGATGAATGGGCTGAACGGGCTGAACAGGCTTTATAGACATATACTCATATAAATATTAATTGGATGACTATTGCGACGAAGAAAAGTAAAAGGGTGGTTTCCACAACGATGTATGCACGCATCAGACGACGAAAAATATTATTAATGGTTAATTAAGTCCCATCACTAAAAACCAAATTACGAATTTCATCACAGCATCTTTACTGGAATGCTTGAAAATTTTTTGAACGTTCACTTTTCCTGATATGAAATGAAAAAAGAGACCCTGAGATGTCATGGCCCAAAGGATGCAAGTGAAACTATGAGTGAGGCTTAATGGGAGAACTTCCCATACTAAGTTTGCAGATCTTGTATTCGAGTACCACTTCCAAGAGATTATGAAGAACACTTGAGTTTTTGCTACCAGTGCTAGGCTTCCTTCTGTTTTCTCTTGATCCTTTTTCGTCGAGATCAGTACTTTTCGTTTTCAACTTCAAATTGTTTGGTGTAAACGTTCAAAATTACGATATTCGAACCCTTACTAATTTCTTTATTTTTCCTATTTTGCTATGTTTTTTTTTCTTCTTATGAATTTGAGCCGTCAGTGATCAAAACCTAGCTAAGTCTATCGATCATGGAATGTTAGGTTTGACCTTATTCAGAACGAATTGCTTACTTGGCCTGAATGAGTCTTTCATTGATTTTTGCACGAATAATAAACCACGATAGCACGAATATAAATGATAGTAAATAAAATTTATTTACTATCATTATTACTTGTTTTAATAAACTGCAATAAATTGCATCCTCTGAGCAGCCTATGTGGCTGATGTAGCACGCTGGATGCCGCACCAACAGAGAGGAGTGGAACCCAAGACCTGGTGCATTTTCCCACATCTGAAAATTATCTGATGCTCGCAGAGACATTGAACAAGACTGAAAAATTAGTGGAGTTGCTCTACAGATGAATCTGTCTGTTTTAACTAGGTTGTAAGGGACGAATAAACAAAAAGCAGGAAGAATTGTTTTGTGAGCATTTCTTTTACCACAGCCCAAAAGCTCAGACCAATTTCGATGGATACGATTTGGTTTTGAGACGGTTCAAATTAAACAATTTTTCAGTATCAAACAAATGTTTCCTGAATCATCCTTAAAGAGGAATCCAATAGAGGCAACTGTTCGCAACATTGAAGGTCCGTTAATTGAAGGAAATTTCAATGTAAGTAAGATTCTTCAATTCAAAGGCGATGTGATGAAAAACGCTTCATTCAGAAGATCAATGTCCCATTTTCCCTCCCAGAGGGAAAGATACCACGAAAATGACTCATGATACATGTATTAAGTGATAACCTCAGCAGGTGAAAGCTCATTTCCGAAGAAGAAGGGAATTTTCAGACAGAGCTAGTGAACAGTGTCATTCTGGACATACAAATTCATTGCTGAATCCCTCGAAAGACTTGCGTTTGATCTGTCAAAAATTAGACCTAGCGGTGTTGATCGCAGGATCCTCTATTCTCAGTCCAGTACTGGATAAAACTCGGACTGTCGTACTAACTTATATAAAGATCGCCAAAGGTTTTGCATAAAATTTAGTTAAATTATTATCAGGTCGAATTATTCGCTAAAAAGGTAAACTTCCTTGGCTAAATCAGAGTGACGGCCGGCTAGTTCTTCTTCGAAGTATCGATTCAGTCACCTCATGGCTAAAACTTGAGGATTCAATTTCAGTAAAACATACTGATAAGTGCCGTGAAATCATTTTCCGCGGTTCTGAATTTCGGGCCTTTGCTCTTAGTAATTAGGAACGTATCGAAAACGATCGATCCGGGTAGTAAAACATGTTTTCCAGGTTGCATTGGCATATTGAAGTCTGTAAGCTTAGCGTGATGTATAAAGACCACAAATGTCATCAGTGACTTGAGGAGATGGTTTAGCAGCTGAAATTATGAACCTGATTATTACAGTCGTATTGTGTATCAACGTGTACCTGTATTAGATGGAAAAGTACCGTTAGCTGATCGCTTGGTTAAATATCCTTCACCCCTACCATTATAATTCGTGTTAATATAACGTGTAGCATAATCAATGGAGTAGTTTGCCTTAAAATTTTCACTCAAAGCACTTCTTGTCGTCAAACCATTCACACAGAATACTTTAGAATGCAGTCCTTTCTTTGTCGCTTCAAATGATCAATTTTAACTAACCTGCATTTGGGCACTGCTTTCCTTGGGTAATTAGTCCAAGGACGAGACTGGATTTTTGTAACGACTATTTTTTCCAGTGGATTGCTGTGCTGCTGTTGTTTGGTTTAATAAGATGTGACCATTAAAAACATGTATCAAATGTTGTATTCTTCGGGATGGTAATCAAAAACAGGCAGATGCATTTTCAGAACTATCAGGCTTCTGTCAACAAAGCAATAATCTTCAGACCATTACTTAAAAAGTTTAAAGACAGTTTGCAAACAAGACCTTCAAGGTATGTCTCGCAAAAAAATTTTACGTAAGGATGTCGATATCTACCACCGAACATATCCTTTTCCATAACTTAAGGTAAATACTCCTTTTTCCACTATTTGAGATACGGTAGAATCTAACTGAAGATCCATTATTCCTGAAGTAAAAAGTCTTCAAGTAGAATTTAACTGGAGATCCATTATCCTGAAGTAAATTCCCTAGTGGTCCTTAAACACAGCATTCCCGAAGAGTTTAAACATCTCAATGATCAGTGTCTACTATTGACAATACAGGCGTGGTTACGTGAAGGTTATGATGACAGTTTTCCTTCAACTTTACTGAAACGGTAGGATTAAACCTAACAGTCAGGTTCACAAACTTGCAGATGATGACCTCAGCCAATGATTGGCCTTAATGATCGATATGCTCACCAATTTTGGTCATTCGAAATCCTTTGGATACCAATACTGTGCTGTGACCATGGTCGATTTGTTCAAACAGCTTGAGAGCTCTGTAAGTGATACGTTTTCGATTTTTGTCGTGATTCAACATGTCTGTTTGTATGCCGAAAATACCATTAGATATCCAATCAATCTCCTCAAAGCAATTTTGTGATACGATTGGAGTATTGCTTTGTT
The DNA here is from genome assembly GCA_954870665.1 of Stratiomys singularior. Lineage (NCBI taxonomy): Eukaryota > Metazoa > Arthropoda > Insecta > Diptera > Stratiomyidae > Stratiomys > Stratiomys singularior. The sequence continues at coordinate 109,101,003 of OX940880.1, read as the reverse complement.
CATTTTTGGACCATAGTAGAACACGGTACTGCCACAGTAGATCGTCAGTCATACTATTTATTTCAAAATGATGAATTTATTTTCCACTTTCAGTAAGGTGAAAAGGGAAGCGTGGATCCCGGGGGCTGGTCTTCCCTTTGTTTTGTATCCTTGTTATGTTTCCGCCTGTTTCGATCGTTTTTTTTTTACCCTGGGTCCTTAAATTTGTTACTTTCTATATTTTATTCAGGTTATAAATATTATCTCGGTATTGCTTGTTTTAAATTTAGTTTTACATTCGCGGAATGTCTCAATCGTAATTATTAACTGCGAAAGAAAGGCAGACATAACTGATCATCTGTGTTCATCTAGAAACCAATAAGTCCATAACACCATCGGTATGAAAGAATAGATTAAAGCTTTTCAGAAATGAAGCAATTTCGCCGTGTAAATACTGCATCAAATATAGGAAAATGGTGATCCCAACTTAGATAAACCACTGAATGTGAAGGAAAAATCCATTGCGCCAACGCTATTAGAATACTGGTTTGATATATTTCAAATTTCATCTCTGGATGCCAAGCTTTATCAAATGTGCTACAACCCCGATTTCAACTAGATCACACTCCTGCCATTTAATTCATTGCATAGGTGTTCCACGGGTAGAAAGAAAGGCAGACATAACTGATCATCTGTGTTCATCTAGAAACCAATAAGTCCATAACACCATCGGTATGAAAGAATAGATTAAAGCTTTTCAGAAATGAAGCAATTTCGCCGTGTAAATACTGCATCAAATATAGGAAAATGGTGATCCCAACTTAGATAAACCACTGAATGTGAAGGAAAAATCCATTGCGCCAACGCTATTAGAATACTGGTTTGATATATTTCAAATTTCATCTCTGGATGCCAAGCTTTATCAAATGTGCTACAACCCCGATTTCAACTAGATCACACTCCTGCCATTTAATTCATTGCATAGGTGTTCCACGGGTTTGACGAACTTAAGTTCTATGGTGTGCAAAAATTTGAATCCAGATGAAGTAAGCCAAAAGTACGACGACAATCGGTCACCAGTTTCAAAGCAAAGGTAGATTTTTTGCTTATTTTAGAAGAAATACCTTTTCTGCTCCTTTCCACGCTTTTGGTTATCTTCAAACGCGTAATTTATTACTCTTCTTAAGCAGACAATTTAATTGATAACTTCCACTATCTTTTGGACAAGATTGTCATAAAATTTTTGAAGACATATGTTAGTACTGCTATCAGAGCCGGGTGATGTTCTTATGCCAGTTCTGATTTCCAGACTGTTCATGTTTCGAGGGATCACTTGTATACAATCTTCTCAAGTTTGAGTTGACAACTATGTAGCAATAACATATCCTTCGGCGTCAAAATCCTCCGCCAAGGAAAGAAATTTGCCAATAGGGTTTCATTAAAAGCATCCACCGTCCCAGTTTTCGTCTGATTCGAGGAATTGCATAAAAATTACACAATGGATGATTTTGTCTGATGAATGAGAGTGGAAACAGTGTTGGGGTCTGGTATATCTTACATAATATTTTTCATTTCCCTGAGTATATTTGTTTGAAATTTAGCGTATTATGAAAGAACAAACATAGAGTTAACAAGTTGTCAAATTATTGTTCCGTGATAATCCTCACGCCAGTGTCGATAACAAACACATTAATATTTCTTTACATAGTACCATAATACTTAAGATCCCCGGATCTTTGATCCAAAAACCAAAAATCCTCTGCATTTAGTATTCCAAATTTGGGTTCTTGTTTCCAATTCAAAGTCATGTCCTGACGTTTTTCTTCTGCCTCACAAACTTACTTCTCAGTATTCTTAGACTTCTCTCAAGGAGTTCTCAAATTTCATCGTGTGAGACATAAAAGACAAATTGTCAACTTAGAAAGGTTATCGCGGAGGAAAATAGAAATGAATCTTTTTGAAGGATTAAATTGATGATAGCGCAGAGTCATGGACTCCCAAATTTAAAAAAACTGTCAAATAAGCAATTCTATCGCAGTAATTAACAAAATCATTGTGACTATAATTGCAGGATGAATCGAATGAGGTTCAGAAAGTTCTGACCTCAACGTCGACTTGCAGAAAAATTGTTTGCATAAGCCGAAAGCCATTCTTTGAGTGATTTTACGCCGTCTGTAGTTCAACACTTGAATAGTGTGATGGCTTTGACAGCATTTGAGTGTTCATCTGTAAGCTCCCGGATAATTTGAATTTGCCAAATATAGCTCACTCATGATGACTTCGGGCAAACATCGCTAACGTAATCCTCGACCATGAATCTCATTTACAATCAATGTGCATTAAGTACATTTGAATTTCCTGGAGAACATTTGAAAATCCAAAGCAAACAAATGAACGTTTCAACGCTCATCATGCACATGTCCAAAACCCTCGACTCATTCTGTCCCAAGAAATCACAATAAACGAAATTAACTAGGAAATTCCAATTATTAGAGCGCAAAATCTCTGTCTAACGACGACATTGTGACTCCTTTCACCCACTACTGTCGCACACAAGCTCGCATCCGAATTGAGCCCGAGGAATATAGAAAAATAAATCCCAACTGTCCACCAACTTATTATTAGTTTTATTTTGGCTCCCGGCTACCTTTTTCTCTGAAAGACATTCATTCAATTTATTTCATTTGTCAAAGCCCTAACACGCTGACAACTAAACATTTCAACTTCATATTTCTTTTACATACTTCTTTGATTAATTACATTTGTTCGATTCTTCCTACTTTCTTCGGCAGCATTACGGCGCAAAAATGGCCAAAGATGCTCCGAGTGAAAGATAGAATATGAAAAGATCTGCACGGGGTAAAAAATGTCTTGTGGCTCCTTTTCGCAAAAACATCAGAACTCAATGAATTTGAGGTCGGAGTTAATAAAAGACTTCCTCCATGATAATAGTTGAGGATGGTCGAGGCTAATGACCGGTTTTGAACTTTTTCGAGCTGTGGAGGCAGCTATGAAGAAAGCCAGTACCTTCCGATAATTTAACCGGCAATCTTTCACATTAGCGAAACATTACGGCCTCTAATGTTTTTTGATGCGTTCACGTTTCCCATATCCAGTGGAATACGGAACGTTTGAAAAGGAGGCTGTGGATACTCTTCGCGGAAGGTTGTTACATGCATATTGGCGCTACATTCCGATAACACATGTTTCTCACTGTTATCCATGTACTGGACATTCGCGAAGAGCCTGAGATATCGATAGGCAAGGTCACGACTTTAGCATAGCAAAGCGTAAAGTATGGAAAAATAGTTTGTTTGCGGGAATCGTTAACTTCGGAACTTCTGAGATATTGGCTGAGCGCAGAACGCAATGGGGCTATTATGTTGTGAATCTCAAGCCGTTTTCTTTACAAGTCGAATCACTTTTTTTCCATTTTTGCAATTTTCTTGGATGTGCAGCGAACTTGACTAGTCAACATAAGCCACTGTGGTACCCAGTCGCTACGACTGTGGATGAATTATTGAAAGTGGCGTAATGGTGCGATTGTTGTCTTCAATTTTCGTGAAAATAGTGAAAGATAAATGGACTGCACAGCGCAATTTGTTGAATTAATGGAACTTTGTACGAATTCTTCTTTGATTACCTTTGGGTGGAGTTTGGCACAGATTAATAAATTTACCTTTTACAGCTAACAGCTCATACAACACAATACGAAAGTTGTCCTTATTTGATATTCCACGCAGTAGCAATCACTGTTACTGCAATCAAATGACATTTACACTTTTTAAGTCTTAATTTAAACTTATATTTATCAGTCTGTCAGTTGTATGTGACGCAGGAACAAGTATTAGATGTTTCTCACTTCAGTAAGAAAAATATCAGGTTCAGGCAATCGAACAAGGATGACTCTTCCAGTCGCTGTTCAATTTCATTTTTGGGCAGCTATGTTCAGCAACACGCCATAAAGCCGGTAACTTAAAGCTAAAGGAGGATGTCGCTGACATCGTGGTATCAAACAGCATCAGTAAAATTATGAGAAGCAACAGGTAGATTATTTTAATCTCTATCAATTCGTTAAAGAAAACACAAAAAGGATAAACACCAGGATACACGTCCACGCGTTCAAACGTCCTCGCGCTGTCTTTGTTTTTCTTCATAGACTTCAAACATCCTCCAAAGTAATTTCTAGCAAACTAGATACCAAACTATTATTGGTTTGACCACTTCATTAAGAAATTCTAGATTTCCAGAAATTCTGTCCCAACTGAGAGAAACGTTATACGTTAGGAATAATGTAAAAGTAAAAACAAACCAGCCGTGAAGGGCTGTGTCAGTATGGTATGGGAACCGCAACTTCCACGGGAAATTGAAGCAGGCCGCTATTTAATCATTACACTCATACCCCATAGCAGCGATTCTAGCGCTATGCCCTTAAATTATCACCAAAGTTCTGCCTCCGTTTTGCGGACCAAACTACGGACAAAAATATTGAAACGTCAAAATATTCTCAACCAAAACTGTATCTGTTGGTAGATAGTTCAGTATGATTACTTTCATGTGATTTTTGATTAAATATGTATTTGATCACAACATTAACAGTAGAAACAAATTATTTAGACTCATGGTTAATGCCATGCAGTAGAAGCACGCCTGCCGAACAGAATTAAGTGGTCAAAAAATGTCAATAACAGATGTTTCGAAAAATTGAATCAAAAATCTGAATCGCTGAATCAAAAATTCTTTCAAAATCAAAAATTCGGAACAAATATTCTTGTGCGGACACGTTGCGAATATTGCGGAAGGCCTTTGGTGATCAAACTATGGTACAGAAAAATGTTTACAAGTGGTACAACGAGTTCAAAGCTGGTCAAGAACGCGTTGAAGACGAACCGCGCTCTGGACAACCAGCAATGTCCACCGACGAGGGCCACGTTCAAAAAATCAAAGATTTGGTGCGTGAAAATCGTCGATTGACAATTAGAGATCTCACTGATAGTGTTTTAATATCATTTTGCTCACCCCAAACCATTTTGAAAGATGTTTTGTGTCTCAAACGCGTCAAATCTCGATTAGTGCAAAAATCGCTCAATTTTTTGGAAAAACAGCGTCGCACTGATGTGTGTGAGACTTTGCTGTCTGACTATCAGGACCGAAAAGACCACGGCGAAGTCAATCAAAAATCAATGTCATTTTGACAGTTTTCTTTGATTATGATGGTGTGGTGCACAATGAATTCTGAATTCTTTCACAATGAAATGTCAATAAAAAATATTATTTGAGCGTTATGCGTCGTTTGCGTGAAGCTATTCGTCTGAAACGGCCGGAACTATGGGCGAACAACCCTTGGTTCCTTCATCACGATAATGCAACATGTCATACTGCATTGGTTCTTCGCGACTTTTTTGCCAAAAACTCGACTCATATAGTTCTGCATATAATATACTACTCATATAGTTCTGCGTATTTGCCTAATTTGGCTCCGTGCGACTTCTGGATATTCAGTAAACTCAAAAAGTCAATGCGGAGCCACCGTTTTGACACGATTGAGGAGATAAAAACAGAATCGAAGAAGGTCTTGAAGGCTATACCGGAAAAAGACTATTCCGACTGCTTCGAGAACAGGAAAAAGCGTTGGCAAAAGTGCGTTTTATCGGACGGGGATTGCTTTAAAGGGAATGAAATAGATTTGGAAAAATAAATGAAGAATTTACATTTTATAAGCAATTTCACCTTACTTTTTGATCACAGTCTGTGAATATTAAAATCATGTTAAACTAAAAGATTGATTTTTTACCGTTAATAATTTTTTTCGTACTCACGTCTCTTCATGACTTCTAATTATCGTTTTAACATAAAATTTACCAAATTTTTCGTTGAAGTCTGGTCTTATTTTCACCTTTCAGTAGAGCTTTCGATGTTATTGTATGCGACCGAATCCTTTGTTCCAAATGATACCATAAATGCTCTATTGGATTAAGGTCAGGGAATTGTGGAGGCGTACAAAGCTGATTTTTAACATTATACAGCGAGCGAAACCTTACTAAATCGGCAGAGTCCTCCGGTTCAATATCTTGTGGGAAGTAAACGATATCGTGTAAACCCAAATTTACTGAGCTTTCTTGCAAATAGCATTTGAGAATGCTTACGTAACCTATTTTTTCAACGTGCTTTCAATAAACTCTATTTTCTCAACTTACTCCTCCATTACATTACACTGCCCAGCCGTGGTTTACGGTTGGGCACAGGTTATTTACACTCAAAGCTGCACCAATTTTTTTTGCAGAAAATTTTCCGGCCTTTGTTGCCAAAACTGAAAATTTACTCTCATCTGAAAACGACCCGTCTCCAAAAGTTTTCTGACTACTTCAAATATTCCTTAACAAACGTCAACCGTTTGAGTCTGTTGGACATTTTAATATTTGATCTATTTTCGGCAACACATTTGAGGTGCCCATACTTCTGTATGATTTTGAGGGCAGCATCATCGAAAGTAGGTACTTATGGTACCTCATCTTAATGTCCCATACTATTGCAGCTGCAGTTAGTCAAGAATCAGCACTAATCGATCTGATCAACATCGAGTTTCTTTAAGACTTAACTTTAGAGGACGTCCTAATCTAGGTTTTGAAACCAAACCTCCAGTATTCCGAAAGGTATCTACGCCAACTTTAACAACACTTTGGATAGATTAATTAGTTTTGAAAACAATTTCACCGATTCGTGGATTTGATTATCTTTCATTCTCAATTCCAGCACAATTGGCATTTTGCTAAACTCAATTTCTTTGCCTTTAACAGACGTTTTTACTGATTTTTTAGTTACAAGCTCCAATCTTAAGCACTTTTAAACACTGATGCAACCAATCCGATCGTGATAAGCATTCCCTCACCGACAAATTTCATGAAAGCGTCCAAAATTAATGATTTCATCAGATTTTAATTAGATGCAGTTAGAAAATTGATAATGGAAGACCGTCATCTGACATAATGGGCCCCTAGGCCCACCTGACATTCACGGGCCCCTAGGCCCACCATTAATTCCACCATCATACACGTGACTCATCTTAAAAATGAACATTGCTCGTGAAAAAAAAATTGTTCACGTTGGATCCCACAAAATTTCACAAAAATTCCCACAAAAAATCAAAAAATTACTCAATAAAATAATCAACCAAAATACAAATATTCTATCGCGTTGCTTCAAGAGACATTTATAATGTTATGACAGATGAAAAACATGGAATTCGTGGATATGAACCCAAAATAAAACAGCATTTGATTGTTTGGGTGTTTCAGGGAGAGTCAAACCCCGAAAAAAATGTTCATGAAAGACGCACTGTGCAGCAAATAGTCGCCTCTTTTTTTTTGGACCAACAGGTTATGTGTGAACGGTTCCACTTAAGTGACGTAGAATTGTGAATTCAGAATCGCACAACGTAAAAGTAATGCAGAAAAGTGAATTCTTCGCTATGATAATGCGAGCTCTCTCATACGTCTTGTCAAACAACCGTCAAAACATCAAATTAATAGGTCATCCGATGCACGGTCCACATTCGGCACCCAACGATTTCTTCTTGTTTCCTTACATCAAAAAACTGCGTTGACAACGATTTTCGATATCCGAAGATGCTATTGAAACACTCAAAATTCATGTTTTCGGTGTGATGTCAAAGAAAAATTGTCAAAATTTTTTTGAATTTTGTTGATAAATTATTGTCTTTTCATTTATAGATCAGAAATATATATAGCAACGTATGCAGTAGCAAATTATTAATTGATAATTATGATATAAATTAATTATTGTTGACATCTCGAGACTCAGAATTTTGAGATTTTATCAATTGGTATTTATTCCGGCAATACACAAATTATTGCTAGGAGCTCATATGAAACATTTCATAAACTGACATCTAGAATCGGTTCAAGACGCGCACACACTGGATGGGGGTATGCTGTTTTAGTATGAATATGAATATCTTCGAAGAACGTCTTGAAAGGCAAAAACTAGGGCTATTGTGGCCTTATCAACAGTGGTTGGCCATGAAATGAAATGATGCAATAAACGTTTAGGCCCATTTATAGAAAAGATTCAATTGTTTTTGCTGCACTTTTAACAATAGTAAACTTTTTAAAATATAATGAAATATCCGGAAAATTAGTTGAAAAAACAAAATATTACTTTTTAAGTGTCCTTGAAAGTTTCGTGTATTGTATCTGGTTTTTTCCCACACGAGGTATGATTTACCATTGTACACACAAATTTTGTATGGCTCATTTGGGTTGTATGTAATCATCGAAATGTTTCCTGAGAAAAACACCTCCGCATTCTTTTTGAACTTCGGTTGACTCAAAATATTACATTCAGACATTGACTTTTTTTTCGTCCTAACCCTACACCATCACGATTTCAACAAATAAAACTCAACTACTCACAAATTTTACCATCAAACATCCATTAATCACTTTCTCTTCATAAAAATACTTGAACTCAATTTCTATATCAACTTGAAGCTTGTAAGCCTAATTTAATTCCTTCTTCGATAATAAATAGTCCTTTAAGCCATCCTCATCTAATCGACATTCAATAAACATACAATTTTGTACATATACATGTATCCCTTTCTCATGCCAACCAAACAAATCGAGAAATCTATTTATGAATATATATAACAAGGATATAACACGTGGCATTAGTATATGTCGATATCAGGACATTCACAAACAACTTTTTATTTGATTACTAAAGAAATAGAAAGAAAGGAAGAAAGAAGGAGAGAAATAAGTAAAAGAAAAAGCTTAACGCCTTCAATGCGTTTGCTAGCACTGCTGTCAAGGAAGTCAGTTCATAATATCACACGGGGCACATGAGTGTGTGACATTTTGCGTTGGAAAATCTTTAGTAACGAAAATTTCTAGCCAACCCATCCTAGCTCAATTTATTTTTTCATTCAATGAACGTGTAGTTAAGCTTAAGTTTAAGTGTAGAGCAACAAACGAAACGTCATGATGGTTATAACCTTCTCATCATTTCTGTTTCGTTTTTCTTCCTTCTGCACCAAAATTTGAACATTTTACGATCAAGATTTCGAGTTCACTGGTATTGGTGCTCTGGCTACTGGTACTCCTGCTACTACTTCTACGATTTTTATGGTTCAATTTGTGACCGAAACTGAATTAGAAGTGAAATTGATCCAATGATAGAGTCCCGATGAAAACCAAAGACGGAAAAGTGTAAAGGACAACATAAAGTGTGGAAACCAAAATCGACAAGAGAAGAAAACAAAATCGACAAGAGAAGAAAACAAAAGGACAAAAACAGTTAAACCAAATGAAATTTTCTCACAAATTAATTTATCGAAAACAACTTGGAGTGTTAGTGCATTTCGTTTGATTTATTGTCTGTAATTCAAGAAAGTGGTCGAGTGAAAGGATCGATTAAGTCTAAACTGTCTGGGAAACGCGAAATTCCCGCTTGGATTTTTCCTAGTGTTTCTGTTTTACCAGAGGATACATTGCTTATCATTAGCATGTAAAGTATGATATAAATCGTTCGTCCCTTTTTATTCCCAGAAGCTGTTTGATTTCGTCCGGTTAATTTCCTTTTTTTCAAATCGAATTTTATGTAGGGCGAAATAAAAATCACCTCTCAAGTCAGACTTGACCTTACTATAAACTTATAACATTGCTGAAGCAAAACATTAGTGCTGCCTCAACCTAGCAAAAAATTGTTTTGTGTAGAAAAAATTACCCTTGACAATCGACATATAACGATAAATGAAGCTTTACACTTATGCGTCAACACTTTTCGAGAACCATAGGTGTTTCAATTTCTTGGGAAATGCTAGCAGTTCAAAATAGACATTTGCCAGATTTTCGTTGACTTTAAACAAGCATACGACAGAATTGATCGTAACGTACTGTATATCAAATAATGCTTCGCATTGGGATCTCAGCCAAATTAGTCCGTCCTACCTAAATAACGTCTATAACCACCCATGTTCGCATGAACAACCAACTCAACTACGCCTTTGACAGAAATACCAAACTTGAATTGTCGTGTTGCAGACAGATGCTCTATCTGTGGACATCTAACGGATATTTCCTTTCCAATAGATAACGATAAAGGTCTGCATTATCAGTCCAAGTTTCAGCATTTCAAAGTAAACATTTCTGCAAACACTCTATCAAGCACACAGAAGCGCCACCCGGTTTCGCAGTAATTGCTCGTGATTTATTTCGAGAAGGCCACTGCCATTTTAGTTTTGCATCATCATATAGTATAAATTTTTCGTTACTAGTAATCAAACGATCCACAAAGATTTTGTATGGTACTCGAGGTCGATCGGTTGGCTTTGTTCACTTCAGACAGGGAAGCCAAAAAACCGGCTCTGCTTATTTTTCCAATTTATTGTGAATGTTCTGGAAAGGTCAACCAAGTTTGATTAAGGGTCTTTGACAGTTCTTTGATTTTTGGGCATCGATTTGCTTCGACTTCTGCCCTTAGCATCCCGTTGTCTAATGTTGTTCATCTACTTGATCAATGGGAATCAGAGAGATCAAAATAATCGGTTATGAACTTGGAGATTCATCTTTGGAATGGACGAACGCCAAATGAACTTGGTTTAACTTCGCATATGTTATTGTTCCGAACTAATGCGTTATTATCCTTGCGAAACTCAAAAGCACACAATCCCAAATATGCGTTTCTGGTATTTGGATGGCCATTTTACCCAAAATTGCAGAAAATGATTAATATTGGATTATTTAGAAGTGAACGAGTCACAATAGTCTTAAAAGTCTTTTACGTTGCATTTATAAAATCAGCTGACAAATGGCCAACCAAATATCGAAATTACTTTTTGGTTCCACTAAAAGTATTGACAGTCTTATAAACGTGGGAAACTTCATGTTATAAGGTTATTTAAACGTTTTAATTACTTCAGCTTGTGCTCACTCAATACGTCATTCAAATGCACGTCAATGGAAATCAATGTAATGCCAGCGATGAAGGTTGTATTGGCGTAACAATAGCATTGCAGGGCTGTCAAGGTCCCACGGACCTCCAACCCGGGACAAATGCATCTTTCAAGCAGTCAATATCTGTACGTCTTGCATTGACATGTCACATAATTCTGTTGAAACCAGCGGTCCCCTGCGCAACAGCGAGTCGATTCCGGAACAAGAAAGTCATTAATTGACTGCAGTCAATTGATCATTGACTGTAATATTATTCTCTGCAATGATGATGGACCAATTAATCCACCAGTCCTCATAGCGCACCACACAGTGACTTTCTCCGAATGTAACGGTGTTTGGACAACCGCCCGACGTTGCTCATCACTCTGAACGTGGTATTTTTGCTTATCGACATAGCCATTCAACCGAAAATGAGCCTTATCGCTAAACAAAATTTTATTATTGAATTTAAGGACTGTTCTTGGGCTTGTACACCGAATCTACGCTACGGCTTCAATTCCTGGACAAGTTGGATTTTGTAAGCCTGCAAGCCAAAATTATTCCGTAAAATCTAGCATAATGTGGATGTGCGGAAGTTCAATTCATGATCAAGATGTCGAGTGGACTCACTTGGGTCTTCATCCATACTACGCTTTACAGCTGCTATGGCTCCTTCAAAACGCACCGTACAACATTTGGATCAATGTGTATTATCATTGAGAGTAAACGTGGCGCGATGACGATCCATGGCAAATCGAATTAACTGTTCTAATGGAAGATTATATCGGCGATAGAATTGTGCGAGATGAGTTTCACGAACAGAACCGTTTTTTGTTCAAAATTAATCTGCAATTTACAGACGTTGCTCGGATGTTAACCTATTTATGAAAAAATGGTAAACCAAACTAATCATAAAACGCATGACAGCTGTCACACCTTACGTAGCACGAAAACGAGTTGCCAACCTAAAGTTCTACGTCTTTAGAAAAGCATTTTTATGAAAAATACAAAATACAAATCTAAATAATTTGCCAAAGGAATTTTCTGTTGTCGGTCCAATTTCAGGGACAAAACAGGGAAGGCTTCGTGTATTAGATAACTTGCTGATCGAAGTTGCTTATATACATCAATGGAGTAAATACTAGGCTGAACTTTGTAGTGCATTAATCTTATTTGTTACAATTCCTTTGACAACAGCCTGAGCTGAATGAAGTGAATAATAGAATAGAATTGAATAAAAACCTTTTTAAAAAACTCTATGGGACAAAACAGGCTACGTAACTTTACTATTTTGTTGTGAGAATCCTATGGCCCGATATTAACCAATATTCTATTCAGTGTTGGGTAACTCCTTAAGTGGTAGTTAACATTTAGTTACTATGTGACGACTTTAATGGAAAGATCGCATCCAAAGACTTTCGCCAATGGCCTAAGATGGTATAGTTACGCCGCTTAAGGTAGAAGATGGTTTGATATTTATCTAGTCTGTAGATTGATAGAAATACCGGCGAGTTTGCCGATATTTTCTATAAAATATCTTCTAATACTTACTAACTAAAGGCCAAAGCCGATAACCTACAAACTTACACTAAGCGAATTCTTCACATTCATTAATTTCCTTCAATTTTACTGAGAATATTGACAAACCTCCTTTACTCCTTGTTCTTACCTTCGAATGCACATGTAGATAATTGGCCGTGCTGGATGATTGGTAGACTCTTCGCCGTTGTCTACTATGTTCACGGGTTCCTTGCACGTGGAAATTAATAGAAATAATGAGCGGCCAACAAAACCTCGGGCGCTTTCCCACCGCCTCAAAAGTATTTCATAAAATATGAACCGGAAACAAAATGTTCGATTAGAGGCAAACTCATTGGAAACACACGTAACCATACCTGCAGCGGGACACCATAGTTACCACACATAATTTCCAGTCATCACTTAGAAATTGACCGGCAGGAGGTAATTTTTTAATCTAGTAGGAAACAAGCACATATCTAAATTAATCTCAATAAGTTGATTATTCGCTGTCAACTTACAGATTCGTTGATTGCAAACAATGCAATCCATACGAATTTATGGAAATAATCAGCATAGACTAAGTTAAGGATTGAAGGACGAGAGACAGAGAGTACGTTACTACACCACAATTTGCCATTGTATCGATTTGTTAACAAAAATTGAAACTCGTAAATTACCTTTGGTTTCGTCGAAACATCTTCGCGGATCTGAATGAACGTGCTGAAGAAATTGATTTCGATAAGAAACATATCTTGGACGAATTGAATTCATTCACGCAGACAAGATGCTAACAGATACGAGGAATCTGTGAACATTCCCGCGAAAGCGAACGAATGGTCGGGGAGAAGGAAGTATGAGATGTGGGCACCTTGGCAAGGTATCCAGTCGATGGTGATCAAAGAGTCAGACCCCATATTGGGCGCACTAATAACACAAACCCTTTTGTTATACCGACATTTCACTGAAGATGATCGTTTTGTGTTTTTTTCAGCTCCGCGTCTAAGGCATCTATTCTTTGCAAGACGTATTTGTTATCTGTTTTGATTCTGGTATCTGGCGGACGTGTACGAGCGCAGAATGCGTATGTGAAAGCCTAGGTACATGTTAGCACAAAGCTCGTCATATATAGGAATGGTATAAACTGGCAAAACTGCAGGAATCCAGTAAGGCAATAAACCAAACCTGGCCCACAATAAATTCAATGAAACGAGAATATAAAATCAATAAAAATGTAGAAAAATCTACAAAGCAGCAGAAGAACAGAAGAAACTAGTCTGAAAATTGCACAAATACTTTATGTCGTATTGTTCGATTCTTACATGGCTCGCAGCACGCTGGTATTGCTTTAAAGGATTGCAAAAGTTTCAAAAGACCTCCATACGAAATGCATGGGACGTGTGTTTGTCGGTACATGGGAGCTGAGGTTATTTGCCATATGGAACATGCTTCGCTTGTCAGACAACTTGTTTCCATACAAGAAAACATTTGATAAAAGATCATCCTTCTGCTAATAGTAAATACAAGTTAGCTACGTGTGTACCTTTTCGACGTATGTAGTTCCCAAGAAAATCGTTTCCGCACGCAGCACACATGGCAATGTCGGTTCGAGCAGCCTCAATCGGCTTGCACGGGAATACAAAGCGGGAATTTCATACGAGAATATTGACAATGATAATGCGAGTTGTGATAGTTGAACTATTAGTTGTGATGAGGTGGTTTAAGGCTGTTATGGAAACTAGTCTGTGTCAATAGATTACGTGTAATCAAGTTTACGCAACGGAACAGAACAGAACAGAGGCTCTAGGAGTTGCTTTCCTTGTAAGATAAGCAACACCGTTTATCTGCAATCAAGAAGTTTTCATTTCATCCTTTCATGCATTGCACAGACTTTGAAGTAAATTGGCAATACAAGTAAACAGTTAATACCAAGAAATGAGAACGATATATGCTCCAATGTGAACATACAGACTAGTTTCTATCTAAAGATTTAACTTGATGCCCAGTGTTGCGATATTATGTGCTCTGAACTCATGTTTCGAACTCATGTTTCATGTTCTCATTGTAACCATTTCGCTCCTTAAACTTCGCCAAATATTCAAAATATTCAAATATTTGACGACTTAGTTACCTGACTCATAAAAACTCTCCAGTCTCCTCCTCTATATCTAGGGTGAATTATGAAGAATATTGAGTACCACGCCGTCATTAAGTTCATTACCAAGTAAGGAATCTTACTAGAAACCATACTGTATGAGATGGTGTCCGTTTCGCGGACACTTAGGGGTGTGGCACAGTCTTTTTGAAAAAGCCACGAAACGATTCGATAAATTAATATTGGCAGATGATAGACTAAAGAAAAAACAGCTTGCAGAAATTTGAGGTGAGCGCTAGAAGAATTCTGAGAATGCTCACGCCGTCTTTAAAACAATACCTCGTAGAGTATTCGCGCGCATTTTCGGAACATTTTCATAGGCAAGGAACGACTATTGAGTCGAATTTAGTAGGGCCTTGGGCTCAAATACTGCAGATAAAATTTGGGTTCATCATTATAAGCCTGTGTCCAAACAGGACACTATGTAGTGGCACTAAAAGGGCCAAAAGTGCAAAGGGCAGAAAACCCAATATGTTTAAGATGCCACAGTCGGGTAGTAAAGTCATGGCGACAGTCTTGTGAGACTTAGGAAGGATCCTGTTGACAGATATTAAAGTAAAGACGTCTCAATAATATATACTATGTGCCAATCATAGAGAAGTTGAAAAATGTATTAAAGAAAAAGAAGGGGAAAATTCTGCGTAAGATGGGCTTCGATATTTTGGATCACCTACCTTAGGGTGCTGATCTGGCTCTTAGTGATTATTATCTGTTCCCAAAGCTTAGAAAATGACTTTGGGAAAAATTTTATTATTTTATTTATGAAAGGATTGAAAAATGTTTGAGAGTAGCAGGCGAATATATTGAAAATGAAAATTAATTCTGTATATTTTTTTATTGTTACTTCTTACTGTCCATTCTGTGAACTTAAAAACGCCCCGCGCATAATAATCCATGTGAACTGTGTAATATCTCTTATAATCTTTCTACAAGAAACAAACACTTTAAAATAAGACTCTCTTAAGGAAAGGTATTCCCGTTTGTCAGAAATTGAATCCTTGTACGTTTAATTGGTAGTTAAGGTATGCCCTGTGTAAACTGATAATGCATCTGAAACTTAAATGATTGTTCAAGTTCTACAGACTTGATGTAAACTGGGAAAGGAACTATAGATCCTAAACTATAGCGATTGGTATTTTTGTAATTCTGCTGACTGAATCCTAGGTAATGATAGCTGGTATAGGCTAATTTTATCTTGGTTAGAACTGGAAGTGTATTGAATTATGTGAGTTGTATAATTGGATAATTTCTATTTTCTGTAAATTTTTTAAGCTGAAACCAACCAAGTTCTTTTTGGTCTCAAGGATTCTTGAAAGTATAAATGTGGGAAGCCGAAAAATATTCATTATAATTCAGGATGCAAGTAAATTATTCAAGACGCAATTTTGTATAATTTCTATTGTGCGCGTTTTGGCAATAGTCAGAAATTCATCTCATAGAATTATTTTGAAACATAAGTTTGTCCTATTGAATCTGCAAGTCATTGCGATATCCCATCCAGGCACTTCTTTCTCAGGGATTACAAATATGCGTCGTTTTAATCTTGAAAGAGAGCAATATTTTTTGTGGCTATGTAGATCATCCATATAAATCATCCATTTGAGTATGTTGTTGTAATATAACTTAGATCCTTACGCATAACGATCGTCTTGTAGCCTTGCTTTATTGTTCTTGAGAAGGAGGAGTTCAAGCAGGTGGAAAGACGGTACAAATATACATTTCAAGGAAACCCCTTATTAAAAGAATACATAAGGATTAGAAAAGAGTTGAATAAATTGGGCAAAGTAAACGATCCTCGTTACTTTTCTTTGCATCAATAAATTCATTAATTTTAGGACTTGATAAATCCGTTTCACTTCTACTGGTTTTCATATATAATCTATGTTTAATTAGCTTTCTCGGTCTGACTTTAATCATGGCTGATTGACTGTGACATTCACCTACAATAAACAGAAAATAAAATTGTGGCTAGCTAAATTTAATTCCTAAAAACGTTTTATGTTTGCAAGCCACATATAATAAAAGCGAGATTTCTCTAAACCAAAGTGTTCTTAGACCTGGAATTATTGTTGCTGAAGATAAGAAAAGGACTCAAAATTTGCTTAAAAGATGGAACTTTTAAACTGAAAAAAAAACGCTAACGCAACATTTGCGTTATTTTTATAGTGATATATTTAGCGCGATATACCATTAGAGAAGCATAAGAGGTTGATTATATCATCGAGGACGAGCTGGTTTTATTTTTCAGTCACTTTCATTTACTCCATTTGCACATCAGGGTGTAAAAACGAGTGGTTGTGTGTCAAAATTGTTTATATGGTTCGGTAACATGGTCCCTCGTTTCGCTGGAACCAGTCAATTGGTAAAACTTGTCTCATTGCTATAAACCTCGTTGCTATAATATCTGGCAAGTTCATTCTTGCCGTATTTCTGTTTTATTTCTTGCTGAAGCATCAACAGAATCTATAACTATAATTTTTCTAATTCGCCAAGCTTCTGGTTGGAAAATTTCTATTGAAACAGTAAATTGTCACTCAACGCCTTCAACCCTTTCTCCAAACAGAGAATTCTTTCTTTTAAGCTTTACAAAATTTTTTGAAAAATTTTGTTTTCAAAACAGAACCAAGAATCAAAAACGGCAAGAGTATTTTAGATTTTACGGTTGTGACAAAAATGTCAAAAATTGGTGACTAATGTATTCGAACTGGGATTCTCTGTAATTCGTCCATTTAGGTATTTTAAAGGACATATGACCTATCATTTCTAAAGTCAAAAAAAAAATCAGTTATTTAAAAAAATTTAATTTCCACTATAATTTCACACTTTATTTCATCTTCAAAGAAGAGCCATTTCGCTGTTTTACCAGTCTTTAACTCTATGTTTAATTCAGTTCTCCTTTCGAACTGAATGTTTTATTTATACAAAATGACTCTCCTTTCTTCCTTTAATGTTCTGAAGTTTCCTACCAAAAATGTATGAGTCAAGTAAATATTTTCGCAAGAATTCGTGTGTAATACATTTATTTGCCATTGAATTTTCATGTTGAAACGTATTAGGCTTGAATGGTAGTAAATAATTCTGACACACAGCTCATTAGGATCTTCGGATCGTTTTCCGAGTTTTTAAGCATGGACGTATGGACGAACTGATAATGAGAAACCTACCATGCAGACATTGTTAAATTGGCTAAAACATATTTCGTCCGAAATACATGAAGAATTTATTACTCATACAGCAAAGTAGCCTGTCAGCCAATTATTTGAACACCGTCTGACCAGTGACATCAACGTTAAAGTTGCACAAGTATATTGGCTTAAATCCTCATATGCAATATGTAGTATATGGAACGGACGGTGAAGTGGATGAAATATGGTATGGTTCGTATGCTGACCAAAAAGAATGAACACATTATGCTGACTGTTACGTGATTTTTTCAGGTAGTGACCAATGCTTTTGCATGCTAACTTCATTTCCAATTAAACTGCGGCAGTAATGGTCACATTCAATTGAATGCAGTAACGCTACAGCTTTCCACTCAATTCCCGTTTAAAAAGTTAGCATATACGGAGAAAGAAGGAAAAAAGAAACACATATCCCATCACCACATAGAACACAACTGCAACTGTAAAAATATCATATAGATCCCCTTTCGTTCTCAATTAACTGTTGCTTCCCATTATCTCATCTGCATTTGGTTAAAATCATTCTGTTTCTTATTGGGATGGATCCCAACTTGTACACATTTCCACATATCAAACATCCATCTCACCAAATGCATCATGCAGAATGATATTCTTTCTGCTTTCTTAATCCTTCAGCAGACTCTATCTGAAAGATTCAGTCGCCATATAAATCATCAAAACACCACAAAGATGTTATGGATCTCTGGAGCTCCTCTGAGCCACTCGTTGCATGGGTCTACCATATCGCCGCACAACAACAGTTGAAGATGACTCAGATAATCCAAAAGGGGACCCCGAATTGATCAAAACGAAGACGGTGGCCAAACGAGATGAGAAATGAATGAAACACGTACACAATTTTCTTCTCTAATTGAAGTCATAAGTCCATCATCGTAAATATCCATCTAAAAACTGCCGCCATCGCCATCCTATGTGAATATGGGAATATGTGAACACACGCCAGTGCCATGATAGTCTTGATGATGTTTGACGCGTCAAGCTAGCTTGGTAGTATTCACATACGTGGCATACGAGTGCTGTAGAATTCGACGGGATGATATGGAAACAAATTGCACAAAGTCTTTTGGACTTTCTTTGCGGCTTTCCGTTTGACATATGAAAATCCGATTACAAATTGGAAAAGGAGTACAGTAAAGTAAAGCTTCTTACTGCAACCTATAAACATGCAGTTGGATATCCATACGGTGCAAGTGCGCGTTTTGAATGCAAGTGACGGCGATACGGGTTGGAAGGAAACTAACAATTTACAATCCTTCGCTCGAGGACAAACGATAATGTTTTCGCGCGTTGCGGTAAACATTGGCATATGCATCGGAGATCGCAACGCAGTAACCAAAAGCCTTTTCGCCAATGCCTTGGTGGAATGTGTTGATGAAGTAATTAAAAGGCTACAAACATCAGCTCGTAAATTATGGATATCATTAGGCTTTTATGTGTTCCTTGGCACATAATTGAAGGATGGGTAAGACGGCTCTAAGGCTATTTGTGGGCGGCACAGAAAAGATATAACGAACTTCAAAGGTAGCATGTCAATGGATAAAATTGAAGATGTACGGATCGGGTTGTGTTCTCGGCTAATGTCATTACTTTTATGTAATTTGTAATTAAGTAAGAGTAGCCACGCCACGAGTCGCTTAGGGATGCTGTTAAAAACTGCCTCAAAAAGGAGCAGGTAGTGATTGTGTTGCGGATTGAATCAATCATCGCATGCAATCATATTCGAAGTTGATCAACTCGGACTTAAAGCCCAGAACTTGATTAAGTACTGCCCATTCGATGCGTTCAAGACTTAAGCAAGCTCTGAATTTTGTCCTTTAATAATGAAATCAGCCTTGTATGTAGCATATAAAAAAAGTGTATAAGTCGACGTGCCTTAGAATACTAGTATTGGCAATTAGCTAAAATGACCATCAAAAATTTGATTTAAGCTTCCGATTTTCGATACCGGTGATAAATAGATTGGAACAAAGAA
The DNA here is from genome assembly GCA_954870665.1 of Stratiomys singularior. Classification (NCBI taxonomy): domain Eukaryota; kingdom Metazoa; phylum Arthropoda; class Insecta; order Diptera; family Stratiomyidae; genus Stratiomys; species Stratiomys singularior. Next base: position 109,081,221 of record OX940880.1, on the reverse strand, counting down.
ATCGATGCAGAAACAGGCTACCAAGGAACTGATGGGTTTATGCTAATTGGGGTACCTTTTTTTTGACTCTGTTTTATAGATTCCTGATGATACTATTGATGTTCTTTTCGATGAAATATGATTGAAATGAATCGAATTTCCATACAGGTTTTTGGCACCCCGAGATCAGTGAATTTCCTATAACAGAATCTTTGTATCCACTTTAAAAATAGATAATTTTTAAGGTTTGCTTAGAAAAATCATCTGCAAAAATTGAAAGCGAAGAGTTCTTACCAATTTTAAAAGCATTTAGAATCAAATCTGCTTTCAGTACCCATGAAATCTTCACAATCTCGTTGCAAAAACTGCATACATGACTGAGAAACTTCGGTCTCGCTGTTCGGAGAATTTTTTTAGTCGAAAATGCTGTCATCATTTATTGACAGAAAGAATGTAAAGAGTTTAAGTCAATATAATGAGTATCCAAGCCACATTATGGAAACTAAAAAGCTTAGAGGTTTCCGCCCAACGGGCAAATATAAAAACAATCAAAACGCGAATAGGGCTCACCTGTAATATGCTTGATGCAAAAGTTAGGATTTAGGATTTCTATCGTTTACGATTTTGTGAGAATATATTTAAAATTTCATTAATTTTTAATTAATATTAATATATATTTAATTATTTAATATTATTTCATAGGAGCAAAAGGCATATTTTCATGATTTTTCCGGAAGTATGAACAACGCTAGCTCGTCATTTCATAAACATGTTATGATATAATTTCTGAAGGATGTTCGAATAAATTTTCATATTAATAAATAAGTCCCTGTCTGTTAATGTTCGCAGGCATCCGAAATAAAATTGTCATGCGATGTTGTCAAGCGAAGTGTTTTTTCAACTTCAATTTTATTTTTGGTGGCATTTGAAAGTGAAAACGCAATTTCCGCTATAAATTCTCAGTAGATTTGGAAAACCGAAATAACTTCCTCTGATTACCAGTTATTCTATGTAGAGAAGTAGTGTTTAAAATTTTAAAAGGATCAGTTATGTAGAGTTTATATTATAATGATGGGATGTAACGAAATTCGAAAATGATGTCGTCCAAAACTAAACAACAATAAAAGAGTATAATTTTTAATACAAACACAGAATCTTTAATGCCAGCCCCGTACAATGAATTTCTGTCATTCAGGATGTCCAATGCATTTTTTTCTCTTGCCAATGTTGGACTCTACCCTCTTCATTTGTCTTTTTATCTGTAGTTCGTCAGATGGGCGCGTTCATAGCACACACTTGCGCCTGTAGGGATACCCATTTCATTCAAAAAGGACAACAAAGCGAATGATCGTGCACCGAAAGTGCATCCTGTCACATTTTCTGCAGTCAAAGCAACGATCGCAGTACAACTAACTGAATTCGAGAGATTTTCTAAATAAATTGACTGAGACTTTTGTTGTTATTCCACGTGAAACCTACAAGACACCTCTAAAAAAGTACATCCTTGCTCAACTTATCCTAGATGGGTTTTACGGCTTATGTTATATATATAGCTGACGTGTTTTGCCATTCACGTCAAGAGTTCTCACCGCTCGACCATATGTTGAGCTGTGATTTCTCTTCCTTCTTATAGTTGTGATAATACGTCGTATTCATTATGTTAATCATATTATTCATGTTTCTACACACTCGTAGTTGCGTTGTTTGGCCATTCCATAATATACGGTCAAATTGTCGATCAGTTCCGAAATTTTTTTCTCCAGAATAGCTTTTCCTTTGTATAAGAAAGAAAGGTGGGTAGAGCTCAAACTGGTTTCGAACATGCCAGGCTTTTTCTTTTTATTTATTTTTGCCTATTTTAGTTTCGCGATCGAACATTGTTGTTCTTACTAGTTCGCTTAAACGAATACCTTTTTTTTTCTGCATATGTTGTAGTTATAGTGAAGTCTTCACCTCTCAAGGACTTATCACACGACTGTAGATTGTTGATTAGGCATTTCCTATATAATGTTTATTCGAACACCTGTATGATCGCGCCTACTTCCATGTTGTCTAATGTACTAATTTGATTTGATTTACAGTTTCCACTGTTGATGTTTCCTTCGTTCCATCCTTCTTATTCAGAAGTATTTGAAAAAACAGCTGTGAACGAACGAACAGACACAAAAATTAACGGTATTCTGCAAAAATTTTCGCGTCTCTGGGCACGTCTGCTCAGTAGAAGGTGTTTTTAAGTACTGAATTTTTTTTTAATACTCAATTTTATTTAAGTACTGAATATTTTGGTCAGATTCATGGAATGTGCAGGTCCTTTTAAAACTTGATTGATTGCTGCCTTAAAACCCTTTTTCTGACTTTTATGTTAAAGTATTCCTCTTAGTTTCATGTGGTTCAAGCGCATGAAAGTGTCTTTATATTGAAAATATCTCCGACTATTTACAGTTGTGAAAACTGATGACGTAAAGAAGCATATGTTTTGGAAGTCTAGCACTTCGGAGAGTACATTTTTTGCACACACTGAGACAAGCCATTCAGTTTTTCGTAAAACCGAAAGTCTTGCTGAAAAAATCCTACAGGCATTTGCATCTGCACAAAGTGAGTCAACATGTTTCTTTATCAATTTCTATGGTCGTAACAAAAGCTTTAAACAAAAACTCTTCTAGTCTTTTCTTGAATTGCCTACTGCTTTTCATCATATTATGCACCAAAATGCTATTTTGTGAAAATAATGCAACATGTTGACTATTGCGCCACAGTATCCTATCGCAGTAAGTTGCTCTGACAGCTGGACCTCAGAAAAGTATCAAAAATCATCACGAAAAATATAGAAGTGTTTTTCAAGCTGGAAATAGATACTTGTATGGAAACTTTTCTAAATATATCTAATGGTTAAACATTCTGGATCTGATTTATGGTTACCTTCATCCTAGTTCATTTGCTTTTTTCTTTCCCGGCTTATTATAATGATTTCTATAACCTCCAATTCACGAGTATCTCTAGGTTTCTTGATGATCGTTGCATCCTCCTCTTGTCTTTTCGTGATAATGTGCTGCTACCCTCAAATTGGAAGTTGGAAGTTCTTCCCTTCTTTCTCGCTGTTGCTGCTTCGCCTAGATGCTTCTTAATTCTCCAGCCAATGAGTTTCCTCGTTTGCCTTATGTACACTTCTGTTGATACACCATTTTGATCAGTTTGAGCTTTTGTGATATGAAAACTATTATAAATATTAAAATTCTTTTTTAAAATGAGTCCTTGATACGAGATTTCTTATTCTCAAACAATGGGTTCATCCAAAACCAATTTAGTTTCTTTTTGATAGAGAAAGCTCCGGCTTTTTTCGGTGCACTAATGGAGATATTGGTATTGGTATTTGTCAACCACTTTTTCTAGAGTGAGTTTATTTGTTCGGGTTCCAAATAAGCCAGATAGAAACCCTGTTTGTTTCTTAAAGGCAGTTAAGATCTGTTGTGTTATTCAAAGATATTTCTGATTGGTGCTCTTCAAACAAGAATGAACTCACGCCTGAACCTGAGGGAAATCCATCAGGTACTTTACGATCATTTATAAAAGGGTCTTGGAATAGGAAGAGTTTCTGTTAATTTTGTACTGTATGAAGCCAAGTATCTTCTTTTGGTTTTTTTTTCACATGAATTTTCTTTTAACTGTGCATCATAAATCTTTTAGCTCATGTTCATAGCATGTAGCATTTTGTGAGACTCGTTATCGTGACTACAGTAGAAATCGCCTTTAAATCAGCCTTTCAGTTTTCATGCAAGTGTTGTGAGATAAACATGGAAGCTGATAATTTTTTTCACTATACCTGTTCGGTCTTCCACATCGAGTAGCGGAGATTCATCAAGATACAACCAGTAATTATGGAGAAAACGTGCTAACAGAATGAGCAGTGGTTTTCGTGGTTGGAACGGAGAACGACAGTTTGAAGGTCAATTACAATCGGGACGATCAAAAGAGGTGACAGGTGTAGATCTATTGGAAGTCATACATTGATATGATATAATGACCATCACAGAACTACAGAAGAGGTTCAGGTCCATGTCACAACTTTAGACAGGAGATTCCATGCGCTAGGACTCGTGATAAAATTGAATGCTTCGATACCTCACGAACAAGGAATACACAACGACCTTCTATTAGTCCCATTTTGTTCGTCAAACAATGAATTATTTCTCTGGCGGATGGTAACTGGAAATGAAAGTGGGTCCTGTACTGTGACGCAAGTGGCATAAATTGCCATTTTGCAAACGGAGTAAGTTATCGGCATTCACTTCCAAACCAGTCTTATTGTTTGGTTGGTGCGACTTTCGAGCCGTCATTTATTGGGAGAATAAAGAAATCGAAGGAAATTAAACGGTACGGAACGGTTTCAACACGCAATGCGTAATAAGCGCCCTGTATTAGTTGATAGTCGTGGAGTCAATGTCACCTCAACGACCAAGTGCAAATTAACAGGGTGTGCCTGGAACCTTTTACCCTACACACCATATCCTCCCGATTTCATACTTTCCTGGATTATCGCTTGCTTCGGTCCTTGGATAACTACCTGCAGAGAATCTTCAGAGGATCTTCGTACAGGAAAGGATAAGGAGAAAATTTCCAGACGATAGGGATTTAGGAACGTTAGAGACAATTCATAGATAATAATGGTGATTATATTTTAAATTAAGCTTGAATAGTTTAGTGATTGAAAAATTTTTTAAATTCGAAGACGAAAAAACTTTTGGACATACTCAATGTTTTGTTTTGTCATGCTATATTCATTGCATTTTCGAAATAATGGGAGAATTAGAAGACATTTTCGAACTCGGATTCCTGAGGACATCGGATTTTTTATGGTATATTAATATCTTTTTTTTTGTGGTAGGGAGGGGAAGGCTGTTTACGCCCTGAGTGTGGAACTCCCAGACGCAAAATGCTTTTGGACTACCCACTAAAATCCTCCCCTGTCAACCTAAGAACCTAGCCTGGAACCGTTTGACACATTACTTCGGGCTAGGTCTCGTGTTCCCACGCTTAGAGGCGCCTTCGGATTATGGGAATCTTTTCTCTAATGGGAAGAAAGGGAGAGGAAGGAAGTGTTCGAAAAGAGATCCATCCAGCCCCGATGCCTCCCAGCGCTCCAACAAAGCTTTTTTCAGTATCAGCACTGCCCGAGCATATTGCGCCACGCGATTCTGTTTTCGATTCCGACTGTTTTCAGCATTATTCCGACGATAGTTTCCGGACAGGGCTCTCAAATTTCGCTGAGGAGGTTCCCTCGCTGCTGGCTCCACCTTTTACAGTACAAGAATGTGTGACAGGCGTCATTCAATTCTCCTGCACAAAACACACTGTTAGGAGACCGTGCTCTGTCAATTTGGTACAGGTAGAACCGAAAACAACCGTGCCCGCTTAAGAGCTGGGTCAAGTAGAAATTGGATATTAATATCTTAAGCAATACGGCACAACTGCTCTAAACTGAGACCATGTTTAATGTCAAAATTGTAGTTTGAAATGACCTTCGATTTGCAACGTTGGCAATGAATTTGTTGAGCTACAGAAAGATGAGTTTCAAAGGAATGTATCGATGACCGGAAGAAGACTTATTCGTTTGTAATAATTAGAAATCGTATGCACGCGCACAAAAAACATAAGGAAATCTATCGATACTAGAATGTAGCTGAGTATCACCGGAGTTGTTCTGCGAGTTTTGCGGTGCTATACCGCAAACATATCCTGGCCAGGTGCTTGGCTCGTTCTGGTTCAAATCGTTCAGCATGTAGCATAGATATGGGAAGACAGTGATATCACTTGTGCAATCAATAGCTCTATGATTTAGCTTTGAATTGTTCTGGTCTGCTCTGACGTTCGAACTTAGCTTTTCCTTGATTCCCATATTATTTTCCACGGTTATTCCTACCTCTAGGAGGTTAACTCCAAAGTAGTATTCCTTAGAAAACGCGTTTTGATTTTAGTACTGCATTCTACCGAACATCAAGTTCCGATGCTCGCCATGAAGACAAACAATCGTTATTCGAAAGTGCCTAGGATTTGTTCAGGTTCCATGTTAGGTCCCTTACAATTTCATTTTGAGTGTTTTTTTGATTTCAGTTGTGAGCTTTAGCTTTAGGATCTAATTAAGCTTTAGGATCTTATTTAATTTCCCAATTGACTTAAATATTTGAACAAAAATTGCGCCAACAAAATTTACGCCATCAGGCTATTGATCCAATATTTTTTGGGATCGCAGGTCTTTGGTGCCCTCTCTGGATCCACAAGCATGTTCACGCTCTGCTGTTCTTTCTAAGGCAAAGTTTATGAACCCTCGACTTGACGCAATCCTCGATCAACCTCCTGTTTTGCAAAGATTCAAAACATTTGATATAAGCAAAAAGGAATCCAAAACCCATAGAATTTTGCATTTGAACTGCAATTGCTTTTCTCCAGGCATAACGATGGAAAAGTATTTCTTTTATGCGATCCTGAAGCACCCTTGTAGCGCTTTCCTTGTCTTTATTATTACAAAATAAAAGCCTTCCTTAACTTCGCCAATCATCTGGCCAAGCGGATTGAAAATTTAAAAATTATTAAAAATAAAGTTTTTTGCTTGAAAGACATGATCACAGCCTTAGTATGTATAGATACTTTCTAGTGCGTTTCTCCTTCTTCTCAGTCAAAGGCCTAGTTTCAGATGTTTGTAATGTAGGAAGAAAAGATTGAAGTGTACAAACAGCTTTTGAATATGGAGCACACTTTTAAGGTTTCAACTGGACATGATTGAAATCTTATAACCAATAACACTGTTTATCCATGACCCAATCAAACACTCAGCCTAAGCAAAATCAACATTTTAAAACATTCCTGGTGATAAAATGACGAGAAAAAAAACACCACTCAGAAATTTAACATTAAAGTCCATGTCCAAAGCAACTTGTACTTATCTATGCTAACCAATGTAAATCATTACTTTATTCGTTTGTTTGCATTTTAATCGAATTCAAATTTCGGCCTCATTCGCTTCACTTCACAATCCTAATTTGAAATTCCAAACACGTGCATTCACTTGGAATTCAAATCTGTGAAATTGGCGAAGCTGAGAATCTTAATACATACCTTCGGATATTTACGAGATCATAAAAGGCTAATAGTTTTCATGAAAACTATAAATAACACAAGACGGGCCAAGTGTGGAAAAAAAATTTATATATTGAAGTTGGAACGTGATAATCTTTCTTGGTAACGAACAAAATCCATTTTTCCTCGGTGACCCCTATGTTCATCTCTGTGGCCGCGTGTAAAGATAGACCACGTTCCCGCAGGGTATCTTATATCTGCACTTAACTAACTCACCACATCAACTTAAACGAGTGAAATTCGATTTAGTGTTATGATTATCCATGAGCATTCAACTAATTTACTTTTAACGTGTGCGCTAAAGAAAGACACAAAAAAAGGACCAACAACGAAAAAAACACCAAAAATTCAGAACAAAACGACGAATGTTTATGAAGGTGAAAGACGACGAGCCATTGATTTCAAGACATTTTTCTTCTGCACCAAACTAAACTAATTAATTAATAAATTGTGACGTTTTGGGGGCTTGGGCTGAGTGCCTATGATAGGTAGGGACGGTCTGCTGATGGAGATTGTCACAAAAAATGCCTCTAAACAAAGTAGTATGTTCTGAAGTGATTTAGTGGTATCGTATTACAAAAATGCGTTCAGTACCGACTTGAGCAGATCAAGATCTAGTTAAGATGAAATGATTCTAATCAATTCCAAATGTGACATATGAAGGTTGCCTGGGAAAGACTTACCGCTCTGTAGAATCAGAAAGGAAGCGCGATCACCTGTTGGTTAGCAAAAATATCATTACAGTGAAAGCCATTCCAACTCATGCTGGTTTAGTTATGAATAAGTTTAATCTCATTAGTTGACCTGAGAAATTGGTTCATGATTAACCTACATATCAAGTTCATTAATATCAGTTTTTGGTTCAGAAGCTAGAACTATCTTGAAAGTAAAATGAACGTTTGATAGATTAATGACTTGCTCGAGAGCGCTCTGTTACCTTTTACACTTAAAAGGAACCTTTGTTGATAAAAACCTCAAATGCGGGGAAATAAAGGGAAAAAGAAAGGAACAGAAGAAAAAGAGAGAGAGAGATGGTGGGCATCAGGGAGAGCAGCTCTTTTCAAAAATGGATAGATTAGCCATTATTAATAAAACTTTGTATATAAGGCAAGATAGAGAACCTTTAAAGGCCGTGATTATAATGTAGAACAACATGACCGATACGATCCTGGCCCACATAATAATACTCGCCTAATACTCGTTGACAGAATTGTTCTGCTGGATCACTTTCAATATTTTTGATTCCAAAATCCCTACGATCATTACTACATATCCTCCATTGTTCGGAACAGTGATGGAAATCAGCTTCTGTCAAATCTTCCAGATGATACACCGTTTCCTCGCAGCATCATTGAACTAAAATCTTTTAATATAACTTTTACTTCTGGATGCTGATAAAACTCATAAGGCAGAAGATTCGGTACGTAAGGTCCTCTCGGAAGTCAATACGGAAGAAGAAGGCACATTCTCCATAGATGGAGAACAGCCGGGAAAAGAGCTGTGAGGAAAGGTACTTGAGCCTTCGTTGGATTGTCAATTAAAAATCGTGTGTGTTCATCAGAGCAACCAATCTGGTATTGGGAGCAACCAATGTGGTCTTCTAAATGTGGCCTGAAATATGAGCGATTTTTTTCTTATCCGAAACTTCAAATAAACGGGTTCACCTTCATCGCGAATATCCGTAAAACAATATTGAAACCTACATTGTCAAGGAACATGGTTGAAAAGTCCTAAAAGCAGGAATTTGACAAGCGACTTTCACTAGGTCGTATCTGATGCTAGTTGGGCTTTTTGCTGAACAATCCATAGCACAATCCAGCGACCCGAGAGATAGATAATCTGGCAAGCCCGGTAAAGTAGACATCACTTTATTAAGGATTTTATGCATTTGCTCAAGTGAACGGGAGCAGCACGTATTGTAAGAAAAAACGTTGGCAGGCCTCGGAGTCCGTTCAAATCATTGTGTTCGTGATGTAGATTTGCTTGAGACGGACTTCCGATAACCGCCAGTCTAGCTATTCGCATCTATGTTCCTAAGGGCTCAATACTCGCATGGGCTCCATGCTTAGCAAAGATAACCATGAAAGCATTGAGGTGGCCAAACAAACAAACCGAGTGGCTCCCAGGGAGGGCCAATTAATAAGCCTTGATTTCCAGCAAATCATATTCAAAGCAGAAGATAAAGAAGGTGCAGGACCTTCAGAAACCTATTGAGACTATCACCACTGTATCGACCAAAGTATATGACGTAATGTAAAAAAAGGCGCCTAGTAGGAAAGACGCCAATCAATTTGAGTAACCTGTATCCTTAAAGTAGAAGGATGGTTTTACAGCACAGTCAAAGAGGTTTTGAAACGTGTCATTAGCTCCTGTAATGTGGAATGAGCTTCAGCGAATTGGTGGAAAATGGAATCCTTCAGCTGGAATACCAGCCAAAATAAGATGCAGGAGAAACTGGAGATTGAAGGCAGTACAGGAGCAAAAGATAAAGTCTCGAACACCCGGGTATTACGCCCGGTTCGTAGTACCAGCAGAATGTTGGATTACAGCGCAAAAAGCGAATTAAATTGAATGGATGAAGGACGAATATTGAGCATTACGATGGATACCACATAATTAAAAGGACGCCACATGATTAAAATTTTCCATGAGTTATAGACAAAAGTCATAGATTCCTTTCCTTTCCTGATACCATGCCCTAAGGTTGGGTATCATTTGGGGATGGTATTAGGAAAGGCAATGCAAAATATTCCAAGATAGAGTAAACCAACTAATGCATGGAGTCTTTTATCAATCTATACAGGTATTAGGAAAAGCAATGAGGAATGTTCTAATATAGGAGAAACCAACTACTGAAAGCAGTCGGCAATGCACCAGAGTGAGAAACTGGATGAATGCATTGGGAACCTACTTAAAAATTCAACGGCTAGCTGTGATCATACACCACATGACAAGCACGACGAAATCGACCAACTCGAACCCGAGCACATTCTGACCACCAGCGAAAAGGAAGTATACGTGACCTCATCCTTTAGACGAAACAACCAAAACATGGAGCCCTAATCAAGACTAATGCAATACTTTGATTTTTTTCTTTTGTATTTTTCTAATCAGTCTACGTTAGAGTATATTCGCGAAAAATCAGCTTGAAGAGCAAAGGCAAAGGACAAGTCAGTAGAGGGTAGATTATTTGAATCCTCTCCGGCTTTCCAGGTTTTCCAGGACCAGACAAATTGAACAACATACCATATACTGAGAGGCGTGGGGTGTTTTTATGAAGTCCTAACCAAAGCCAATACCCTACTACAATATATACTGTGTGTTTCATTTGTATCCTTCAAATCAATCTACATTGGTACATAATCAGCCTAAATATGCTTGAACAGTTTGTGAAGAGCGTTACATGAAGTTCACCAACATGGAGCTGAACTGGCTTTATCTGAGCAACACGATGAATTCACTGATGAGACTGCGTTTGAACCGTGTCTGACGTGATGTTTGCTTCTTAGTTCCCATTAGCAACGGCTTTTAATAGGAGTTAGTCTTAAGAGGATTACTCTGTTAGTGATCACGAGTACATAACACTGGAGATCAATGACTATGCATCCCACGGTTGATAAATTCTCGAATGGAATACCTTGAAAACAAAAATTTAGAAGGTTTATCGATGGGTTAATGTACGATATCTATAGACAGAAGTTTATCCAGGGAGTGAAGGATCAGTAGCTAAAAATCTAAGAACCGCAACCATGAATATTATTAGGCTAGTCGGTGAATCTTCTGTGCCCTGTCGAAGCCTTGCCTTCCGCGCCAAGCCTCTATTTTACTGGGGGTCACCAAGAAATCACCGAAGTGCCACAAGATCAGACGAGAGCACCGACTGTCATAGACTTGGTAAGTTTGAGCCGAATCAATAGTTTAAAGTCAGCCAGTTCAACTGGCTTAGACCAAAGGATCTGTTGTTTTCGAGTTTATGGTCATTGCGACCGTTCTTGATGAAATAACAGTGGAAAGGTCTATCACTCAATAAGGCAACTGGAGGATACAGTCTTTGCTATGCAAGAATTCCAGCTAAGGTCCTATAAATGAACTGTCACTTTTCCCTAACCTGCTCTTCAGCACGTTCAACGTAAGGCTGCGCGAATGTGTTTTTCTAGAAAGCTGGAAGGTGACGAGACTCGTTTTGAGACACTACCTATAGTGTAGCTCAGACACGTCTGAAAAAGTCTTCAGAAAATTCATTGGCATGGAAGACTCGTTGGCACGATTCATGCAGCCGAGGATCTTTTATCATGGCAGTTATCTCTTCAACGTACTTGAAGAGCTCTCACCGGAAACTATAATATGGAATGTTCAGAATGATTACTAAATGAATTCGGGACAGATATAAATAGACATATGGGAGCGACAAGGCATGTCACGGATGGGGGGATCTTTTTATTTGCATTTCCATTTCTTGCATGACCTCCCTAATTTCCCGCTAGAGAACGGACTCTCATAATCTGAAAGCAACAGTATTGGAACTTGGAGCCTAGTCTAAGACGATGTGAGAAACTGTTTCAGGTTAGGCTGTCTGGTTGACAGGAGAGGTGTTTAGTTGGTAATCCAGAATAGTTAATTTAATAATTTTTCCGATATGACTTACGAAAGGAAGACCGTAGCTAATTATCTATCAGAATGCAATCTACCTTGATTTCGTTTATAAGTCTCTGAAACAGTACTTTTTGTAACATGTACTTTTCGGCATTTTCAACGTTCAAGAGCTGTTTGGAAGGGTCCATCGGCACGAAGAAACTATATGTAACTCACTTTTGGACTTTGCGTTTGTTAATGATTTAAGACGCGACCTTTTTGGACCATTTTGCAATGTCTCTTCTTTCCCCGAAAAAGTCATTAAAATCGAATGAATGCGCATACGAAAGTCCCATTTTCTCATCAAATACCCTCTGCAGCTAATAGAGTAATACAACATTCCACGTCAACTTCAGACAATCTTTGAACATATCTATCATTGAATCAATCAATTAAGGATGATTCTTTATCGTGATTCATTTTTATTCTTGAACATTTTTGATATTCCCTCAGTGACTTTCGCTTCAATTAAGATCTAAACAATTTAATTTGACAATTAACCTCAAAGCGAACTGCAGACGCACATAATAAAATACAAAACCTCAACAGCAGACAAGAGATAAATTGAAAAAAAAATGGAGGAAAATACCGTCAAGAACACAGATAATAGGGACCCACAAATCATCAAATGAAGATTCGAAGAAATCCATTGAAATAAGCATTTTCTTGTTTATTGATTTACCAAGATTAATTAGAAGACTCGTCCACAAGACAATGAGGGCAAGTGTATACACATTTGAGAGTTCATGTACCAGTTCGCGAAGAAAGTCTTTCTGCTTCTCCCCAATAATCGATCCATGTCGATGGAATAATGGCATTTAATTGAATTAAACAGAAATAAGTCTCTCTCTGTATCCAAACGATTGATGAAATCTTCCTTTGACGACCGATGTCAGCCAGTGACGTATCCCAACATTTTGCACATACACCGACGCATGTTCTGAGAAAATGGAAAGTTGTACAGAACTTTCAGATAAATCAGATGGGCCAAAATGGTAACCAACAGCATTTGTATTGTGGTAGCTGTGTCATATGAATTATACGATGGCCCGAAGGTATTATCTGTACAATACTTTCGCGATCTCAAGTATCTTAAGCATCCATCAAGCATGATGATATATTATCGTATCTGCAGGCATCAAATTTCGTTTACTTTTTTCGTTTCTTTTTTGTTTCCTTTCAGTATTTGTATTTTTGCTTTCATTTTTTTTCTTCCTCTCTTAATACGCTCAATGTAACGTATTTAATGTCTAAAGGAAAGCGAATCCAAGGAACAATTTTCCGGCAAGTAATTATGAAGAATTCTTCGGTGAATTTTATTGTAAATTTATGATGAGCTCTAAGTTGTTAGTCTTGCAGCTACGTGTAACCTTAATTTGATGTGTGTAAGATTGTTTGATACACTCGGCCCACATTTATTACCTATGGATGTGTTTAGGTTGAATTTCGAATCATTCAAGTGTAATGTGTATCTTTCAAGGTATCATGATACATTCTCAACACACGTTGCAGTTGATGGTTATAAGCATTATTCGCAACAGGTGTATTTTTGCCTCAAGATGCTTTTCTGTGTAAATTTCCAGCTGAGAAGGATAAACTTAGTGCACCTATGGCAAGTTGTTAAACATCCCTGGTATCGAATTTAGCCTCAAAGCACAACTTTTGAACACTTATACGGTGTCAATCGAATTTATTCACCATAAACTGCATTTTTTGTAAATACATGTAAAAATGTTTAAATTGTACTAGATTTGTCCTTTATTCATCCAATAGCCGTGTTGTTTGTATACGCAAGTTCTAACAATTGTGAGGATACATCAGGTTCACAATTACAAATTATTTAAAAAGTAAAAAGGTACTATTTTAGGGAAATTAACATTTGACCCTAACAACTTATTAATATACCATGGATTCCATTCACTGCGAGCAGTCTCTATGGATTTTACATTCTCTGTACTCTGTTTCCTCGCTTCTAATCTACTTTGTTTAACTTTTTGTTTTTCTTGTTATAAGGGATTACACATTCATTCCGGCATGGATTGTTCTTCTCTCTTTCTTCATTATGTCTCCAGGGAGTGTTAGTATCCGCCGGAAACAACGCTTAGAAATCTCTCAGTGTATCTGGGTTCGTTGGATAAAGGACTCGAAGTGAACTACCTACAATACTTTCTTGATCAAAAAGAACATGGAATTACCACCGTATCTCAGTCATCAGATGTGTATATTTCCACATATATCATTGACACTGTAAAATTTTCAGCTTGATAGCTTGACATTTGAAAAAGTGACGCCGTATTGAGTACATTGGCGATTGTGCGTGTTTTCGATTTTGTACAATTTTCTGATTGGAATTGAACTTGCGACAACGAGTTAAATTGGAATTGAAATTGAGACAACGAGTTTATATTAAATTTTGCGTCAAAAACTGTTTCTATGGTGCGGCGACATTGCAAATGTTAGAAAAGTGTTTCGGTAACGATCCTCTGAATAGAGCAGTCGGTTATCAGTGGCATGAACGTTGCATAAGAGGCCATGAGTCCATGAACGATGATGAACGCCGTGGCAGGCCATCGCCAAGCGACGAATACATCAACAAAATAAAAAAATTGATTTTCCGTAGACCACAAATTGACCATTAGAGAGATGACAAAGGAGTTGGACATTGCTTTTGGATCTGTTCAAGTCATTTTAGTTAATGATTTGGGTCTCAGACGTGTCGCTGCAAAGCTGGTGCCGAAAGACCTGAATTTCATGCAAAAAAAGGCATCGCGTGCTTACTTGTTTCTGAATTTCCACCTATTGCTAGTACCTATTTTTATATAAAACTTTGACCTAATGTTGTTAATTGTTATTCGAAAGGGTACCCAAAGAAAACGGAGCTTACTTTTTCCTTAATAATTTGGATTTTTTCGGTACTCTGCTTTTAAAAGAAAGCATGCTTTCATCCGATCTTGTTTCTGTTTAACAGTAGAGGTCCGGAATCGACAAACATATCTTTTATACTTACAGCTATCATGAAATTTCGCTGAACTGAACAACATTTCACTCCAGACAGCTCCAAGATTTCTTCAATAGTCTGTTGACAATCTTCCAGGAATATTTTACGAATTTTTTCAACATATTTGTTGGTTCGGGCCGTCGAGAGGTCGATCAGGGCGAGTCATGCCATCAATTGACATTTCACCATGTTTGAAACGAGAACTCAAGCACTTGAATTTTCCCTAAACCAGTTTTTCTGAGCTAAAGGCAGATCTTTATGGAAGTCCTCTGTTTACGAGAATCAGCCATTGCAAAAGCCACGAGCACACAACGCAACTGACAACATGAGATTCATACAAACTGAGCAGAACTTTCGTTAGCGATGACGCTTGGCTTACTACGTCAGGGATGGTAGCTCTATGCGCCCTAAAAGACGTCAAGTTTATTAAGAAATGGCTAATACGATTGCTGGGTTGAGGCTGGAAGATACTGAAAAGCTTGTTTACAAGTCCATTTCGGTAGACATAATTGAAATGTATTTGAATATTCTACATGACTAGGATGAGGGATATTTTGAGGATGAGAATTGCATGGTCTACTATGTGGTAAAGTCAGTTCGGGAGCTGTCAGGAATCTAAACTAAACTGATGTGAGATGCGTGGTGAAAAAATTATTTGGTAGTTTTTCTGCTTTTTGCGAAGCTGATATGTTTTCAGGGAGTATATGAGGGTAAATTGAATAGTTTAGAGTTTTTGCGGAGTGCAAGGTAAGTTTTTTGGTTCGACTTTATGCAGACAAAGCGTAGAGTTAGATCTTGCTGGTAAAAATGTAGGATATCTAGGCAGATTTGATGTTATTTCTGGATTCGCTGGCATAGGTGGGAGATATTCGGATCGAATTCACTGGGGAACAGACATCTAGATAGTACTCGATTTAGCCGGATATCGTTGATGAACGATAGCGTTAGTGTTGAAAGGGAATTGTGGTGTAGAACTCTCTTAGACATGAACTTCTCGGTAGTTTCGTGAACACGAGCTTTGATGGTCGAACGATCATCAATGTTTTCGATCTTCGAACATGATCTTCGATTGTTTATTTTGTGTTTATTAATAGAAATGCAGTGTGTAGGGGTGATTGTTACCAGTTTGTAGGATAAGTGTCGATTTATGTTCTCCAATTTGACATTATTTGAAGTCAAGGACAGTCGGATTAAGGTCATTCATGGAGTTTGTATTGGAGGACAACGATGTCACTGATGCTAGAGACATTGCCGAGGAGGGAGGAGGACGAGAAGTAACTTGATCACGAAATCTTCGCTGATTATGAATAGGTGTAAGGACGATGGCCCTCGTGAGTAGGAAACTAGTAGTTGTCTTGGAATCGAGTTATATGCAGATCACTGATGCAGAGAAGTACCGTTATGGTTGATACCTTACCTTGCAGTCGCCTCATGTTTCTAGTGCGACTTTTTGCTTGCAGCAACGGGGCCATGTGTTATGAAGGTTGTGACGAGGTTCTCTCTCAAGCTTCTATGAAAATTCTTTAAGAATGAATGTTAAAAATGAAGTACGTATTCGCACGTATTTTCTTAAATAAAAAAAAAGTTAATAAATTAAACCGACGGAAGACTGTTTGTGCGGTGTTTTGAAAACCGCAATCAGATACCTGAATCTTAGGAAATTAAAAAGAAAAATTGAACCTGTACGACTTCTCTGGCAAACAATAAATTGTTTAACCATTCCCAATCGTTTTCCTTGACTTTTGCAAGGAACTCTCACAAAAGCGACTTTGCGTGTAGGCTGTACCGAAAATCGATATGACCTGGATGTAACATTGAAATTATGTATCCTTCAACTGATTGAAATCATTATATGTGCTATGAGATAGCTTAACGTTGAATAAGAGTTCCGGGAATAGCTTCCAGTCACACAGCTTGCTTGTCAAGAAAAGCTTCTGTGTAGGGAAGGCACTTTTATACCTTAACGTACTTGCAATTTTCATTCAAGGAACTCCAATCATGTGCAAACAGATGCCAAAATATCCACTTTTCTTCCTTTTTACATATTCATGGCCATCATGAATCGAAGAATACCAACTGCCGATTGAAATTGTCTAACAAACAGCATGGCATCCTGTCGACAGTCTACAAGATTGGCATTGTGTCATATGTAAATGGCGTAAAAATCTTTTTTTTTTGCCATACTCACTGTACTCACATATTAATAATCCTTTTTTAAGCGTTTACAAAAGTAAATTTTCCTCCTACTCTACCATCCCACACATCAACATCACCGTGCGATACTCACCAATGCCATGTCCTTGCTCTGTTGAAAGCATCATACGAATCTATAAAGCAGATGTTACATTAACTTCCTTTTGACGTTCTACAAAACATGAACCGGTAGATTATAGTCTCCTTTATGCTCTACATACATGCATATGTCTACTGACATATTTTCACAAAATATATCTTTTGCTTCACGATAAAATGTCATCTGCACTAAACGCAAGCTGAGATGAGACGAAGCGAACGTGAAGTGGTGTATCGCCTTTCTCTCGTAGGAAAAAATGGTGTACAGGAAGGAAATATCGTCTTCTTCTGGCAACATATTTTCTCGTTTCTCTAACCCTCAAAAAATCTTAATGCATTCCAAGTTAAAAGTGAACGAATGAAAGAATACGAATCATGTCGTTTTCTAAGTCGATAGCTTTCTTCATATGAATTTCCTTTACAAGAGGTTTTGCATCCACTACTAATATTCATAGGATCCTTGGTAAATGTGTAAGATACTGGTTCTGCACTGGTAACAAGAATATTGGATTCATGTCAAAAATGTATTTTGCTGATCGTATGGATGTTTGAATCTTTATTTTGAATTTTTCGAATAAAAGGAGTTTTAACATTTCAAAGATATTAAAAATGTGTGTGCTTGTTTTTTGTGTCAATCATAAGATGTGCTACTTATTTCTTATTTTTGAATTTTCGTTTCAGGTAAGGCGATTACTAACAACACTTGAATAAGGCTTAAATTATTCCTAGTTGATATATCACTAGTTATTTTTGAAAAAGTGAGAAGAGTGGGACGATACTATCTTTGAATAAGATCATCCTCTTTCCTGAAATGTAAAATTTCATTTTAGATAGAAAATAAACGGAAATAAATCCTCAGGTAAGGTAGATTTGAAAACTAGATTGCAAGAAAATGAATAATTGTAACCAACTATTATGGATACATAATAGAAAAACAGAAGGATATGAATGATACACAGCGAAACGTAGATAGCCAGTTTTGTAACCAGCAGTTTTTAATTTTTAAATAAACACTTAAAGTTCATTGCAATTTCTGAAGGAATACTAACTAGTCCTGCTTGGTTGTTCGCTGCTATAATGAGCTTCAGAAAACTTTGATTCCAGTTTGAGGCAACTCGATCTATTTTAAACTATTTGGATTGCATAAAATGCTTAATTTTGTCGACAGCTGCAAAAAACTTATGGGTTAAAAAATTATGAAAGGTTAAAAAATTGTAACTTTCAATTTAAAAGTAAAATGTTCTACTCAATCACAATAAACACGAAGCCTGGGAACATTTCAAAGAAGTCGCCAATACGGTGACTGGTAATAGACTAGAGTTATTTTTCAAGTCTAGGTAATCCATAGAAAAATCCTTTTATGTTATCTCGCAACCTAATGGAATGAATATATTGTTGCTTTTTTCATATATAAGCAAAGTATCACTTTCTATACTTTAATCGCTGCCTATCGTTATGATTTTTTACGAGCAGGAAAAATAGAATAGAAACAATATAATGCCACATAATTATACAAAAATATTCAAATTTCAAAGGACATTTGAACATCTTTTTCATCTACTCTAGAAGCTTGCAGTAATCTACTAAATTAATTTCGTATACTTTAAAGCAATATCATCCGCTCACAAGGAAAAAACAAGTACTTTTTTCGCATCCTCCGTAAAACTCTCATCCTTTGTATTTTGAGTTCAACACAAATTTTCACACTTAATCCCAACAGCTCGAGGCAAGCAAATGAGTGTTGAAGTTAGCGAGATTATCCTGTTTGCCAAAGACAGGTATGAGACTAAAATTGTATGACAAGGATCAAAGCTTATTGAAAGATATTTGATGGTTTTAAGTTATTAGTGCAAAAGTTTTCAAATTCCATTTTAACCCAAAATCACATCGATATCCATTACATGAATTTTACGTAGATTGATATGATCCTGTTGGCTAGATAATTTCGTTTATGAATCATGCATAAAAATTGAATGCATTGTTGACAGGGGGTTTGACTTTTGATGATTGTAGGAATATTTAAGTATGATAAATTGCTTCAAAGGTCAAGGAAAAAAAGAAGTTTTAAAGTTACACGAAGGAAACAAGAGGCAATTATACCAAGTTCTAATAAAATAAGTTCCATTTTATTGTGGGAAACGTTTTATCAATAATTGGCAGCAGCTTGCACCACATCGAATTTAATTAAAGAACAAGCAATCAAAAATTAATGACTGATAATATGAACTACTTTCTCAATAAATGCCTTTAAGAGAGTTGCGAGTGATATTTTCTCATGACTATTTAATACGTTTCATTACCCACTTTCTGTTAGAAGTTTGTTTTCTACTTTGGCCCCTCCTCTCCCTCTCTCCTAACCCAATTTTGTGTGATATTGATATCAGATTGTCTTTAACATTATTCATGAAGAACAGTTCCAGTATGAATTATTAACAAATCAATCAACCACATGTGTAACTACTTAGGATGATACTATATTCGTAGTCGGTAGCCGGGACAAGTTGTATGTGATATTAAAAAATTTACGAACAATAAAAAGAAGTCCGAAAACATTTCAAATGGAACACGAAAGCGTATTAGAAAAGGAGCCTAAAAGCCCTCATGTAGTGCAAGCATATGAGCAAATTATGATCGACATAATGGTGTGGGTGTGTAATCGCTTTTGTAGTTCATAAATTTCTATTTTTGGCTGGCTTTATGTCGGTGTTTTTCTTTATATATATTTATATATATGTGTTTTTTTCCTCCTGATTTCATCTGATGACTGCTGTACTCAGTTCCTAACTGACTGAGTGAAATTAATTTATGATGTTCCTCTTCATTGCCATGTCGACGCACTTTAATGGCTTATAGATCCTCCAAAGATAATAGTTTCGGGAAAGAGATTGAATTTTTGTTTGAAGTGAAAAAGGGAGTGATGACAATAAAAAATATTATTGCTCACTCAAAAATTTAAGATGTTGATTTTTCTCGGGAGATTTATATCCACTTGTGCAGTAAGTTTTCCTCGGGGTGAAATGAATTTTTATTGCTATCGGTAACGTGGATTTCATTAATGCAAGAAAGGAATTTCAAGAGATCCGATTTATACATTTTATGGTCATTGCTCTAAGCATGATTTTGAGTCGAGAGAAATTTTATGCCGATAGGAAGTTATTTTGATTGCTTAAAATAATAATGTCATAAACAGAAAGCAGACAAAAACACTCATTTGAAAATTATTGTTGATCGTCTGGGTCATGGGTCATGGGTCATGTTTGAAACCAATTTGGATAAGTAATTCTACACAAAACACTGGAGATATTTTTCAGTGCAGACACACCTGATATGCAACCAAATTTAGAAAGATTTAAATTATGTTATGAAGCTTTTCCTTCCCCCTCTTGCCCTCGGAAATGGTATACATCATCAATAAAGTAGCGTAGACTACCCTGAAAACTCCTAGTAGTCTATAGTTGCCGGAAAATCGAAGCGCACTAATACTTAACAGCCTGAGTCATCAGCAGATTGCCATCAGCAGCGCTTTCGAAGTGTTGACATCGATAAACTTCATTGTTTTGTTTTAGCTATAGCGCAGAATTTTGTAACCTTGCTCCAATTCTACAGATATATGCCAAACTGGGCACGAAAACTTTCAGGAATCGAGGAAAAAATTTAAATACAGTATCCCTAGCTAATCTTTATATGTCCCAGCAGATCTTTTCACTTATTTTCTATATGATTCCTATCTGTTCAAAATGACCCATCGTGCGGCATTTCATGTGCTTTAAGTCTTCCTTTTTCCAAAAAAGGTGCATCATTCCATATATTCTCAAAAACAAGCTTAACCTAGCGACCAAAGCAAGACTTACAAGACCTATCCGTCGAAGACACTCCACCACAGACCACCGACAGGTGAGTTGTGATCCAAAAAAGTCTCTAATTTTTTTCCGAATTTCTCGGACTTCCAATTACGATTTTCAAAGGAACACATTCATTTCACTTCCACAATAGGCATAATTTGCGTTGATTATTAGACTTTACATTAAAGTTATAATAAAAAAATTTAAGGATAATCTAGAATTCCTACTTAATTTCACTTATAACAAAGAATAAAGGTAGTTCTGCCCTCAATATGATGACCTAAAATGTCTTTTTGACCCATTTTCTGACCATTACCATTCACTAATTCTACTATTGAAATCTCCTACGAATATCAACTGTCAAATAATCCTGGACACCATTAAATTACTATTAGACTTCTTGTTCCTAATATCTTTAACCATTTTTGGATTTAATCCAGGAAACTTTTGTGCATGCTCTAGAACAAAATCAAGTGAAGGTAAAAGAAACAACATCACACAGACCTGATAGTCAATGTCCCAGTTAGGCAAAAATCATTCATTACTTTAACTTGCAAGATCGAAAACACTGTAGGTCATTCGGTTTTTCTTGTGTCACTGTGACAGCTTGTAGGGTACCCAAGCATCCAATTTAACCACAAGTGCGAGTGCATGGATTCATCTGGCTAGAGGTTATGTGGACTTGGAAACTATCTGGTAATTCTGGGATGGTCACCTTATCATCTCTTTGTATGACTTGGAATAGATCACCATCTGTCACCTTCTTATGCGGCGCTGATCTTGGATGATCTTCAAACTGACGCTTTCCATTACGGGAGCGTTGAAACCATTGTTGACAGAATTGTGGCTCATATTTGACATATTTCTCCATGCTCATATTGATTTCTCAGAAATTTTGAAACTTCTTTTTATAAATTTTTTTTTCTTAATTTCGGCAATCGCTTGCGAAACATTAGAAAAGTTGATGCTCGGTAAGCAATTGCAGACCTACCAAAAGGCAAGACAAAATGACCAAACATAAGTATCAACAACAATCCTGATAAATGACGCCTTTTATATCAATACTTGTTACAACAGTTTCCTAAGCTTCCATAAGCAGAAAAAGCAAAGAACCATACTTTCGCAGTCGTTTTCAACAATACTCTTCGGCTAATCACAAGTCCTGACCAGCAATCCTTTCATCGCGGATCCAATTTTAAAAACGGATTAGCTCTATGTTCACTTTGCCGATTGAACTCAGCCAGCGCTTTTCAGGGTTTCCTACTCGTACTTTAATTTTAAAATGAAATAATTTACCAATAAATTATTTTGAATGCCATAAAATTATTGGTTAAATTGGAAATATAATCCTTTACAATTTTTATTTGAATGTGATTTCGTTCATGCGAACGCTACGAATGGCGCGGAGGAAGTCGAAACAAAAGTTCTAATTTTCGACTAGTCTAACCAATAATTGGGTTCGTATCTCGCCAATAACCAGCGAATGTTGCCTCCCAAATGATCAATCTTCTCCAGTTTATGGGCGTAGACGTAGCCCAACAGTAAATATTCCAGCGGTGCTAAATCAGAAGACCTTACAGGCCACTTCACAAGTCCAAAACGAGAAATTATGCGCTCATCAAATACATCATTCAATAAGTCGGTAGTTGCAGGAGCTGTATGGCATGTCTCATCATTTTGTTGAAACCAGAGGTTGTCTCCATTAAGGCATGGATCTTTAGTGGTCATCATTGACTCTGATGTTATTCCCACCAGTATTTTTGAAGGCATATGGACCGTATCCGTGGTCGTTTGCTTACAGTTCTTTCACGAGTTGGATTTGAAACTCGCAAACCATGATGCTTTCGTAAAATCTTCAATAATGTGGATGGTCAGACGTTTAATTGCTGAACACGATGTGAAATGGACTCACTTTTGGTCTTAATCGAAACTATGCTCAAAAGCTGCTATTGTTTGACGGTGATGGACGAATATGTCCACCATAAAATGTGACCGAGTGCGTAATGAGTTTCTCGAGGAAAACGGTTTTTTTTTTTCGAAAAAAAACCTGTACAGTTTGGAGACGTTGTTCAGGCATCAAGCAATTAAATCAAACTAACCATTAAATGCAAGACAGCTGCCATACCATGCGTAGCATTAAAAAGTGTTGCAAACCAAATTTTCGTTTGAAAATTTTCCGAATTGTTACTTAAGAGTCTACACTTCGGTATTCGTAGAATCAATTTGATTACGGTAAGCTAACTCTTCGTAGGTATGTCTTTGGCCAGCTGGTAAGCTGATTTTGAAACTGTTTTGGTGCTTTAAAATTATAACGTTTAACATCATCCAGCATTTCCATCATTCATCTTCTTAGTGCTCTAAATTCAGGACCATCAACAGTATATTCATGCAAGTAAAGCATCCCTAGCACACTTCAAATACACAAATCCTCAATGGACTGTACCGAAAATTATATATGATAAGTTAATCGATCTTTTTAAAAGATTGAAGAGCACATGATCCACCCTTTTTAACTTTTTCCGGACAGTCTTCATACAATAGAAAGTATGCGAACTTATTATATTATTTCATGTAAGTGGTATTTGGTCTACCACATACCTAATGGTGATTCTACCAACGGAAAAGTTATTTTCGAGTTTAAATCTTGGAAGACTTCCGAATTTTCAAAGAAATTCCATCTTCATCTAGCACTTTTTTGAAAAGTTTTATGTTAAAAGTAATCAGGAGGATATGGAAATAACTGACCATATATCAATGAGTTAAATTGTTAAAAGGGTCATAATTGGTTAAGGAGACTCATACTCAAAAATTTGTGCGCAGTGACGTGAATTTACTGGAATTGTTTGAATAAAATTTGCTATACCAGAACAAATTTTCATTGATTATATAAGGACATACCATAGCACTGTTCTCAGTGTCTTCCACTTTCGATGAGAGAAAGAACACAATTTCGCCTACAAACAATGTTTACAGCTGTGGATAACAATGAGGAATAACCGCGATTGTAAATCAAGGTTTATTATTTTAGAATTAATCCTTGCTATTTCATCCGTTTCAGAGGAAACGCAGCGAAAAAATTCCATGATGGCAAGCTCTGCAATAAAAATCAAATCAGTCATGCTTATTTTCATCGTGTCCATAAAAAAACGATAATTTGCTTTTATATTTCTAAAGAACTTCGTATTGTGATTTCATTGAATAAACAGAAATAATTTAATAAAAAACAAAAATTTATCTGCAAAATGACCAACTATCATTCACGTATAAACCACTCAAGCAACAAATTATGACATACATCCGGTCAAGCCATTCAATATTAACACAACCTGCATCTCTTCGTAACAGATGAATCGATTCAAACAAATCCAAACTCACAAAAAAAAAATGCAGATCATATATAGGAACATATACATATGTATGTGAAAGCACTTTACATTGCGGCAAACTTTATGATCAATAATGTCATTTGGATTAACTCTCACAAAATCATGTTCGGTGCCATAAAATCGAATTTATATACTTTGTGTACGTACGTCCTTTTAGGAGCTTCATACGAACACATCAGATTCATAGATACACATCGGTAAGTGATGCAATATGCACTTGTCCATAGTTACATCAACTCATACACCACGTCCACTTACTCTCATGAGCTTAACACGATTTGCCAAAATGGCTCGAACTCAAAAATTTATCCTTGGCTTATTGCCAAAACAAAATATACTCCTATTTTGCGGATGTTTTTATCTCTCAATAAATTCTCTGTCCAACAACAATTTGTTGCGACTGAAAATGTCTTTTGAGTTGATGATGTTGGATCCTGTTTTTTTTTATATATATAGTACATAGTAATAGTTTGCGATTCTCTCTCCTCCGTAACTCGTCGCCAATTTATTGTTCGGCCTTCCCGTACACCCACTATTGCTGTCACATACATGTTGGTTTGCTATTTCGTTCGTCTATAATAATTTTCTGTTTAAGGATTCAATAGGAATTTAGTTTGTGAAAGGAAGTCATTTTATTCAGCTAGAAGATTTATGAATCGAAATGTCAATTTCGTCCTTGTACTATTGGATCTACATCTCGATAAACCAAAGCTAAATAGCGCACACTCAACTAAAAGCTATCCTGATTGTATATCGATGGACTTCCGACATCCTGGCGCAGTAAACTGATACATAGAATATAGTGTAGATTGTTCTCAAATTCTCTATCTTAAGAAGTTTGCTATTATACGAAGATAATATCTCAATTATTACATTGAAAGCACTTATATGCGTCGTTGAGATTCTATATCGTTTGAATGGGATGGACAGTTCCTTGAATCGATTACGAAAGATGCTCGTGATAGATACTGGGTTACAACGAAAGTATTTTTGTTTAAGCATCGATTGCTGTTACATGAGCCAAATTGATAGAGAAATGTCGATAGTGTTGGACGGTTGCTTAATTGTTCGAGTTGTGATTTGTTCTGAGTTGGGCCTGCGTTAAGAGTAAGAGTTTTGAATTTGACAGAATATACGTCAGATCTATTGGAAGATCAAGCACATACGGGGAGGTCACGCAGCTGGTAACACGTCTGAGCTTGGTTTTCATCCATACATATCTATCAAAGCAGGGTTTGCTGGAAATTCGACGGAATAATCATTGGTATAAGCAAAACTTAAACCGAAAACCTGCTGCTTAGAAGACAAGTGTTCGAAACGTTATGCTCTCCACACTGCAAACCAATTCTGTTCCACAAAACAAGTTTCATGACATTAATCCTACATTGGAGTGGTGTGTGAGGTAGGAAAATTGCAATCAAAAATGAATACCAAGTTCTAACATGGGCTACAATTGAAATTTAACACTGTTTGGATTCAAATTGTTAAAGAATAATTGAACTCGAGGAATTCAATCAGTGAAATTGGCTTCTAGAATCGTCTGAACCACTAGAAAAGGGCCATTTCAGGACTCATTACAGTAGTCCAGTTGTCAGCAGCAGTCAACGTCTTTTAAATCTAAACATATTTTAACCCTTTGCCGCAATAGAGTATCCTCAAATGCATGCAAATCAGTTTCATTTCGTACCAAATTAATCTACTGAACGTTCTGAACAAGTTTTCTGAGAAAAAAATTTGCATTTAAAGTACTTTCAATTCAACCGTTTGTCAAATTTAACTCATAAACTTTCTTCTTTCTTGGAAACACATAAATTAAAATCTCCGTCTAATCTTCTTTGGGTAGAAGCAACAGAGACTTGTGAATTAAATTAATTTTGTACCTCATGCTCAAGTTGATACTCTTTAGCTTTCGCTAATTTTTCCATAAAGATACAGTCGCGAAAGGTATCCTCATCCTAGCAATAAATCTACTTACTTTCGATTGTCTCTCTTTTAACGGTCCAACAAACAGAAATTTTAATGTTTGAAAAACATTTTTGTTTCTATTTATTTGTTTTTTGTCGCTAGTCAAATACTTATCCTCGTAATTTTTTTCCTTTTCTCTTCATTTATTGTGTCCCAATTGCAAATTTCCTAATCAACGAATATAATCCGTCAGAGCTTTTCGCTCTTCAATTGAAAATTTTCGCCTTTTACGCTAAGAAACTCATTAATATGTATTGAGTTTGGCGGGCGTTTATGAATTTATTCCTCCTTTTCAGCTTTTACTTGAGAAATTTCATGCAAATTATCATCATCATCATCAGCATCATCATGATTCGAAGCTTAGAATAATTGAAAAAGTAGAGGAAGCTGGATCTGTTCGTTGGTAGCGTTTGTTCGCCGAATGTTTGATTCATGCGAAACAGGACTAGGATGAAAAGGTTGTGCGACGAACGAATTGAAAGTGAGGACTTTATTATAATGTTGAGTAGGTTGGTCAGAAAATATTCAACATTTTGCAGGTTGGACTTTTTTTTCGTTCGTTTCATTACTCATATCCATTGTTATTAGTCCCTTTTTTAATCGAAGTGGAATTTCGCGTTTAATATTATATTTTGCTGAAGGAAGCGAAACGGAGGAGAAAAAATAACAGGGACGGAATATATTTCAGATGATTGTAATTAATGAAATTTCTAAAGATAGTACAAGAGTGAATTGTTTTTATTCATTGTTATCTTCACTTAGTATTTAATGAGTATTTTCCAGTGAGATTTGATTTTTCTCATGAGTCTGGAAAATGAGGTCAAAATTATTGTTCTTTCAATCGAAATAATTGAACACGCCTGGAAAGAGATAATGAAAATATACAAGTATGCGCGTATATAACAGAGAATCATCCCTTTCAGAGAAAATTAAGCCTTGGATTAGAAGCAAGGAAATTTTCCGAAGAAATTCTCCATTAAAAGTAACAATAAGCATTGAAGACTGCCCACAAGCAATATCGGACGTACTTTACATAAGAATTTACTATTAAGACCTTTGAAGATTGAAGTACACACAAATTTTCTTTGTTTGAACTAGGTTTATTCAGCTTTTCGACAGTTGATTGCTTGCATCAGGAGTCTGAGTACTTTTTTAACTACATCTGTAGATTCGTAAATTTATCCTTAAAAAAATAAACTAATGAATTAAGCTATCATAGACGAGATTCTAATAATTAGATCAAGAGGAAAATTTTGACATATACCTCTGCAAGGCAGAGATCTAACATCTTACATCTAACTTAAAACTATTTTCCTTATATTAACTGATAATATAAGTGATAACTGATAATATAATCACAAATAAACCTAGTTCGTATGAGTGAGAACATATTTTCAGTATTTTTATGGGCTCTACATAGAACTGAGTAATTTGATAAGGGGATACGATATATTTTTAGCCTTTTAAAGGCAGAATCCGCAAGTTTGTTTCTAGAGCTCATGTTATTTATTTGCTTGTTCGATAATTGATGTCGCTTTTTCTTTACTATTGCCACATATGTCATTTCGCTCGTCTGACATTTAGCTACAAACTCATACAAGTTCAGTGTGCGAAATCTCGCGTTCATGTGTGATCGTGTTGAGTAATCATTTCTAATTTTGTACCTGAAAAACAGCAATTGCGGCACGCACTGTTTTTTTTTGTTTAACCAAAAGAAAAAGGCTGTTGAAAATCATCGTTTGCTGGTGGACATGCTCCATCAATTTAGACATGGGAGGCATGGTTTCAATTAGGACGTGTGAGTAACATGACGTCAAATGGAAAATCGCAAAGTCACTTATGGAATGGACACTATTAAATTATGGAATTGACACAGAAGAAGTCGGTGTAACGAAAGGAAATCATTTTGTATCGAATTGTGACGGGTGATGAAAAATGGATTTATTTTGAAAGCCCGAAGCGGAAAAAGTTGTGACTTTCACCTAGCTAAGCTGGTCCTTTAAGACCAAAGCCAGGAACCAGAGTGGTGTTATGTATTTTGAACTCTTGAAGTCCGGCGAAACCGTTCATCCATAACGCTATCATCAACAAAGGATGAGTTTAAAAGCGCATTCATCGAAAAACTACCGGAATGGGTCCGTTAACAAGGCAAAGTGAATTTGTTTCACTACAACACGCCGTAGCACACTGCAAAACCAGTAAAAGACACAGTGTAATCGCTGCGATGGAAGATCCTTTTGCACCCGCCATACTCCCCAGACTTGGCGCAATCTGTCTATCACCTCTTTGCAAAGATGAAGAAGAAGTTGCAAAGTGGCTCGACGAATGATTTGTCGCAAAAGACAAAAAAGGTATTCAACCAAGCATTTTCTGTCACGGTCAGTACCATGGTGCCGATCGCCAGTATTTTGAGTTAAAAAAAACTTGTTTACCAAGAAAGTCAAGAATTGGTTTTACGAAAAAACCGAAAAAAACTCATGCATACACCTGGTATTAACAGCAAACATTAATCAATGTGAGGGTAAGGCTTCTGACAAGAGTTCTGAAAGAAAACATCGACCATATCTTAGAGCGACGATCTAATACTTAATATCTAAAACCAACAAAGAACTCGAAGAAGCTTATTTGGCCGGCACCTAAATAGGTCGGTTTTGGGGACCAAAGACATTTCCGCTGAAGAATATTGCAGTAGATTTTTTAACGTTGATTTTAATATTCCACCTGAAGAAGTATTGGTCTTTTTTTCCCAGCATACCCTCTAGGTTGGAGATAATCTGGTTAGGGTTGTTGCCAGAAGTGTAAAATCAAGTTTCGTCCACATAAACTGCTTTTTGGCAGTGTTGGGATATGGGTGAGCTGGACGTGTATATATATTGAAAAGTGTTGGACTCATACGTGAACCACGTGAAACAGAATAAATAGTTTTCATAGTGTGTGTCAATCCTCAAATGTTCTATCTCTCAACAAGGATGAAATCGGCTTATGCAGGTATTGTAGGGTACTGCACTCATTGTGCTTTTGTAGCCAACATTACACGTTGGGCGCCAATGCAACGAGCTTTATAGAGGATTGTCGAGTTGGGGTTGCTTGTGTCCTGTCGCAGCCGGGCGTAGGGGCAATTCTTCCTCTCTTGCTAGAAACTCCGTGCTAACGGAGCTTGGCTTGCCTCGGTCGCGCTATATCTTCCTAAGGAGGCCGTCGCCGCCAAGCACCCGCAAGGTCGTGATCGAAATTTTGCTTCCTCACCTCACCTCAAAACCTCATTTTAAATATGTCCTCCACGATTCGCGAGTAGCCTTACCACAAACTAATCGATTGCAAGGGGACATGACACACAACAGGAAAAAATAACGATTAAGGTTGATCAACTAAGTTAGTTTTTAATGGACTTTAAATATTGCAACAAGTATTTACTTATCTAAAAAAACATCTCCGTTCGACGGGAAGACCAGGAATAACTTCCTTATTCGTAGTTTCATCCGTCTCTACAACAGCGTTCGTTGGTCATGTCTAAAATTTGTTCGGTGTTTTCCCTGCAATTTGAGTGACTCATCCAAGCAGAAAGTCCTACCAACTCGGACATGTAGCAACGTTCGTCTGCCACGTCTACGTCTACAATCCTGCGATTCGAATGACTTATCCTCGCTGCAATCGCAAACCAAAGAAAATGAGGTCCTTCAAGCTAAATGTTGTCGGTATCGATCGTAAGCGGGCTCACTGACTGCCTGGAGACACGTAGTACTTGATGTTCTGCTCCTGAGTATCCATGCCTGAAGTTGAACTGAAAATTAGGGACGATGTCATTATTTTCAACTCAATCTAAATCAATTTTTTCAATATAAGCTTCTAAAATAGTTTACCAACCGCCGGTAGTAAGCTTATTGGTCTGTGTTTGTTATGTTCGCGCGGGTCGTTATTAGGCTTCAGGATAGGTATTATTTATTATTTATTAACAGTTTAGTTTAGTTTTGTGTTTGTACCAATACCAATGGCTAAAAATAAAGATAATTTCAAAAAAAGTTTTATTTTTGGATTTTTCAAGGAAGAGTTCAAGCTTTGATACAGGTCTGATATTCTGGATTCAAAGCTAATGCTAATGGACGCTGTAGAACGTTTACAAATGAACTTCAAGGTAATAACAACCTTATTTCAATTCCCGGGACATGTCATTCCAGCAGATAGCCGCGAAGTCAAAATGTGCATCAACAAAGGTACAGAAATTCTTGATCTAGTCAATTTGTCTGCATAAACATATAACCCTTAATGGCATGTCTCATGTCTACAGTACAAAGATGTTGATTAGGGCAAACTGCTGAAAAATTTGCTCAGTCTTAAACCTTAAACCTTAAAAAATTCGCTATTAGTAAGATGGAAATTAAATTTTGTTACAACGGTAATTAGACAATTGAATAAAAGAGTGACATACGCTGGGGTCCCATGAAGTAGACCTTTAGGCACATTATGTTCAAAACATAAACGTCACACTTCGAACTTCAAGTGTCAAAAAATGGTTAGGGAAGTCAGAAGAGTTTATTCAGGAATATGCTGAGACTGATCCTCAGGTAAGGTATCTGATCGGTAATCCAGTTGTGTGCTGTTGCTGGAAGTAAGACAGGGTTTTAACAGCCTTCACTATCATACCCTAAATAATTAAAACATAGCATTGGTCAAATGCGTTCCATTGATCGTTTAGGACAAAGTTTAATTTTTAATACAAAAAGGAGCTAATTGAATTCACAACTATCGTTCTAATATTATTTTGAAAATATGATTATGGTTTTTATCATATTTTGCCGCTGTTAGTATTTTATCACGGTCACGTTCATAAATATAAGATAGTCCTCATAAAATCACGTGTTATTATTGAATTGATTTTATGAGGACTCTAGCAATTCCAGGATACGATAAATGTTAGTAGATTTTTTCTTTATAGTTATATCAACTTCTAAATATAACCACAGACTTTAAATCTGTCATAAGATAAGGGATTCAATTATCCTGGATTGTCAATAACGCTGCAAACCGCTACAAACGGCATAGCCTCGTGAAAATTTAATCTAAATTCGGTAAATTTTACACATGCATTTAATTTTTTTCCTAGTTGTTGTTTGACAACTTAATTTCTTTGATACCTTGCTTTGAAGGTTTGATCGATTAGTGCCAGGAATTTGCGTTTCTACTGCCTTATGTTCGTGATGTTTATGCAAATTTTGGTGTGATTTTGTGTGGTGAAGCAAGAGCAATTTGAATGAATGGTGAAATAAACAGAAGAAAAATCCATTGCGGTTTAACGTTTCTCCAATACATCACAAGACATGGTCAGGTGTCAATTGTTTCAATGCCTTAGGTGCTTCTAGACTGTCAATTCTGTTAATCCCTTACGCTTGTTGGGTTCGTATCCCTGTGTAGTCTGTAACATCGACATCAGTAGATCATAAGTCATGAACCTCATTTATTACAGACAACTATTCTAGCGATTGCAATCCTTGAAGGTTTCATAAAGTTGTAATGATCAAAATCGTTAAGATTACTGCCAAATGTATCAGTCAAAAACGAATTCAAAAAATTAAGTAGTTTAATCAGCATGTTTCCATATTGCCTGCGATCGTTCTTTTACAAGCATGCTATTAGTACGTTTAATGGATAGGATTTAGGATGCATTGCATATTTGATTTGTTTTTTGTTTTCTAATCCTTGTTTCGATTTCTAATAGTTCATGCCTGAAAAAAGTAAATATACTTTTTAATCCTTTGTGTTATCACTCACTTAATTAATTTTGACGAATATATTTCAGATTCGAGTGACGTATAATTAAAGAGAATTGAAAAGATGAAAGTTGAAACATATTAAAATAAATATAAAGAAAAAATAGAAGGAAACTACATACAGGCGTTAGTTTTGAACGGGTTTTGGTGTATTTCGGCAAGAGGTCAATTGAAACCGTCCAAAACTGAGGCTTGTTTGCTAGTACGTTCGTCTTCAAAATTATTGAAACAAATGTTTGATGGATCACGAACAACTTCAATTCTTTCGGTTGTGTATTGTTCACTAGTTCAGTTTATTATATTGATTAACATATATCACGTATGGTTTATTATTACTCTAGTCCAAAATATACCAAACAATACAGAAACGTACCGAATTATTGAAATATCCTATGTAAAAACGACTAGGTCATACAAGTAAACAAATGAAACATCAGAGTATTGAAAGTCTGTCAAAAAAAAATTCTTTTGATACACTGCAAAAACGACCTCATCCTGTAAATATTCAACCATCAGCAGTTTTCATTTTGAAATTTTTTATATTTTATTCCAACTAAACCGTTGTAAAGGTATTGTTCCATTAAATATTGTGTTTCACGTTGTTTCTTAATGCAGTTGAAATACATTTCCTTTTTCAATCGATATGTGAATTATGCAAATGCCCCAGGATAATCCCCCACGTCATTTCATCCGGACCCCCAAACTCAATCAGAATTGATTGCTGTTAAGACCATGTAAGTTTGTCAATTTAAAAGAAAAAAAATTGTAGAAGTTTCATTCCTAGTTCGTAAATATTTTAAAGTTATTTCGAAACAGAAGAAAAACTTATCATTGCTCATTGCTCAAAGAAGAGTGAAAATTAGATACAAAGAAATTTGAAAAGAGGAAATTTTTCTTCTGTTTCAGCTTTTTTTTTTCTTTTTTCATGTTAATTCTTTGGTGTTTCAATGAAAATTGTTCAGGGTTGCACCCGGTTGAGTTAAATGGTGTAGTAGAACTGAAGAATTGAAATGGAAAATTTTTTTTTTCAATGTTACGATTTTATTTTATCTCCATTTGCTAGGTTGCATGTGTTTGCCATAAATATTCTATTAAATGTGTGAATGAAAGCATTTTTGTCAGATGATTCAATACGTGTTGCTTTTGTTATTCAGTGCATTGTCCTTATTCCATTTTAATTTGTCTGCCTGAACGATGAGCATTTCTTTGAACATTACTTGATTGTGTTGTTGTCCTGCTGCCTATTTACCTTTAATAAAAAATATGAAAAATCTAAATGAAAATCAAAATCAACTTACTAATAAAACTCTTATGCTTCGTTTGTTTACTTGAATCTATAGAAAATATACTAAAATACTCAATAAGTCATTAGATGCGCGATATTTTTGCATAATAATTTGAGAGGATTAAATGGTATATTTATGTATTCGTTGACTTTTGCTTAATGCTTCTTTATTGTCGCAACATCTTCTGCATGAATTTTCATATATTTAATGCCAAACATCACACGGATAGCAAATTATGGCTGACTGAATCTATAAAAGTTTAATTTCAACTCAGATCGATTTGGTGATTAACCCGAGTGGCAAGGATATAATTATATCAAATATTCTTGGTCACGATTTCGATATTTATATGAAATTGGATTGACTTTATTGATTTAGCGTATCTGAATCGCACAGAGAACTCTATCCAAATATTTTAATTTGTTTAGCATTAGAAATGCTAATGAGCAGAATTAGCCTGAATACTATATTTCTGTTCAAAAATGAATTGAATTCATCAAAGCTAATGACTTGCTTGGTTCACTGGCTAGTAGAGAAAATTATTCTGGCCAAAAGTCGATAATGCATAATCGCGATAATATTTTTGTTAAACATTATTTTACAGCAAACAAAATATGAGTCCTTTTGTTCAGATTCTGAGTGGATTTACATTCAGGCTAATTTACTTGCCGGAAGATTTTATTCTTAAATTTGCTTAAAGAATATGGAACATTAGAGTCATATAGAATATCATAGAACATTCGGTTTGAGCCTTTTCAACGTCATACATTGGAACTTTCTACTTTATTTATTAGACTTTATTGAAACTCCCCTTTCTTTGAGAATTAAAGCAAGCAAAGAACAACAGTAAGAAAAAGCCAAGAATCGATGCGCATAACTTTTTCGCCCGAGTCCTACAACTTCAAACACTCAAATAGAGGAAAACTAGAGATTGAAAAAAAAGAATTTGGAAGTCGTTGTTTGCCATACGGTTTTAACCGTGTGGACTATAATTAAACCACATAAGTGCTGAAAACTCGTAGTTTATTCAGACTTTATTCATTACAAACCAAAAAATGGTCCAATGCCGTTCAAAACCTTTTCGTTAAGTTCAACAACGTAAACAACGTACTGCCACAACGTGCCGTGCTAGGCTCCACACTTTTCAACTTATACACCAGCAAACTACTTGGCATCTCAGAGAATAACACTACTGTATTACAATACGCTGATGGTTTCCTATGCTAAAGATACAATAAATGCTATGGAAAAAATGGAATAAACGTAGAAGACACCATCATAGTCTTACAGGAAAAGATGAAATGTTTGAAAATGAAAATCAATCCATACAAGGTACAAGCCATAATGTTTTCAAAATGACAAAGACCAGCGTTGCAACTAAGTCTCGACAACACCCACATCAGCTGGCAAAACAGTATAAGATCCTTGGGAAAATTCACCCATAAAAATGCTCTTGATAAAGAAGGAGAACACCAACAGATTCACTTTAAAAAAAAACAGCATATTATTCAAATACTATCGGAAAATCCAAGAATACACACTTAACACAATCGTCCAGAACCAAATTATAAAACAAATGAAACACAACAAAAAAATAAATAGAACAAATACAGCATAAAACAACACAGGAGTGGTAACAGCGTTCCGCTATAATAACAAAATACTTCTACAGTCATCAACCTGAAGCCTGAAATGAGACCGTCAACCAGATGCCTGAGGAGCAGAATCAAGTGGCAATCCTAACTGCGCTAGGAAAAAACGATGTATTCATCGACAATGACTCGACAAACACCTTACACAGTATACAAAACAACAAGGACAACAAGCTTGTAGTCGAAGACATCTTCAAGGAAAACCTTATGAGCTTCAAGATCAGACTACTCACAAGCAGGACTTACAAAAGAGAAAAAGGGTGCAAAACTAAACAGACAACCATAGACCTTTGCAATGTCTACAAACAGATAGATTTTGTAGATCACCATCAATTTCATTGCGTCAGGTAGCATGTAGTCAGGATAAAATACAAGCTAATACAATAAGGTTCACAACCCCTAACCACAAATAATATATATTTCATGGAAAAACAACTCCTTTCTACCTGAAACAAGTATCACTGTCTGAACCTAATGCAATTGACATATACAAACCGCAGCAACATCAAAGACATCCCTTCCAAAAAGCAAACATCATAAACTCCATACGTAACATCAGAAAAGGAAACGCCAAAACAGCTAGTGGTCCACACAAGCACAAGCTTTTTTGGTCATGCATGTCCAATCACTCTCCTTTAGTTTGGGGGTACAATTTTCGATAGAGGTTGAACCGGGGGAATTACTAGGCTAATCAATCCAGACAATTTGAGGGGTGTGTCAAAATTTTTGAAGGTTATTTTCGGCCAATAAATACATTTACAATGGCATTTCATGTCGAATTTCAGAACTTTTGCGCCACCTTGTATATTCCACCCCATAATCTTCCAGGTACTGTGGTACAATGAGCTGCGGGAAAAATTACGAAAAATGATGTGTCTCTAAGGCGTGCCAAATAAGCAACAAGACATTTCAGGAGACACTTCAAGTCAGCAAGCTTTTATATTATAGTGACTGGAAAATGTGAGCCACCTGAGGAATAAGCGCAACAGAAGAACAGAACGTGTTATGTGTGGTTTGCATCTTCAATTTACTTCAATGAATTTATAACCAACTTTCGCCAAAACCTAAACCACAGGATATGAAATCTTTTTCTTGTTTGGACTATTACCTTAGCTTACCTTAGCTTTACCTTAGCTTCGTTTATTTGCAGACCCGCGCGCCTTGCTTATTGGTACACGTTTAACAGGATTACTATATAGCACTTTACTAGATACAGAGAGCCACAACAGGATGTTAACATCATCTGCGTAGCCTCCAATTTGGTTCGACTTACAAGCAACAGCAATTTTCGAAAAAAGGACAGTTTTTATTCGACATTATTTTATATTTTATTTGACATTTTTTGACCATTTTTTTGACCATTTTTGGGACCATTTTTGGCAATTTGGTCGGTTGTGTTGAGCTTAGAGACAATGGTATTTTAGAGCTAGAGTTAGAGCTTTGAAGAGGTGCGGTCAGATGTAATGTTAAACTCGAGAAATTCTGCATAATTGTAGAGCGATTGGTTGCTTTTCTAGCGGTAGGAATGCTAGGGAGATAGCAAACAGCGAGGGAGAATCGACGGCTCCTTACCGTGAAGGTTTTCTATTTGAGTTGGTGATCGACCACAACGAAAGGAAACCATACCCGAGGATAGGTAGCGCCAGATGGATCGTTTGGTCGAGGGCCTGAATGCATTACTTCTATTATTGATTGTTTTTTGAAGTAAGAGACGTACGACAGTTGTTAATCAACTCTAAGATGGGTTATCCGTTTTGAAAAAAGATTGCGAAGTTGCTTGGTTTTAAACGAATGAAGCGTTCATTTTTCAGAATTGTTTGAGAAGACCAGCATTTCCTGTTATTATGATGGAAGCCCATTTATTGGATCCGTCTACCTAAGCAGGAGTTGATTATGTTATCAGAATATTGGAAGGTACGGATTGCGTTTTGATGAGGTATAGGCTCAAGCATGTCGGCAGTATACATTGACAACAGGAGGGTAAAAAAGACAGAACCTTGTGTAATCCTGGCTGAATTTAAAAGCGACGAAGTCGTCAATTTGGACTGACGATTTTCGTTCAATAAGGATCAAGTGGATTGTTTGACATAAGTGAGGTTGAACATGAAAAATGATGAACATGATGTGGTTCACACATTTCCCACTATCGTGTCAAAGGCTTTCAGGCTAGAACAGAGGTTTGTTTAAAGGATGAAAAGAGCTGTATCAATTTAATTAAATTGTTTGATGACAATTTGAAAATACTTTCCAAAGTAGTACAGGAGGAAAACAGAAAGGTATCTGTTCGGCAGCAACAGATCTTTAAGTTATTTTGAGGTATGGGGCAATGATGGTGAAGCACGGTGAGCAGTAGAAGCATGGATGGAGGATGCAGTGATTCCTATAGTAAATATGATGTAGGAACCATTGCAGAAAAGTCCAAGGATTTCTTGAAGTTTTATTAATTATGATGACGGAAATCCCGTCTTTTCGGCAGATTTGTTGCTGGCTCAGGATCATCTGATATTCGAAAAAGGTTTTTTAGGACACGATGTCGTTTGGAGCACGGGGAAAACTGAAACCAGATCGAGGACGAAGTGGTGGATTGAAGGCGTTTTCAAAGGCAGACGATTCAGTTTGAATAGAAGTACAACTCAGAAGGTTCTGGATTTAGCTTGTGGCCATAGCGTCTGTTGGGTGGTTGGTGTGTTTGCCTGGGAAAACCTGTGAATCTACAAAAACATTGGCTAAAGAGTTAGCTTTATCAGTAGCAGACATGATTGAGGATTAATTGTTTTTTTTGAATCTGGGACCAGTTTTCGGTTTTTTTGAAGGTAAATGAACGAAGAACGTTGTTGGTTAGTCTTTGTACAAGGAGGCATGCATAAGAATCTGAAATATAGCTTTAAATGAACAAATTGAGGTCATAAACACATTTTTTAATGTGGTTTGGGTTGAATCAGTTGCGTAATCAGGACAGGCACTAGACCTCCCTGTTCCAGTTCGAATTTTGTGGCAAAGGTACCAGCTGATTTTTTTCGGACTTGTGCTGAAATTTCATTCGAAATTATGGAATTTTTGATTGCAAATTTTTTTTCCTTCTAACCTGGGAATTCACTTGTATTTATAAGCTCTTATTAACAATCTGTGTATTTTTTGACGGTTAAAAATATCGATTCATATTCGAGTATACCGTCAATACTTAAGATAATTCAAAAATCACTTGAAAAGTAATCATTAATTTGAACATGAACTCCTAAATAGTAAAAAAAACTCAATATTCGCTCCTACTCAGAGTTTTCCATTCGCTCTACTTACTTTACAAAGACTTTGGTAGAAGATAGGATAGGATATAATTTATTTCAGTCTCCCTTAACAAAAGCCTTGATTTCATTCTCTTTAAAATAAGAGCAAATTTTTTTCTTAAAACGAATGGGAAGGTGCCAATGAGAATAGATCTGGAATTCAATTTGGAATATGACATATCCCTGTACAACAGATCTCTTTCTCTAGATAATGCATTCAGCAGTTTATGTCCTGAAATCATTACTCGAATCCCGGATCTGATCTCAATCACATTGAATGTCGTGAAAATATTGTGCATTGGAAATTTCCGAAACTGAAAATAGGACTTTCCCACATCTTCTTTCACACTTTGCTGGATAACTTCATGGACGATATCAGTTTTATATTATTATTTAATATGTTATAGATGTATTGAATTCTTATCTGAATTTATAATAAAGCAAAAATGAGGTACTAAAACTAAATAATTCAGTAAAAAGGATTAACCCATTTCTGTGGAAAGCGTTGAAAGTTTATTTTGGTTTTTAAGCATGTCCTGATTTTCATTTCGGTTTGAATCCATACAGACGTAGCATTCAAATCATATTCCTGTTGCCTTGAAACTCAAAATTTGATCCTATGTGTTGCCAGAAACGAACAAAGGGTCCATAATTATATAGTCGAGAATTTAAACCTACTCAGTTGGATGATTAATTTCGTCGCTCGCCTTCTCTCTTAAACCTGATAAATAAATGGTATTAGTTATTATAAATTTGTTTTTAATATTATTATATAAATGCCAAATAATACCAGAATTTAAACTTCGACATTTTATTCTTTGTTAATTTTTGGCTGAGTCCTTTTACAAATTATATTCAATCATCCAATCCGAGAGACAGTCGAACCATACTTATTTACGCAATACTCAACATGTTCCTTCGTACCAATGTCAACACTATTACTTATTCTTGACTTTTAGTATAACATTTCCACTAACTCATCTCAATATCTGCTTGCACTTTTCCCAATCTACATAGCGTTTTTCCATTTACTTACATTTCCCATTTCCCATGCATAGCAATCTTTTGGGAGAATGCTTTTCGGTGGCTCTTTTCTATCAAAGCAATGACACCGCCAAAAAACAGATTTTCTTTTTTCACAGACATTGCGCATAACCGTCAAGACATTATCTACTGTCAAGGAAGAAAATTATGATGAATTAACGACTCGGTGGAAGTACGTAGGAGGAGGTAGTAAAGCAGGAAGCGGCCGCAGCAAAAGCTATCGCAATGATAGTGGATGATAAAGAAAGATTGGTTGGAGAACGTCTAATGTAATGGTGTTGCCAAAGAAAATACCATTAGCTAAATAAACAATTACGGATGAAGTATAATTTTGATTGTGATTCCTGAGCTCTAACTCAACCCCGGGAATTTCTTACACAATCTGTAACAGAATAGATAGGTAGCAAGATAGATAGCTGGATAGAAGCTAGCAGATGGGAATATCATTTTGGCTTCAGTCTTCCTATTTTTCCTGTACCATTGAGTCGCCTGCCAATGTGTATATGTGGTTGAGCTGTCGAATAAGAAGCCAGGAATAATGATGATGGAAGTCAATGTCTAATGCAAGTGTCGGTCTGTCTCCTGGCGTATCTGCATTGAATCAGTCAAAGTAGCTTTCGCAGCGTATATGTATTTAGATGTAGTACCACCCGAGTGGCAAGGACTCTTGCTTTATCCTAGACTAAATCTATAGGTAATGAAACTAAAGCTTTTATGCTCTTAGATTGCGATTGTTTGCATACGTCGACGGACTAGCTGGAACGGTGCAGGGAAACCTGAAGGATAGTGGCTGTTGTTTGCATAAATAATGCGAATGGGATATAAATAAAAGTGAATATGAAATTGCTGAGTAGTAATTGTATAGTGGATAATACAAAGTATAATTAAATGCGGTCTCGTGTATGCCGAAGCAAATGAAAGCACCATTCATTGTTTGTAACAGTGCTCGCAATGCAGATATGCTTGCAAATAATTGAATTTTTCATTGGATCCTGACTAGCCGTCAAGAGCTTCCATCTGTTCTTGGCTAATCATATCATTTAAATAGCACTTTTTTGCCTCCAGACGATGCTTGTCTATAAGCTGTCATATCCTTTTTACATCATTATTGAAAATATAAAATTCGCTCCTGATATTGACTGTTTTATCTGGAATAAAATTGAGGTTGCCTGCTGAAGGGCTTGAAAAAATCTGGAAACCGATGAATTTATCTGCTTTTTTTTGTTATTAAGGCTTTTATATGTAAACTTATTATATTAATTAGGTTTTATGAAGCATATTCGTTTGGCGGACTACAATTATATTTTAGCGCATATAAAATTAAAGCCGATATAAGCTCAGTGAATTCTGAAACATATTCACAACATAAAATCGTTAAAGTACTTTTTTCAAAAGCGAACAATAACACCTACGAAGATATTGAACTAAATATGTTTCATAGGTGCTCAAGGATTCTGATGTCGGCGTTGTGATACCATTTTGCTTTCTGGGTGCTTTGAAATTAAGGCGTCAGTGCTTATCAAGATGAGGCCCACCTACAGAATCCTCCAAATTACAGTGGGCATCTCTTTTAATTTAATCTAAAAGCCGTTGGCACTCTCATTTCGAACCATTTTGGAAAGGCTTCGAAGCATTGTTATTTTCAAATACGGCAAAATTAAAGGTTCTGAAAAATTGCGAATTATCGTATTGTTATCAATTAATTGTTACTGGAATGCTCAGCATGTTGGCCGAGTATTTTTTGCTGGCCACAAGATATAATTTATTTCATTCGGGTTTTCCTGCGCTTTTTCCGTAATTTGACCAGGTGCAGAAGAAATATTCGGGTCGTTTTTCACGTATAGCTCCATTCAAACTGATTATGTGTTGTTGGTAAGGACCAGTGTTAAGAATTTCGCCAAATTTGAGCAGCTCAATATATATTGCACCGTTTTGATCCCACCAAACAGAGCATTCTCTTCTTCTTGAAACGATTTGGTCTTGCAGCGGACGTTGATGGTTTCACGATTCCCCCATAATCTATGACGCTAAAGATTCTGAGAATATATACACTTTTCATCATCAGTCACTATACGGCGAACAAATGATTTTCTTTTATATTTGGCGAGCAGCAATTGACAATTGTTTTTGAGATTTTTGATTTGCAGTCAAATCATGTGGAACCCATTTTCCCTATTTCTGAATATTTTCAATAGCATACAGATGAAGATATACTGCTTTCTGCGTCACGTTTAAGTGTTTCACATGTTCTTGTCGATTCTCAGTATCGTCTTCATCCTTGTAACAAGTTGTCTTGTATCTTTTTCGCTGGTTTTCTCTGGATCAAGTTTCGTCTTGATCCAATAAGTTTCACAAGTTCTTGTCGTCAAACTTTTTCTGTGGTTTCCCATGGTCGTTCTCACGTCAAAATCACCATTTTAAAATTTTTTAAACCACTCGAAGTATTGACTTTTGACAGAAACATGTTCACCGTATGCTTTGACAAGCAAGCGAATCTGCACTAGTTTTCTTCAAACGATTGCAGAAAACCAATGCTGAAACGTACGAAACTTGATGTTTATGCGTATGATTGAGGTGGCGTATGATTATTGCGTGCTGAAAAACTTCTTTAGCTATTAGAGAAAGAAGATGGCGCTGCAGAACCGGTCTTCCGGTCCGTAAACTGATAGAATGCACCATCTAGAGGGAATTGCGATTTTAAACATTACACCTGGTTATTGAATGTAACAAACATTCAGGGTAACAAACAAGAAAAGCATGTGAAGTAGAAAATCAAATAGAGTGTCAAATTAAAAAAAAATTAAGATTGGGCAAATAAAGCCATGTTTTTGAAATATTTTGAAATCTATCGGACAGTTTTCTTTAGAAATATGAAATGGGCTTTGTAAATCGTTCATCATTGTACCACCGAAATATCTTTGAGATTTCGATTGACAGCGATATTTGGGATGAGTAGGGATGAGATATCGGCAGTACTTTGAGGTCAATGAATTTAAAATACATATATTTATATATGAAAATGAAATGGGGCATAGGTTGTGTTATTTTGCGGCCATTCGAATTCGTTAGCTAATACTGGCTTCAGTTCCTGAAACAGTTTGTTGTTCAATATGTTCAAATCAAATAATTCAAATATGTTTCCAAAATCAATTTTTGAAACTAAAAGGACATTGGGATTATGAATTTTATCGGGTTTAATATATACTAAAAAGTCGATCAAAACTTCACTTTTCTCAGGGAAGAAATTTGCTGTTTTATTCTTTGTTCTTGTTACTTATTACAATATTCATTTATTTCGTTTCGCTTTTATTTATTCAAAAGGTCTCGTTTGAACAGAAGACTTGTTCAGCGCAGCAGACATGCTCATACGTTTCATAATCAACCGGCGTTAAAGTTTGCATTTTATTAATCAACTTTCCTTTTTTTCTTTGGCAAATAATTTCTGTTTCACCCCCAAACCAATAAAGTTGCCACCATGTCTGCCAAGCATATGGTGTGCGAAAATAAACCAAGATTAGTTAAACAAAAAGGAGTGGTACCAGCATTAATACTCAACTTTTCTTTACCTACGCTAGTATTTCGATTTCTACTTAGTCTTCCCAGTTGCGCTGCTGAAAACTATTGGTGCAAATACAAATGATGGCTTGCCTTCTTCATATTCATGGAAAAAGTTTTCTCAGCTCATAGCTTTTGTAGTTAACTTTTTTTTCGTTCTTTATCTCCAGACTTGTTATCCAATCCAACGGAATTAATTTACATGGCAGTATTATGTTCAACTTCTATGCGTTGATATCGTCCAACTTGGCCAACAACGAGCTTTAGCTACTTCGATCTTTCTCTCTACTATTATCCTGGATACACTACTACAAACCATTACCTATTAGATTTTCGCAGCTTAACTACCTATTCATCTCTTGGTATGCTGGTCATTTCATGTTGATTGGATTGTCCTTAAATCATCTTTGCCAATGTATGCACGAATAAATTAATAGCTTCGAGTACAGATGTAAAGGCTCCCGACTTTCACCGTGTATATGTGAGCAAATTCAAACAGAATGATAGTATGCTAACTCGTGCTTGGACTTTTCTCTGATTACATGAACCTCATCGACGAAAAGTTTGTTTGTTGCAGAAAAGCAATTTTCCGCAGGTACGTTTATTACTTGATAAAGTTTCTTCCTTTTTTTCGCCAACTTATTATGAGTTTTACTTTATACGGTGGTAGACCTAATGGTTTGGGTTGGAAAATTACTTTGCACTATAGTTGATCGGAAAACTAGTAATTTTCTCTTTATTTTCTGTAAACTAATTATTTGACACTAATTATTCGAAATTTTTAAGTGCTTAAAGCAATCTTCCATTTTTTCATTTCCGAATTTCCTTCGAATTCCATCAAATGAGAAATACCAATACCAAAAGGCTACCCTTATTGAAATGTTTTTGTGGTCCAATAAACCTTCAATTCAATTCCTAAAATTATCTCCTCTGTTTCAATATGTTTCGCAGCTCTTCACTTCTGCAATCTTTGATTTTTCTGCAAAGTGTAACGATAAAAAGGCAAAAATCTCTGTGGAAAACTCCAGGGAAGCCTGTATGAGGCAACAGACAGGATTGTATGATGACTGCACTGTAACGAAAGTACAAGCATTAAAACTTTACGATTTGCAGAAGACAATTTAAATTGATACGAAAAGTAAATGATCAGCGGCAACATGTAAAAAATTCGTAAGAAAGCTATTTCGATAGAATTGCTATTTGCGATCTCAGATATTTTCAAATGATATTTTAACTACAAAGAGTTGAGATGCATATTCATATTCAACCTTCATCCGGTTGCGTAACCCTGTCTAATACTGGTAAACCCTATTTAATACCGCGATAATTTACTTAAATTGATAGAAAAAAGCGTAGATTGTACAATGACCATTTCTCCTCAAGCTAAAGATATCCAGCCCGGAGAACAGACTATTCATTTACTCAAACGACCAATGCTTCTACATGGTAGTTGAGCCTTCTAGCAGCCCACTAAAGTTGAAAAAAAGCAGTATAAACCTTCCAAAATAAAGCAACCCGAGGAATCTTGGAAATGCGAAGAAATACACAAGGACGTGAGAATTGAGATTCGACATGCTTTTGAACAGACTAATACACTAACATTACCATGAAGAAACTTAGACTGGGCACCATGGTTAATAGCAGAAACAATCAAGCTGGGACCGATCTAAATTGCTTCATCCCAAGAGCACAAATTCAATTAATCTGCCATGAAGAACCGACACAATATGTCCAATACTTTGCAAAAAAAGAC
Source organism: Stratiomys singularior (assembly GCA_954870665.1). Lineage (NCBI taxonomy): Eukaryota > Metazoa > Arthropoda > Insecta > Diptera > Stratiomyidae > Stratiomys > Stratiomys singularior. Next base: position 109,036,657 of record OX940880.1, on the reverse strand, counting down.
ATTATTTTAGCCTGCGATTTCCATCACAACATGCATAGAAATGTCCTCGAGAAGCTCTCGTTGGATTATAAGTCAGTCCACTGATAAAAGACATCACGAAAGATGAGCCCCTAAAAGAGTGACAGAAGACAAACTTACAAGCTTCCTAAATTCTATGGCTAACAAAAGTCTGTCCTGGATTTGAATACATTCTGAGATATTAGCTCCACGATCGAGTAAACTATATTCAAAAAAGGACACAACAGTCACAACTCAAGCAAGAGCTTAGATCTCCCATAAACACCCTCAGGAAATCAAACTTCTGATAAGGAGGAAGAACCAAGTTCGGAGAGGAACTAGGAGTACGGGTGATCTTAGATTACGAACGAACTCAAAAATCAAGTATGAGACCGTATCAATGGAAGAGCTTCTTGCACAGTCTAGTGTAAGGAGATGTGTCATTCAAGAGACTGTGAAAAATAAATCAATTTCAAAGTAAAAGATCAAGCAGTTTTGCGACTTATTCATGGTCCAAACGAACTGCGATTTGACAACGAGGTGAACACTGAAGTCTTTGCAGGCATCTTGGAGATTGCAAATGTCGGGTAAAAAAAACAGACAAAGACTTAGTTTTTCTGCTGAATTGGAGGTCCATTAGTTTTGCCTTAGCTATATTAAAATTACCGGATAGGGTGTTGCTCTATCGACTGGACAAAATGCTGGAAGAAACGTACCTTATTATACACAACATGGCTTTCGAAAGGCACAAAATTCTAGCTTGCAAGGATATGTTCCATGTAAACCAAACTGTTCACCCGTTCTTTGGGTATATACACCAAAGGTCTATTGATATTATTCTGGGGTATTCAAATAAATTGAAGTTAGATATTAAAACTAACGAAACATATGCAATCTTGCTGAAAAGGAAAAGAAACCAAGTATCGATCTCATCTGTCATCAACAATGAGGACATACCAAGGAAACTAATAGCTAAATACCTGTGACAGCTACAAGATGAAAAACTTAACTGAATACGAAAATGATGAATCATTGGACCTCCTTACGAAAAAAGTTCAAACAACAAAAACAAACTTATGATCTACGACCAAGTCATAAAACCGTCACCACTGTACAGAAGTACTTCACTGTATCAACCTAGACAAACAAAAGAACACTCCAAACCTTCCAGAATAAGGAAATATGGAAAATCTTCAAAATTTCATTGTTCCACGGTTAATCAAAAAATATTTTAAAAAGAGACAATTGAGAATACGCATACGTGACCTAGCACTGAAACTATTAACCAAGTTAACAACACTACTATGCGATCCTTAACGATCAGGGACTCGAGAGGACGGAAGGTTTAGGAACTCGAGAGCACGGAAGGAAATGCGAACATAACCTTATCGGAAAAATTATAGTATAGCCCTTTTTGTTGACATGTTCAGGGGCCGAGCGAAAGGATACGTAACACCCATAGATACACGGAGCAAAGGTGCTAAGTCTAACCTGCTCAAGGAAACACTCCAAGCAATAACAGCGTACTAGGTGCGCACAAGCCACGCTGTCGGTGAGGACGCGAGGAGCAAAGTGTCCTCACAACTCAGTATACCACGGCGGTCATTGAACGCAATATAACTTCGTCCTGCAATAGCAAAGCGAATGCCATTTATTTTTGACCACGTAATTTTAAGAGTGTTTACAGAAATTACTGCTTGAAGAAATGCAATTTACCGGCTAAGTTTGCTAAGATTGGTGCAATCTAAAGGTGCGAACCCGAAGGATCAGTGAGCAAAGCTGAATTAGGTAGGGAAGCTGATCAAAATCGTATTAAGTATTAAGGAATTGTTCATTGTGACTCTAAAACCTAGCAAATATTCATTCAAGTCATCATTTTGTAAAGTATGAATTCCTTTTGTGTTGACTAAGCGGTAAACATATTAATTGCAGGATATGCATTTTTAACATGAAAAAGAAATCTCGCATTTTGTATCCCCGCTACAAAAGTTACCATCGACATACCTTCAACATATACATGATTTTCTATTAAACCACAATCGATTCAAATGATTTTCATAAATTCTCTTATCGTCTATCATCATCCTACATGATTCCTTGTAAACGGTAAAACCGCATATGTGTACATAACATCCCAACAACAGCACCGTCTGCTTTCATACATGATTCAGACTAATTATGATAATGTGCTGTTAGACGAAGCTTCAATTGAAATATTTCCTCAAACGTAGTTGATATTGGAGTGATAATTTCACATTCATATGCATACATGCAGATATATATAATCAAGGATATGTTTATACAATTACATATAATTCGCATAGCGATTCATGCAGCATAAAGCTGCTTGCTTGGAGCTCGTCTAAAAAGAAAATCAGTTTTGCAGACCACATCATCAAGAGATGGCTACCAACCAATATAGTCGTGTGTGCATGTGTTATCATGATACCGTTTGTTGGGTAGCATATATCAAACCATCAATTACATTATGATGAAGAAGAAGGGAGAGTTCGGGACTTTCCACAGACAAAAAAGCATTAAAAAAGGAATGGAGCAAAATCAAACGTATGCTCGTATGTGTGCGATCAAAAGAACGACTCAGCAACATCCTTCGCTATCGAAGCTCTCTTCATGATAAATGGCTTTAATGCATTATTGAATTGACTGCCGGTAATACAAATTCAAATTTATGCGTAATGGAATTAAAAAACATATGTACATGTCAGGTTAAAGTTGAATGGTAGAAATTTTCAATAAAATGTGAGTATATGGACATACGTTTCGCCATAGACGTTCGTGGTTACTTACAGCGAATTGATGATGGATTGAGTATTTAAAGATGGAAAGTGATGAAGACGTACAGCTAGTGAAGTTATGCCTCCTAAAATTTAATCAACGATTCAATTGAATTTGGCCTGTACCCGAGTACATTTTGTTTGGAATTCATCGCCGCAAGTTACTAACAGTGGGCTATTAAAAAGTAACGACCGAATTTTCAGTAAAGTTCTTCAGACAAGTCACATTGGTAGTGTTAACATACTGACAGTACACATATTCAAGACTGACGTGAGCATAGAATTTGATTTCCTTCTGTGGAAGAGACTATTCATTTCCTCTCTTGTCCTGATGTATTCTCAAATCATGTATGACTCTTTTAAATATAGTCGAGAGAGACGTTATGGAAAAGTGAATAAAGGAAAAGCGCTTTCAATTGAATGGACTATTGAGTGGAAACTCACTTAAGGTTGGAAGAAGTCAATTTTCTTTGATAGATTGTCAAAGCGATTTTTGGTATTCTATGCAAGTCGTGAATTGTATTGGTTCGTTTTGACAGGATCTTTGATAGCGACGGCAGTACTCTCGAGGAAATGTATATTTCTGTTGCAACAGGCGATTCGCGATTAAGCTTCTTGTTCGATAATTTTAAGATTTTTAAAAGAAAGGTTGCTTTTGTTGTCTGGAAACGAAGATTGTAAGGAAAGAAATATCGGGAAGGCGGAGCCTATATGTAACCGATCCTTGCATGGAAGTTTAACATAAAGCTGCTATGAGTAAAGGCTTTCAGGCACGCTAGAAACACTCCGCTTTAAGAACATATGGTTTGGCTATGATCAGACTCGACCTTGAACACAGGATCCATGACTAGGTGTGCTAGCAATCTGCTAGGAAAATCACAAATTCAAGCAACTTATTAGTAGTTGTAATAGTAGTCTCAGTAGTAGTAGTAGTAGTAGCCAGTAATCAGTCCGAACTACGGTGCGTGAGAGAAATTTTTATTCAGCACAGTATGGATTTTGGAAAATGCTCACCTCCTCTCCCGTATATGTCGCAACATGACAGTGTTTTTTCAATAAAACTCTCCCTTTAGATCACCTACGTATACACCATTTGGTTTCATTATAAGCAAAGTTTCGGTATGTTTCAAAAAACTGATTAAAGCGAAACGCTGTAAATTTGAAAAAGTATCTGTACCGTTCTGATTTGGATATACAAGCAGGACTTTACGCTTAGGTTTTAACTAAAGTCCTACTTCAGGCTAAAATTCAATCCAGAATCGCTACACTTTCAAATTGTCTGCAAGATGACGGTATCCTAAAGGAATCTTAAAATATTTATTACATCCCAGATAAATGAATTTCAACAACTCCCTCAGAAAAACCCTCAGAATAAATACTGTCATTTCACTTTTAAATATCTCAAACTCTTATACCTGAAATTAAAATGAAATATGTCCGGCGGTGAATAGACATTTTATGAAAACAGCAGACAGAAACATATTCAATGTAACATGTCCTGTACTAGTTATAAAGTTAGTGTAGAATAATCAAAAGGCTAGTCTGTATACGCGGTTGCTTTGACTGCAGGACTACGCATAGTCGTCTACTATCTGCTACTTTTCCTACAGTTGCAAGTACAAATTCAGAAAACCCTTAACACAAACACATGCCTATATGGCCGGCCCATTCAAGTGCACTTTTAGGAGCTTCCGTATATGCCTGTACAATTATAAATAATTGGATACCGGAATAACAGTATAGTAGCGCAGCAGTTAAATAAATTATGGGAGCGAAATTGGCATAAATGCACGTGCAAAATGCACTTTAGTGACCAGTATATGCATTGGATATCCATCCATTCATGGGGACTAGTAGTCAAATGTTATAAGTACGGGAGGGAGGCGATTGTGATAATGTGCCGACTTTCAGCGAAAGGGTTACCACCAGTGTGTTGTACCGAGAGGAATAGTCGTTAGTAAGCATGATCTTCCATATGTTATGCAATAAACGTATGTAGTCCTGCTATGGAAGTTACCATTTGACTCAACTACACAAAAAAATCGTCCAAAAAAGCTGCTTCAGCCAAAATTAATAGCCGCCTCGCAAAGTGACATACCCATTATTAAAATTGTTAATGTAGATGGTAAATTCTTTGCTTGTATCTTTTTTGCAAACGGCTCCATCTCACATTATGAGCTCCTCCTCCAAATTGTGTCGACTTGCAGAGTCCTTTATAAAGTGTTCAGCTTCCTGTCGCTCTCAGCCGTTCTTATTTACCGAATCTGGTATATAGTCTGGATGATAGACCATTTAGCTGTTAAATTTATTTTTATGATGCGTTTATTTTTTACAACATTAACATTTGGAGCATTGCCAGGTGAATGTGTCCTGTACCGAGCGACAACATCTCACCTTAATGGCAACCCATTGCTGGGATTCTCTTGAGCCCAGCCCAGTCAACCAAGCCAGGAGTCTCGACTCCTGCCGCCAAACATTTGTATGGAAATACTTACGACCCGAACGAATATGTCGTTCTCTACACTCTAGCCCCAACCAAGTCGAGTTTCCATAGATTTAATGAAGTGCATATTGCATTTACGAGTGCATAACTATAAATTACTAATATGTGGGGGCATGATTTGCTTTGAGGAGAAGAAAAGACCGGGCACGAAAAACATGGGGGAGTTCAGAACAATATTGTTTTTCTACGTTGGGTCTCACTCTCACCATTGTAGTCATTCCCATCCTTTTTCACCGATGCCGTACAAAGTACTTCGCTGAATGTTTTAGCAAGTCAAGCAAGTTGATGTTAGACAACAGTCGATGTTCTCGGATAAGTTGAGGAATAGTTCAATTTTTTTTTGTTACTTGTCATTGTTTTGTTTGTTGCCTGCAACGTTTCAGCATTAAAACGACGACACAGTGGCATTAAAGTGTCATGAACGAGGACTAAGCAAGTGATAAATGATTCTGCATTTAAGTTGTAATTTCGATCCTGAAATTTAATCGATTTATTGTTGCCATCAGTATTGTTTACAGCATCCAAAGTGAATTGTCTACAAATTGAATGATCGATTGTCATTTACTATTTTTTAAGGAAGTCGATTACTATTGAGATGATTCTTGTCTTCTCTGTAGAGCGAGTACATTGATGCATTGAATAGAGCAACCTCTGTAAAATAGTTCAAATAAAAGTCGAAAACTTGATTAAGATATGAACTGAGCTCCAATTGTAGAATCTACAAATGAATCTAGAAGGTCGTGTGAACAGCCTTCATACTGGTGAAGTCGCTGATGTAGAAAATTCAGTGACATTTCAATTGTTTGTTGAGTTGTGTATACTGCAATGGTTAGTTATACTAATATATATTTTTATACATCTAGAGTGGCGTTAGCACTGTTGCTTAACTTAGATTGATTTTTAATTAGTTCTTCTTGAACGATTCTCTTTTCATAACCGATAATGACAATGACAATGAAATGTGGTTATTTTCATGAGTTGTATGCGCCAGAAGCTAAACACCACCACTATGAAACGCATTCACGTCCAAGAAACTCCCAATTAGACGATATTCGACTCCAATTTACAAATAAATTGATATTTGTATGCTCACTTTTTAGACATATTACATAAAGATGAAAATACGGAGTGGTAAGGAATGAGACTCTCTTCAATTTTGGTATATAAATTGCATACATTATTCTCAAATCCATTTAAGCTCGGAAAGCTATCCATTGTGATTTTCGCAATGACCAAAGTCACGGAGGTAAACTTAAAAGCTCTCTATCCAGTAAAGCTCGCTTCATTTACTACATGGAATATTCGTCTATCTTTCTTTGTGATGCTTACACAAAGTATAAGCGCTTTTTAGTAATTTTGCTATGGACAGGAGATTTGAACAGGGAGCATTCTCTATTATTACGAATGTAAATACTTTTATTTTGATTGATCTCAAAGAAAAATCCTTCCGGATTTGGAAATGCCAATCTTCAAGCATAAAAAAGTATACACATTCGGTCGATTTTAAGCAAGAACTCGCTCGTTTCGAACGAATACCTTTAACATTAAAAATATAGCCTGTAGTCTCATTCTGAAGCTGGTATCGGAGTCCTTGCTGTAATAAAAGTTTTCTAGTACTACTGAATTTGCATTACTAACATTGAGGATGCAATGGATCCCACACCTTACCTCGATTTCAATTTCTTTATAGCAGGGACTCCAGGCACCCATTTCGAGTTTCATTAGTCGCATATTTGAATTGATGTTCCAACTGCTGTCCCATCAGTCCATCTAACTATCATAATTGGTTATGATGAAAAGACTCAAACTCACATTAAGATTTGGATTCCTAGGAATTAAAAACTTTTACCCCATTGAATATTAACTTATGTTAAAAAAATCATTATTATAGCATATTAAGCAAATACTGAACATCAACATTGAAAACAAGAACCATCTATGAAATTGTAATGAAAAACTGAATGTCAATTGAATGTTATTGTCATGTTGAATTGAAATTCGTAACCAGGACATAACTAACGTCTATCTGAATAGAGCAGCTTGGCCGTTTAGGTTACAAACCTGGTCTCATTATGCTGTGCGGGCCATTATTCTACTTTATCCTTTTAAAAGGGTTTGAACCTCAAGAAGAAACGTAGTGTAACGTAGCGTTGTAGTGCAGTTACACCATGGCAATGTGTCTCATTGATCAATCTATCTATCCTCTATTTAAACTATCTGTCCTTTATTTATATCAATCGTTTATTCAAAGAATATATTGATAATGAAAATGACAAAGGCGTTAACGTGAATCAAGGATGGACCACTTTTAGGTTGCTAATGCACTTTCAATTATTAGGACTTCAACCTTTTGATACATACGCATGATCCTTAAAGTAGCCCGATTTCGAAAACAAATCATTTTAAATTATAATTTTAGTTTTAAGGTGCTGAGTTTTTTCCTATTTCTTTTTTCTGGTCGTCAGATTCTCTTCATATTCATGTTTGGTTACATTAATAGGCACTTTGCCCTTTTTGCAGCATTTCTTGACATACGTCCGACTAAAAAGCTCACAGAATTCGAAGGATCAACAGTGATAATTACATAAGTATCCAGACTGTACAGCGAAAGGCCAAAAAAAATTGGACATCTTTTGGACTGGACAGGGGGCCGGCCAAAGAACCTCTTCTAACAAAAAGAATGAGGATGCAGCAGTTAGAATGAATGCTAGAACATAAAACTTGGATAGCTGAGGACGGGGAAAAAAGTTACCATTTCAGATTAGTCCAAATTTAACCATATGGGAGCTGACGGAAAAGCTAGAGTTCGAAGGAGAAATGGCGTATTCAGACAAGTGTACTATCCTCGCGAAGGATAATACACTTATACAATAATTTTTCTTTTGATACGTAACCGCATACAGGGAAAGTTTAGGAGTAGTATCACTGCCTTGGCCGGTTAATAGTCCTGATGATAGCCTCATTGAGAATTTTTAGGTTCATATGCGAAGGAGGATTCGGAATAACAAGATTTCTACAAATAGTTCCTTGAGAAATTGATTGAAAGTACATGATTTGAAGATATTTCAAGAAAATATTTAGAAAAAATTGTGCAAATCCATGCCACGAATTTTGCGGCGGTTATTTCAGCAAAAGGAGAACATTAAACTTAAAAGAGAAAACCTGAAAAACGGTTAAAATTTTGTATATAAACTGATAAAATAAGAATTTGTTTGGCTATGAAAGTCGAGCCGCAGTTCCTCGTGGGATCTCTTCGAGCTATTATAACGCTATCCTATCTTGTAGACAGGAAGATAAATAGATTTCAGGTAACATCAGAAGTGTTATTTCCCCATTCTTCTGTTAATGCTATACAAAGATCTTGTTTACATGTTCCAATATGTTTTGTTATCTTTTTATTCAAAACTTTCCATAGATTTTCTATGGGATTACGGTCTGAAGATTGAATGGATTGTCGCTGCTTAGGTGCATTATACAACAGCCTTTCTTTCACAATCATCGCTGTGTGCTTTGGATCATTATCCTGTTCGAAGACCCAGAGAGTTTTAAGATCCAATTTTTGCGCATTGCTTTTTTCATTTAGAATCTGATGATAGTCCTTGCTATTCATCGGAGACTCAATGAAAACAAGATTTCCTGTTCCACCAGCCAACACGCATCTCCAAACCACTCTTATCAAACCCAAACCTCCGCCATATTTCATAATAGTAGAGATTGAGGATTTGGGGAAGGATCACGTTGTTTGATGATCCTTACCTCTATTTTTTATCTAAATATCTTAATTTTTTCGTCGATGAAAACGACGTTCTCCCATAATTTTTGGGGAGTTTTTAAACGACTTTTCGTGAAGTTCAATCGTTTAAGAGAGCAAGCAGCAGAGATGCAAGGTTTCTTTCGTGCAATCCATTGGTATTTAACGCTCTTCGAACTGTTGGAGCACTTACTGTGTTATCGCATTCTTTTGACACATCCTACGCTATTTGTACTGCACCTTTCTTATTATTTTTCGTACTTCGGCATTCGACATAACGCGTGGACGCCCGAAATGTGGTATTTTCTTTGAATTTCAATGCAAAATGAACCACTGAGATAATTTTCTGCACTGTAGCACAACTTTAATTTACAATTTAGCGATTTGCCAATATACTTTCCCTCTTTTCAATTCTGTACGATTAAATCGCGCATTTCTCTCGAAAGATGTTTTCCTCTCACCATTATTACTGTTTAAACGTACCTCCCATGAAACTTGTATTGCAAAGTGAACAAATGAACACAAACTGATCGATGCGATTAAAACTTTCGGAACGTAAGTAAGTAAATAAATGAGATTTAACGGGACAAACCGTTATACTGTCAAATGGATTGCCGCGTATTTAAACATTTGACTGCATTTTTCAGATGATTTCATGTTTTCATGTGAAAAGTTAGTGAAGTACTTTTATTTCAAATTAAATTCTAATGAATAATAAAAGACTTAAGTATAAGCTTTACTTGTGTTTCAAAACATCTCACTTATCATTTATTACTTAGGAAACTTTCACCTCTGTAATGGGAAGTATTAATTGCATGTAACCTTTTGACTCTGACTGTATGTCGGTTTTCTTTGCAAAAACAGAAGAAAGCAAAAAATCGTGGGCAGTCCTGCGAGTAAATGCTCATTAAATGGTTTTGTATTTAAAATTCCATTTAAGTCTAAGTCATTTGAAATCTATGGATTGATTAAAAATTGTCTATATCAGATATTTTTGCGAAAGCTTTAGCTCCCGACTTCATGAAATTACCTTTTACTTTCATCGTTATTCGTATTTATCAATACGGCAAAATTCTGATTCGATCCATCTTTCTGTATGCTCTTGCATTTCAAACTTATCTCAAATAGCGTGAACTCTCGCATTCTGAAACATTCACTAATCAACAATATCAGCTACTTTTAAGGTACTTTCACTCAAACAAGACTCGACATCAGCATCATCCTTTTGCAAAAAGTTAAGCCCATCAAAATCCCATCCGCCCACATCAATCAATGGTCCCATCACAGCTCAGCCAAATGAATTAAGTACAAAGTACAAAATCTAACAAAAATATCTTATCTTCGTCTTCTTTAAACTACAAACAGTAATCAGTCTTAATCAATTAAGAAAAAGATTGCTAAATGGAAAATTTGAATGAGTTGACGAACATCTTGCTTCACAATCTCATCTCTAACCCCAATGTACATTAGTCAAGTCTTCGGTAAATGCGTGGCCAAAGAATAAGAAAAACAAAATGGTCGCTAGTATAGAGACTATTGTCGAATTTCATACAATATATCGAATTGAACGAATACGCACATCAAGTCGAACGGAAACGTAATTTTATTAACACTAATTAGATGGCCACTAATGGATCTAAATTGACGACCAATTCATCATTACAAAGACACAGTCAGCAATCATTTTCTTCGCTCCCACAAGAGGAGCGTTGTGGCCAGAAGAAAAAGAGGACAACAGTCAAGGCTACGTACTATATAACAAATAATCTAAAGATGGACAATCGGACGTAAAAGGTCGCCGCCATTCCCTCATGGATGCTGAGGTCTTGGATCTCATCTACCTAATTGTGAGTCGATATCTTTGGAATTGTCGTTGCGGCCATAGTTGTCGTAGCCATCGATTCAAAATGTAAACATTTGCAAGAACAAAGATGCGAATTCGGTTCCCGGTAGTACTCTCTCAAGAGATTAAATAGAAAGTACTTGGGCCTGATCCTTCCTCGTTTCGGGTAATGTTCATGATGGGACAGAAGGAAAAAAGTACCAACAAAGAGAGGGAGATAGAGCTAACAGCGTGATTTAGATGTTAAACTTTCTTGGTTTGTACACGAACGGGTCACGACCCAGCGTTGTTTTTCTCCTCCATCAATTTCAATTTATTTTATCTGTTTGCATTCGCAAAGTTTGTCTTGTTTGGATTTCAAAAGTAAATTAAGTCCAAGAGTGCGTAAGTAGATAGTGAATCACGAGCCGAGCCGAGATGTTCTCGATTTTCCCGAAAGGGATTTTCAAATCGAAAGAACTCGAATGGAGGAGGAATTCAAGCAATCAACCATCTGGCCTTAAACTGAAAAGTGTTCAATTTATTTTTACAGTTTGCAAACTAAGTTTCATATATCTCAATTCTATGCCAAGTATCTATCTCAATTTCTTCTACTGCTAGTAAGTACATCAAATCAATGAAATCAATTAGAATCTTGTTTTATAGATTCAAAAAAATTGGCGTCCATTACGAATGTGCAATGTTTTGTTTATCCGCGGAAAATTTTGCCATTCGTGACAACATGCTTGCATAAGTTTAATTTTTTACATACGGTTTTAGTGGCATTTATTAACTTGATCAGTAGTGAACCAACGTTACTTTCACCTAACACATAATATTAAATTTCATTATTAGCAAAAGAATGCGGTCTCCAAATCTTTAAGTTTTTATTCGAATATTATGAGCATGTCCTTTTTCTGTGCATAGTTTTAAAAGCGATCTTAAGTTAAATATCAGTGAGGAATTAGTTTCTGGAGATTTTTGTCTTCTCATTTCTTCAAATCAGCTCCATTCCTGTAATATTATTCTTTAGGCCTTATCAAATACATCGTAAAGTTTGACTGAAGAGATAACACCAATTAGATACTCAAGATCTTCGAAATATTCAAGAAACTGTATGTTGTAACAAACTTTGGTACACTTTGCTCTGAAAATTTTAATTTCACGATTTTTTGCTTGAAATCTAAGGTCCGGAGTGTATCTTAGATGAAACAAATATGATACCAATGGTAAAATTTACCAAAAAATTGTTTAAAATGAGTTTTTCCTCTCCTTCATTTGCACAGACGCGATTTTCATTTTTAAGCCTGGGTTCTGACCATAACATACTCTACAAATTGCTCTATTCTGAAAGGACCTAGACTTGTATCTTCTGAAGATGACGAATACATTCAAGTAGGCTTTCAACTTTCAAAAATTAGACAAATTTCAAATTAACCCACATTGGAGGCATATTTCCAGAAGGTATAACACCTGTCTAGATATAAAGCTGGTGTCAATTTGTCATACTTTTGATTGATTATAGCAGGAATTTTACTGGAATTGCCTATTTAATGATTTTGATATTTCTAAACTGGGACGTGTTCCAGGTCTCCGAATAATGATCCTTGTGTTTTCGAACAATGAACCAATGCAGGGAGGGGTGTCATGATGATATATTTTCGTCGATTATTGGTTTACACCAGTTAAGAAATGGCACAAGGAATCATATTGCTGGGAAGTGGCGATAAAAAAGTCACTTTTGACTGCAGACGATGTACAAATTCACCACCATGTTCACTAAAAATTAAGTCACTGCCCAAGGAATAACGTCCTTCAAATAAAGAAGATGCAAAGCGCTACAGTAGCACTTCAATCAGATTCCTTACCTTCACAATTAACTTGTGAAAATATTTGTGAATACCGTTGACAACTAATGCTAAGATTTGTCCATCACGAAGATGTAATAAGACCAATGAATCGGCCAATGTAACCTACTTGAACCATAAAGTTGAAAATTACTTGGCCATGACAAATTTGACAGCCCCACCTTACAGTCAACAGCAATCAACATCAGACAAAGATGGTCAGACTCTGGTATGCAACAGCAGCTGTTAAAAACTGGTACCAAAACCAGGTCATTCCCCAAAATCAGGGGAATGGTAATTAGAGGAATGGTTAGGTTATGTTGGTTAGGTGTTATGTGCTCCACTCAAACCTCGATAAAAAAAATGTTAGCTTTAGAAAATGATGCAGACAAAATTCACCATGATTGTCGTACTCATTTTCTAAAGCTAATCTTCGCATTGTGTCAAAAAAGGCAAAACTTGTGTCAACAGAAGGCAAGATCTATTTATCAGTGGAATTCGGCCGAAAGCTTCATACTGAAATTTGATCTTAATAATAAATGTGATTTTCCCGTTACTTTCTGTCGCACATAGATTAATTAATTAAAAAATGTCAACGAGCTTCATCTTTTCCCTCTAGTCTGTAAGACATCATTCTAATTAGTCCCTACAACGCTATCAGATTGTTGCTTTTTTGGATGTTCCTTTGGTTGAAAATAAGCACGAGAATCCTGCAGGGTGGGTCATTTAAGTTTTGGAATTTGAATCGGCTAAAAAAAACTAATCAATATTTTTTCACGGATTATGGGTTGATTAGAAAGATTGAACCTTTCCATTTAAAAATGGATCACAACATTATTTACAGGACCACCACCGCTTTCCTTACAATACCCCATTCGATTAATTCAATTTTTCAGTATATTCTCCATTTGTTGAGCCTCTATTTCGTCATTGGCACCCTCGATTTCATGTCTAGTTGTCTAATGGATGGTTAGTGTAACACGTGTCCTAAAGGACTCCCCGAAAAAAGATGACAAGTTGATGTTTGTTCACGCAGACTCTGAGTAACAATGACTCAACCGAAAATGAGTGCACGGGACAAGTGTGTACATGGGTTGTTCTATTCACAAGAACGATTCAGTTTCACGAACTCGCTTCATAAATTGATCCACATAATGCATTTTTGACATTTCCTCACTGTCAAATTTCTTTCATAAATTTCTTATAGTTAGAATAGAAGACTCACCGTTTTCGAATTCATATTTTTTTATATTTCTCAACTCTGTCCAAGCAAAAAGTGACCCATGTCATAAATCTCAAACATGAAACTAACATTCTGTCTTATCGGAAATGTCATCAACCCTTCAAACCTCAAAATAATTTTTACTTTCAATTCCAACGCAAGATGGCCCACCCTGTATTTGTCTAGTACCTTTTATATCCATTATTATAAAACTCTTGCGTCCAAGAGGAGGAAATCTCTTGAACTGCGCTTGCGGTTTGATTAGACAACTTTATTCCATCGAAGTTATCTTTGAGGAAACTGAAAAAAAGAGGTTTACGTTGGTACAACATCTGGAAAGTATTCTAGTAGGTGTTGCAAAACTTCCCATCAAAATTTAATTGGTTTTTGCAAAGATAGAGAGAAACCTTTCACCAATTATCATCGCGATACAGCTCCTTCACGACTACACTACTTATGTGGTAGGGAAGTGAAGGCTATTTAATCCCTAAGTGTGGGAGTATCGAACGCACAAGGCTTCTGGACTACCTACTTGAAACCGCCCCAATAAATCCGAGAACCGTTTGACACGTTATTTCTGGGTAGGCGTATTACGGTGCTGTTGGAGTGCTTCCAATGATTGGCAGTACATGGCAGCAGTTAGTATTTCAAAGAACTATAACAGCTGCCAGTGGATCGTTTTGATAGTGTATCAGTAAGCACTCAACGAAAATTATCTAAGGTACGGTTCTTTACAGTGCTTTTGCGCACGTTCAAATTTTTTTACGAAAAATGTCCTTGCTAAGCCCCCATGAATGGGCTTTATTTAACGAAATTTTGAAAATCCGTTAAATAAAGTTTGACACGTAAATTTTTCTGCTTGCTTTTGTGGAATGTACATAAATTATGATTTCAAATCTTTCAAAGGTGTAAAGGTTTTTGACGGCAGATGTCGTTGACAGCATGGGCAGATCTTTATTAATCTTCATGCCTTCAATGGTTTTATTTTTATGTTTTTGAATTTTCGAAACAAGATTTGACAGGTACTATTTTTAAGGTCATGCGACAGGTAATACATAAATGTCAACAGGCTTGTTCGGCACTTTCAGACCCTTGTCAAACTCAAAACACAAAAAATACCTTAAGTGCGATTTGTCATGGTCCAGTATAAGTTTCACCGAACCGAAAGCAAATAAGCTGTATTTCTATTTATACTTCAGACCAACCCTTAAGTTTTCTTTATCTCCATAACCTTTAGAAACAGAGGTTTGGATAAGTGACAAGACGATCTTGATGGCAGCCTAACTCTTTTATTTGAATTATACTCCTGAAATTTTATGTGTTGAGCATAATTTCAATATTTAATAGAACATTTTTGATATATTTTTGACCCGGTTAAATCTTAAAAATCAAAATAAAGTCGACAGCAATCCAACATAAATTTTTAATATGATTCCAAAATCTACAAATTTAGATTCCAGATATTATTTATGCGAATACACTCTTGAATTCCATGACAAATTTTATCAAATACTACAGAAAATTACTTCAATGTACATTAAGTCTACATAATTTTTTCTGTCCGTCTATTGAATTACACGCACGTATGATTTGGTTGCTGGCTTCTACCAAATTTACTAACTGAATCGAATCCTTAATTGGGTCGCACTTATGAATCCTGCAGACATTGTACGCATGTGTTGACTTTGTTCTCAATATGCATTCTACAATAATTCGAATAAACTCGGCTCGACATCTTTAAATGCCTTCTTAAGCAATGGATTATATGATTAAATATTAAGCTTAATAATCGGTTTAAATCTAGGACCAAATTCTGGTTTGAATTTCAGACGTATGCAATCAACGAAGAAAATTCGACTCAATTTTAGCACTTACCGTATAGCACAAAAATTCAAAAAAAAATAGTCCGTCGCGTAGATGGGGTCTCGTCCTTTTTTACTGCATGCCAGCTATACAATAAGGGAGGAAGCCTATTTATCTTCACTGTCGAATTCATTTATCCGTGTCAGTCACATTGCAGGCGGTCTATATCATACAATTTTCCAAGGAAACTTTGTTTACAAAATAACTTTGCAATCGATACATCATTTATTCTGAAAATCATAGGAGTCTGCATGTCACCAAATTAGATAGCATAGAACGAGAACTATTTGCATAAAATTTTTGAAGCTTTACGACAAATAACGATGTCACATCCGGATAAAAAATAAACAAAACTTTTTAGCCCACATTTTCATCACTGCACTCCACTAAGTCCATCCCTCCGGACAGACCGGATCGGTTTTTGTTATTGTGTGTTTTCATTTGAATATTTCATTCTGGGAAGGCTCCAGCTTTATTGATAATAGCGACCAAGTACCCATTTGTATATCCTACAAACAGCAGGAGATCAAGTAGCAGCTTGAAGAATTTCCTACTTAAGTTTTGCTATATATGATTTGGTTTGTTCCACGGTTCACATTTACATACCTCCTTGTTTGCTTCTTTCGAAACGAACAACAGTGTTGACGCTAACGTTAGTAGTCGAAATCCTGGTGACCATCCTACCAAGCGGTAGTGTTGGAAACAATGTTACAAGTGAGCACCACATTTTTTCATTATACTCCTAGAACATATAGAGTGAAGAGGAGCTATTTTTGCCTGATTGTTTTATGGAGCCCTAAATGGGACCGGGGCAGCAGGAGTCGGCGGAGCCAGCGCTTCAAAAAGCACACCATCAAGTTTTCATAGAGAGAAGAGCAGCTATTTGAAATCATTTTGTGGTCACCCTTTTACACAAATACGACGAGTGATAGAAGCAACATGAAAAAACTTTTAAGGACGAGTGGAAGGATATCTGGATAATATTATCTGTGCCTAGATTGCCACTGAGTGTGGGCTTCGGCCATGACTGGCAAACTGGGGGTAAGTTGAATAGTTAAAGGTGGTAGAAAAGTAGTAATAAATGGCACACGTGAGTGTGTTTGGATGAAGCGATTATTCTAATCCAAGGCGGATAGCGCTCAACAGAATGATGTTTGATGTTTGAACGTCCATGTGTAGTGTATCGCTAAAATAAAGTGATGCTATGTATTCAGGATACACTCTGCTCGAGGATGGTATTTGGCCTGAGCAGTTTTTAGGGTAGTATAATTAAATTTCTAGAACCAATAGTTTAAAAAAAAAGAAATATTCTTGTCACTGAAACCAATAAACAAGTCTTGAAACGGCTTCGTTTTAAATGAGTTTTTGAACCTTTGGCGCATGATATGCAATAAAAGTTTTAGTATCACAAGAGAAACAAGTAATGCCAGCTTTAGCAACTGATATGAATATTTTAAAAGTTTCTTCAAAGTTTCAACACCCAAAACCCATTTGTAACCAGTCATACAAGAACAAACTAGCCAGAAATAATAAGGACATCGCAAGAAAAAACCATCTACAAATGATGTCATATAGTAAAATAAATTTTAAAGGAAAGTATTGAAGAATTACATACTTGTGCCAGCTTTTTTCCTCGCATTTCATTTCAATTCAAGAACTTTTCAATGTCGTTAGAATTAAGTTAATAGTTCACCTACAGCGAAATTTCAAAAAAATTCGAAAAAATTACCAAAAAGCAAAATTAAGACAGAAATTAAGACATTACAGAATACTACTATTGACTATTGACATTGCAGAATAAAGAACAAATGACCGAAAATATATGGTCTTGAGTCGCAGATTATTGGTCAGCTAAGGCCTACTAAATGTGTTAGGCCAAAAACTTAATTCAGAGTGTAGTAACAAAAATCTGGCTGAAACCATAGTTTCTGCCCAATCCCAAGGGTATGCAAGCAATCAGCATCGACACAAATAAACGTTTCTCACTGTGCCTTGCAAAAATCAAACAACATTTCCCTATAACAGATCCCTCAGCTCTGATATTGCACCCTTCCACAAGTTTAAAGTGACACTTTTTGCAGAAAATACGTCGCTCCATTGTGCCCGGGCTAATATAACGTAAAACTGGTATATTCCGGGCAAAGTCGCCCCTCCTTTCTCAATATGTCTTTGCGGATTTTTTGAATTTTTATTTTCGAGGTATTTTTGTATATGTAAAGAACAAAACAATGTTAAAACTGCGATTTAAATTGAAGAGCTTGCAAACATGTTCGGCCTAGATTAGACAAGCTTTTGACAGATGATACAAGAGTATATATCAAGATTCAATTTGAACACAGGAAGTGTCCTCCACAATTTGAAGCTTCCATGGTTTAAAAAAATTGTAAAGATTCATTATATATTAACCGTAATTAATCCTCACATGATAAATCAAAAGTCACTATTTACATAAAGACCTATTCCGCAAATTAAGTCCTATATTATTACCTTCATTGTTGTCTTGATGCATATTTTGTATCTATTGTCTACGTTGCCTTTAAGACGAACATCTGGATCCGAAAGACCCTTCAAGTGTGACTTCTTAGTACCAGCTTTCAAAAGAATCAGACTGGACTCAAAGTATTTGCAGAATTTACTGTCCTCCGCTAAGGTTTTTTTGCCTATAAAAATATCTGATTTTGCATCTGTCACTTTGAATGGTTCCAGTTGCTCCAAATGAAAGTCTCTGGAAGTCTCTGGAAAAAAGATATGCAGAATTGGATTCACGACAGGCAGGTTTCGTTTTTTTGACAACTTGTTTTTTGACTACTTTAATTAGAACTCAGCTGCCCAGGGAAGTGTCAGTGATAAGTTAGGATGTATATTTCTGGCTTGTTTTTAAAACATCTTCAGAGACGTTGCATTTGGCAATCAAATTGACTTTGTTAATTTGATTATACAAGGCTTTTGTAAAAGTCTGGAGGATAAATCTTTTGGAGCAATGATTCAATGTCTACAAAAATGAGATTGATCCCAAGACATTCGATATTGATGTTACCTTTGGTGTGAATCGTGAGAGTCATTTGGTAGTAACGAAACCGGAATGGTTCTTCCCAAATTCTTGTCTGGTCTTTAAAAGCATCCAACAGCGTAATCCTCTGCATCCTTAATATTCTTTATATTTCTTGAAAACTGCCGACAAATTAGCAATCTTGTCTATTCTCCAGAATGAACCAAATGGAGAAGTTTCGCCATTTCGAATGATCAAATAGCTTTAGTTTTGAGTCAACTTGATCTTGAAAGCATGTAGGTGAAGATTTTTTCGCAAAATAGCGATGCCCAATTTTTGAGAACAACGTGGAGTCGACTGATTTGGCTCATTTTAAATCGATGCACTTACGGCTGTCATATTTTCTACACGTCGAGCCGTACGATGTCTTTTTGGCACTGGATCGTCCACTTGTCAAAATTTGTACTCGAACTTACACACAGTAGCAACAACACAGCCTGTCGGGTGAGACGATTATTATGGCCAAAAATTGGAGTATGCTCTCTTAAAGTTGCGACCACCGGCTCAGAAAAAAAACACAAAGGTGCGTCAGTAAAACATTGAACAGAATAATCTAAGAGGTTTCCATGCTACGCATCCTGCCGGTGAGGTCACTACCATTCAATAGCAAGAAGTCTGCAACAGTAGTCACAGCCAATACGTCCAAACTAAGTGCCTGACGATAATCAGCAAGAACAGGTCATGAAAACAATTGGATTATCGTTCAATGAAAGAGTTCCATTTATTTGTGAAGGCTCAACTTGACCGTAAAGATAATCTCAACCTGAAGATTATTGTTATAACTTACAAATGTGATCCACGTTCACAATCGTGTTCATTTTGTGCTGTAGTGGTTATTGTGTTAACAAACTTCGGTACTTGTCTGATGTCAATGCAGTCGCTGAGTCAAATTTCCTACTCATTAGGACAATTTCATAGCATAGAATTGAAGCATAGAATTGACTACTCAAGTTTTCAAGCTTTACAAGTTTCGGCCCTGTAGATGGAGCTCGAATATACACCGATAATCACTGGATCTCAAAAAGAAAGTCACAACTTGAACATAAATTGTGTCATTTTAAAGCCAAATATTTTGTATATGACTGTAAGATTTGAGTTTTGAATGAAAATTTCTCAACCTAACCGTCAAAATGTATCATTATGTAATGTCAATTAAAAAACCGTTACTATTTCTCCTTCAGTGATGTCTCCCAAGTTGGTTTGAATTGCTTAATTTTGAAATTCTGCATTTTTTCTCCTCGAAATCCCAAAATTTCAAGAATGTGAAGGACGAATTGACATTATATGCAAGTAAAAAGGTCATGCTATTCCCCTTCAATGCGAAG
Organism: Stratiomys singularior; assembly: GCA_954870665.1. Lineage (NCBI taxonomy): Eukaryota > Metazoa > Arthropoda > Insecta > Diptera > Stratiomyidae > Stratiomys > Stratiomys singularior. The sequence goes on along the minus strand of OX940880.1, from coordinate 109,016,483 downwards.
AAAGACCACAAAATCAGTTCTTATATACTGAAAACTTCATAGAAATCAGACAATAATCAACAGAGTCAAATGTTGAGTTTTCGTCATAATCATACCTGCAAATTAAAACCGAAAAAAATTGGAGACCAAAATTGTAAATTATGATAAACTGGATAAAAACCTTCGACGGGATGCGCATCGATTATTTAGTGGATTGAAAAACGTTCTTTTATATTAAATGCGTCTTTTAAAATTGTAGACAATCGCTGGAAGCGGTGCTTAACATTTCTTCGGGAACTTAACATCAAATGTAAAGAAAATATATTTTTATGAAAAGTGGGACTACAAATATTTCCCTTTGTATATTGATTTTTGTCATGTTCAGAATCCAAATAAAGGAAGGCAAACAAAAAAAATATGTAGTATTGACATGTTGCCCCTTTTTTGAAAGACTCCCGCCGCAAAAAATCAACGTGTAATGTACAGAGTACATCAAATAGGGAATTTATCAGAAAGATTCCCGATCTTTTCCAACGAAAATTTTCATCATCCTCTCCCATCGAAAATAAGCAACTTGACATTCCTCTGCCAGTAGAAATTTATCAGCGAGTCTTAAGGGCACACAAAATCCGCCCGACGAATATCTTGTACAAGTTTTGTGAACTTAACGAATCATGAAATGCGATAATTGAGTAAATGTGCTCCTTTTTGTTTTCGTGATGTCCTGAGTGGGAAGTAAAATAGTAAAGACCAAAACTTGGAACATAACATGCTGCTCTTGTATGCCCATCTCGTCTCGAATTACCAACGAACCACCAACCCATCAACCAAACCGACTATCTATCTCCCCATCCAAATAATAATGGATGTAAGTTGTTGCTTAAAAGTAATTTCTTGGAATAGTATCTTGGCTCGTTATGCGTACGCATTACTCACCTCTATACACGTACAATGTCTTAAATACTTGGAAAAACTATAATGTATGGTGCAAGCAGTACTAGGCGCAATATCCTGCGAAAACTTGATTCCTGGTCGTTTAGTGGAATGAAAAGCCTATTGCACACGTTGACTTTGTTAATTAAAGTAAGGGAGCAAATCATTCATCCTGAAATAAGTTACTTATCAGTGTTAGAAGCTTATAAGAACTTATTTGAAGATAAGATACAAGCTGAAATCCAATTACTTGATGAATAGGTCATGATAGGAATACTTGAGAGAAGCCAAGTGGCATCGGAATGAACCCCTGACAAAATCGAATAAGCCAAGTAATAAAATTAAAGAAAACTAAACAATCTTTGTTATATAAATTTGGAAATTGGTAGATTACACAATTAGATTGGATTTGGAAGGCTGGGTGAAAAAGGACGGCCCTTAGAAGAATGTTTAGACACTGAAAATATAAATTGACCTTTGGTCTGCATTAGAAGGTTTGGAAATATTTTACTAACAGAAAACTATACCCAAACATTAACTAGAACCAAATCTCAAAACGGTTTGATGTGTGGACTGAAAAATTCAGAGGGCAATTTGTTACACATAATTTCTTATGCCTACATGTACATGAACTTTCTTAAGCTCAACCCAACCCAACCTGTATCCTCTTGAGGAAGGATTATTTTCAAATTAAACTGTTGGAATCGAAATTAAAAAATTGCAGAAGACCTGAATTGCATCTCCGAAAACCATCAATGCTAGATTCCAGAGAATCCACAGCAGGAAGAAGAAAAGTTATTATTTCTCTAACTGCAATCACCAAACAAAATTATAAGTTCATTATCGAATTTCTTCTCCACGAGAAGATCATAAATTTCATGGAGCAACGAGGAAAGTCTACGTCAATTCGCTCTTCCTGATGGGGCTCTGATTGGAGACATACACAGTGCGTCCATTAAGTTTCGAGACTGATTCCATTAATCGCAAAATAAACAAGATATCTCGAGTTTTTCAAATTTTTTATTCAAAGTATTCTCCCTTCGCTTTAATACACTTCTTACAGCGGTTCAATAGTGATTCAAATGCGTGCTCTAGCTCATTTTGTGGAATAGCCTCCAATGCTTGTGTCGAAGCCGTTTTAATGGTCTCAACATCTTCAAAAAAGCATCGTTTCAACTTCAACTTCAACTTAGGAAACAAGGAGAAGTCACACGGTGACAAATCTGGTGAATACGGTGGGTGGTCCAACACACAGACTTGATTTCGGGCCAAAAACTGACGAACAATGATTGATTTGTGACTCGGCGCATTGTCGTGCAACAAACACCATTTCTCTGGATCGCGGTATTCGGGTCGAGTACGACGGATTCTGGCCATCAAACGCTTTAACACTTTGAGATAAAACGCGCCAGTGACCGTTTGACCAGTTGGAACGAACTCTTTGTGGATGATGCCTTTGCTATCGAAGAAAGTAATGAGCATTGTTTTGATTTTTGAAGGAGATTTTCGCGTTTTTTTGGCTTGTGGTGAGTTTTTCGACTTCCATTCCGAACTTTGGCGCTTAGTTGCTGGATCGTACTGAAAGCACCATGTTTCGTCGCCAGTAACAATTGATTTCAAGAAGTTTGGATCATTTCTGGCGACTGCAACAACTTCTCTGGAATGATTAACACGAAGTGATTTCTGCTCCTCCGTCAGTGTGTGTGGAACAAACCTTGCACAGACTTTTGTTGTGCCCAAATCCTCGTGAAGAATGAGACGAATCGTTTCTTTGCCAATATTCAAAGCCTCTTCCATCATTTTCAAAGAAGCATTACGATCATTCGCAACATAATCACAAACTTTTTCAATCATTTCGGGCGTGCGAGCTGAAATTGGTCTCCCTTCACGTTTGTCATCCTCTAGCGACACTCGGCCATCCAAGAAACGTCTGTGCCACAAAAAAACATTTGCTCGAGACAAACACTGATCACCGTACACTTGTTGCACCAATCGGAATGTTTCTGATGCACTTTTCCCATGTTTTGCGTTGAATTTAATGACCGCTCTCTGTTCCATGTTGGAATTTCAACGTCAGATGAAAAACTGTTTAGGGAAAACTTTCACATCTTTGTCATTAGTCATCTGACTCGAATGAAATTTTACACATGGATAGGAACAGGTTTAAGCTTTAAAATGCGTATTAGAACACATGGATGGAGCTATTATTTGCTGAGATATGGTTTGTGTCTCGAAACTTAATGGACGCACTGTGTAGTAGTAGAACTAGAGTCCCAATTTTGTCAGTCTGGAGGAAAGGAAAGTCACTCGTGCTTTGAAAATTTCATAAATTTTTTCAGTGATTCTCAACACTTCTTAATCGTCAAAAATCAAAACTGTCAAATACTTTTGGGTCAATTTTTGTCATAAAGTCAAATCTCAAAGAACAATTATATTTTCGAGGTTAATTTTCGATAATTATCGTTTGGTTTTCGACTTTTTTTCTTTCCGACTAATTTTCCTTACAATTCCTGCTTAAGTACTAACAGGCCTAAGGATATTTAATCTATAACGTGCATAACTTTCGAAAGTAATTGAAGCTATTAAAGTTAATTGCAAATAGTCTTAAAAACTATTTCTCAGAAATATTTTAGAAGGATGTTACATAATTAGTTGGAATAACCATGACCAACAGTTTCCTTCATCCTAGTTCATCAGTTTTCTCGTTTCATTGCTTTATGATCGTTGCATCCCCAATTGTTATCTCGTGTCCTTTAAAAACGCTCCATTTGGCGAAAGAGTGCGCTTCCACCATGAACACGTATTGGCTCACGACTCCAGATCGGTCGAATCGAGCTATGGATTGCTACCTAATCAACCCTTCCAAACTTGAAAAAGTCTCTAGCCGGGCCGAATTTTGAGTCGATTAAGGAGGCCATCGCCACCACGTAGGCTTGCTTTGCAGACCTCAAGAAAACGTATTTTTCAGACGAATCAAACAAGTCTAAACATCGCTGAGTCCAGTGTATCGAGCTAAGGAAGACCATGTTGAGAAATAATTCATACTTCCTTCAAAATTTTCTATTTTTTCTTTTGGAGGCTAAGTTCTCATCAGACCACCCTCGCATTTGGGGGGGGGGGGGGTATCAAAGAGATGTCTAATCAGGTGGAGCACTCTGAATAGTTACAAGAAATTTTGTTTGTTCGGAGGGATGTCCAACTTCAAAAGCAACTTCCCCAGCAATGTTGAGTTTAGAGGCAATGCGTTTTTTGGTGTAGAATGCATTTCACTAGAGTTCTGAGGAGGTGTGCCATCCCGAGTAAACGGTCAATCCGAGGAGTTACTGCATGATTGTAGAGTAATTGATTTGTAATGACAAAGTCGCGGGGATTTGAACGCTCCTTAACACCAAGGTGTTGAATTTCAGCTGGAGATAGTATATACAAAAACTGAAACGAACTGTGAGTATAGGGCGGATTAGTTTGAAGCAATACACGATTTTGATCTTTAGGACAGAAGATAAAGTGCTGCGCATAGAGGGGAAAAGAGCTCTGAATTACTTTCACAATTGTTTAATTATTGACGTGGGAAAGCTGTTGATTGATGATGACTTCAAGGTAGGTTCCCTGTTTTGAAAATGAAATGTTGGTGTCTTTTTAAGGGTGGGAAAGCTCTTTAACCAGACTATCGCAGCGCCGTGTTTAGTAAAACATTCCAAAATCCCAGGATTTTCTGCATCACTTCTGTGCATGGAGTTGTAAAAACGAATGCAATCAATGAACGGTGGAAAAAATTCGTGTTTCTTCTTTGTTAATATTTCATAATTGCCCGCCTTTTGCCTTAGAAAGATCTTGTCGAAACTGATTACTTGACAGATGGTCTATTGATCTCTTTATGTCAGTTAGTCGATTCATTCCTATTCCAACAAAAACGTTCAATCAGATCATGCTGCAAAAACCAAGAATAATCAAGCAGGAAAAGTCAATCAATACCTTAATGCATCTTTCAGGCAGCATACGGATACCGTGGTTGAAAATTCCTCATCTTTTAAGGCGATCCAAGAATCGACCCAATTTAGCTGCTCCGACCTAAAAGTGCTGCTCAGTCAGCACATTAGCCATTGACAGGAACAAGTGGTAGTCCAGAATAGCAATGTCCGGGAAATAGGGTGGGTGAGGTAGGACATGCTAAATCAGCGACTCCAAAATTGACAACTTGACGAGGAACATGTGACCGAGCGTTGTCGTGCTTAAAGAAGGCTTTGTTTTGTCTTTTGATATATTGGGATCGTTTAAGCATTAATGTTCGACTCAATTGCATTAATTGTTTTCGGTAACGTTCCGCAGTGACAGTTTCGTTGAGCTGGAGGAGCTCATGGTAGATCACTATGTATTGATCCCACTAGATGCATAGTATTATCTTCTTGCCATGACTTTTCCGTTTGGCCTTTGATTTTCGACTCCCGTCACTATTCGATACAAAAAACTCTTCAAATTAGTCATTTAGAGCAGTTTTTCTTACGTAAAAGAACTGCGTTCGGCGTCTCTTGCAATTTATGCACTGCCCAATATTTTGCACCATATCCATGGCCCTTGGCCTTCAGACGGAACGAAATTGCTTGTTGAGTCACTCGCGAGATTTCAGCAAGCTCCTTTTGGATTTGGCATGAATATTGATCCAGTAATGATTCCGACTCAACGTCTTCAAACTTCATTGGCATCCCTTCGTATTCATTGCCACTGATATCAAGGTCGCCACTTATTAAATGGCCGAATCAATACTCATGTGTAGTTTTTTTATAAATTATACTCTCCGTATGCTTCACATAGCAGTCAATGCCTTTCAGCTGCACTTTCTTCAAGTTGAAGCAAAAAGTATTGGCTGCCGCCAATGTTGTTTCTTTGGCACAAATGTTGACATAGTTGGAGCACAAAAAATGCGTGTTGTTTACACTTTAACAAAATGACAGTAAAATGATGACGTTTTAACCTATATTAATAAGTTACAAGATAGTCTGATGCGATGTAATGCTGGTTATGCCATCATTTTTAAATCCCGCAAAACTTATTTGTAGACCTAAAAGCTTAGTCTGATTTTAACTTCTTTTCGAAATTGCTGAAGATCTGATAACGACGACGATTACATTTTGATTACTGACAAACAAATCTATGTAAACATTTTGCTTACGGACAGTCTAATATTATGGATGAATATGCGTACATCCGATTCGTTTGAAATATTTGAAAGATTCAGTTTTATTACACCAAAGTGTATTCCCTGGAATATCACAATTCATCAAATATTTTCAATAAAACTACTTAGTTGAGAATTTTTGCAATTCAGCTAACTTTTTATCCCCTTCCGCCATTTTGAAAAACTTCCTGTCTAGTTAAATGCAAAAACAAACAAACATAAACTTCTTAACAAAGTAATCTAGTTGTCAGGCAATTCCGTCATAACTCTCACATACTCACATATCCTTGCCCATTTCAATCGGCTCTCACCCCACTCCTGCCCGCTTCGACCAGCTTTTACTTTCCTTAAAACACATGCGAATAAGATGAATACAGTGCGGAATAAGATATTTCTTCCTGAGCGATTGTAGCAAATGCCATACGATTAGGGTTTGCTCGTGCACAAATCAGCCATAAAACAATATATTCATATTATCTATTGGATGCTTGGATATTTTACGGTTTATGTGTGTGCATGTATAGTTATCCTTGCGAGAATACCCACCAACATAGTACGAACGAACGTCAGCCAGAACAACGACGTCGGAGAAACCAGTTGTGAATTATTCATATAGGAAAATTCATACCTAACTTGCTTTACTACACAAATCCACCACCGTGTCCACCTCAAACCCCAAACCACTGTTCCAGCAACAAACCACCAAAAATCATACGTTTACGTTTATACAAACGTGGCGATGCATGAGAATTACGTCAGACAAGCGGCAACGAGGATATGAATTTTGGCATGACATGAATTCACCTTGCCTGTAGTAACTTTTCCTTCATTTCTCATAAGAAATTCAATATGCAAATTACAGATAATGCCGATTCACATGCATTGATACATATTGTATGAATCGAGAGTTCTCTATTTATCCTTATCCCAGGCTTCCCAACTTTATGCGAGTATTTCACCAGTCATAGTGCGGCAAACGAAGCCATGCTAAACTATGATTTAAACTTGCTGACCCTTTTCAGAGAGTGACGATATTAAGTGATAAATATGGCCGAAATAATTACATGCACAGACACATCACACTGGCAAACATGAAAACTCATAGTGTCCTGCTCAACCATAATTGCCAAGTTGATGACCAAAAGGCTGATAATTAAAGTTTTTAATATCAATTCTCCATACAAATAAGGACAACGCAAGTCTGAAGATTTGCTAGAATATGTTGTGGTTGAATCAAGGGACAGAGTGTAAAGGACATAGCATTTAGGATTATTTTATGGTGGCGTATGTAAAACTTGCGGTTAACTGATCGATATTCATCCTAGAATGAAAATCTCTTAAATGGTTATCCACAAAGCATACATAAGTTGTTAAATTTACCACTACGATACAAATTCATGGAACTATTTCAACGATAAATTCTGCAAGGATTTTATTTGATAGTAAAATTTCTTAATAAAAAGGAGCTGATTATGTTTGATTAATAGGTTTAGTGACTTTGCCTTACTAACATCGCAAAGTAAATCAACTAGCACATGCTGGTTACACTTTAAAATTCACTGTAGGAATAAAAAGGCTCAGAACAGGTACAGGTTTTTCCTGAACAACTGCAGTCAGAATGTTTAAAACGCACTGAAATTATGAAAAGATCATCCTGGAGTTTTTAGGGAGAGTTCATTAAATGCTTTCAGTTCCAATTGTGGTCGAGCATCGCTTTCTATCTAGTCTATGGTTTGGGTGATCCTGATATCGGACTTCTGGCGCCCCTGAGTGTTATTTTCATGACCAAGCATTAACAAAACACCTTCATTTCAATTCTTCGACATTATGGAAGAGATTTTTCCAAAACTCAATTAAAGATAAATAACTTCCTTCAAAGTAATGGTTCAAGAGTTCTTCAGTGTATAATTTCAGTGTACACTACTGTTTAGTGTTTGGAGGCAAAAACTTTACCTTTATAAACTTGAACTCTTCTTTTGACTCATTTTCTAGCTTTGAAACTCGCAGAGTGACAAGTTCCTATCTGTAAAACTTTTTTTAACGGAGGGTTCAAAAACATCATTGACCCAATCGATAAATAGGTCATGTTTGACCCAAGCTTTACTATTTTTTTGTGGTAGGGAGGTGAACGCTGTTTACGCCTTGAGTGTGGGGCTCCCAGACGCAAAATGCTTTTGGACTACCCACTTAACACCTCCCCTGTCAACCTGAGAACCTAGCCTGGAACCGTTTGACACACTACTTCGGGCTAGGCTTCGTGTTCCTACGACTAGAGGCGCCTTCGGATTATGGAAATCTCTTCTCTAACGGGAAGGAAGGGAGAGAAAGGAAGTGCTAGAAAAGAGATCCATCCATCCCCGATGCCTCCCAGCGCTCCAATAAAGTTTTTTTCAGTATCAGCACTGCCCGAGCATATTGCGCTACGTAATTCCAATTGTCAACTGCTTTCAGCATTACTCCGACGATAGTTTCCGGACATATCTCTCCAATTTAGCTGAGGAGGTCCCTTCGCTGCCACCTCAAGCTTTACTATTGGATCTCTACATAACATTCAATGTATTCTGTATGAAGCTTTTTGAAGGTACGTGGATTATCCGAATGATAAACGAGCAGGAGCCTTATTTTTAGATCCCCGCTGACATTAGCATTAAAAAGCGGAGTAATAAGCTCTTTCATTGGCTTTCGACCGGGCATTGCTTCCTCTTCTACTGTTATGTAGGTCCTTTTAGGTATCCAAAAAAGTCCCGTATCGTCAAAATTGGAAATCTATTGAGGCAGGCAATTTTCATCGTCCACGAGTCTCTCAAATTCACCATAAATTCCTCTGAGCTTGTCGCTAAAGCCTAAAGACGCAATGAATACCCGTTTTTTTTTTTAATTTTCCGAACCAACCTTTGCTGTCCTTTAACTCTTCGTTTGCGGTTGATAGTCCCGGAGTATTCTAAACAATATCAGAGAAGCTCTTTTTCGCCGTTTCGTTCGCAAATTATATTTTGCGAAATAGAATCTCTTTGTAATTGCTTCTCGTTAATCCGCAATAAAAGTAATCTTTTGACACCAAAATATTGGTGTCTTCACTTTCTTTCTTCCCACTGACTCGAGTCGCCGTAATACCATCAATGCGTAGCCCAACAGAATTACAATGTGAAATATGATTGCAGTTGAACTTGAAAAACACAGAAATGGCATAAAACATTGATGGCAATATTTCTGAGCCACAAATTCGCTAGTAAACACGTCAAAAGGATAGAAATCCAAGCGTAGGAAAAAATGACTTAACAATTTCTTCTGGATTGTCCGAATGAGGTTAAAAAACGTCTCACTTGGCTGAGGTGCACTAACGAAATAGAGCTGAAGAACTTGCGGACAACAGAGCACAAAGACCTTGTTTTCTGCTGGACCACAGGAGGGATCATCTGCAAACAATAGTTCCATTCCCGGAGAGCTAAGCGCATGCTGGCCCATAGATTATTAGACCCTAGATTGAAACTAACTGGATAATTTCAGGTAATAAGTCTCAGAAGTGAAATGTATTGGCACACCAGCTTTCACGTAATCTAGGAATACCATGCCAGAAAAGCTGCTTGTCTTTTTCGTCGAATCACTTTACAACTGCCTCGAAATCGTAGAGGTGATAGTCAAATGGAGCCAAGCCTACGAAGTACGGCGAGTGCAGAGGGATGTCCGATCCCAGCGATTTCACTGTGTCTTTCACTGGTGTGCGATGGTGCGTTGTCGAATAACAAAATCACTTTGCTATGTCTTGTGGCCCGTTTCCGGTCGTTGATGATAACTTCATGGGTGAATGCTTGTGCCGGGCGTCAAGAGTTCATAATACACAATACCATTCTAGCTCCTCTAGATACAGAGCATGATCTTCTTGCTGAAGCGACTTGGCCTTGGTGTTGAAGATCCACCTTCACCAAGTGTAAGCCACGATTTTTTCCGCTTCAGAATTTCAAAATAAATTCATTTTTTGTCACCCGTCACAATTCAATGCAAAATGATTTCTTTTGGCGGCGCCGAAGCAGCATTTCACAAGTGACTGCGATTTTCCATTTGACGTTCATTGTGCAGGACCCATAAATCGAGTTTATTGATCTTACCCATTGCTCGTAGACGTCTGCTGATCGTTTGCTATGACACATTATTGCTTCTGGTAATTGCCGTTAAGCTTGAGTTCGGTCACCATCCAATAACTCCTACAACTCCTCCTCCTCATCCAGCAGAGCGCGCTCTGTCTTTTACATTGAAATTACCACTTTTGAATTGTCGAAAGCATGTCTCATATATCCTAATTGATGGAACGTATCCACCGTATGTTCTTATCAACAAAAGATGGTTGATCAACACGATAAAACAAACACGGTATTATAGAGGACTCAAATTTTGTTTATTTGTACCGAAATGTCAGGCGATCGAAATAGCGTATGTGTCAAATTAATATGTTACCTACTTTTCGCTGGCGCCATCTCTTAGTAAAATCGGAATAAACGCATGCATAGACTTGGTACTTCGTTTTATACGTTTTATGCAATTCAGAACTTTTATTAGGTCTTTCAAGAGTCCAACCAGGCACTGACAAACGGTGTGATATCTGATCCTACGTTGCTCGTTTATTATATATCCCCTGGTTTGACTTTCCGAGAATGTCACACCCTGATTTTTCATATTTTTTATGAATTAACGTATTCACGTCAGCCATGATGTGAGGGACGCTTGCTCAGTTTACATTCTGCAGTTTAACAATCAACTATTAGTTTATTTACATATATGATCCAAAGAACATCATTACAGCAACCCGGAGTCTGCTTATTATCTGCTTATTATTTACACGTATGAAAATAATATGCTTTGACATATTTCCCTAACGTTTAAAATTTCTTTGTTGAACAGACCAGTCATACCACTTTGTAAACATTTCAACTATCTTACGGGCAGAAAAATTAAATAATAGCTTTAGCTCCTACAAGAGGATAATTATAGCCGCAGCGCTTGCAGTCTTAAGTAACTAAATAAATGTTTCGTTCGCACCACGCAACAGCAAAATGTAAATATACCTTTCGACAAGAATTAACACATTAAAGATGAATTAAAATAAGGGAGTATGCCCCGAAGGATTTATACCTGGCTGTTTGATGCCTGTCTATGCATCCATCCTTGAGTTGTAATCCGTGATATTAGCTGGAGCCGTAAGGCCCGCAAAAAAGCAAACAATTTGTAGCCATAAAAATAAATAAACAAACAACAAACACTGGTTGCAATAGCCGAGCAACAAAGTATGAATGTATAAAGTGTGGTTTCTAGCGGCCATAATACGATGTGCACATATAACTTCTGTTGTCCATCCGTCTCCCTGTTTTAACCGTGTAAATTCCGTACGTCCGTTCTCATTCATTCAGTTATTGTTTTCCTTGTCGTGAGACTTTACACCTGAACAGGCTTATAAACGCTGTGTTTTTCCTTTAATTTAACATTTAAAATCATACAACCTGTTGCTAGTTCGGCGATGGTTTCACTTTTTGTTAGTAGATATCCTTTCCTGAATGAGTAACAAAAAAAGCCATACTAACATGTTATCGTTGCTCGGAAGAACCTAGAAAGGGTTATGAATTTTTTGTCTGGGGGTCAGATTACATATTGGGACTCTGTTTGGACAATTTTGTTAAAATATTTCGGGCTTATTTACAAGAAAATATATTAGCTGATACAGCTTAAAATAATACCATGGTAAAAAAATGATAAGGTCAAGTGATTGCTTACTGCTGAGAATCGTTTGGTTTACACACAGAACTATTCACATTCTTTCCTCCTTCCTCTTGTGTTTGGAAACATTATACGATTGTGAAAATTCTGAAGACCAATATCGTAACAATCTACCAAGAATATTCAAAATCGATTGTTTGAAATTGAGAAACACAAAGATGAGCAAGTTAGATCGTACAATTGATAAATGACTTACAAAGGTTGCTTAGAAGAATTTTTGTTGAATATAATTACGCCCCTGGTATTGGGAAAGAGGTATACTATCTCATCAATAACAGTAAACTCGGTCTTTGTTGCTTATTTGCAGGCTCTTCCAAAGCAAAAAAGGAATTCAGATAAATGCACATATTGCAAGAACACAGACACAATAGATCACCATTTGCTTTATGGCACTGAATTTCAAAAGATCAAGGCAACATACGATTTCTTCCACAGATTTTGAATTATGAAAGACTTAATACTCAAAAAAGATGAGAAGCTCCTCGAAAACGTTGGTCCATTTATTGCAGAAGCAGATTTAAAAATATAAAAACCAAATCATCCCGAACATCACATATCATGAATCCATACTCTTACCACAGGAATTTCAAAACACAAAAATACAGACTAATCTAAGGCAAGGGCAATAAATTGCAAGCGCAGGATCAAAAACATAAGCTACTAACTGACTGATGTCAAACCACTACCTGTTTTTTTAAAAAAAAGAATGTGGTTTGTCAAACAACAACAACAAAATAGGCTGTCGATTCCTCTTGAATCAAGTATTTTTTAAATCTTCAGAAACTTAAAATTCCTGGCATACAATGGTGTCCTATCCAACAAGTTAAGGTAAAATTTACTTGTCATTGTGTTTTTTTCGTTGAATATTGATTTTTAATTTGAAAACCATCCCTTAATGATGATGTTCTGTTTGGTAAGGCGCCTTTACTATGATTAAATTTGAAAACCGTGCTTTTCTAGTCTCATGCCCAGAAATAATTTAGTTTGACAATCAAAAAAAGTTATTTTTAACGAAAATGCATTTAAATGCACTCGTTTATTTGAAAAAATCACTTGTTCCGTCTTATCTGAATGGGCCTTGCAACGAAATGCGTTTTTCCTTAACTTCTGCATTACAAAGCCAAATCTTGAGATTTCACTATAAACTTCTGAATATGCAATTTGCACAATCACTTCAAAAATATACTCTGAATAATAAAGGTAGAAACAGCAAACAGTTTTAAATGAGTAAATCATAAAAAAACCATCCATTTCAGCGGTTTGAAAATTCATGAATGCAAATAGTTGGTTGAAAGTTCTTTTTCGAAGAGGTTATGCTTAATCAAAATACCAACTTTGAAGACAATTGAAACTGTTCTTACCCAAGAGTGGCACAAACTCTGTAAAATATTGTTTTTAAAACAAAGGTATATGGCGTTTTCAGTACTATTTTTCCTGGGAAACCACTTTCCAACCGAAAACTTGACTTTGTTTTCTCTAGCTCATTTTTTTCGCACGATTTTCGGACTATTATCTTCGCTGATTTTCAGGCACGCTGATGATTTATATTTCCTTGCTCAGGGGAAAATCTGGATTTCCAAGACATCCGTTACTTTGAAGAGCGTTCAATCGCCTTCTTTGAACATAGTCACGCTGATTCACAAATGCCCAAAACATCGTTGCAACAGTATCCTCAGACTACTTATCGGTCAATAGATATAATGACATGTGCCCCAAATAGCTACCGTCTAGGCTCAGCAAATAAGAACCTAGATTATTTTGAATTTATAGTATATATCTAGGAAGAAACCTTGCAAATTTTATTTTTTTCGATTCACAGTTTTCCGTCATTTTTAACTTCCCCTATTGATAAACCAGTTATTTCTATATTTCGACTTTTTCCTTATAATGATTCATGATTTGATGATTTTCTTCGGATCCTACAAGCGTCTAAAATTTTCCTTCCCGTAACTCGAACAAGACTTCGCCAACAAGAATTCAGAGGTTAAGGACCATTAATGATTTTTTAAATGTATAATGTAATTTTTATAACTTTTGAACATGTTTTAAACATAATCAAGCATACTGCTAAGTTATATAAGTGATGGTGCGTGGCCAAAAATGGGATCTTATACCCAAACATACTGCTAAGAGTTATGAGACCCCATTTTTGACCATCTACCATCACTATCAACTTCGAATACTTCGTCATGTAAGCCAAACGCTTCGATTGCTTGCTTCGATTGCTTCGATTTGACTTCAAATGGAAAGTTCACTTTGACAGCAAGTTCTCTTTAATATGCTGGACTGAGAATTGTACGTCACTATAACAAGTCTTGCACTTCAATTGAGATTTGGCTCCAAGATCAAACCACCTCGAATTACAACGGTTCTGCGACCTCATTCTCCAATGGATCACTCCAAACAAATATTGGCTGTCAATGTTTATCGTGTTTTCTCATCGAATCATCGAGTCTTCCTGCTGGAAGTTTACCTTGCGCTCTACCCTTCAATGTCCTTTTGAGCATTCGGTTTCCTGCCTTTCCTTCCATTCTTTCAACATGGCCCACATATTGAAAGTTACGTGGCCTTACGCAAGTAGAACCAGATGATTCGTCAAATAATTCATGCAACACATCTTTGTAACATAGCTTTCACTCTGAAATTTCTTTCATTAGAAGATAAAAATATACTTTCATATAATTAGGCAGTGCCTGAACCTTAAAGTCTTGTATGTCAGTCGTCTTAAAGTCGCGGATTTACCCAATAACTTTTAAGCAACCAACCAGTAAACGCTATTTCTTGTTCATCAGAGGGATCTCCAGCATAGTTTCTACAACATAATTTGGTTTTGTTTTTCCTCCTTGAACGAAGAATTATAATTTCATGCTTTCCTTTTTGCGACATACTACGTTTAATCCGAAATAAATCAACCGCACCACTCAAACACAGATTACAATTTGGAAAAAAGGGAAATGAGCTATATACATATATATACATATTTATATATATATATATATATATATAAATATATATATATACTCTTTCGTTGCTTTAAGGGTCATATCTTGAGATACGTCGAAGCTATGGACACCAATTCCGCATTTGCAATTTACATACACCACGTTTGGTAAAAAGCGCATACGCTAGAAATCAGCATTATTCCTGTCAGTTAAGACCCATATCAAACAGTCTCAGTCCAGCACAAATTTTTTCCGATTCGTGCTTGATGATTATGGAATACGGATACAAACAAATCCTTGATTAATTTACAGGCTTCGTTTGGATTTTAACTTGACGTATACCACTTCAGAAGCCTGATAATCTTCATTGAATGAGAGATAACAAACTTCTCCATTGCATAACTACCCTTGAACGCCTCGAGTTTGTCCTGAACATCACCTGAAAGACAAACATTCTCAATAAAAACGATATGATAACCATATTCTCGTCACCCTTTGATTGAGTTGCGCCGACTGTCATTTAAACTATTAGGTACTCAGAGTTAGATTACGAAACCGTATTATCTGAAACCAAATCCAACGATTCAACACTCAGCACGTCTGATGCATGCTTGCGGTAAGGGGTGTTGCCAGATTTCTGGAAGATGGCGAGGCATGTACTGATTAGTAAAAAGAAAGGGAATCCCAAGTCACTCACTGCATTCTGCCTACTATGTATGCTAAACACGGCAGGAGAAGTCGAAAAACTCATCAGACGAAGAACTCATCACTTGCTAACGTGTTTCGTGCGGCAAGGACCTATCTCCAGGGCAGTATGGCTTCAGAACAAGTTGTTCCGCCACCAATGCAATCGGAAAAGTGGTGACTCGGCCCAACGTACGGAGGCATATACCATTTCCACACGACGAGCCGTCCTGCTGGTTACTCTGGGTGTCCGAAATGCTTTTGTCTGTGCTAGATAAGTTGGTATTCTGGAAGCGCTTGAAAAACGTTTTCAATTCCAGTATATCTGATGCGGATTCTGAGGGACTATCTCAAGGACCACAGCCTACTTTATGACTAGAAGGAAGGCAGCCGAAAGATTTTAAAATATATACTTAGATATATACTTCAGGTGTAGCTCAGAACTTGATTCTTGGTCTGAACTTGTGGAACATCCCCTAATATGGTCTGCAATCATCCTTTAGTAGTCCTGGAAGCAAGACACAACGAAAAGGCGGGCTAAAACTTGATTCCTGAGAGACCGATTGCTACTTGACACAGCTCTTAAGCGGGCACATGTGTTTTCGGTCTTCGCACAAAATTGACAGTGCACGGTCTCCCAACTGCGTGTTTTGCACAGCAGGGATGGATGACGACCGTCACACATTCTCCTTTTGCGAAAGGTGACCTTTTCAGCGAAATTGGAAAGCTCTGCCCAGAAACTACTGTCAGAAAAATGGTTGAAAAATGGAATCGCGTTACATCATTAACCCGAGCTGTGCTGACACTTAAAAAAGCCATACTGGAACGGCGAGAAGGTTCGACGATGGAGGAATATCTTTTCTAGCACTTAATTCCCCTCTTTTCCTTCCCCTTTGAAAAGAGAAAACCGCCGTAATCTGAAGACGCCTCTAGACAAATTAACGTGGGGCCAAGCCTGAAGTAATGTGTCAAATGGTGCCAGGCTAGGTTCACCGGTTGACAGGGCAGATATTTTGTAAAAAGGCCAGAAGCATTGCTCGTCTGGAAGTCCCACACTCAGGTCATAAACAGCCTTCATCGCTACCAGCCTTCTCTCTACCACAAAAATAAAAACACTCGCTATATCGGAACAAAAGATTGGCATATTCATTGCTTTTCTTTGAGAAAAGCTCGAGAGCATTCATGCGCGTACTGATACGTTACTTGCATTGACGATAATTTAGCTTCTTTGAAAGTAAGAAACTGCTGACATTTTTTAAATTACAGCAACGTTTTGTGTGCTAATATACGAACGAAAATAAAATTTATATATTTTTTTTTTCTTTTAAATATAGTCGTATGAATTGATGTTGTATTCATCTCTCTTTGATCGCTTCCTCTATTAAGTGAAGTTAATAGCCGATTCTTAGTTTCCTAAAGTAGACAAGCCATTACTCTGCTGTATTGCATTATTCACACCTTGAAATTTATCCTTATTTCCCTTGGAGTGTCCTTAATAAGTCTTTCTTTTCCGTGACCCAATCCTCTATAGAAATATATTTACATAAAAATAATAAACGCCCAAAAAATCAGTAATTGAAACCCACTATGGGTTGTCTTTTTGCTTTTATAACAAGCAATTAAAACCATTATTTAGGACACATGAGCTTTATCATGGTATTTCATTCTTCGAACTGTGTCCTCCTGAAATTTATTTTTAAAAGTGACAAAAACATACACGACTATCATTTTGAATGACAACACAAAACTGTCCA
The DNA here is from genome assembly GCA_954870665.1 of Stratiomys singularior. Classification (NCBI taxonomy): domain Eukaryota; kingdom Metazoa; phylum Arthropoda; class Insecta; order Diptera; family Stratiomyidae; genus Stratiomys; species Stratiomys singularior. Next base: position 108,999,252 of record OX940880.1, on the reverse strand, counting down.
AACCTTAAAAGTGTCTAAAGCCATAAATAAGTAACACTCTCAAGTTTTACGAAATTCATCAAAACAGCGCAATTTTCCCACAGCAATCAATTTATTTTAGCTGTTGGTCTTTTATTACCTTCAAGCCATAGTAATTTATAGACGTAAATTCTGACTTTCTGAGTTTGTGTGTAGATTTTGTTAATAAAAATAAAACTACTTTTGTAGAACAACTCTCAAAAGCCTATAAATTATAAAAAATGGTCACCAAAACAGAAATGCTATTGCCTTTTATACAAAATTGAGACTACATCCAAATGAGTATGGAATGCACGATTTAAATGTTTTTATATGAGTTTCTTACAAACAATTCAAAACACTCAAGAAAAACTCTGAAAAATTGATACCAAACAAACAAAGCCATCAAAATTAATTCATATTCATCTCATAAAAACTTGCGCAACAAATAAATTTCCCCCCAAAATAGCTATCCTCGATATATTTCATGGCCAACTTTGCCAAACGTTAATTATCAGTTAATACATCCGAAAAATTTTGTTAGTCTTAGCTTTTAAAAAAAAAATTATTTAAATACCACTCTAACCAAAATTGAAGCAATAAATAGAGACACAGAAGAGGAGCGAAATTATTTTTACAACCTTAAAAAAATCATTAAAAATTCATATGAGCAATGATAAAAAATGTGAACGGATCCGATTTACATATGTTGATTAAATTCTATTTTTCTAGACGCCGATTGCGTTAGTTTTCTTACATTTTTTTGCTCCAAATATTCCGCCAAACACCTACACTTCGTTGGGGTTGATAAACTATTTGTGTTTAACATAAATGAAAAGATGAAAGACAAAATGATCGGAGATTTCAAACTTACATGCCAAATTCTAGTTTACTTTCAGTTTTAGAACAACTCGAATACAAAACAAAATAAAAATAAGATGAAGAAAAGCAATCAGGAACGTTTTCTTAGCTTGGACGACTGCGTAAGTCAATGAAAAATATTTTTTTGTTCGGTAATGGCTGCTGATGTTTCCGGTGGATATCAATTTAACTAAGTCGTAACCTCGTGCCAATTAGACAAACTTAATGAATAGAACGACCTTCTTGAAAAGTGAAATATATTTCCGAAACTATCGTGGATAGCTTTATGTTGCGTAAAAGTTTGTAGTAGGATGTAATGGTTTTTAATTTTTACTTTACATAAATGTTTTGGCAGACAAAAACCAAAAAAAAACCTCCAAAATACAGGCCAAGCTTCTGGACCACTATTTTCATTACATATACACAAACAAAACACCATACAATGAAAATCTAGTTACATATATTTCCTTTCGTTTTTCAGGTAAGTTGCAGTTAATTTTCGTTTTTGCCTAAATGAAGTAAGTAGCCTGCAAAAGAACACAAATTAAAATCTGCTAATACACGGATGCGAATCTTCCTCGATCAGAAGAAGGAAAAAATACATGCGCGAGAGTCCCAGATTTCACAAGTTTTTCGTATTTTCCTTGTCATTTTTCAAAAGTTAAGTTTTAATTCATTCTTACTTTCGACTTATTTACTAAAATTGTACAATGCAAAATTGAGATAATCATATTTCGGATTTGGAAATTCCAAATTCAGTTCAACCTCTATCGAGGTTCATATTTCATCCCACAAACGAAAAATTTTTCAATCTTATAAACCAATGCTATCGGATTTATCATCATACAATTCTGTGTACTTCCGCGTCACTTCATTTACGCAAGAATCCATAGAACCTGGTGGAATAAGTGGAACGATGCGTCTTCTGTTTGGATATCTTTTGCTCAGATACACATTGAGTGCATTTTAATTGCATCATATATGGAAATTCACCACTTGATACTTTTTTACCAAGTCCCTAATCAAAAGAACACTTTTCCCCTTGAAACCTTCTTGTTTTGAACGCCCAAAAAACAGCAAAAACTTTTTGATATTCCCTGACTTTTTATTAGTAACAAATAAAACGCATATTTTTCTGAATATTTGTACAGGGGTCCACTTGCTGGGAAATAGCATAGGCCAGCATCGGCCTATAGTAGTGTAGTACTATTGTTTACAGATGATCTATCCTGTCGTCCTACAGATTCCAAGGAGTTGCCCCAGCTCTGTGCCAAGTGTTACAATTCTACGCCAGTACACCTCAGCCAAATAAGGCGTTTGTTGGCCAGACTCCGGCAATCTAAGAAGAAATGTTCTGTACTTTCTTCCTACTCACCGCAAGCTCGGCAGGTGTCATCCCTATGAATTCCCATTAGTTTGGCGTATTGACATAGAAGATTATGGCCCGTTAATACTGCCAACAATGTTCTAACGCCATTTCGGTTTGTTCCAAGTAGTTGTTTTGTCCTCGCTTGATTAGGGTGAGGCCAAAGAGCTCGGCTTATCCTGCAGTCGTTTCTGTCATTCCAAGCTGTATTCTCTTTCCAAAGGATTTCGTCTAGTTCCCTTTTTACCGTTGCTAGTGGCACTTTGATTGTGTCTATTCAAGTGGCATTTTGGTCGGCTGATCTAGCTCTCGCTACCTCATCCGCTCTGTCGTTTCCCTCTACACCACTGTGTCCAGGGACCCATGTGAGTTTTACATTTACTCGGGTTGTTGCGGCTTTGAGAGCCTGCCTACAATCTTAAGGTTGTTCATTAAGGTTTTTTGTTGCCACTTTTATAGCTGCTTTTATTGCACACACTTCTGACTGGAATCTCACTTCCAATCTGTGGTGTGGCTCTCTAGTTTATAACTTCGATTGAGTTGCGGATGATCTGGAAAAAACATTCCGGCACCGCTTCTCTCATCCGTTTTGAAACCATCGGTGTAGATCATAATTTCACTTCCAGATGTGAAATCCTGCACCGTTTCCCACGCTTCTCTGGTCGGTATGCTGAACTTGTATGGAATGGTTGTATCCACTATCGGTTGGATTCAATTCAGTTTCCTTTTAATTGAGGGATGTTTTTTTTCCATTTTTCCAAATGTGTGTGGATTTACCCATATGTGGATTTTAATCTGATGCCCGCAAGTGATGCCTCTCTGAAGATGAATTTTTCAAGTGGCATGAGATTGAGCATTATCTCCATTGCACAGTTGGCGTAGCGCTAATTACACCTGTGATGCCAAGGCAGGCCATTCGCTGGATCTTCTCTGTCTCATTTGCAATGGTTCTCTTCTGTAATGCCTACCACCAAACCAATGCCCTGTAAGTGGTTATTGGCCACACTACTGTCGTGTAAATCCAGTGGTCAATTTTGTGTTCTATTTCCCAGGTTTCCCCTACTAGTCTTTTCATTGTGAAGAGCGCCGCTCTAACTCTCCGTCTGACTTCTCTTATGTGTGGAGTCCAAGTTAGCTTGCTATCCAAAGTTACTCCTAAGTATTTTATCTTGTTTACTAAACTTATATGTTTTCCGTCAACGGTCGGGAGTGAAAATGCCTCCGGTTTACGGCGCTTTGTGTAAAGCATAAGCTCCGTTTTGTCGGCATTGATGCGCAGTCCGTTTAGCTTCGCCCACTCGGAAAGATGTGAGAGTGCGGTCTGTATCAATTCCGACATAGTTTCCGGGAACTTTCCACTTATCAGTAAAGCGATATCGTCAGCGTACACTATCGTTTGAACCCCTTCCCGTTGAGTTCTTCCACTATTTGGTTGTGGTGTATCCCTGTTGGTCCATCTATTCAAGGTTACGTTGTTTTCTCCCGCTGGAATCTTCCTTTTAGCTAGTAGTTCCGTCATCCATTAAGTTAGACAAGAGTCTATTTCATATCTTTGAATGGCTGCCACTATGCTCTCAGTTTCTAAACTATTGAAGGCTCCCTCGATATCAATGAAGACCGCCACAGTGTAATCTTGTGTAGTGTAGTGACGTCTCTGTTAAGCGCCCTGGAAGGTTTGCGTGTTGGTTGCGACAAAGCTCCGTTATGTTCCCAGTGCTTTTTATGTACCCATTCACCAGGCGTTCCAGGGTTTTCAGCATGAAAGACGTTAAACTGAAAGGTCGGTAATCCGTTGCTTTGTAGTGGCTGGCTTTTTCCGACTTCGCTATAGAAACTATTTTAGCTTCTCTCCAGTCCTATAGCCTTTGGATATGGAGCCTCTATATAGTTTCACCAAAATCTGTATTTTGGGGGGGATGTGGACGCACGATAAGGAGTCACGTTGTTTACTTGTTCTATCTCTTCAGCCGTTGAGCCCGGAAAGTATTGGTTTCGTAGGAACTTGAGACGTTCTATACTGTCCTCCATAATATCCTCTTTTTGAAGCATCGTGCCCACATGTGGTTCTCTTTTCAAAGCCCTGCTTAGCCTAGATGTTTTGCAAAGCCATGCTTAGCCTAGATGTTTTGCTTACACCCTGAATATTGCTGCAAAAAAGATTCCAGGATGTCCTATTCTCTCTTCTTACAGCTGTTTTAAATATTTTCAGGTTTCGCTTATAGTCCTCTAAATACCAATAGTTTCAATACCAACACACTTAGCTTTAATAACCGCGAGTATTCGTGAGGGCACACTATCGACACACTTCTCAATCATGTCCTTTATTTATTCATTATGTTCCCACATAATACAAATAAACTCCTTCGAAGTCTCTGCATGCGATTAGTAGCGGCATCAACTTCGGATTTCAAGGGGCTCAAGATATTTTCAAAAGCGTTCTGCTCAGGAATATTGCCAGGCTACGTAAGAACGGGAACGCAGACGCTATCAAGTATATATTCCACGTGCTAGACACGATGATATGTAACCTCATTGGGCAAAAAATCGGTACAGGTTCCACTGCATCTTAAAAAATGAAATATAGAAGAATCAACATGCCTTCCCCTTCCATGACCCGAGAATGCTGGAAAGTATGTAGTTTCCGGTAGTCAAAAAAGAACGATACGCGTCCATCTGCTGAAGAAATAGACTTTATCCTAGCATCTTGTGGATGCTTGCCAATCCTCCAAGATAAGTTTAATTGTATTGCTCACGTGGCCCATTCGCTTTCGTGGTCCACCTGCATTCGTCGCTAAAAACAAACTAAAAAACTAGAAAAAGTCATAATTCCAAAAATCTTTAAATGATTTTTGATTGATTGAACCCCACAATGGGGTTACCAAAACCCTACAAAACATTGCCCGACATAACATTTCTAAACTTTTGGATCCCTTGTCCGCATTAACAGAAGATACTTCATAAAAAATATCTTCACCTCGAAAACCTTCATATTTGTTCTAGAACTAAGCCAAAAGAAGTAAGTTAAAGAGTAACTAAGGAAAAAGTTAAAAAGTCTGAAATTACTAGCTTGGTTGTTTGTTATGATTGTGTGTATATAATTATTTCGATCAAACAATGTTTTTTCATAAGAAAAACGTCTGAACAATTATTACAATGGTTACAGAAATATTATCCCACATCTGCTCCTTCAAGAACAATAGTTTATAAATGGTTGAGTGAATTTAAAATGGGTCGTAAAAGCAGCGAAGTCGCACTCCACCTGAAAAACCAAAAGAGGCTACGATTGCGGGAATCGTAAACCAAGTGCATGGAATAGTTATCGCTCTTGTTTAAAATGAAGTTGCGCGAATTAGATGAGGCTGTGGGCATCTCAAAAGAATGGACGGGATACAATTTCCACAATATTTTAAAGATGAAAAAGCTATCGTCTGCTAGCCGTCGACCAAAAACAGCAACGTGCCGGGTTGGCGTTGTTGCAGCATATTTGAGCGATTTTTTTTTTGAGGTTTTGTGACGATGTACGAAACATGGGTCCACAACCACACGCCTGAGTCCAAAAGATAGTCTGCAGAGTGGCTGGAAAGCCACGAAAGCTGACCGAAACGGCCAATAAGCCAACGCTCGGCCAGAAAGGTTATGTCGTCCGTTTTTTGGGATGCCTATGTCATAATCTTCATTGATCACCTGCAGAAGTAGTGACAAGAGAGTACTATGCAGCAGAGTACTTTTAGTCTAAATATCCATTGATATGTAAAATTTCTTCACGTTTTCAAATTTCTCCACGACGACTTTCTACATAGCACCATACTCTTACGTACACTTCCCGCTCCCTAAGACAAGATGCTACAGAGGTGACAATTCCTTGATCGAATTCGTTGGATCGCATTGAACGTTCTGTTCTTTACAGCCCATCTTCTAGGCAGTCATATTTTACCCCTCCTTCAGAAAATTCATCCAAATTTCAAAAAAAAACATTACATTCACGCAAGAAGGGCTACCAGGTTTCATAGCAAAAGTAACCTTGTAACCTAGAAGATGTTCACAATAGAAAAAATTTTGTGTTGCCAATATTTCCAGTTTCTTAAGTATGATTGATATTGACAGCTGAATTTGTAGAATTAGACTCAAGAGGAAAGGTTCCTCTAAAAGTTTTGTCAATATTCTGAAAAAACAAATCAGCATCTTGATAAACGTGACTAACTACGATTTTTAACCTCAGCCTCCTAGGTCAAACCTGACATTCAAACGAGAGTTCTTAGCTTAATAGTAAACATTCCAGATATCCCATTTTTCATTTCCTCGCGATATTTCGAAAAGTTTCCGAGACCAAACTACCATATATCAGTAAAAAACGACTCCGCAACTGTGTGCGGTAATGACAGCACACTGCCGATCGTAAATGGATTTTCTCTAATCTGATGACAATCTCCAGCTTTCTGTTCTAGATATAATTAAAATAATCCTCTCCTTCATTGCACGATGTACAAGGAGGCAAAAATGACGTCTCTGATACCTGGAGCTACCATATTTCCTCTACAAAAGACTTTAAATCCAAGTAGAATTTATGAAAAACTAAGTCAATTCGCCTACTTCAGCCTCCTGATTAGGTGATGTCTGTGAATTCAACGTCCAGTTCAGCTTTATACATTTATTGATCTTTCAGTTCTTTGATCTTTTTTGGATTGTTGTTGAACTAGTATGTTTTTGACGATGCTTAATACTTTGTACTAGTACTTTGTACTTTGTACTTTCAGAAGCAAGTCTTTTTCTTAGGATTTTGTAGAATGTCAAAATTATATGTGATTATTTTTAACCTTTCTAGACCATGGTTCCAAAAGATATCCAAAGGACACATGTCTGGCTTATATATTTGTTATATTCCCAAATTATTTGGTTCTGTTCTATGATATTGGCAAAATGAAAGTTACGCTTTCAACATCTCCGTAAATTCTATGTTGCCTGACACCCTCAATGTCAAACTTTTCGATATTTTCATAGAAACAAAAATAAAAACCTTTCCTATTTTACTGATTGAAAAAGAAGTTGACTTCTTAGATAGATGGGAAAATATCGGAAACCCTTCCTTTCTGAATTAAATTCTGGAAAATTTGCGTTCAGGAACACTCTTGGCTTTCATGAACTTTTTGGTTCCCCCAAATTGCTCCCCGAAATTGCAAAGTTACTTTTTATGAACATTGTGAATAGTTCTAAGGGATGTCGCGGGAAAGTTTGACGTTTGATCTTTTTATCTTTTGTTTTTTGTTCACGTCTGTTTTCAAATCTTAGATTTTCTATTGTACAGATTGAATAAGCTCCTTCCTAAACATATAAGATCTTCGCACTTGGTAAACTCTTACCCGTACCTCTAGGAGCTAAGGGCCGATTTCTTCCCTATGCTAATTTCCAGCAAGTGGACCCCAGTACAATAATACCCGTACCAATAGTTTATTGCTGTAAAATCCAATAATTACGTCGAAAACGTTAGCAAGCCAAAAAAATCCACTTGAATTCAAATGATAAACTCTTTGCTACATTGGAAAATTTATCACGAAAGGATAATGGCTTGAAATCGAATCAAACTCAATGAATACTCGCTTTAAACGCAACAACTTACTGTCCAAATTCATTTATAGCGTCAATTTCACGAAAGATAACCTCGCAATAAATTCAAAATGTTTGCCTGTAACTAATTTTGTACTCGGCGTTACTTAAAATAGTTCGAATAACAAAAAAAACTCTTAATTCCAACAAACCATTTCAAATCGTCCCTAGACGAAGCTCAACTCTTATAGGATAACAACGGGTCGAACCAAACCTCATGTCATTTAGTTTGGCTAACTTTAGCTCTGCCCTTGCCATTAAAGCTCTACAAGCATAGGATTTCTTGCGTGCTAACTTGACATAGAGATAACGTCACTGAAAGGATAAGTTATATAAGTTAAATGGGAAAAAGCGAAAAGCAACAACATCAATAATACCAACAACAACGGAAGCAACGCTGCCACTAACACAATGCAACTTTAATAAAATCACTATCTTAATTTGATATCGCTGCCGTGCTAAAAAGGATCTAGGACATATAAATGTAAGTGGATAAAAGATACGGCCCGAAATTCTAATCAATGATTAGAAGGACGTGATATACTATTTATTCGGGGATGTAGTATTGTATCGTAAGTAGATAAATGCTTACATACTATACATATCTATAAGTTTAAACATATGGATATGAATGTGTGTTGGCAGGTAAGGACCGCTGTCAGTATCGATTTGTGAGAATACGATATTGAGTTAACATCACATCCTGTTTCTTCCTTTTATTTTTAAGGTGAAGCCGAATTAGGGGATAAGACGGGGCTGGTGGATATAATTTTCTAATAGAACATTAATTAGATAAAAATTTATTTAATTGATTGACAGTCACGTTATGGTAGTAAGCGAAAGGGATAAAATATTGTCTTTTGGTGTCAGATTGATTGGACAGACATATTTGGGAGTATTCTATGTGGAAGAAAATAGTTTTTGAAGAAGTTTTGCCTGTAAGTAGCATTCAAATGTCTTTAATTTAATCGATGAGTAAGGAAGTTTAGAAAGAACATGTACTACTGCCAAAATTATGCAAATTCTCAGATTTATATCCTAAACTGGTTTGATCTGCTTTGGCTTAGAGCTCTGTATTGTTTTAATATATCCTCCCTTTCCTATTCATTAAAAAATGTATCATGGAAATCTATCGACCCAATAAACAATTACTGAAAGTAAAATTAAAAATAACTCCTTTTTTCAAAATTTTGGCATTTAATCTCCCAAATGCTGACCAATTAATGAAGCTTTCCGTACTATAGAGATCTTAAAACTTTTGTTACTACATTGCTTACTAATACATTTACTACTACATTTAGCCCCTAGTCCTGATGTTCCAGTAAAAGTGTAAAAGCAAATTCTTACAGTTCTTTGCGAACCGTCAAGTGTTAAAAACTCAACGCCAACTAATTTTTACGGAGAACGTGTTAGAGTGAGTAAGTGACGTGAAGTGAGACAGTAAGTGAGGTGATGAAAGTCGGTAAAAGCGAAGAAATTCATCTCAGAAATCGATTGCAGGGGAATATTCACCGACCTACAAACTACGGAAAATTATGGAAACGCAAAAATTGCGACGAAAAATTACAGATAAATTTGAAAAATATACGGTTCGTTATAAAAGGTTTGGTAGTCCTTATATTTGACAGTAGTAGTGCCCTACTTGTTTTGCTACGCCCATGTCTCCATCGCATACATGTCATTAGCAATAACGTGTGATTTTCTGTACATTTCAGTAACTTCCTGACAACTCCCTTTCTCTCTCCCTCTCTGATCTACCGGGCTTGAAACCGGATTAGGCGAAATTGCAGTGCTGCTGATGGCAAGAGCCACACGTATTACAGGACCACTTTGACGTTTCGCTGGGGGATATGAGCAAAACTTAAAGAAAACACTAATTTTTCACTTGAAACACTTGTCATGCACAGTTTTTGACTAACACTGCGCCCTTTGATTGACATCCATCGCAGAAGTGTCCTTCACGCTTGATAGGCACTCTCTTTGCAAAAACAAGCAGATATCTTGATAACATCGTTACTTTTTCCCGACGCGGGTCATAAATGTAACAAAGCTCTCATGCGAATATTAGGTGAGCCTGCCTATCTATGTTTATGTATGTTTGGGTACGAATGGAGCCTTACAGGCGTATTATTAGAAAAGCCCCGACATTATGCAACGGCGACGCAAGGATAATACGACTGAGGAGATACGAAAAAGCTTTTTTAAACAATACCTTGCAAATTCATATACCGAAAGTCATTTATTACGCCCAACGCTAACATTTGTTATTTGGGATTAAGAGTCAAAAAAATTCAACAGAGCTTGTTAGATATGGTGTCAGCAATGGTCCAATGCATCTGCAATCAAGAGCAAATGAGGTTAAGAGCGGTGGCAAGGGTTTATAACCTCTATATTCTAAAAAGGAAACAAAACAATGTGTGAAAATCCAAGCGCCGCATCATCCTTCTGTACAGCACACAAAATATTTACGTGGCTCCTAGAACGCGACATTTCCGTTTGCGCCCAAAACATTATTTGAAAATATCTACGAAGCATTTTGAAGTGAAAATCAACCACCAACTGTTCACGGTCAAGCAACTCTCGGAAAAATATTAGGACTTCAATGTTGACAATACTTTTGTGGACTTATACAAGCATAAGACAGTATCTACAAGAACATCCATGCTATATTTTGGCATTTCAGCGAAACTAGTCCGTCTGACGAATCTGGGAATGACTGAAAGCCTGAAAAAAATAAAGATGAGTGACATTGCGAAGAAACGGCCAAAAAAAAAACACGTTTGTGATGCTTTTTATTCAAAGATTGGCCTGACACAAGGAGATATGCTGACTCCAGTTCTGTTTCTGCTTTTTTAAAACTAAGGTGTCAATGTGGCGCAGTTCTGTTTCTGATTTTGAAAACTTGGGTGTCAATGAAGAGCGATTCTTCTTCTGCTTTTTAAAACTTTCTGAAACCAAGCCAAATTTGAATTAAAATATTAAGACAATTTTGAGAAAGGCGGAAAGAGCTCAAGCTGGTTTCGAACACGCGTCCCGACAAATTTGATCAGAACTTCCGCACCCATGAGTCTTCGCTGAGTTAGCTTAGCAAGGGTATAAATCACTTAAAATGTTGTAAGTGAAAATGGAAAAATTTATCTACTAAAAACTTATGAAATTAAGACAATTTTTTAGCGTACTTTGTTTGAAGAATACTATACGATTCCGATCCAATCAGACTCCGTGTTGACAACGTATTTTTTGACGAAAATGTCGTCCACAGCTTCGTCCAGCACAAAAAATAATACAAATGCCGTTTTTCCTATCATAAACCAAAAGATCTTACCACAAATGTCGAATAGAGAGGGTCAATTCATACATCTATCTTTCATAGATCATACGATTTCAATATTTGGTACACTTTGAGCTCTTTGATGCCTTTAAAGCTGTCAGTTGTAGCTAATAAAACTCTTCTACTACTTTTGACAATATTACAACTTTAAGAAAAAAGAAGGGGAAACGAACATAAAATTTATCAGAATATTTTAAATTAACAAGCGTTTGCCTTTCCCTGTAACCATCGATTTTGGCACATAACTCAAAATCTTCAGCCACACTGGCCCTTCCATTGTATTCATCTTCGTTTCGACGTCCTTTGGTTAAACGACAATAACCCTTTTTCTTCTGTATTTTCAGACATAGAAATGCGTTCTCTGTAAGTGTTTAGGTTGTCTCATCATATTACCAGAAAATACGAAAAATCAAACTAAGGTAAAATATATCGTGACCAAATGTGAGAATCAAGGACCTTGCCAAAGTCATAAAACCCTTTGTATTACCTATTTTGAACGTGATTAAAACTCGAGAAGGCAATAATTACCCCATTTGCATTATTTTCAAAAGAATTATATAAAAATTTATTAAATGTTTCAAAATGACCTGTCAATCATATCCTTTTCCATACTTAGCTTTGATAATGGGGCACTAATGTTCTTGGTGAGAATCTTTCAAGTTGAACTTATAGGAACCTTTTCGTGACTCCTGCCTACATTTAAGCTATCAATGAATCGTAACCAGTTGAAGGACGCAAAAAACTCACAGATCACCCATGTAGAATTGTCCCAACATTAGAAACAAAACATTTGATTAGCATTCTTCAACACACATACGTTTGAAACGGATCTCATACCCTTTTGGTGCATCGATTACAGTTTCGTCCACTTAGTGGACTATCTTTAGAATAGAATATTTGTATGAATTGCCATCATTCCTCACAACTGTATATAATATTGCATTGAAGAAAATTTCCAACCCTAACTTATCTCCATCGTCACTTGTGTATTCTTTGTGGTAAATGTTTCGATAAAAGATTCTATAGTCTGCATAATAAATCTTTCAGAACAGCGCGTACTCGAGAAACCCTTTGCATATTTCCATTCCTTCGTCTTAGATATGGTTTCCATAAAATCTTGACATTCACGTTTCTACAGATAGCATTTGGCTATTAGTTTTCTTGCTACATAGCTTTATGACGACTACCAAGAGGGTGATATTCCTTGGACCACAGATACAAGGAATGAATCGCAGGGAAGAAGTAGTATCTGTTTGAAATTGTCTCGGACTGACTATGGTACTACTGTGACTCCAGATAGCGTTGAGTTGGCTGAAATGCGAGTCTTCGCGCCACTTTAACCCAATAAGAGGGTAGTCACACATTATATACAGGGGCCAATGTGTGGCGTCACTGTGGTGGCCCATATTCCCATATTGACGATCTCATATGTAATTGCTTGTCTCCTCGTATGAAAAACGAAATGTCATTTATTTTTCTTGTTTTGACACATTTTATAGTCGTCTCTTCATTTTGTCGAGCTATTTTCGAGTGGAGGCTTTCATTCATCGACTCACTGTGTTTATGTATGCGCCACTCGTACGTCCCGAAAGACAAATCAGTTTCGAATAGATTGCGCTACTGATTGAAAGATTTTCCATATTTCTCTGAAGGTTAATCGTAGCAATATCTCTCCGTGATTTTCAACTAAATGATGTGTTGATTGATCCGGGTGAAATGGTGTGAAATTTGAAAATTTAGAAAAAAAACGATACGCGAGTATTTGTCCATGTTAAGGATATACAACAGATTTCATACAGTTTGAGTATGCTGGTATGATGCATTTATGTAACGGTGCCATCCATTCTTTCATCTAGTCCAATAACGACAAAGGACTCTGAATTTTAATCATATCAAATCGTGATCAAACCGTTAGTATTTATTTTATAATTTTCTCGCTGCAGTCAAGATTCTGTGAAAATTGGCTGTCCTAAAGGAAAATATCGCGCTATTTTTCATGAAAAATTTCTCAAATCTAAAAGAATAAGTCCAAACCATTGCTTTATATTTGTTGCTTGCCTCTAAGTGTGACCTTCATGCTGTTTTTTATAAGGTCCCGAGAGATGCTTTATATTGAATACCTTATCGCAGTAATTGTCTCCATTGTTCCTTTAATATTTTCATTTCAGATCTTTCAAAGGAACTTTTGAATATGAAATTGGTAACAATACAGCGATTACCATAAGCTAAGATCTCTAATAAATATTGAAAAGAAAAAACAAAAAGGGAAATAAGAAAATCTCATACAAATCGAGATTCTTATCGCATTCGGCCGTAGCATGAAAACCATGCGCACACCAGAACGATCAACAAAGGAAGTTGCGGAATCCCCTGCAATCTGGTCAAATCAAACGCACGATCAGGAAAAGCAAAAGGGTTGGGAAACCTATAAATGCTTCAATCAGTACCGCATCGACCGGAATACGAGACTTATTTAAAGAAAACTTCCTGCCGTCACGCCACCGAGTAACCCCATCTGCCTGGATCGTTCAGCACTCTGTTCAGACTCTATTTCAATGTAGAACATGTTGTGAAACGTTCTGTGGAAAACGCAGTGCTAAAATTAACAGACCTCCTAACCCGGGAAGATCACTTTAGACGTACGTGGCGTAGGCGGAAGAATATCAAAAGAGTAAGCGCGGTAAGCATAAGTAAGCTTAGCGGAGGAATAAGCGTAAGTTGCTTTAGTGTGGTATTCGTTCGTATACATGCTACCAGCAAAAAAAATAATCCGTAGCTCAATTACAGGGTATCAGGATAAGCGACAGCCAAGGCTAAGGCAAGCAAGAAGGCGAAAAGAACCGTTATGTAAACATTTATCAGATGGAATTAAAAATGACTAGGACTTAGCCGCATTGCAAACCTACTAGCCATGCACTTTTTAGTCAAACACACTGACAGTATATCCTAAGCAGCGCTTTGGCAGTACAAAATCCGAAGTAGTCGTCCTGCCAAAGAAGTAAATTTCGAGAGTGAGGTCTATCAATTTTGGGATGCATTTGTCCTACCGCCACCAGTCGTAAAATACCTGGGCGTAATACTTGGCCGAACTGAGCAAATCAGGTCATTGATGGAATGCAATGGATTTAGTACTCGGACATTGGCTAACATAGGACGGCCCATCGGATCAAGGAGATGACTTGTAATGAGCAATGTGTATGCCGTTTCATTCTATAGGGCAAAAATATGGTGTGGCATTTTGAGCAAGGAACTACACGAAAAGTAGTTGGTACTGATGCAGAGAAAAGGAGCACTACGAATTCCTAGTACAATTCGAAAGGTCCTACTTACATAGGTCCTACGTCCTACACCGAATAGACTTTTACCAGCGCAGTAGGTAAAACAATAGAGAAAAGCTCACCATCAAAGGAAGACAACTACCCCAGCGATTCGCAACAATCGACATAGAGAGTGGGCTACGACAAGTTTGGCTAGATCTATAATCCCTGACCTGAGACCGTGACTCAATCGAGTGAATGGTGAAAGTGATTTCTTCTTGACTCAGCTCCGGAGCGGAAACATTCTTGCTCCTTGTCTTGACTGCACAAGATTGATAGATCTCGGTCTACCAACTGCAAGTTTTGCATGGGGAGGGGGTGAAGAATTGTCACATATTTTCTGCTTGAAACATATGAAGAAAGCAGCGCAGAGACTTCTTCAGCGAAATAGGAGAAGCCTTCCTGGAAACTGGAGAAATGCTTACAACGATTGATAAAATGGAATCGCGTGGCACATTATGATCGGTAATTCTTAACTGATAGTAAAGCGTCAGCGGTGAAAGAGTATCTCGTCTCTTATTTCGGTCCCCTCCCTTCCTTAGAAACAGAGACGGGATCTCCTAAATTTGAAGGCGCCTGCAGACAAAGAAATGTGTCAAACGGTCCCAGGCTACGTTTTCAGTTGGACAGGGGAGGTGTTTAGTGGGTTGTCCAGAAGCATTGCGCGCTTGGAAATCCCATACTCAGGGCGTCAATAACCTTGATCTCAGTAACACAAAAAAACTATGCAGCGAGCATTAACACATCGGATTATGAGTCTTCATAAATAAAAACCTTACATTTAAGTGTAGTAGGGCCACAATTTCATCTATTGGCCTGAAGTATGTATTTCAGACATATCTTAACATACCTTAATCGTATCTTGACATTATTTTAACATTGACATATCTTGACTTATCTTAATTATGTTTAATGGTACAAAAGCATTGATTGTATTTTGAAACTGAATTATTCTAAACCTTCCTAACGTGAGGAATAATATTTAGTGAGGAATAAAATTTCTATTCCATCTAGTAAATATCATTTCATTTTGGATCTTCCTTTTTGTAGATGGTATAATTGGAAATTATCGTAGCATTTAGAAAACATGTCAAAAAGCGATGATGGCTTGTTTCTTACGTAAGAGGATCCGTTGTGTACTTTATCCGAAGGATTAAATTTTAAAGGCTCTTCATTTAACTAGATCAAACTGGTACGTTGGTCGTTTTTTAAAATTCATTGATATTTCACAAGGCTCTTTATTTCGAGCTTTTCTTTCCCTCAGGGCTGTCGAAACAATTTTATATTTGATGCGACACCAAATTGAGTCTCCAATGGGTCTTAAAATAAGTTTACTCTTATGTATGTGAGTCTCTAAGGCTGAAAATATAAATTCAGGTCCAAATTTCCTTTAAGTAGTATAGAAAGCAAAAAAATGCGTATATGTAGTTATGTGAGTGAATGAATTTCCACTGTTAACTTCTTGCGAACGTTCTCGTTCCCACCTTTACCATAGTTGCCAAACCACTTTCGCTTACCGAATTATTTATCCGTTTTCTGAGTAATCTTCGCGTATCCAAATCTATAATACGGGCTTTGTTGTGGGTTACTTGCAAAGCATCCCTACATGAGCATCCGTGGCTGTATGCCTTCGAAAGAAGGGTCCTTAGAAAAATTAGAGAGATTACCAATAGAGAGTCAGATACAACATTGATGTTGCTTTAGCTCTGGTGCAACAGTTTACTATGGTATTTGCCTTTTCACGCGAGTTCGAGGCGCCTAGTTACAATTATGAGTGCTATGAATTCATTAAGGAGCCGCAAGTTCCCATAATTATAAAACTGCAGGCATCCCAATGGGCTGTACAACTGCAGCGCATGGATGACTAACGCATGAGTATTTGACAAAAGGACACAAGGACAATGGCCAGTAAGTAACCCTATATTTTGTCGATAAAGACTGTGAGGATCTACTTCGATTTCAAATGTAGTTTGCGATCACAAAATATTGAGTGCTGGAAACGACACATTTGGCAGGTCTAGGCTAGGCCTAAATCGGTAAGATCAAATCCAGCAACGTTTTAGCAATTTCTTCGCCAAAAATTACAACGTAGTGTGCCAAGAGAGCATCGTCTACCTTTGTTCAATGTATTTGTAATATGGCGCACTGAGGCAATTCTACTACTCAGAAATCAGTGAAACGTTTGGCCTGAAATCATGCTGAAGAATCCTTAAAACAATATTCTCGCCAAATCCATATCAATGAACTGCTTTGGACAATATAAATTCAATATCGGAAATCTCTCAACATTCAATCCTTTTACCTCTCAATGTCACTTAAACTAATTAACCAACCCGAAGATTATAGTCCGGGAGGTAGCGTTGTAAATCATCAAATCATTTCAGTTCGATTAATTTTTATCTTAAATGATTCCTCTCGGGTACTTGTTTGATGATTTCAACGTCAGCCGTCTCAACATTGGTGGATGTGGTAAAGAAAAAATTTGTATGATGTAAAAAAGAATTTATTTAAAAATCATTTCAGCTCATTTGATATTTTATGAGATGAAATTTTATTTAGTAAAAAAAAATATGAGATACGTCAGCTGCGTGGATAATGGGGGATTAATCGTCAGTCAGATATATAAACATGTTTAAAAAATAATTCATTAAAAACTATTTCAGCTTCAATGAAACTTGCATCCCTGATTCTTTATATTATTAAAAATACAAAAATAATCGTCAGCTATTTTTTCACGCGGGAAAAGATCGTCAGCTGATGGATTATAAGTGCTGAGCGAGTATTTAATACACGTAGATTATCATATAATTAATGAACTAACTGACGATCTCTCCCCCTCTATCTTTACAACTGACATATATTTTTATTTTATTTAATGTTTGAATAAATTATTCTAGCAATTTCAAGTGACTTGAAATTAATTATCAACTTTTTTTATTACTTTCTATCTATTTTCAATTGTAGTTATGATACGTTTTCCAATTACAGATCAACTGACGATTTTTCCCCTCTTATATTTTTAGCTGATGTATATTTTTATTTAATTTTATATTTAAATGACGTTTATTAAAAATTTCAAGTGACCTACAACTAATTGACTATTATATTTATATAATTTTTTTAATCAAATTTAAATCGTGTTTATTTAAATTGTGTTTATTTTACTCATCGATAATGTATTACATACGTTAAAATATTTCTAATTATTATAATTATTTTAATCATGACAATCTTCTGATTCATAATCACTCGAATTTTCTGATGGATCAGAATTATAATCGCTTTCTTCTTCACTGTCATCTGTACAGTCAGCGGCTCTTTCATCTTCTTCTATTTCTTCTTCTTCTTCTTCAGGTTCCTTGTATTCTGCTGCTTGGATATCTTCATTAATTTCAATTTCTTGAACTCCTTCTGTGTTCTCTGTAAAAAAATCTCGTTTTTATTAATTTGTCTATTTTTTTTTTATCAATATATAATTTGTCGTGAAAAATGTCAGAAATCATTAAATACCTGTAGTGTTGACAGTACCCGTCACGCTAGTGATACTCGGTGGAAGTTGATCACCGTCAAACCACTTGAAGGTATATTTATTTGCTATTTCTTCCCATCCATAGTTAGTTGGAGAAATTTCAAATAGATCTGGTACATGTGCATGGCTCCAGATGTAAGCGATATATGCTGCTCTCAAAATTTGCTGGTGTAATTCCGTCTTGCATGGCGGGAATGTCGCTCCATCAATGGTGTTTTTAAAAGTAAAAACATCTGTTTTTAGGTTCATATTGTATACTTTCGTGAATGTAGCAACTCGTGCTACATTCACATTATTTATGCTTTTAAATTCGTATATTCTGCAAACGAATTCTTCAACAGTTTGCATCTTCAATAAAACTGCATCTATGTTTAGTGTTGTCTGTATTGATAATAATAATAAGTGGCCAAACAAATCGCGTTGCATTCGTACTTCAACGATTTTTCCTGCAACATTCATTTTTTTCTTTTGTATCATATTGGCAAAAGTCAGTAATTTATTTTTCTTTATTGTTTACTGTGAAACTATTGAAGAATTCGTTTGCAGAATATACGGATTTAAAAGCATAAATAATGTGAATGTAGCACGAGTTGCTACATTCACGAAAGTATACAATATGAACCTAAAAACAGATGTTTTTATTTTTAAAAACACCATTGATGGAGCGGCATTCCCGCCATGCAAGACGGAATTACACCAGCAAATTTTGAGAGCAGCATATATCGCTTACATCTGGAGCCATGCACATGTACCAGATCTATTTGAAATTTCTCCAACTAACTATGGATGGGAAGAAATAGCAAATAAATATACCTTCAAGTGGTTTGACGGTGATCAACTTCCACCGAGTATCACTAGCGTGACGGGTACTGCCAACACTACAGGTATTTAATGATTTCTGACATTTTTCACGACAAATTATATATTGATAAAAAAAAAATAGACAAATTAATAAAAACGAGATTTTTTTACAGAGAACACAGAAGGAGTTCAAGAAATTGAAATTAATGAAGATATCCAAGCAGCAGAATACAAGGAACCTGAAGAAGAAGAAGAAGAAAAAGAAGAAGATGAAAGAGCCGCTGACTGTACAGATGACAGTGAAGAAGAAAGCGATTATAATTCTGATCCATCAGAAAATTCGAGTGATTATGAATCAGAAGATTGTCATGATTAAAATAATTATAATAATTAGAAATATTTTAACGTATGTAATACATTATCGATGAGTAAAATAAACACAATTTAAATAAACACGATTTAAATTTGATTAAAAAAATTATATAAATATAATAGTCAATTAGTTGTAGGTCACTTGAAATTTTTAATAAACGTCATTTAAATATAAAATTAAATAAAAATATACATCAGCTAAAAATATAAGAGGGGAAAAATCGTCAGTTGATCTGTAATTGGAAAACGTATCATAACTACAATTGAAAATAGATAGAAAGTAATAAAAAAAGTTGATAATTAATTTCAAGTCACTTGAAATTGCTAGAATAATTTATTCAAACATTAAATAAAATAAAAATATATGTCAGTTGTAAAGATAGAGGGGGAGAGATCGTCAGTTAGTTCATTAATTATATGATAATCTACGTGTATTAAATACTCGCTCAGCACTTATAATCCATCAGCTGACGATCTTTCCCCGCGTGAAAAAATAGCTGACGATTATTTTTGTATTTTTAATAATATAAAGAATCAGGGATGCAAGTTTCATTGAAGCTGAAATAGTTTTTAATGAATTATTTTTTAAACATGTTTATATATCTGACTGACGATTAATCCCCCATTATCCACGCAACTGACGTATCTCATATTTTTTTTGTACTAAATAAAATTTCATCTCATAAAATATCAAATGAGCTGAAATGATTTTTAAATAAATTCTTTTTTACATCATACAAATTTTTTCTTTACCACATCCACCAATGTTCAGACGGCTGACGTTGAAATCATCAAACAAGTACCCGAGAGGAATCATTTAAGATAAAAATTAATCGAACTGAAATCACCCGAAAAAATGCAACGCTACCTCCCGGACTATTATCCTTGAGCAACTTCCTTCCTGACTCCGTTGTTCGCATCCTTCCATTGCGCGTCTGCAGTGTCTAATAGCAATCATTGACAGAACAACAGAGAGTCTATTGCAGGCTTCATTACTCGGAGCTTTTATTTAGTTACATGCAACGTGCACAAGTAAATCTTCAAGGAAAACACTCTGATGGAGAAAATATCTCCCCATGTCATCGTACAAAATATTTATTATAATCGTGTTTCATCCCAAAGCAGCGATTATATGGAAAACACATAGTGACACACGTAAGGCGAGTGCATTGCATAGAATAGACACAAAGTAGAGTGTAACTTTATTCCCTAGAAGAGCATCGTGCAGTGGCAAAGATGATGGGATCCGTGGCAGGCTGTAAGCACCAGAACCAGCACCACGGGCACCAGCTCTGCAGCAGTAGCAACAGCAGCAAGGAACTAAGGAACCTTAGCCAAAGTAGTGTTGGAGTTGGTGATGGTGGTGGTGGTGATGGTGGCTGATGGTTCCTGATGGTTGCCGATGGTGAACAGCATAAGCGAAGCAAAATGGAATCACGTGAAATATGATACCCAACAAATACACCATCAGAATTCCAAACCATTATAACCGTTGCCGTTCGCACTCAGTTTAGTTCGTGTTGTTGAATCTTAAATTTTCCTCTGAAAAATCCGTGAGATATTCAATCCTGGCTGCACATCTTGGCTATGGGTACATTATAATGGTCGTTTGGATGTGCAGGCGCTATAATAAGTGCATTCCTTCTTGTTTTGTCGAGTATTGCGGCTTCTTGTACTTCTTCCTGGCATCAATTCCTGCGTGCTTTGCCGGTACTGGGGCTACTCCTGCTACTGCTGCTGCTGTTGTTGTTGATGCTGCTGCGGCTCCTCGAAACAACAGACACACTTACAAAGATTATATTCATGACAAAAATTCACTGCGACCATATGAGAATAATCATTGTTGTTCTTTATTACTATCAATGGGATATATCACTTTTACGGAATAATGGAGATTTTCCACTTATCGCTTCGAGTTCGTTTAATAAAACGGAAACGAAATATTTACAGTGTGGGAATAGAAAGATTCAAAAGTATAGCGCAGAGTCGCGGACAACATTTAAAATAGCGAAGGAGGGAGCAAATGATGTTTCCTTTTTTCTTCTTCTTCTTTTTCTAAGTTTCAGTAAAATGTGTAATGGAATGAAATTTCTTTTATGTGCAAAATTATTGTAGGGATCATGGCAGTTTTTGCTGATGCATATAAAATTGACTGCAAAGAGAGACATCGCTAAGGAAATGCTCTTCCCAGCACTTGCATCGAACAAGTAAGACGGGCATAAATAGAGTTTTAGTGGAGCATAAGAATTTTATAGCTGATTTTCGGTTGTAACAAAGATGTGAAAATTGATGACTCTGTCAAATACGAACTTCTTGGGGTGTATAAAACGAGAACGTTTCAAGACTACTATATATTTCTGGAAATAATGTCCCCTTGAGCATCTAAAATTTTTTATAAAATTTCAATCAATTTTAGTTTTTCAAAGGAAAACATTTAATTGCAATCTTTGCATTAAATAAGAGCTGAATCACACAACCAACACACTTTCAAATATTAACAGCAGCCAATTACCGTACTTTACGGACCATTTTTCTGGATTCTAGCAACGATGCCAACAATCTTGAAAAGACACTTTAAAAAGGTACTCGAATTCGTTTCAATAGTTTTTTTTTCAGTTTTCATTCTATCAAAAAATTGGCTACCGACTGCCAATGGAGCAATACGTCACAAAAACTGTTTAAAAATCTTCCCAAGGAATTTTCCTGGACTCACTAAGCACTAAGCAGCTAATGCAGGATAGTGTAGGCAAGTCTTTCGAGCCTCATGGAAACCCAAAATTTTCAGAATTCGGATCGAAAACACAGCAATGAAAGGGTTTCTTGTCTCTTATTTCGGTTCCCTCCCTTCCTTGTGAACAGAGACGGGATCTCCACAATCTGAAGACGCCTTAAGACAAAGGAGCTCGAGTTCTATCCGAAGACATGCGGCAAACGATCCAAGGCTAGGTTTTCAGTTTGACAGGGGAGGTGTTTAGTGCGTTGTCCAGAAGCATTGCGCGCTTGGAAATCCCATACTCAGGGCGTCAATAACCTTGATCTCAGTAATACGAAAAAACGATGCAGCGAGCCTCAACACCTTATATTTCAGATTAGTCTTCAAACTTCGGGACTGGATCGATGGATTTCACCCATCTGAATGGAAATTTTATAAAAAAAAATTGATTCCTCAGCAACAGGATTTTATGCCTCAGATTGGAGATATAATAAAAAAGACTGCAAAGGCGAAGAACGGACTAAACTATTGGATCTTGGAATCGTACATCACTTAACAAGTCGGGTGATGTAAAAAATCTCCCTTATATACCGAAAGCTACAAACTACGTTCTAGCAACCCAAGATACATAACGCCTAACAAGACCGCCTTCAGCAAATCGAAAGTCTAGAGTCGCGTAGAAAGTGGATACAGAGATGTCGCATGATATCTTCAACTTCAATCCAATGAACAAATGCTTCTATATCATTTTCATTCGAGCAAAATTGGTTGCAACCTAGATAATAAATGTTGACGCCACCACTGATGACAAGCGCGATGGTAACTAAGAATAAGTTTAAGATTATCCTGAAAAACTTTGAAGAACGAAAAGACTCACAGATGAACAACCAGGAAAATGGCATAACATTGATTTTGCGTGTAGCGGGAACGCTTCGCACATAACCCCAAAAAAGAAATCATACGATGTGTGATCCAATGAAAAATAAGACGATTGGCCCGATGTGGAATGCCTTGAAGTACTCAACAGATTAAATCTGGTTCGTAGACTATATTCCGAACGAAATATAAGGACAAAGAAACCACAAGGATATCAAACAGCGTTTATGACACTGAATTGGGAATAACTTAAGGGAAATTTTTTAATATTTCGCTACTACTCTACATTTTCCTCATGACTGAGTTCCTCCTTATTTCAGTCATCATAGTTATAAGCGTACCTATTTGCAATATCTCATACGAATCCTTGAAGTCAATAACTGAAATCAACGTCAACTCTGGTTGTGCAATTTACCCAAATTTACAATGGCTGACAAGAAGCTGATGCCAATTTTTATATAACATTCCCATTTTTCGATTTTTTACGTAGTCTTCGATTTGCGACCAATACAAAAGATCGAGTATGATTCAAATGTATTAAGTCTTTTGGAAAATATTGAAGTGTAAAGATGGTCAGTGAAACTATAAAAGTAAGGTGTGCTCTCTACTACGAGTTCAAATAACGGGCAAATGCAGCAATGGCTGCCCGCAAAACATGTGGCGCATTTGGAGACGATATTGTGTCAGAACGTACAGCTCAAAGATGGTTTGTCCGATTCCGCATCGGGGATGACGGCCATGAAGACGACTATCATCCTGGAGCGATGTTTCGAATAAATGATACGAAGCTTCTTGCCGACATAGAGGACAATCCCCGCCAAACTTTGCACGAATTATGCGTAAAGTTAAACGTTGACAAAAGCACCATTAGTCGCCATTTTCGACGTCTGGGAAAGAAACGACGGCTTGATCAGTGTGTTCCTCATCAACTTACTGACAACAACAGAAGGCAGCGTATAGGGATCTGTACTTTGCTGTCGTTGCGATATGAACGGGAGGCTTTTTTGAATCGATTGATTAAATGCAATAAAAAATGGACTATGCGTGACAATAGTAGACGCACATATCAGTGGTTTGCGCCAGACGATCCTCCAGGGACTATCCCAAGGCCAAGCCTTCATCAGCGAAGACCTCGTTGTGTGTATGGTGGCATCACACAGGCATCGTGTGGTATCAACTGTCGGAACCTGGCCAAAGCATTATATCTGAAGTGAACGGTCAGTATTTAAGAGAAGTTTATCAGGAATTGCGACGCGCGCATACAGCGCTCGTGAGTAGGAGATGAGTCTTGTTCTTCCAGGATAACGCACGACCACATACAGCGGCATTCACCAGGGAAACCATTAAGGAAATTGGCTGGGAAACTTCACCACATCCACCATATTCTCCCGACATGTCGCCATCAGATTTTCGCCTATTCCGGACGATGGATAACCGCATGCGAGGACGACAATTCACCAACCAGGAGGACTTAGAAAAAGCATTACGTAATTTCTTCGATGGGTGAGACAGAGGCTTTTATCAAACAGGAATATATTGTTTACCATCACGTGCCAACGATGCCAATGGTACTTATTTTCAAGATTAAATATATTACCTTTTATTTAAAAAATTTAGATATTTTACTATGTCCAAAACCGACAATCTCATTGCAACCACCCAATATTTTATGGCTCTGTCTTGACAAATGCTCCTTTTTACGCTGTACTAAATATGAAAGAGCCATTAGTGTACAATTTTGTTTCCATAGGAGAGAGCATTTGAATAAACGTGCAGTTTATGTATTATGTAGGATCAGGGAATAAATCGTGTTCGGTAGTAGTTTCGAAACTAATGCTTTGTTATGAAGGCTGTAGTCTGCTTAAAAAACGATGCTGCTTTACTAATCTAGTTCCAACGCATCACATTTTCAACGAAATACCCTCAAAATTAACTCATCTTACTCACATTCAGTTATGCCACCAACTCTTTGTGCCCTGGTACTGTTGATCATGAACTTGAATAGATTCACATGAATGGCCAGATGCCTTACCTCGCGGTCCGTAAAGACAAGAGTTAAGATGTGTCAACTAGTGCCCCCTACTACTTCGTTATGAGGTAAACTAGCATGGAAAATACTCAAAGTTCTTGCTGGTATATGTGAAAACCAGTTAGGATAGGGCCACATCAATAGACCACTAGCCGCAAGTGTTCAGCAAGTTTGGCCACTGTTTTTCGAACTACGATCCTTGCTGAAGCATTTACACTAAGGTTCCAGGTTCCGCGGGCCGTCAGAATCAGAATTTATACCCAGCGTTAGGGAAGAAACTCTTTTGCACTAAAATATTTCTTTTTTTTCAGAACCGATCCAATATTCAGTTGTGACGCATGGTGTTAGATGGTGGACACTGTACTCACTCTACACAGGATTTCGGTGGCCACCAAAGTCACATCGCGTTTTTGACGTTCCTGTCCATAGATCAGAAGAATTCTGAACTGGATTTTACATTTTTTTTAATCAGGAGTAATATAGTTTATCAGACGCTACTGGTAAATTCGGTGCTTTACTGAACCTTAGAATTCCAGTTCTAGATCAAACCTTCTCCAACAAAACAAGACTCAAGTCTTGGATTTCATATTCAAAGTGTTTAAAGGGGAAAAGTATGATTCACGTCCTCATACTTTGAGAAAAGACATTCAATATCATCTTTTTCAACCGTTTTATTCATTTCATGTCAAACACTCACATTTTAAATAAATTCATAAAACAAAAATCAAACGCAATAACACACGTTTCTCATTTTCGACAATATTACTTCCTGTACATGTTTGCATTTAATATGTATTTCTTATTCTGATTATTTTTTACGCTCCTTTCAAAAAGGAAGCGCGTATGTGACTGAATATCATCATGAAAACTGAATGGCGAGTGAGTGGGTGAATCAATTGTAATGGCTACGTTATTGCACAATGAGAAAGTTAAATGATTTAGATAAATTTTATGGGCTATTTATCGTTTATTTATATGCTTTGAAATTGAGGGTCCATAACGCCATTTATTTGTTTTATTACCAGCAGAAATGTTTATTTTTCGCAATCTTGATGGGGAAAAGGGCAAAATTAATGAGCCGTCATTTAATCATGAAGTCAAATCTATGAATGTCTCGAATATATATGAAGCACTATTTGCAGTAACTTGAAGATATTGAATCAATTCTAAGAAATTACCAAGGCTTTCTCTCGTAGCAGTCCGGCACATTTATTTTGGTCTTAACAACGGACATTTTATTCCTCATCCTTACATTCTCTAACGTGTCATAGGCACGTGAAAATCAAACGTGTCAAAATTAGAAGAAATCGGGTATCGTTTAATGCAAGAAGGACTGCTTAATAGAAAGCTTTCACTACTAAATACTGAACCTTTTGTATAATAACAATAATCATACCAATACATCCGACCTCCCTACCTTTCCTCAACGTGTGTGTCCGGAGCATGTACGCCAGAAACCCTTCGATATCAAATTAGATAGACCGGAAATATAATCGAACACACGCACACAAGATTTCGTAAAAGCATATTAGCACATATGAAGTTTTTTGGAAGGAAAGCGATGGTGGGTACATATGTAATTTAATTAGAAACATGGGTCCTTCAAGAGTCATTTTTATTCAAGGCACATCACGTTCGGAATGTAATAATCATTGGGGACACTGAATTTCTGCAGGACTAGTGCAATTTCATCACTCTGTTGATTTCTTGAGAGGTGTGCGTTTGAAGGTAGGATGAAAGTAAGGATTTTATTATTTCTCGAGAAGAGGGAAAGTTGGGGGACAGAGTATTACATTCTTTCTGAACAATCAGGAATATTTTAACTTGAATGTTTAACTTTATTCAAGAAACAAAACGAATTATTTTGGATCATTTCTTCGATCTTTCCGAAAGTGCTAGCAAAGCCATTCAATATAGTGTCAATGAAGTGCCAAACTCTCCTTACACATACTTCCGTTCCTGATTTCATATTTTAAGTCCATTTTACTTGGTAAATTCTTTTGCTTCACCTTAATTTGTTTCTTCAACTTTATACCTCTTTTATAATCTTTCCAGGCTTTTTCAATTTAACAATGAAAATAAATTCGTAAACTTAATGTTTACGAAAACGCAAATATTTTTTTTTTGTGTACGTTCAAGTCCAACTTGCTATGATTGATGACATATTCAAATGAGAAGCTATTCTATTCATTCTTTTTTCATTTATCCTGTGTGGGCGTTTAATAAAAGTATTCAAAAATTGCCTACGCTTCAACTTTATCTTTGAACGGCTACCTTCCATTGCTTGTCATAGGATTTCGCTCCAATATGGTTTTCATCCAATCATCGCTTTCAAAAAGTTCACGTATGTCCTTCGAACTCTGTGTGTTTTGTATGTATAAATGACTCTATATATCAACGTCATATTTATGTTGTCAATGGTTAGATTATCTTCTCTTTTCTTTATTTAGTACATCGGAAAAAGAGGGCGATTCTCAAGCATTCCTTAAAATGAACCAACTTTCAAGTACGGCTTGAAAATGTTAAATTGAAAAAAAACTGAAGGTAAAGTTGATAACACAAGTTAGAATTTACATGTGATCTAGCTTAAAGGAATAGTTTATAGATTTCTGCTATTAAAATTTAGCACCAACACTTGATGATGAAGCAGTTCATTCATTAAGAAAACTGGGCATTAAAATGAATAAAGAGTCACTTAACATCGTTTTAAATAGTTCTGGAAAAAATTGTTAGGCTTCCTTAAATCCTAATATGCTGATGGTATGCAGAAATAGTTTTCTTTCAAACAGAATTGACGTGAGCACTGAAGACGTTTTTTAGTGCACTCCCTTCCCATTCAACTTGGCTCTGGTATCACATATGCTTTCGTTCGACATCCATATTTTTTTTGTGAACCCGTGGACACAATTAGCTCGCTTTTCTTAGCGTTAGCACTCACGCTCCACTGTTGTCAGTAACAATTTAACGAGTATGTAAGGATTCTCGTTCTTGCAAAGCGGAGATTGTGTTCAGATGACAACAGCAATAGATGATCCACGAAGAGATTCCTCTCGATCCCAGGGCTTAAGTTCATCCTTGGTACTCGAATAAAAGACGTGAATATACTAAAGAGAAGGGGACTACCCCCGTAGTATTGAACTCTTTTGGAATAGTAAATATTTCGGTGAATTTCCATTTTCAAGGAAAGTAGCAATTGTTTAGACACTTCGTAAAAAGAACTGCAAGAAGAACAACATGAGCATGCTGAAGCTTTTTCAAGACAAAATTTAAAATTCCATCTGCCCCAGTTGTTTTTTTTTTTTTGGAATTTCGCTCTAGTGCGAACAACCTGAGTCTTTCAGGGCTCATTAACAGGGTACTGCCAATAGAAGCGTCTGAGGGATTGAAATCGATGAATGGACTCATACGTTGATATGGTTCTGTTCACAAATGCACTAAAAGCAAATTCCTCAATGCTCTCTCCCCTTGGAGAACTCTCGCATAATGGTTTGGAATAGGGTCAATAACGACTTTGCCGTCCACGAGCATCGAACTGTCATGAGTGAGAACTACTGACAGTCGCATAAGGCCAGTTATTCCATTGACTTGAAGAAACACACAGACATCGGGTCTGATGTTTAATAGGGTTTGTTCGAATCTCTGATTCAAATGTCATTTTCAGTCAGATGTTTTGGTCAAAATGGATTTCATTCTAATTTTTATTTTATTTTATCTCAAGATAGATTTATTAGAACATAAGAACATGAACCCGCTGGTACTGCTAACGGGCTACATTCAAGTTGCGGTGTTGCGGTGTAGTTTCCTGAGGGTGCTACGTCTGCGGTGAAGTTCAAAAATGTCCTGTGGTAAACCTCTTTAAACGTAATTCCGGTAGGTACTTTTTTAATGGGGAGTTTCGAGATGACCGTATTAAGGGTTTAATTTATACACGCTATTTCCTGTTCGGTTCGTGTGGTTGATCAGTTTTTGACATTTTATATTCTCGAACATTAAACTCAGACTAGCAATAATTGCTTCCCAGTCGAACCTCTTGTATGAAATAAAGAGCGGTGCATCTGCTATTTCCGGCTTCACCTACGTTTTAGTTCTTAAAGTTAGGTTTATCAAAAGATAGTCAGACTTTGCGTTGAGAACGCTGTGGAACAGCTGCAGGAGATACTTACCAGATTCGCTAACACAATGAAAACATCAGTAGGTGACAAAGTTCTTCAGAAGATTGGCTCGTTCAGCGCAATCAAAACGTGATTCATATTTTATTATACCCAATTGAACAGAACTACTCCATATCAATCGAAAACTTAATTTCTTTCGGTCCTTCATTTTGAAGGATGCGTTGCATTGAAGTCGACCCTTATTGCAAAGAAATCAATCTTTTCCAAGTCTTCATTGTGTGTCTCTCTCACATATCCATGTTTAACAACGACAAATCCAAAAGTATAACCTCCCAAAATTGAGCTGACGGATAATGATGTCCACACACTTCAGCCTTGCATGACAGTGCATTTGGATTTTACCCTGAAACGATTCCGAGCTTTTGCCTGAAAGCTACTCCTGCATAACTACTCCAAGGATTCCATTTTGGTTGTCATTCCTTATGACAACATCTCCCCAAGTGAACATTATGCTAACTTTTCAGTTTTGTTTCTGAGATGAACAAGGAATCTGGTCCTTGGATGTCCAAGATTCCTGAACAGGGTTCCTTTTATACTGCTGAGCTAGCGAACATTTGTTGATGATTTCATAGAGCTGATCGCAATAACAAACTTTTAAGGCGAAATCCAAGCTGCCTTCACTCGCTACCTTCACGCCGCCTTTCTTTCACTCATCTTAATGAGTTTTTAAAATTGTGGAATAAAGCAATCTAACTTGCGAATGACGGTGAACAAGTCACGCCCGAAGAATAGGATGCAGAGAGATTGGGCAGTATTCATGAAGTTGTGAGTTGTTTTTCAAGGAAGCAGTAACAAAGCCCTCCTTTCTTCGTTTTTCGTTTGTAGATTCCGTCTCATCTTCTCAGCCTTCTTGGCTCCTTTAGCCCCTCAAACTCGCGGGCAACTTTATTATTACGATTCCCGCAGAACAATCCCTCTTGCCTCTCGATGGTTTCATTGGTGTTTTTAACCGTATTTAAAATAGCAAGGTTAAAATTTTATGCGTTCGAGGAATTAGGGCCAAATTGAAAATTTGCAACGTGCTAGATCAAAATAAAAAACCAAACTCTTCCAAATGCCTTTTGATGTAAGAAATCTTTTAGCTCCATAGCCTTTTTGACGTTAAAGTCTGGCTTAAATTAAAACAGGGGGAAGGAAAAAGTTTTCTTTTCTTCCTGGAGGTTATCGTTGAGAAGCTTTCATCTCCCAAACATCTTCCTCCAGGATGACCGGTCTTTCCTTGGTGTCATTGGCTTCGCAGATAATGATATCAATGATATCCACCCTTTAAGTAACAGGGTCAACTTTTTCCTCCGTGGCAAGGATAAGATGTAGCACGCCACCTTACCCCATTTTAAAAAGTCGAAAAAGCTTTTATGGTCTTCAATGGTTTGAGGGTTTAACTAAGATCGTGTGCAATTGACCACATTGGATTTTGAGACATTCAGTTGTTTTTCCTCACATGCCCGTAGTACTGTGTCCCTGAGAGGCTTGAAATTAAACCTATAACAAAAAAAGGCAGAACCCTTCGTTTCTTTGTAGCTGCAATGCTGATCGGTGCTTTCTTAACTGGAACAACAATTCTAGACACCGGAAAGGATATGGCATCTGCTTTGCTTTCGATTGTCGAAGCCTTCGGGACCGCAGCGTGAAGGTTTACGAAGTTAGTTTCACTCAGGTTTATTGTACGCTTGAAGCTCAGCTTAGAGTTTAGAATCACATAAGATCTTTTCTTCCCCCCCCCCCTCCTCTACTTCCCTCTTCTTGATCGAACTCACCGTCACAATCAACCAAAGCATCTCCTTCTGCAGTGGAAAATGTATCCTTATCTACAGGTAAGACTTCAGAAAGTTATTTGTAACCAAAACCGTTTTCAAGGCATAGTAAATTCGAAAAGAGTCTCTACAAATCCAGAAAATAAATAGCTTCCGGATTGCTGATAGCTTGTATAAAAACAATCGATTATCCTAGCCGCTCGTTTCAAAGACAATACCTTGATAATCAACTCCTTTCTTAGTTTGGACTTTTTATATTACACACCGCGAATATATTGTGCTTCATTTCGCCATATCATAGGGGATTTTTTTTGTGTGATGCATTTGGCTCTTCATTTTGTGCTTGTTGATGCTGTTGGTAAATTATAAATAAATTGACCCAGATGCATTCGAAATGCATCATTTTTTCATCCAATTGCACCAGAAATTAAAGCATCTCCACCCTGGGAAAAGGACAATTATATAGTTATTGGCTATACTTTACACGGACATGTAGCCTTGTAGTTGTAATTGCACAAGTTAACATACCAGTGTGTCATTTTCAATATAGAGAACATAAAAATCCCTGATTTCTTTTTAATAACATACATCGCAAGCTCCATATACTGTAGCATATCCCTTTACTTTACCCATGAAAGAGAATCAAAAATAATTTGAAAGCCAATCCTTTTAGACCCACCACAACTCTCGAACCTGTTGACTTACATTTACACTCTTGCATTTATGGAATTTTATTTTTATTGCATGGACATTTGGTCATCGTTTGGAGCGAGCAATATTCCAACTCAACAAGAGCCCAATCAATTAAAAGGACATATTTCCCAGATGATATAAAGCTTCTCTTTCGTGCACGAATTTTCCTTTCCCAGATATTACACAAGCATAGGTATGTGTATTTGTGTGCAGACATAGTCCTGCTACATTGATATATAACAAAAGTCCCGAACCGTCTTTCATACAATTGGTCCGTACAACGTTAATTAAAATCGCATTGAATAAGATTCACAAGGGAAATCATAAAATCAATTATTTCATCGCATTCAGATTATTCCAGAACTGCTATCATTCCATGCATTTTATTTTAATATAATTCGGTACCCATTTCGTTTCCTTGAATCCTAAACGGGAACTTTAATAGAAACGTTGAAGAACACTCTTTTTACGGC
The DNA here is from genome assembly GCA_954870665.1 of Stratiomys singularior. Taxonomy (NCBI): domain Eukaryota; kingdom Metazoa; phylum Arthropoda; class Insecta; order Diptera; family Stratiomyidae; genus Stratiomys; species Stratiomys singularior. Next base: position 108,967,367 of record OX940880.1, on the reverse strand, counting down.
AAGGCAGGAAGTTGAGTGAGGAATACGAAATGTCGAAAGGATGTAAGCTGCTGGACGCATTATTAGCCCGGAATTGGAGGGGGATCTTGAAAATAAGTATGTCCTTAACATAACGAACTAATCAATATGTATTCAAATGAAATAGTAAATCCTTATCCAGCATCTTCGTTGGTCTCCTGCGGACGGGAAAGGCAAGCGGGGGTTTATAACTGGATAGGGCTTTAAGCTTGAAGGAAGGTTGAATGATACGAAAAATAAAAGACTCGACATAAATTCACCACGATCCTGTCCTCATCATGAAATAGTGTGTAGCCCCCTAGCAACAACTCATATCGCAAGAAGACAAGCTGCGGCAGAAGAATAGAAAAGGGCAAAACATAAAGAACATTGCAAAAATAGCAGAAACTGTTTCTTCAACGAATTTAAATTAAATTTGATTTTGATTTATGGTCCTGTTTTTTGGTGGCTGTGTATTTCTCTGCTGCATGAACATACTCGTGTGATTTTTATTGTGTGCGATTGTATGATTGTGTGAGAATTATTGTTCTGTTTTTTTTCGTGAAGGTTTCTTTGCTTCTCGTCTTGAATGTTCGCCTTTGAAAAGGGTTTTGTGATTATAGACGCTTCCATAAAAGCCACACTGCATTCACAGTTTTAGGGATGAGTGCATTTTTAGAGCGTCTTTTTGGATTATTTCAATATTACTGCGAGAAATGGGAATCGTGGAGCAGAGCCAGACTTTATAAGTGAACTGTCTAGTTTAAAGGAACATAGCAAATAGCTTAGTGGGATATAAAATTCGGGTTAATTCAATAAAAAGGGAGTATTTTCTGAAAGTCTCCAGACTACGACTTCGTTTCGTCACTAAAGAAAACCCGGTGAGGAGTGAATATTAAAGTTTTACAAATAAGCTTAAACTACGCTTAAGTTGCATTGGGTTTAACATTCTGTTCTGTAATACAAAAAAAATTCTTTGAAACAAAAAACGATTTGCAACTGAGGGTATGCAACCATATTTCCTTGATCAAACCACTGGCTTATATATATTCTATAATAACAGTTATATTATAATTTGAACCACAAACATTCTCAAAATCTTTTAAAAAATATCCTGCGTAAAAATGTAAAAATGTTTATTCTTCATTGTTATCACCAGATTCAGATCGACTGAATTCAATTTAGGGAGACCGCCTTGTGACAGAAGAACTAATGTGATACCTTTTATTCCTAGGATTTGAATTGAAGTACTTAAAATCTCTAATAAAAATATGGGATCCCTCAAATTTGATCGAAATTCACAAGGTTAAGTCCTGGCATATTTGCTGTTTAATTTGGCGCTAGCTTAGAGAAGAAAGATTTGATTTTCCTCCTTACAAAACTAGAGCTACGCCCATAAAATTTAAGTTTTATTGGATTTGTCGGTTAATAGTATCGATTTAGCTAACAGTTGGCGCAACTTTTACATATTTTGCATTGTGTCTATAATAATTTAAAGGTAAGGTATTAGGTAAAGGTAAGGTAATAATTTAAGGGTAAACATCTGTCATTAATTCTCACTTAGTCATTGAACGATATAGCGTGAAAAACAAAGTTATTTTGCTTCAAAAATGTCGAATTCTGTGCCTGAAAAAGTTGCCTTGCGAGGAAGTTTAATGACCTTGTTTCATTTGAAGAAAAACTCTGCTGAAAGTTATGGATTGTTGGTAGACGCTTACGGTGAACATGCTCAAACTCAAAAAACTTATGAACGACGGTTTGCACGCTTCCGAAGTGGTACTAGGAAGACAAACAACGGCCAGGTCAGCCAAAAAAATGCAGAATATGTAGAACTGCAAGCATTATTGGATGAAAATTCGTGTCCAACGCAAAAAGAATTTGCTGTAGATCGTGCTGTGAATGTGGGTCTCGTCCCATCAACCATTTTTGAACGTTTACATACAATGGGCTTGACTCGAAAATTTGAAAAATGGGTCTCACATCAACTGAACGAAAACATCACAACAAAAACATTTCGGAGAACCCAAATAACATAGTTTGTGGAGTAGTACCCTTAAAGTAAACCACCGTTTGTTGATTATTCGCGGCGGTATTAATTACCAAAAGCTTATGCTGTGTATTTGGTGGGACAAGAGGAATGTTGTGTATTATGAGCTACTAAAACCGAATGAAACAGTCACAGGTGGTCGCTCCCGACGCCAACTGACCAATTTGGCACATGTACTTATTAACAGCTCGAAAACACCACCAAGTTCTGTTCCACGCTGACGATGCCAGACCTCATCGGACAAACATCGTTACGGAATAAATAGAAAGGCTCGGTTGGGAACACCTTGCTCACCCCAGTACTCTCTAGACCTTGCTCCTTCTGACTATAATTTGTTACGATCGATGCAGATCAGCTTAGCCGACGTACGCTTTCGACATGCTGAAGAAGTGCGAAAATGGGTCGATGAATGGATTGCCTCGAAAGATGAGGGTTTCTTCAAACGTGGAATCAACAAAATTTCCAGATGATGGGAAGAACTATGCTTTTTTGAAGCCAAAAAATTGACATTATTAACCGATACTCCGAATAGTATCACATTACAAGTTTGTAAAACTTCTTTTCTTTTTACGGATTCTTAAAACCATTATGGCATTTGAAAGCTACACAGATCCAAGCCTACTGGTCTGAAACTACATACTGTCCTCTAGACAGCTTGCTTTTATGACGATATTTGACTTAATCAGAATCCAATATCCTGATATACTAAACACAGAACGATTGTGAAATAAAGATCCTGGTAGTACCACGTTGACCCGATGAAAATAACTTTTAATAACGAAATAATCATCAATGGCACAACAGCCGAATCGTCTAATCGTTCAATTGGTAAGCAATAGCCAGTTTCTGGTCCCTTTCTATATCCTCAAATGCCGTACGCGTAGCAAGACTAGACCGATAACATTGGCATAACTTCGCTAAGGTTAATACCAATGGCTTGTTATAGTGAGTATAAAAATAATGGTTTTATCGAACTTTCCGGTACGCTCCATCCATCATGCGCCTCATAACACTCATTAAAGAAAAACATCGATCATTTTCTCCGGGGATTGATTGGGGAGCTCAGGTTTGTGTCCTTATTATGTGGTTCATAGTCATGCTGTATAGGATTCTGAAACAATGTTATTGTCAAACAAAATAATCATTAGGTCCATACTTCAAAAAATAAACGATATAAAATCGATTATTCACGACAATTCAATATTCTCATTATTCAGTCTTGCTCATTATTCAGATTGCAAACTAACTCTCAAGGGAAGGAAAGTAGGCTGCAGAGATGCAAATGATCTCAAGTAGAAAATGAAAAATGATTTCAGTACTTCGACCCTTCATTTGTATCACTTTTTGTTCAGGATTTTCATCTGCAATCAAATCTAATAAAAATAATTTTGTTTCTTTCTTTTCAGGTAAGGCCTGTTATAATAATTATCTTAACAGCATAGCGAACAAAACGTAAGTGAACAGTTCAACTTGCAATTTTGTAAATATTTAAGCTTGAAAATATGCATATCATAATACAGTAGACTTAAAAAAAACAAAAGGCTCTACTGATCCGTCCATAAACCATCAAACACGCACCTATCTCTAACAAAGCCTTAAAACACGACCACGTCTCTCTTTATTTCTTGTCCCTTTTTTGTGAATATTCTCAAGGTAGCTTACACGTATTTCTAATATTCATGCGTCCTTATATCCTTTTGGGGAGCGGCGAGCACACAAAAAAGAAACATACACCCTACGTGGCGGTTTGACGGGGCTGCCGGGATAGTAAAAGACAGAAGAAAATAGGCACGTATAGCATTCGGCGACATAAGCTTAAGATTTATGAATTCAATATTAAAATATGTTGAACGTCTCGTCCTTTGGCATGTACGACGTATACTCCGGGCTCTAAAGATAGATGAAGACGGAAAGAGAATACGACCAAAGGAATTTAATAATATAAGGGTAGCGCGCGAAAGAGACAGATTTATATGGCCATTATTCAATATTTTTATGTGGCATACTTTTGATTTTTCACATTCACAACCTCATAAATATTAGTTGCCTTCTCATAGGGGCATTGGAATTTATGTTGCATGGCGGAGGAGATGGCATAGATAAGTCAATTGTTTTCGAGAGTTTTATGGCGTTAAGATATGATAATTGGATGTGAAAGGAAAAGGTGGGAGAGGGAATTCGTTCTTACAATTTGTTAAGGATATTTATTACTCTATATATCATTTCCGAATATTTGCAAACGGCTTTCTTCGGATTTTTGTCCAAGCCAATCAAAAACATGATCTTTCTACCGATTGGATTCTATTCAATACCAAAAGCTTCAAATAAAATTTCAATATTGCAACCACTCCGCACGTATTACTGATTGAAATAACAAACTGTTTAAAATTTGCATAAAGGACGAGCTATGAGGTTATTGCATTGTGTGTAGATGACCATCAAAATATCCTGGGAGAATTGAATAACACGTCAACTTGAGTGCTTTGTACATATTCATGGAATGGAGTACTTCAATGACCATTTAGTGAAGTTATCAACTAGCACATGATATTAAGTCCTACAATACCTATCTGTTTATATCCTTGCTGTCAATGTCCATCGTGCTCCATGGAGGAACCTTTTGTACTATTCTAACAGAGGCCACTAGGAGGACAGCGGAGAGACAGAGAGATATGAAAGAGACTGAGACGAAGAGTACACTCGCATACTGATTTTAAGCCACATTAGTGATTTTATTGAAACTTGCATGCACTGAAAGCTGATATTTGAAAAGCAAATGCTGCATTAAAATAAGATTGAATACAAGAGTGATGTAAATACACTCGAGATACAGACATTTACATTTTCATACTTCAGCTCGAGTACTACATTAAATACTTATAGAACTGAGAAAATGTTCAATGGAAACGTTAGGCAGTGATACAATATGATCATATGGGAAATATGTTATTTGATAGAGTGCTGCTGACGTCGACCTATCTAGTTTGGATCGATTCTAATTTATAGACTTCTCTTATTGATTAGATTAGGACTTTTCCTGTCAAAAGAGTATGCTGTTTTAGAAAAAAATCCCTTAAAAGAAAATATATTTTTCCTCAATTATCAAACGTGTCTGATACGACCTATCGCTTTTTAACTTTTACGCTGACTATCCTGTTTAAATCCTGTGTTTGTGGTATAACTTCTACCAGGAAATATTCTTACTACTACTACAATACTACAACTACTACTACCACCACTGCTACCAATACTAATACTGCTACTTCTACTACTACTACAATACTACCACTGCTTCTAATACTACTACAACCACTACTTCCATTACTACTAAAACTACTACTAAAACTACTACTAAAACTACTACTACCACTACTACTATTACTGCTGCTACTACTAATACTACTACTACTTCTACTACTGCTACTGCAACAACAACATCTACACTACTACTACTACTACTACTACTACTACTACTACTACTACTACTACTATCAACTACTACAACTACCCCTACTACTACTACTACTACTACTACTACTAGTACTACTACTACTACTACTACTACTACTACTACTACTACTACTACTACTACTACTACTACTACTACTACTACGACTACTACTACTTCAACTGCTACCAATTTGAAACTACTGAAAGATAGTAATTTCTGAAGTTGCTACTGAAACACAGACGACGTCCTCGACATGCATCTTATCTAAAAGCGGCTTTTCATAGAGGGTCCTGTTTTCATTAAGGCTACTTTGTAATTTTTTTAATCCAATGTTTAGTTTTTCAAATGTCAAGCAAATTTCTAGAAGTTCTTTCTTAGTAATAGTTTAAAATTAAGTAATTGTTTGGACTGCGAATAAAATACTCAAATGTATCCTTTGGGTTGAGGATACCATATGTTCTGTACTTCATCAAGAGAGAAATACCGATTTTTAATCTTTGCGAAAATTTTAACTGCCCCTCTAAGTTTTTCTTTCTGAACTTTTACTTTTGGCTTATTGAGGTACGCAAGGACATTTTAACCATTCGACTTGCCTAATCTTAAAAATATTTTTCATTTTTCAATATGAAAAATTCACTCCCATTTTGTCTTCATTCCTATTTTGGCGAAAAAAAAATCAACGGACTTCATCTTAAATTTGCCTGAAGATATAAATTATTCAAAGGAAAGTCTCATCCTATATATTGCTCTGAACTTATAGCTGACATCAACATACACTAGAAGATTACACTATAGTAGTGTTTATCATTTCTTTTCTATGTTTTGCTTGCTTTCGGTGTGAACAAAAAAAAAGCGTAAAACGAAGTAGGAAACATACTAAAAGCGGAAAAAAGATGCAAGGCATCCACTCACTTACGGGTGGTATGTTAAAATCGACTCGATGGTCTTTGCCTTATCCAGAACAAGTATGTATGCAGATACGTTTACTTACATATTAATGTCAGCACCTTACACACCCTGTTCCGTACAAGGAACGACACTTTTGGGGACGACGTTAAGTAGTTTGTATATAAAATAATGATTTGGAACGAAATCCGTGAAATAAGCTTGTGACCGTGAACACATGTCAGACACCGTCAGGACGATACGCTGAACATTAGCCGAATAGAAGAATAGAAGTGTGTACCTGGCAGCAGGCCTGCTCGGAACACAAAAGGACATGCTGCTTGACAACAAACGATTTATTCTTCACACTGCTTACACATTTCAGAAAAGAGCAATATTTACTATACTGAACGATATACGCGTAAGATATTTTTCATGAAATACGTAACTACACTGCGTAGATTCGCATTTGAAAAGTTTCATCCGTGCACAGTGCTTATTTCTGATGTTTTCTATTTGATGGTTTCTCTAGAGCATTAATCAAATCCAACAACAATATATTACCTATCGCCATTTGAATTGGGGAAAGTCTACTGAGTTTATACATTTATTTCATTTTTTAAGGATGTGGTGTTGCCGACATTGAATCGGTTTAAATATTTTGAAGTGTGGTTAGAGGTTAAAAAAGCTTCAGGTGCTTGAGAAAGTGAATTATACAAAATAAATCCTGGTGACAAAATGTGTACATCCTCTGACACAAAGAATCCTGAAAATAAATGAGATTTTCTCGTGATGCTTTTTGACTAGATTTTAGATTACTTTATGTAAATTGTTCTCAAGTTTCAGAAGGCAAACGGGGCGTTGGATAATAGTTCATCATAGGATCTAACTTTAAATGTAGAAATTACCTAAAGTCGTGGTACATTTGCAACGAATGGGTAGAAAGCTGACATCTTAAAGATCACGATTCAATTTGTAACTTAATTTGTTAACTAATTCATAAAAAATTAGTCCTTATAGCTATTTGACACCTTATTGTTGTCTCATCTTTTTGTACTGTTTCAAATTTTCAATAAATGATTATTTCTACTCTGTTCATCCTTCCCTACAATTACATATATATATAACTAGAAACACCCTTTACACAGTAGCAACAGTACCAACTTCATTTTCAGACGTGCGTCAATTATTCTTTCGAAAACTTCCAGTGAATCAGTTTAATTTGAATCAACAGAGTATCAAAAATTACGGATGGTATTCCTGCTGCTACGGTAATGACGTTTCCCTTATTTTCATGCCACATGCTGACTAATGACATATTAATACGACGGGTAACAAAAGGAAATGTTCTTCTACCCTAGTCAGACACAGTCCTGAAGCTAATGCACTATTCTCGATGAAGTGAATCCAGACAATCCTGACAAAAACTAAACGATCTCATTGAGTGTCACACAGTTCTCACTCATCAAGTTAGTGACATATAAGGAGGGATCACTCTCGATCACAGCTTCATGCATCGAAATGAATGGATAAAAATGAATGGTCAAAACGCTTATATTACAATTCAATATACAAAATTATAATCTCACTAAATTTAAAAACAGTGACAACAAACTTGGTTGCTTCGGGATTTGTTCCATCCAGACCTAGTTTTTTCATTCCAAATCCTAGAACCTTCTCTTTGATTTGCACAAAAATGAATAAAAATGTGATTCGGATTTCTTACCTCCACAGAATGAGACTGAAAGCCGAATGGAGTATCAAATCCATCGTTTGTATACTACGTTAAGCCCCTTAGTATTGTTTTCCTTTTTCGAATGGTTTTCAATATTTTTGTTTGTGACAAGTTTACTGTTTTTGGCATATACTGCAGACGTTGATCTTTTATCCCTTTTTGATCTTTTAATGGAAACACTCTAGAACGAATTGTGTGCCAAGATGAACCTTGTATCGATTGAGTTAAATTCAATTAGTTCAGGGAAACGATGGAAAGATCCGCAGTTAAAATATCCATTCGATCACTAGAAGACATTAAGTCATGATTACTTTATCAAAATGAAGGTGGAAATATAACAGTTTAACATAGGTCTAAAGTAAAAACTTACAAGCATTAAAATAGTGGTTTCTAAGGTCCCGCCAAAAAATATCTACCCGCTATTTTCCTTAAGACTCCTCTCATTGATTGATGGACTAAGTTCTTATTAACATATCCTCGATTTCGCTGGTGCTCACATATCATAATTTAAACTCAGGAAAAGGGCGAGAAACACTATAAATAACACATTTGTTTGTGTAGTTTCGGTTTGATCAACGATCATCTGAAATCCTCAACCTCCAGTGTAGCTATTTTCTGTAGCGCTTTTGAAGCCCATTTTTGGGGGATCTGTATACCTTTACAATGGGGTACATTAAATCTTATACACAGAAGAATTGTGAAAACACGTATTGAATATTTTGGGTCAATTGTTTGCCGTTGCTTCAGCATTCTTCGTTGTCTGAAGCCATTTTTCCTTATGGTCAATTTTAAAAACTAAAAAGATCTTTTGAATCTTCTTTGTGTTTTTCTCCTTCATTCACGTCCTCAGAATTTCCCTTCTTTTTTTAAAAACTAGAAACAGAGACCTCCTAGTCAGCGATTCAAGGTCCACTTTATGCATGGACAATATTTCTCCTTAGTTTTTTTTCGACAATGCATGTGAGTTTTGGTTGATCTTAAGAATCCAATCCAAAGACTAAAAAGTCACTTTACTCCAGGCACCTTACTCTTTTTGGTAACACTCAATTACTCCGACTATAAATTAGCTACTGTGTACACACTTTGAAAAGTAGTTCAACTAAAGCTGTGCCTCGAATCAACCTGAGAGATCCTTAGTTGAAAAACCCAATCGCAGCAATCAAATTAACTATGAGAACCACTCAGGCGAACGAAAGAAAACGGATGATCTACACTGGAATTATAATTTCACGAAAAACACGACAAACAGTCTCAAACTCCCTGAGAGCAATCAGAAAGCCAAAAATTAGAAGAATTTTCGATTTATGTGGATTTGAAGGGCTAATTCGGGTAATATAATAATTTCAAAATCCTTTAACGTACTGCTATGGATTCAAAACAAAAATTTCAAGTCAAGTCCGGGAATGAAACATGATAATCAAGAACACTAATGAGCACTCATGCGCACACGTGAATGCTATGCATCACACGTCTTTCAGCAATATTCCAATATCGTAGCTTTTAACCTGCGCTAACACTTCAAATGAACTCCCAATCTAACTTCTTCCAGCCAAAAAGATGGACTTTAATTCAGGTTAGTAAATTTTCTATCAATTACGTAAAACAAGAACATCACCCATCTTATCGCTTTTCCACAGATGCGCAATACAAATATAAATCTATTTTTGCTTTTACTATCACTGTCTGAAAGGAGCTGCCCAAAAGTGTTATTGCTGTATGCGTACTTTCGCTCTTGTATTATCATCGATCGCGCACCTTAACAGCAAATCCCATAGTTACTTACTGACCAATCGACGACATCCTCATACACGAACCCTGAAAAGTAATTGTAAAACGTCCTTTTTCTGCACCTACTTTTTAACTCTCGCAATCTATTTGATATGCAGTTTGTCCTGGAAGCTCAATTTGGTTTAAGGCTGGTAGGATCATTGTCATTCGAAATCGTTGCAGATCAAACCCTTAGAAACCAAACCTTAGATTTCACGCAGTTTTTCAAAAAACAATTAGAATGAAATCACGGTACCCAACCGCAATCACCATCAATCTCATTCACGCCATCAACATTTTCACTCCATCCATAAAAAATTCATTCGTGTCAATACTAAATCGTTCAATGAATTAAACACCAATCACGCAGGACATCAACATCTAATACATTACATTTGCGCTGGAGAATATTCAATACCCATTATCCTTTTCCATTACGAAGCTGCCACCGAAACAAAATCATTCACATAAAATATGTAAACATTTTAGTAATTAGCAAACTGCAGTAATTGCATATTACCAAGCACAGGTTGTGCCTCTGTATGCGCTTAAGTTGGCAACCCGACTGATATAACGCCTCTCGTCCTTTGGACTCGCGCTCACTGTGCTGCTCCCACAGGGACCAACATTTATTGGCGCTTCAAGCAAAATCTGCATTCGTCTAATACGAAATTAGGTTACACAATTTCATTGCATGATGGCGGGTAGGGACGGGGATTTGATGCCTGGGGTAGTGATATTTTATTACCACTGTATTACACTTTGAAAAACATCGTGTACACCATACCACACCATGCCACGAAATAAATGAATGAATGAACGAGAATGGCTTGGTGTCGAGTAAATAAATTAGTTCCTGAAATGAAAATGGCTTTTGTCAAACGGCGATAAATCAAGACGCTTATTTTTCATGTCGATTACCTTTCATCGACCCCGGGGAAATGCGTGTCAGTGAAAAATCAATGCGTAAATACATTAGATTGCAATTCGCCGGAATATCCTTAGTCTACCTTTTCGTCTCGTCACCTTAAGCAAAGTTGATACCACCCTGGAATGAAATGGATATTAGATGATGAGGTTTTCGTTCTTCTACTGCTTCCTTCTTCCGCTGCTTCCTCGTTTTTTGTTTCTAACTTCAGTACTAAAATTTTCATAAGATCCAAGTGGAAATACAAAGCACAAAAGAAGGAGTAAGCGAAACCTACAGTAAGGACGAACAAAAGCCTTCGATTAATGGAATCGAATCTTTACTTTGAATGTTTGTAGATTTAAAGTGTCGATATCCTTACCTTTGTGTGGGAGTGTGAACATGCTGTCGAGTCGATAGCAAAAAATGGTATCAACATATCACGTTGAATTCCGCATTACATAGAATAATCCTGTAAATGTCAAATTAATAATTCATAATTCAATTGCGTTGATTAGTTGCAGAGTAATGAAAAGCTTATTATGCACATACGTGCTAATCAGTGTTGTAGGCAATACAGACTAATGGAAAGTGACTAACGAATTAGATTAAACTTAGTTTTAGGAAAATTGAATCAAATTTGGTATAAAATATTCACGACAATAACAGAGAAAATTAAGTTGGAAACAGAATGAATGACGTACATCAATTAACACCAGAAATATGAACAATGATTTAACACTTCAGTAAGTGCCTCAATTTTTTGGATGTATTGTTTCTATCACAGTTGTTTTGAGAATTATTGTTAAATTATTCATTGGCGTTTCTTTTGACTCTTTAATCGCAAGATAAACTACAAGTTAACATAGGATTTCGATAAGCAAATAATTACATTTTCAGCTCTTTTTATGACTTCCAGGCCAAAAGATCCTTTCTCCCGGAATTAAACGAAAATATTAAAACTAGAAATATAATTTTAAGACCCTTACGTTACCGCGCGACTCTATAACTGCAGCATAACTAACAGCAATTAGCGATAACTGCAGCAATCTTTTCTCAGTGAATGCTCTCCAGAAAGCTGTTCCTATTCATATTTGACATTGTTTAATTGATGTTCTGTTTGAAGGACACGAAATCGTAATATATCAGTACAGTTCATAGCAGACAGACCTATTATCTTGATGAAAAGGAACATCGCCCTTATAGTTAACGTAATGAAGAAAAACTGATCAAAGTTTGGATAATTCCCTGAGTTTGACACAATCAATTTTCGGAACCACTTCTTGATTTTTTTTTCATGCTATCAGAATTTTGAAAGTGGCGACTTATTTTTCAATATAGTCTCCTTTTAGTTGGATACACTTGAGCCTACGATGCACCAAATTCATTAACCCGTCTGAAAAATATGTTTTCTCGAAGTCTGCAAGGCAGACTTCGTGGCGGCGATAACCTCCCCATTCGACTCAAATTTCTGCCAGGCGAGAGATCTTTCAACTGTGAAAACAAAAAGAAGTCGCACGAAGACAAATCTGGAGAGAACGGTGGATGGGACAGCAGTCCATAGAACAATTCGGCCATGGCGGGGGCGGAGGTGTGAGCCGGTGCGTTGTCATGGTTGAATAGCACCAAATAGGTACATTTTTTCTGGAATCTGGCGTCGAATCGGCCCGAAAATTCGTACAGCTGTTTAATCGTATTGCCCTTCTCTAGGTAGACGATGTAGATCACAACTAGTGAATCCCACAAAATGGAGGCCATCACCTTTCCGAACGGTTGGAGAATTTTTGCCTTCTTCGAAGCACGTTTGCCGGATAAAGTCCACTGTTTCGCCTATTCCTTGGAATATTGTGTATGAAAATTGATCCATGTTTGAATTCAATTATGAATTGACGCAGTAACTCCTTCGATATGCACTTAAACATCATCAAACACCGCGCTAAAGTGATCTCACGTTTGCGCTTGTTGCCGGTTGCTCTGTTTTGAGATGCCGTTTAACTATCAGCTATCTCGAACACCTTCAATCAACGGTCTGCCAATTCTAGATCGTGCATTTTTGAAAAGTTATTATCTGTGGGGCGTTTTTCGAGGCAGCTAAACTTAGCTCATCAAAAATCGACGTGCGACCACAATAAAACTCATTAAACCAATTTTTGACGGTCGCTATTGCAGTAAAAGTTATTTGGCAGCGCGATTTCCCTTCCAAAAACGTGAATCGAACCACCAACCAATATTGCTCTTGTCCATTTCTCTAAATTCTAACGTCCGATTCCAAACACGGTCAACACATAACTACAAGTTGGATTGACTGACATGACTGCACGATACTAAATTTCTCTTGCGATAATGGCGCCATCGGGTAGTGAGGCTAATACATATCGGATCGCCCTGGTATAGCAGAATAGCTGATCCCTAGCGATCACCTTCAATATTTTGAAGCTTGACCATCAATATTTTGCTATTTGAAGAATAAATTTCGCTTGAAATTAATAGGGTATAGTTTTCAAAAAAGGCGTCATCTCTGTAACTGAATCGATAATTGAAAGCCATACTTGAGACGTTTTATACTACCCATGTAAGAAATGAACACTGTTGTTTGAAGGTATTCAAAAACTATTGAACAAAATGCACTATCATAGTTTACGTATTAAGAATTGTTTTCTTTTCTTTTTTACACTCCAGAGGTGAATCAAAAATGACAACTTATGCTTTTGACAGAAATCTGTGTTACTCGTAGTTAACAAACAAAGAAGTTGTGTGAAGAAATGAGGTACAAACAACTTACAACAAACCTTGCGAAACCTTTTATTTTATTTTATAAGCTGTTTTCCAGAACTTAGTGACGATCGCCTTAAGACCTCTTGCACCTCTTGAACAATTAAACGATCTTTTTGTATAAATTCTTTGAATATTTTACTATGAAACTTGCAAAACTTGAACTCCAAGTTTTCGTTTTCAAAGATAATAAATTGACAACCTTAGATCACTCAAAAGAAGCAAATGGATGCAGATGGTCGAACCACGGAATAACACCTTTGGAATATGTCACAAACGCCGGTCAGCCTCAAATTACCTTTATTTAATTGCCTTAAATCACACCAACATACAACTGAATCAATACCAAAAATTTGTTGTTGAATAAAAAAAAGCGATCAAAAAAGATCAAATAAATCCAAAAGCCTGCAGCATTGCAATGTAACTTTTTGGCCTCCTTTCCCTGAAACAGATGAAGTTTGATTTACAGTTATCTCACTAAAGTTTTCTTCATTCTGCCGATAATGTTTCTTTTTATTATAAACTTCAAGATCCCGGCCTGTAATACTTCCTTGACTCATTATCCTTACCATGTTGCTAGCAGTCTCATCATTAACTCTGTCTGATACCATTTTTTGAGATGAATCTGTACCATTTCGAATTATTTTTGAGTATTAAGTAACGGGCACGTACCTTGTAATCCAAAAAAAAGTCCTAGAAAAATGCTATCGTCTCTGAGTTTATGTGATCTTCAAAAAATATACTGCGAGTTTCCCTTGTTGGCCCTTGGTTTGAGCGAGATTTAAACTTTTTTTAAACTTTTTATCTCAAATTAAGTTATCATTGAGGGTGAAACAAGTTAATGTTTCAAAACTCAACGGTGTGTTAAATTAAGAATAGTACAAACATCGAAGAACCAAAAATATATAGGGTTTTATTTATCGGAAGTACTCTGGCATATTCACCTATGGAATTGTCGATAAAGTATGGTTATTCGTATCAGGGTATCAGGTTTCATCAGAAGCGAAATCTGTGATGTTCAAGAAAGGATTTCTCCAGTACTTCAGCACAACACATTTTCACAAGTGATCCATTTATCGAATTCTAAAATATTAAGTCCCATTAAAATCTTAGGATAGTTTAAGACCATAAAATCGTCTAAAGCATTTCACATAAGCCCGAATGAGAAGCTAGGAGACCTCTTCACAATGCTTATGAGGAAGTATTACAAAAACCATTAATATTAAATAAATTTTCCAAGACCAAACAGAATATTCTTAAAAGGTTTTCGCGTACCTGTGTGAATCGAATACATTTCAGATGTCAAAAAAGATGTCAATTGACAAATTCCAAATATTTCTTTTGGTAGTGTCCTTATTGATAAATGTACAAATAACGAATGGGATACTAAATCGGAAGCTGAAAGAGATAAGAACAATTAGTGTTTATTGCTGCAAAGTCATAGTAACACTTAACCAAGGCTTTGGCACCAAGGCACTTAACCAATGCGCGAACGGATTAGGTTGTGACCTAGTAGGGTCTTATGCATTTCATACAAGATCAAAAAAACTTGAAGTATTCCAGTAAAAATGTTACATATACACTATGTGATAACTTCTGGGTACCACTAAAGTCTTTCCTCCATGCAATCCACCGTATTCTAATGAAGTCCATCATGTTCTAATGAAAAAAGAAAATACAGCTAATACGATAATTTTCTCGTAATTTGAATGTTTCACCCGAGATATGTGCTTAGATTAATAAAGTACCATTTGATAAACGACCCTTTGGACATAAGTCAGTTCATGGCAACTGTCACTTGTATTTATAGCTTGGAGCATTCCTTGGACACGATGTCATTTGATATATGTATATATGGAAGGATCCTCTTCAATTTCCTCCGCCCCTCCCCCAAGCACACATGACACTTGGATACTCACTCATTCACTTAGACGGAGCGGATATATCAAGAACGAAGACGAATAAGAAAAGCTGGGATGGCCGTGAGATAGAAACCAGTTGTTTGGACTATATAAATGTTAGCCGTACTTAGTATACACGTTGCAGACGGGAGAGACGACTAAATGGGATAAGGAAAATCTAAAGGCACTTAGGAATCCAGTCAAGAGGGTAGAAGCAAAAGATTTCGCATGCATGGGGGTTGGTTGGTTGTAATATGATGTATAGCTTTTGCGAATACTTTTTTTTGCCTCCTTTAAAATGAGATGATATGTTTCTGCATGAGTATTTTTGTACGTCTTTACGTTTTGTAAGAAGTTTTAAGATGTTGGTTAAGTGTTTTCATGTGTTTTTCATCAGTATACAAGTATGGATTTCGTTATGTGCCGATGGGGGAGAGAATGAGCATTATTGTGTTGGCAGGATTTAAAGAATTGAATTCGGAAAACCTTGAATTTGATCAACCAGTCATGTGGGTGGATAATGTTTCCCTTTTATTGACAAAAACAAAGAAATTATGATGCTGTGCTGATCAAAGAATTACTCGGGAAAAGTAATTTAGTGATGATTTCATCACAAATTATTTCAACACGTGTACTGTTGGTGATTTTGCCTACAGCCTAGTATAATCACTATAGATGTAATTATAGGATACCAATTAAAAAGGCTGAAATATTTAATAGCTTCAAGGGAAACGAAAAAAAATACATTTATCCTTGTATGTTTCTTCTCGGTAAATTTTAAAAAACCCTTCACAAAGTAGTATTTAGTTTGTAAAGGGACGTATTTGGCAATTTTGATTGTCACATTCTATGTTAGAGGTCAGTTCAAAGTAAAGCCCCTATTTGGAATGGTTTCCCTTTTTTGAAACCAAAATCCGCTGGAGATGCCTTTAAGTACAAGTGGCTCAAATCGACATCACAAGTCATCAAAAAGGCCCCGATGCTCATTAAGGACACGGCTTCAGATTTTCGAGGTGTAGAGCATTTGTCTGATTGTGTAACAAAAAAGCTGAAATCGTTGCAGTTTTTATGAGTTTTAGTGTTTTTCATTTAAGTTTTTTTGTTCTTGTTAGCCATTAATAATAGCTGTTTGCACGTTGGATAGCAAAACTTACCAAAGAAATTAAGAAAACTTTACACTTTTTTGCTGGCAATCCCTTCATTCCCTCTGTTTCCATCTCGTCAATTTTGATTATTGCGAACCGTGACAGCAGCAGACGCCAGTATTGTTCGACAGTTCAAGACAACTGCGCGGCTTTCCTCCGTGGCTTACAATAACTCTATTAAGAAGGCTCGTTGCGCTCCAACAGCTGGTATTCTTTGAAGATGGATCACGCGTGTGCCACATATCATTCAAATCCCTGTTAATCACATTGGAATGGGGAAGACAACGTAAAACAAATATTTTAACAATCCATCATATATTTTTAAGAAAAATAATTAAAAAAAAAATTATTAGGATATTATGATTATGAGGGTTATTAGGAAATTATTTAAAATTTCAAAGACCTGGAAATTTTAAAATAGAATAAATTTATGTATAAAATATTGACTATTGGAAAAAAAACTATTTGAAAAATTTCAATCAATATATCAAGATGATTCATAAAATAATAACAATAGATTTATTATCGCTTTGCACTCCTCGATTTCTGGTATTACGGAAAAAAGGAATAAATTCCGCGAATCATTCGATAGTATGATTCGCGGAATCATACTATCGAATGGATAGTATATATCCATTCGATAAATAAAAATCGGAAATAAAAATCCTGAATGTTAACTAGCAACAAACTGACGACTCATATTAATATTCTCTGTCATTATGCATTTTTTCACATTTTTGAAATGTAACTCCTGCGACGGAGTTACATTTCAAAAATTCAAAAAATGATTAGATTTTCGAATGTTAAAGGCAATTATTTCCTAAAATACAATATTCCTTTGTCCTATTCCTTTGACCTTAAAAAAATTCTTGGCTTACAAACGAAATTCATTGAAATGTGCATGTAAGATATTTTTTGCTACTCATAAGGGAAAAAATAGTTAAAAGGAAGTGACAGGTGAGAGAAATAGATGCAAATATAAAAGCATTGTACAGTATGAATTCAGGACATTATTTAGTTGAAAACGTCGTCTTTTGGGTTCCAAAGTAAGCTTTAAAAATCACCAAAAAGATCACTTTGCCAATACTTAGCCCGAAAGCCAAATAAAACTATTGAATGATTGTTTGTGCATATCATTATCCAAAATTTTCTTTTGAAATATCCGCGCAAAAATGATGTTAGCCTAGATGTTAACATTTTAAATCTGATATTAGAGTCATTTAATTACACATTTAAATTATAATTTTCATATTAAAAAATAATAGAATGGAAAAATAACTGTATACTCGCACCATTTGTAATGCTTTCGTCATCTTGAATCCACGAAGTGTAAATCTGTAATGGAAATCTGTAATCTTCATGGTATACAATGAAGAAAAAACAAAAAAAAAACCGGATAAATGGCCTCCAAGGCTTTGCTGATATGAAAGCACTTTTTTATTGATATTTTCCATGACTTTTTCCACGTTGAATTTCGTTAATACAGTGCTTAGTTTTCTCGGAGCGTGGGTGATCGTTGGCTTGAAGGCCCTTGGACTTCAATTAAACCCAAAGGGAAAAGTCCAACGGCGTTGAATCGGATGATCTGGCCAGCAAATTCACTTGTCCAAAGTGCAAAATTACACGACCAGGAAATCACTGATGCTATAATTGCATTGTTTCCTTTTCTTTATAGAACGTCGCACCATTTTGCTGGAACCATGTGTCGGGCACATCCATCCCTTGCATTTTAAGTACAAGAAAGCGCATTATCATATCGCAATAGTTATTGCGTGACCGTACAACCGTGCCGTATTTTCGAAAGTGATTTGGATGATTCCTCCAGCCCAAAATTCCCACAAAACAGTGACACTTAGTTGATGAATATATTTCAGGACAATCCCTCGTAGTTTCACCGAGCCCCAAATTTTTCTGATTAACAGAGCCATCAAGATATATATATAAGGAAAAGCTGAAGATGGTTTTGATTGAAAAAATTGCATCCACTAGTTGGTGCTCGATCAACCGTTAAACAAACTCCTTTCGCTTAACGGAACCTGAACTTCGTATAAGAATGTAGAACTTTCGTTACGCTGAAGAGAGCTTCTGAACATATCCAACTGTTCACTGCGATGCCTGTGCTTTCTGAAACACTCACGAATTGCTTCGATATTTTATCGTGAGCAACTTACTTACGGACGCCGAGTGCGACGATGATCACCAATTGATCCACTCTCTCGAAATTTTTGAATTGCTCTTTTCAAGATAGACGTATTTAAAACACTATCCCGACCATATTTTTTTTTTTCGAAAATTACGAACGGTAACTATTAACCTTTCCTTATTTTTCAACGGCTTCTCAATAAAAAAAACCTGTTCTTCCTTCGTGTCCTGCTCCATTTTTAATAATCCTAAGCTGTCAGCTATCTAGCTGTTTACATTTTTTTCTGGCAACACTTCACCGCATAAATGGCGGCCAATTCAAATCTTGCGTGACTTATACAACGCTCTTTATAATTTCACAGCGAT
The DNA here is from genome assembly GCA_954870665.1 of Stratiomys singularior. Classification (NCBI taxonomy): domain Eukaryota; kingdom Metazoa; phylum Arthropoda; class Insecta; order Diptera; family Stratiomyidae; genus Stratiomys; species Stratiomys singularior. The sequence continues at coordinate 108,948,252 of OX940880.1, read as the reverse complement.
TTATTTCAATTTGATGGAACTTAATGGTACATACTTTAATTTATTACTCATGTTTATATAGAATTAGAATCGAATCAAGTTTGGGCATGAAGCAATATCTAAATGGGCCTGCAGATTCCTTAACATTTCCAACAGAATAGATTGAAGTCATACACTGACTCCAACAAATGGATACATTTCACTTAATCGCAAATCATAGCCTCATAACGCAAAAGATATTTTTCTAGATTGAAATCGTACTCTCATATCGATTCACTATTTATTTATTTCTTTATATTTTATTTGGACTACGAGCGAAGCCATTACATTATCATATTCATAAAATTGATTTCCAAATATAAATATTGAAATTGCTCACAAATCAAATAAACTTCCCTGAGCCATCTGTTTTGAAAGTTTCAAACGACAAGAAACGGTCTCGCAACTCATCTTCTCGTTTCAAAAAGGATATGAGCAAGTCCATTCAGCATGCGAGCCTGTAACAAATAAATGGGCTGAATATGGTCCGTAATAATTCTACTATACAGTTTTTGGGAGCACATTCAATTTCATCGGCACACACATTGTCATGTGTGTTAAAAAACGTACTCACACGCATGCATACATTTTCGTAAAAGATCAATTTAAATGTTTTATTTGGATGTTGGGGTTGATGTGCTTTCCACTTTTGCGTTCCTGGCTGGAATTTTTTTTGATTTCAAGGTAAAAGGTTTCAAAGTTGCATTCAATATAAATATATTTACAAATGTTTCCATTTTTGTTCTCACCATCCACCCGGTGAAGTAAACGAATTCGGTAGTATCGAGAACGACGCCTTTTTTTCTTTTCGAAAAGAATAAAACAAAATGAAATGTTTTACAATTTCGCCCGCCCGTCGAAAAAAAATAAACGAAATTCCAAAAGGAGAGACTATGTTAAAAGACGAATAATTTCAATAGGTGAATGAATACAAATCTACTTGGCACGACTTATTCGACGTAAAGTGGCTGGATCTGTAGTTATGCATATGAGTTATCTGATGTGTGAATGAGCACATGCACATATGAGTGCTCTTATTGAATGGAAACAACACACACCCTTTATTTGATGTTAGCTCAAATCTATTCAAGCTTTTAAAACCCTTTTCTTCGTGCACAAAACAAACACACGGTTAGAAAAAATGACTTATACGAAAAAAGGATTTTCTTTTATTCGTTGAAAATTTATTGATGTATCCTTTTCTCCGCCCTTAGCTTTTTTCTGCTTTTATTTTTATTTATACTTCGTCGTCCAGATGCTAAGATCTCTTTTCATATGAGTTTTTGTGCGTAAATCTTCTAAAGTTGAAAGATCTGTGTATACCTTTCATGCATGATGGGGATGTTTTAATGTTGAATCGTGGGAGGAATTGCAATAGTGATGACATCCTTTGCTCAAGCCGGTAGTGTTTTTCGTTTGTAATAAATACTAGTAGTTTATTGAAATAAGGGTTGGCTTAATCTTTGAAATGCGTTTTTTTTCCTACGATAAGATTACATTTGCAAGATGGGGTGGCTTGAGTATTAAAATAAGTTTTAACGAATTATGGGATACTAAAATGTTATATAATTAGATTACGTATGTCGGAAAGAAAGCAGCATTTTTCAAATGGACAACTTACTATTGCTGAAATTGAAGTTATTTTATGGAATGTTATACTAAAAGCATTCGAGTAAGCTATGCCCTTATCTTACCATCCAAAAACATATTGAATTCAAATGGTGATTTTTTACCTGGAAATCAAGATTTCTTGATCTCATAACTTTATAGGTAGCCACAAGTCTATAGTACATCTATTATTCACGTAGACAATTTCAATAATCGCAATTTCATAAAATGCCGGGTTTTGGAGGGAAAAAACTAAAACTGCATCTTTTTTTAGAAACCGTTTATTTAATCAAAATATGCTCCCACACCGTTCCCACAGGGACCTCCAAGCATAGTTGCCTGTCACAAATCACCACCAATATGCTAGAAGGAAACGCTTCGGAAACCTTTAACCTCATCAGGAAACGAAATGTGTCATTGCAACCGTGACAGAACGACACGGATCTAGATATAAAAATAGGGGTGAACAGCTTGTCTCACGAAATCAAGCAAAAGATCCAGCCTGACAAACAAATGTTGAAATAATATGCTCATTAGCATTGATTACAAATTACGTAAATTTTGAAACCTGAACAGAATCCTTCAAAAAATCATCCTTTCTAAAAATGCAGGCGGAGATTGAATTTCCTAAAACGCAGGAAAACCAGAAGATCAGGCTATAGATTGCATGACATATCAGATAGAACGCGTAACAATCTCACCGAAATATGAGTAGATAACTCTCTGAAAACAGTATCAAGGGTTTCAAGCATTCCCCTGAAGGCAACATTTAATCCTCGTACTTACGAATGCACCTGGTATAAATTGACTGCCTAGCATAATTCAAAAGAACTTGGATAGAAAAGGAATTGTATATAAGCTTCCTACTGCTAATGTGTGCATCAGATTTTCATATTTTCTACCTTTTGGAAACATGCAGTCTAAAACCCAGTCTAAAACCCAGTAAAGGTCCAACTTGCCCAAAAACTAAAGAGTAATCACTCTGCTATTCACCTGTGGGAAACTTTTCGAGATATTGAGAAAACGAACCATGCAAATATCGAGTTGTGGGCGCATATGTTTCAATTTCGATGCATCTTATCATAATGAACTGGCATTACTTTTCGACCGTAATTGTCTCCCCGGCTTCACGGAACAAGTAATTAATTACTCTAGTCACATTTTCCCCAAGCTCTGATCAAAATCTTCCGTGAAGGAAGTGATAGCACAGCTCATTCCTATCAAGCCATCAAACGCCCTTTTCCTTTTCTCGTAAAGAATCCTTTTTTTCATAACCGACAAGGCAATCATCCGAGCAAAAAATTACTCTCAAGGAAATCGGTAAAATCATCAACTTACATTCGACCGATCAACTTATTACTGCACTCATTTTTCCATTACGAATTTCAAATTAAAATTTTTAAAATTCAAAATTTACTTCAAATTCACATAGACGTCCCAACATCGTTGTGTGGTCAACTTCCATCCTGGTATTAAGTGCCCTCTTGGACATGGTTAGCTTCGCTTCCTTCAATCCCTTCAGATCATCATTTTTCACGGTCACTTTGGGCCTACTCCGCGGTTCATTTTGCACTAAGAATTTAATTACTTAGTTTAAGTGAGATTTCCCTCTGAACTCAATTTTATTCCACCTAAGATTAGTATATAAGCACCATGTATAGGTTAAGAAAATCAATCGCTGATGAAGACCGAACGATCACGGTCGAAAATCGATTCCGCAAGGTAAATAAAAAAACATAAAATTAAAAGGAAGGTTTCTTTATTTCTGGCACAAAAAAAATTTATGAAGATGGAAGCAATTACAAATACTAAGAATCACCGGAGAAAATCCCCTTTGTTGAAATGTAACTCTGGGGGTGGACAGGACGTTCATAAACAAGGTTATCCAAAAAAACAAAAGCATAACAAAAACATAAAACTAACGTTTGCATGTTAAAAAAAATCCGACATTTCAATTGCACCAACTTATTATATTAATATTAAATTTTAATTATTTTTCCACATCAGAAAATGATTCCCTATGACTTCACAATATTTTGCTCTCCCAATTCAAATATCTCATTTCAAAATTTTATCCACCTTGTGGTAACTTGTATGCTAAGTATTACATAAGTGGAACATCCTACGCCTTGTCTTTTGAATTTATTTTATTATTTTTTTTTTTTTAGTTTTTTTTTAGTTTTTTTTTAGTTTTTTTTTTTGAAAACATTTTGCAACTTCAAAATGATGTAAAAGGATGCATTGCTGAATCTCTTTCCCCATCGATCGTTAGCAAGTTTTCTTGCAAAACGGCTCCTTGCAATCGCGTCACCCAGATTGATAGTATAGAATATAAAGCTCATGATTTCTGTTTAAGCCAATCATAAGAATATCAAAAGATAGATATTATGTATAATATATTATATATAATAGATCTAAACCTATCTATTACATGCGTCGATCAGTAGTTCCCCATTCCTTTTTCTTCTTCTTCTTCTTCTTAGCACTACAGCCCCTCTGAGGCTTTTAGTTCCTGCAACAAGCGCCTGCAACTGTCTCGGTCCATTCAACGCGTCCTCCAACTTTGAAATCCGAAAGATGAACCCACTGGTCTACGCCCTTCAGTTCTCGCAGCGAATACATTTTTGGGTACACGTTATCTGTCCAAACGATTCACATGACTAGCTGACTGCAGCTTCCGCAGTCTCATAACGGTTGAAAACTCCGGTTAATCAAAAAAATCGTACCGTCCAGCTTCGCTCCAACTATCCGCCTCAGGACCCGTCGCTCAAAAGCGTTTATTATATTTGTGGATCCTTGGGTTAGGGTCCATCTTTCACCCCCAAAGCATAGCTCAAGTCTTATCACAGGAGCTTTGTGTTCCTGTGTATGTAGCTGGTCTCCATAATCGTCAGAACTGAATGAAACGTTTTATGTGCGAGCTGTACTCTTCGTCGTATAATACGCTGTATTCCGTCTCATTTTCTCGCCGTTCTTGTTATTTTGGCGCTTGGATACACAGATTCAACAACATTTTAATTCATTATTCGCAAACTGTGATAATTTTTGCGGACTTCAATATTTTTCCCGACTGTGTCGTGAGCTTTGTTTTATTCTCATTTTTTTGTAGCCCTACTAGTTTTGTGTCACTGTTGAGTTTCAGGAAAAGTTCTTTGATGTTTATTACCGACCGTGACAAAATTTAATGCCATCCGCATAGGCTACCAGTTGGCTTTGCTTATAGAAAAGTGTACCTCTTGTATAGACAAGTGGCCAGAGGCAGATTGAATGGCAAAGGGGTCAGCCCGTATCCCTGCTTTAGTCCGGTATTTGTGTCAAATGAATTTATTATTGATACGGACATGTCTTGTTGGTATGACGAACTAATTTTGTTGGGCTTCCAAGGCGAAGCATTATTTGATACAGTACATTACAATCAATACTATCGTATACTTGCTTAAAGTTAACGAAAATCTGTATAGTTTTAGCACAGTAGCTTCTCATCTGTTTTGTGGATAAGAAATATGATTGATTGGCTCCACTTGTGCCAAATGTTCTCCCCATTCGTATCCTTAACGAAAATCATCTCACCATAATTCAATTACATGTTCCCATTAAACCCAATCCCACATGAATCCAGTTAAGGGGATATTTTCCAAGGACTTTGTCATCATTTTTTTTGCATTCTATTTTTAAAGTCCTTTTCACAACTTTCGCCTTGACAGTTACCAGCGCTTACAATTTTTACGTCCTTCAGAATTAGTTGACAGCTCTAGTAATCGTGTGCAGATTTCAATCTATTTAACACTTGTCTTTTTCACCATTACACTCCGAATTATCGACGGTTTTTGCAAAAATTGACGAAAAACAATAGAACGAGCAATATTACGTTATTATCCTCTCAATTCTTTTAACTCTCCTTTCATTTCTTTTAACAATCTTTTAATGTATTCGAATTCGTATCGGATTGCAGATCGTATGAAGCATCGAATAAAATTCGTAAGCCGTAATTCGTACGTCTCTAATTTCTCAGGAAACGCACCTTTCCTCTCACTTACGAAAGGATTATGAAATTTATCCCGACTCATTCTTTTCCGTTATTCGGTTACATCCGCACGCCTAATTGTGGTTCGCTATTGATTCGAATATGGTAGCCTAGCAAATGTTAAATCAGCAGCCAGCCGACAAGAACCCCCTATGTTGCGATTTGATAAATTAATGGGGTGAATAATGAAGGATGCGATACACCCACGTGCTTAGTCTGTTCATCTGTACATACTCACATGAATATACAGCCCGTCCCAGATCCTATCAACAATCATACTTTAATTTCTATACCTTGAAAAAGATAAATTGAATCTTCAGAGAAGAAAGCACAAGTTAAACGAATTTCACCTTCACCCTCATCGAATGGAAAGTGCTGTTGCGGAGATCGGACTACTGGTACACTGTTATCCTGTCTCGAAATCGTCCAGTCATGATGCATGAATCACTAGTACTTTGCTTTTCAGTACCAGTATCAGTCAACAGAATGATGGCGTCTTTTCACTTTGATGCAGTGGTTCGGAAATTGTTTGACGCGAATGAAAAGAAATTCAGCCAAACAGATAAGAATATGATGATTCTACAATATTTACTGTGTTCCAAAGATGTTTTGTACTGTACTGTGATTAGCTACGGATGATGATTAGAAATTCTGCGTGCTCTACTACCGTAACATTTCGCTTATTTCTGCTGTTTTTACACAAAGTTGCTGTGATGAGTGATTTGCTGATTATGTACTAGTTGCAAACAGAAAAAGTACTTGAGCTAGATACTTAGTGCTTCAAACAACAGATAAAAATTCAAAAATATAAATTGAAAATTTACTTAGAATATTTACTTAGAATGATACAATCAACACAATTCAATGAGCTCGAGGACTAGAAACTGTATGCCATCAAGGTTCATGAGCCTATTTTAGTACACTCTCTCATTCAGCGCTCCAAATTCGTCTAATTCAAAAAGAATGAATAGAAACCAGAATATAAGGTGCGACTGCATCTTATATTCTGCAGTTAATACTTTTTGTTTTGAAAAGTACCACTGCTCCAAGACGGCTTCCTAAAGCTGAAACCTTGGCGGCCTAGATGTGATAAAAACGATGACATGACATCTGATCCCTAACCTGATACTGATTTCTACTTGACGCATTCTTGAGTGAGGGTGACTGTTTCCAGTTTTACCTGCACGTATTCTGTAGGCTATGGTCTCCTGTCTGCATGTTTTAATAGCGAGTATGGATGACGCATGGCCCAGAATATTTGCTGCGTAGTGCCCTCTTCAGCGAGATCAGAGCTCTTCCTGGAAACTGTATTAAGAGAAATGCTACCAACGATTGATAAATGAATAAGCGTAGCACTTTATGCTCGGGAAACCCTAACACTTAAGAAGGGTCACTGGAGGTTGTAGAGGTGCCGCCGATAAAAGGATGTCTTTTTTATAACACCCTCCTAACACTTCTTTCCCTATAGAGAATGGGCCTCCACAATGTGAACCCGTCTGTAGGCATAGAAACATACGGCCTAGCCCACATACGGTCCTAGGCTAAGTCCTATCAAACGGTCCTAGGCTAGGTTCTCAGGTTGAATATGGAGTTTTTTTAAGTTTGAAGTCGCGAATCGTTGCCCGTCTAGGAATCCTATACTCAGGGTATAAAGAGCCTGTAATAGCCTTCAAAAAGTGGCATGGAACAGTCGTTGATTAATTGTTTATGATGATTTTTTACAAAGATGATAGAGGAATACCTAAGAGAACCTTCCTGTAAAAATGTTTGACTGCTTTTTTTGTAGAAACTTATAACATTTTTTAAAACGTTCTTCCCTATGAATATTAACATAGACTACACCCGGTAGCGAAAAATTATAGTGCAAATCAAGTGTAAGATTTATCGCAAATTATGAAGACTTCACGCAGGGAATTTACACAGAATAAAAATTCAGTTGGTGGTGATACTCTGAACTTGTTTTTTCATCATACTTCTAACGATTAACGATTCCTTGACATTCAAGTGTAATAATTCACTGTACTGAAAATATGAACTGTGTACAGAAGACTCGTTAAGTCAAGCAAATTCGATAACTTGTCTAGCGAAACGGTAAAGATTTAAGCCAAACTGCAAAAACTTTATCAAAATCAGTTTAGTCTGGTTTCACGTCATAATAATTCAACGCCTAACCAAACTCTCATCCCCGTCTTTGGCGCACCCGAATGTATACTCGCAATAAAATCACCATAAAATACCACTGCATTATACGCAACCATGAAAATAAAAATGCCCAACAACGGAAGAATCTGTCTACCGTACATATGTTGGGTTAAATTATCCAACCCCTTCAGCACGAATCCTATTATTATCAACATGGGCTTCTGATGTTACGGCCACCAACCATTAAAATTGATATAGGGACACGCTTCATTATAGGAAATATCCAATACAAAAGATTATCATCCATCAAGGCGCACTAATTCTTTTAAATCCTTTTTTATCCAACTTATCCTGAATATTAAATGAATGAATGATACTTGGGTCTGTTCCTTGCTTTTTGGCCATCGCCCAAAATCATACAACACCACACCACACTATACGCTCGCTCTGGATTGGGAATTGGATGTTGGGTGCTTTTACCAGAGGTGAGGGATCATAATTTTTGGATATAGGTTCGCATCTAATGAACATTTTGCGGGTTCGGGTCACATTTATTAAATGAAATTCTAAAGGACGACAGATTCATTGACAGGGTGCGGTGTTTATAGCCGAGCTGTTAAATCTGCATAAAAACGAATTAGCTGTACATAACTTATAACTTCGTCGATGTAGTAGGTAAGCAAATAAATGTAAGGAAGTGAAGGAATTGATTAGATCGTTGAATATGAGAAGACATGACAGATCCTCGAGAAATTTTTAATTAAGTTTATTGCATATTTGTTCGCCACAGATGTTTCATTATGTATTTAATTAAGAACTTCAGTGGTCCCAGTATGTGTTAAAGCATGGCTACTCAAAATTAAGGATTCATTAACACCATTTGGTATCTTTGCTGTGTCAAACACACTTTTCTACGAGTCCATACGAAATTTTGAATGCAAAATAACTTGGGTCCTTTTCAGGCGAGCACCAAACATACTAGTGACACATCGCATAGCTGATGAGTGTGCGTCATTTAAAAGGATATTAACGACAAAGTTGGATAGCATAATACGCGCTCGGTTCGTTTCCTACACAAAAAGAACGAGATAAGAGACGATAAGGCGGTAAACGTTACTTTCATGTCTTGTTAGATAAAAATGCTCTGAATGCGGTGGGAAAAGCATGACGATGATGACGGCTCCAGATAGGCATTATATGTCCGTTGTGTAATTGCAAACTCCGAAAGGATATAAAGAAGTGAAAGAAGTACAAGCGCATTCACCCTGACGGAATGTATCGACGGTTTTCCATTCAGTCACAAAAAAGGGTCGTTTGCCTTTCAAGCGTTTTCTTTTCACCAATGATATATTGCAAAGTAGACAAACACCAGCATTCCTGTTCACCATACGTCGTCATCGTCTTTGTCGTCTTCGCATATAGTCGTCGCAAATTGCACTCAAGCAATTGAATAGTAACTGGCTTCGTCGGGGTACCATAGCATCCGTAAGGGTAAATATCTACATATGTATGATGAGAGTTTACTGTAAAAGGACGTTTCTACTAACTAACAAAATTCCTCTTAATATTTGTTAGTGCAATGGAGTTGTATCCTGTCAGTAAAATACAAGAGTGGATGATTGATGTTTGGGAAATATTTCAGCGGTTCGAGAGAAATTCGTTGCTCTTGAGCTGAGTGAAAGTCCCCATCTCGTTGCATTTTAATTTCATTACATTGAAAAGAGCCAAGAGACGTATAACAACTGGGAAACACTATCAATTTGACGCAATTCAATGGGTGCATCTTTTCCACGAACCTTTAAATACACACAGAATGGGAAGTTTAAGGGAGAAAAGTGTATGTATCAAATATGATATGTGCTAGACAAAATTTTCCTACCTTTTACACATCAACTCGTCTACTTATTTACTTATCCCATACAAAAAAGTTATCCTTCTACATTTAAACTTGGAGAGTTAAGCATAAATTATTTGATACCAAGCAATCAACCAATCTGAGCCAGCATTTGCCTTTGAACTTCGGTCTTTGGCGTTGGTCGCTTTTCACCGCTTCGTGCTGGCTTATCATGTTTGAGCCGTGGCAAAAGAACATATAAGTCGATGGCAGATGTGATAAAGCTCAGCGTCCATTATCATTATTAGTTCAATAAGTTTCGACTGAAATTCCTCTTTTTATGTCTTTTGGTAGAGAGATGAAAGCTTACGAGCTAAGCACGGGACTATAATAAGGGACAATAAGCACCTCCCTTGCCAACCTGAGAAACTAGTCTGGAATCCGTTGACACATACAGCCTTCAGATGACGGAAATCCTTCATCCACCAGGCAGGACAAGGGAGAGCTAGAGAAAAGATACAATCATAGTCCGCACCTGGTGTCGCTCCAGTATACCTTTGTTAATGGACAGATTATCCCTAGACGTTATGGTATGGGGTCAAACGTGTAAAGCACCTTAACATTGTGTCACTCTCCCAGGATTGTTGTCAATCCATTCAGGAGTATTATCTCTCTTCTTTGGCGAACCCTTTTCTGTTGTCTTCATTTCTGCGATCGCCACTAATGAGCGTGATAGTTATAACACCTACAATCACCAATCGCACCAGCCCGGAAACATCTATGTCTCTGAAATAGTATCGACTGCTTTCTGTATAGCTCCTCTTTCGATATAACTCAGAACGTCGCTTATAGTTAATTGTCATCGATAAGAAAAGATTGCTCAGTGCTCACAAGGACCCATTCGGCGGCTCAAGCCTCAGTAGTCCGTCGTAGAAGATGTCCGTTAGATCCAGGCTGAGTACAGCCCTACGCGGCACCTAATTAAGAGATTTGTTCTTCGACTTTCTACCTTGTGGCAGAATGGACTACGGTCTTTAGATAATCTTTAAAAGCCGGCATCTGCCTCTGGTACTTGAAAACGATTTTTAAGCCCTTTAAGGGTATACACACGTCTTGGGCGATTAAAGACGAATTTGAATAACAAGCAAAGCAACCCAATGTATAGAAAACCCAATGGACTGCACACACAGCTTTCCCAATTGAATTGATGTTGGGGCAGCCTGCATGAAGCCAATCTGTCATGAATAAAACTCGCGTAAGTGGACCTTCCCCTGATGGGTTTTCCAATAACTAGTACGATCGTGTCTATCATACTCAATAAGCGGTATGCAGTTGGTGACTCGGAGTTCCCCTTCCCTTGTACGATCAGTACTAGCCTCTTCGCCTTTTGGCACATCTTTTTGGGTAGTTTGGAACAAAAATTAAAGACCATTTGCAGAACTCTTGCTGCCCCATAGACCTTAAAAAGGGGAAAAAGGTTTTTCTGTCAAAAATAAGACTAGAAAAAGCTTCTTCCTCCTTTTAAAAAAGTGCATTTTACACCGGTAGTTCGTTATGAAGGCAAGATGAATGTAAAATAAGACCCGCACAAATTCGTCCATCTTTCCTGTATGCGAAGCCTACGATGGTCTTTCCTAGCTGGCTTATGAACAGCTGAGTTGGCATATGCGTATTCACATGATCGTGCTCGCTATGCCGGTCATCGGGTCAGTCCCAACCCTTTCTCTTTTCAGCATTTCTGGGCTTGTAAAGTCGTGGTCTTCGAGGGGGCATGGATGACTTGGAAGAAGACGTAATCATTTTCATCATTGAGTTCACTGAATCCTTCGCTCTTCAGTGAAACTTCGGTTCGCTGAGATAATGCTACACGTTTCTTAACAACCCAACGTCCTTTTTTTCACGAAACCTATAACTGCGGGAGGGATCATACACTTGAGCTATCAGGCTATCAGGAAACTTGAGCTATCAGGCGTGTTACAGCCGTTCTCATTTCAAGGCCGAAGGCTCAGAAAATAATAACATTCCCTTGTTTTCAATAAAGTTATTGTCTGATAAATGAAGTACAAGCCGGGATGATTTTTCAGGCATTAGAGGAACATACTTTGATTAGATGTTATAGTTTCGGAGGCTTGAAGGACGTGCACCGGTTAGTTTTTTAAATTTTTTACAAAATTAAGATTCTAAATCATTGGAGACGAAATTCCTTGAACTCCTTGTAGTTCTATTGTCCGTGTTATATTACTGCAGCGTATTTTGCATTCTCACGCATGATTTCCTTATCGTCATGATTTTGTTGGGTATATTGAGACAAATTAAGGAAATATTTTAATATTTGTGCAACACAAAAATGAGGATTCACCCGCCATTAATGATATTTCAAATTCATTCTAGTTTCATTTATTCTACAATTGTCTTGAGTAATTCTTTTCTGCTATTTGATTTCAAAACCACCTGAAGATAATTTCTGATTCATAATTACCTTGGGGTGGTTTTGAATTTTCGTATATAAGACCGGCACTTCCATATTTCATAAAGGACTTGAACAATAAATTCAGTTTTTTGGCTCGCAATCATTATGCACAAATAAAGCGTAGCATTAATAAGTAGCATGGTTTAAAAGGAAACACCCACCGCCCGCCCATCAGCCAAAATAATACACTCTTCAAGACATCATGCATAATTTCTACTTGTACTTATTATTTGTTTGCTTACACCTACAAGGTTTTGCTCCAACAAGCAAATATGCCAGGAATACATAATCATTGTGTCTGTCTGTTCTTTAGCTCCAATAAACAAATATACGAGAAATACAAAATCATTTTGGCTGTCTGTTCTTCTGTTCCAGCTTGAAATAATTTTCTGAATTTTTGCCTTATTGCTACATACAAATACAAGAACATTGATTATGCGTCCATTCTCCGCTCCTCAATAAGAATTCTTCAGTTGTTCAGAAAATAAACAAAACATGGCACCCAAAAATATCTTACATAGAACCATCCCACAATCAAAATGGAAATATTCATACGTTGTCCAAGCAAACACCGAAAACAATACGTACTCCAGTCGAACAATACTATAATTTTGGACTTAAGACAACTTCCTTTTCAGATACTTATTGGCTGCTAAAAGATAAGGTCTCCGCAAGAAGACCTCATGCCTCTATTGCTTGCTGATCCAGAAGACCGATACTCCGCATCCACCACTATAACTCGTTATGTGTCCATACTAGGGACATGTAAGTAACTGTCTTGGACCACACTATACAGCTTACAAATCCGATGCACTTTTTTCTTAGAGCCAACTAACGTGTCAGTTGCTATTGTTCGACATCACGTCTGAATGTTCCATCTTTGCTCTCTCACAAAACCCTGTTTAACTAATGTCAAGATAATTTCCAAGAAATTAGTTACACATAGTCACCCCAATAGCACTAACACGTTAATTATTATTCCCAACAAAAACAAAGCAGAAAGTGATCGATCGACCATTTAAAAAAAAATTGTTAGAAGGAAAGAAAGAAAAATGTATTGGTCGAAAGACAATAAAAACGAAAACTAGTAAAACTGAATAAAATGATAGCAAGCATTTCGAAATAGCGTAACGGCAACAGAACATATGGGCTAGTGTTGATCCTCTCCACCAAGCGGATTATACTTAGCGGCATTCGTATGTTTATTCAGGTTCAAAAGCATGGTCTTGTATGATGGCTTGGCCACATTCTTAGTCGCTAAGATAGTGTGTAGAAAGATCTTACGAAAATGATAGAACAGTGTTACCTTGTAGGACAAAGTCATTTACATGCATAGGAAAACTGTATTATTTTTGCATTTGGTAAATGTAGAGGGCAGATCGACGCCAAAATCACGGTGAATCACACGCTATGAATTATCGATCCCATATTATGTTCGCCTTGTTATTTACTCCCTGCATTGAATTTTTTGATGCTATATCATGGTATCCTGGTGTCATATTTGCGTCAAGAGAAAGTCTTTTCGTGACACTGTTTTTCGGCAACATTGAGAGATTCAATATTTTAAAACATGATTTAGTTAAGAAATTTTTATTGTTGAATATTTTGTACTTGAGTTGGCTTTATTTATAACGAATATGTATTTTGATTAGGCAGCAGTTCGAGTAATATATATACATCAAATAATTAAAATAAATAGCGCTTCGGAAACGTCTTGTATGTCATATGTCAATAGATTTCCTCTTTTGATTTTCTATTACGTCAATTTAATTTATTTGTGTAACCTTCCAGGGATGCCCACTTCTTTTCCAACATTGTTCTTCGCAACATTTCACGAACCGAACCTGTGACAAGCACTTTTTGAAGGGGAATGGGAGGAAACAGTATTCAGTTCAAGGATAGATGTCTATTATTTTGAGCATTTTTTTACACTTGGGGCTATCCCAATTACCGTGGACCTTGGACCTTCGCATGAATTTTTTGCAACAAAGATTGTGTATGGACTATGAAAGTCCCAGTAAACTCTATAGTTTCAGCAAATTTCAGCAATTATCAGCTTCATTGAAGGACACTTGATGGACCTCTGTCAATAGTGAAAACGTTACGCTAACCCTACTTGTCGCCAGAATCATTCATGATATAACCCCTTACAATAATTCAGATCATAGAACTTCTTCTGGAAGTAGAAGGCTGGTATACATGGAATCCTGAATTATGTATATATATATATCTATATATATATATATATAAATTCATATATTATTAATTCATATACATATATATATATATGATAGTCTAAAAAGTATTGAGTCTTTTTTGTCACTAGATGGTGTTCGTTGTCATATATCGGGCAATACTAATCAAATTGGGTCAAACTGACATGCCTTTGAAAGGTGATATTCCAGTCTACAATCTTTTTATGGACAGTTTTGTATTTCGTCATTCGTGTCAAAAGCTGTATTCATTTAAAAATGAGTGAAATTTCTAAAAATTCGTTATATTTTACAATATCACTACGATCAAGGTGAGAAAGCATCGCAGGCTCGTGAAAAAAATTGTGGTGTCTACAGTCAAGATACTTTATCACAGCCAAGAGATGACTCGCTCGCTTTGGTTCGAAAAATTTTGATGTCAAAGATGCACCTCGGACAGGTCGACCAATCACTGAAAAAGTCGATGAAATCTTACAAAGAATTGAAGAAGACCGACACAAAAGCAGCCATGACATTGCTAAAGAACTGAATATCTATCACCAAACAGTTTTGAACCATTTGCGTAAGTCTGGATACACAAAAAAGCTAAACGTCTGGGTGCGGCATGACTTAACACACAAAAATTTGATCGAAGGAATCCCCATTTGTGAAATGCTAGTAAACGCAACGAAATTGAGCCATTTTCGAAGCAAATCATTACGGGCGATGAAAAATGGGTAAGATACGAGAATTTCGTTTGGAAAAGATCGTGGTCAAAAAAAGGTGAATCATCACAAACGACTTCAAAGCAACTGTTGACACCAAATAAGGTTATCCTGTGTGTATGGTGGGATTGGAAGGGCATCGTTTATCATGAGGTGCTAGAACCTGGCCAAACACTCAATTCGGCTCTGTACTGTCAGCAATTAACCAAATTGCAACAAGCAATTCAAAAAAAAACCGGCCAGAATTTATCAATAGAAAGGGCGTTGTCTTGACCATGCCAGACCACACACATCTTTGATGACCCGGCAAAAATTGACAGAGCCTGGCTGGGAAGTTTTGATACATCCACCGTATAGTCCAGACCTTGCATCATCACACTACTGTTTGTTTCGGTCTCTGCAAAACTTCCTTAATGAAAACAAATTCACTTCAAAAAGAGACTGTGAAATTCACTTGGACAAGTTTTTCGCCGATAAACCACAGAAGTTCTACACAAATCGAATAATGGCTCTACCCAAAAAATAGCAAAAGGTCATTGATAATAATGGACATAATATCAGATCATCCATGAAATAATGGACAATATGTACTTAAATAAAATCTATTTTAAGTAAAAGAAATATTCAATCGAAAAATGACAAAAAAAGGCTTGATACTTTTTACACTTACCAATATGTATATTTATATATATTTAAATTCATAAAATATATATGTATATAATATTTATTTATATTTTATGAGGCATAGACTACTCCGCTGGAATAAATAAATATTAATACTCTTATTAAAGAAACGTAGAACTATGAACAATATAAGGAACAAACCAATAAAAAAACCTTTAAAAAATAAATAGAACAAATCTACACTTAGGTGTAAGAAACCCTATAATAACAGACTTCCACCTCTTTTTTACTGGTCCGTCTGTCGAACAGAATCTGAAGAATGAACAACCAAATAAGTCAATCCAAAAATGTGCGCTGTCATAATTAGATAACATTTAATTTCTAAATTATGCTTATCAAAATTATTTATAGTATCGGATCTCACCTTTGTATAAATTATTTTTTTTTTGTTTTTGTTCAACAAATACTAATGATTTATTCTACTATGTTAACTTATGTGTAATTCCCATAATTCATGAAACGTACATAAATAAGTATCCCTCTCATCGTAGCGGACTGATTTTCCCTGGAGTTCAAAAACTTCCACAAAAGCGAAGCCGCATCGATGTTCATAGATAAGAACAACGACCACTGCGAATCTTTATTTTTCAATATTTTTTCACACTTTCAATGTTTTTCCAATCATTAATCAAAATGTGCACACGACTTGACTACTCCATCAAAAAATATTCCATATAATATTCAATTACCAAGTTCTCTTTGGAACACATTCATTATTTCAATTTTTCCAAAAATAATATTTCTATGCCATATGCATTCAAACTTAAGAAAAATTACTTGAGCAAAAGGCAAATACTTAGAATTTTCAATGGCACCTAAATCCTCGTGCATTCTGTCCCAACCTACAAACATATATACAAAATTATGTACATATGCACGTTACCTGTTTTCATTAACTTCACTTCGTTAAAACCCACGGCCGATAAAAAAAATGCCTTGCTGATGTTTTCTCTAGATATCTGTCAGCTGAATGTACGTCGGACTCTACAAATAAACATACATATGCATCCAAGATCTATTCTTCACATATGTGTGTATTGACGTTCTGAAAACAATCAAAATATCTTTCACAAAGATTTGAAATTCCTTAAAGAGCTACCTACGCAACTCTGAATTCAAATAATAAACTTCTTCGCATCAATGGTCACGAAGATACCATGCACATATGTATGTAGGTTTTAATACAGATATCGTATTTACTTATATGTAGAGACGTATGCATGGTTGTCACAACGTCTTATACTGAAGGTTTTTACAGAAACTCAGAAGTGAAGAAGAAAACCGTAGAGGAGCAAAAGCATATAACGTAATGTATGCATTATACTCGTACGAGTAAACTCGACAAAAAAATGTTCAGGAAGAAACAAAAAAAGGAAAGAAAAACTAAAAGACGACAAGAAACATAAAAGATTGCCCACCTACGTTCTAACCGCTCATAGAGGTTTTGTAACTTGCGATACTCGCTGGAATATCTAAAGATCTGATCAGAATTATCTTCTTCATACAGAATGGAACAGTGCTGCCGATTGTTATGCATGTATCGTTAGAATTAGAAATAGAACTAGAATGGAGGATTTACAGGAGTCCCTTTGTTGAAAATCGGATTTCAGAACATATTTGCTTTAATCAAAACGCTTAGTAAGCAATAACAATTTGGCTATGCATGTTATAACCTAACAATTTTACCCGATGTACGGATCAAACACAAAGGTGGAACAATGTTTCAACCATAGACAAGATGTAATTTACAGGCGATCCTCCATCCTTACCTCTTAGTGACTTCTCTCATACGGGGACTTAAGAAAACCATCCCATTGTAAATTCATAAAAAAAACGTTAAGACCAAATAGTATAAATGAATAAGAATCTTGCTTCTTAACTAAGTGAACGAATCAATAAAAAATCAATAGTGAGATTTTAAATGACACAAAGATTTTCGTTTCCTCTAGTTTCGTTCTAGTTTGAAAATTTTCAGCCTGCCAAACTTTATGCTATGCATGAACTTGAATTGAAGATGTTCATGACATCCTTCCATGGACAATTCTGTGCCACGGTGATTGCTGTTTCCATTATCAATTGGATATGATTTTCAACCTATGCTTCCTTGTGAATATCAAACCCCCCCTCAAACGATATGAATCGCTAAAGTTTCTTCCATTCAGGCGATGTGAGTACCTAAAGTAGCGTTCCTGCTTTGATGGCTCCACAAAAGCATAAAAACAAACAGCACTAAGACTTTTACCGAAATCCCGAAAGAATGATATTTGACCAAAACGATTAGAATTTTTTTTTGGATTGACCGATTTCCACTTAGTTTTGTTTAAAACAAAAGCACCCCTCCCAAAACTTATTTATACAAATCCACTTGCGCTTTTTCTATCTCTGTCTAAGAGAAGTCACCCGGGAGTATTGGCACTGTATGTTGTTATGCTCCTCTCGAAGCCTTAGGACGTCCACCGTAGAGGACGAGTATTGCCAAGACAAACTGCAGAAATTTAAAGAGCAAATTGAGAGTGTCATTCCTTTCAAGTGAAGTACTGAGGATAGAACGACTAAATATTTACAAATATAAATGAAATTCTTCTAATTTTTGGTGGATCCCGTTGAATAGTCTCCTCGCTGTTTTGATATTACACTATGGTAACGTATACTAATTGGGAATATCTTTGACAAATGCGCTAAGCCGAATGTCGAATAACACTCGGGAACAACTTCAGCCCCGGGAGATAAAAACAAATCTGATATTAGAAATAACGTAAGAAATGATCAAATTAGTTTCGAACATACGTCTCTGCATTCTCATCAGGTGTCAACTAAATGACCGGGATGCATCGATCAGCCAAAACCAGCTTTATTGATTGCTATTGACTTTATTGATGCTATTGACAGCTTGAACAAGTCCTTTTCTCCAATTTGTCAACTAAGGGAGCTTATTAATAGCGAAAATTTGCTATTCATCAATTTCCATTCCTACTTAAAACTTCGAAATGAATTTTAAAGTATGGTAAGCAAACTTACCTCATGTTTTTTTTTGTAGCATTGATTCCCAAAACATTTTTCAGTAATATAATAGTAGCCAGTGTAAACAACTACATAGGGTTAATTTTATGTAATTTATACTATAATAAAGTTGATGTCAATACATTTCGAGGAGCGGACTCTCGCTTGGAACACTACTTGGTCAAACCAATCTTCGATGTCGTTTTTCTAAGGGATTTAATCGGAAGCAGAGTCACAATACTTGTCACTCCCATCCTGAAAAACGAAACTAGAAAGACCGACAACGAACTATAGATGGAAGTAGAGTCAACTCAGAAATGCCTTCAAGGAAAAACCAATAGGATATATTTTCCGGGGCGGTCAGAATGATTGAAACGAAGATAAATGCGTTTAAAAGATAACTCCAAGTGTATATCAGCAGCGCCAATTCCGTATAGATACCAGGACGAAGAGGTAAATCTATAAGAGCTTGAAATGAGTAGCAGATAAGAAAATTTGATGTAAGAAATGAAAACTAAAGATCATTTGATCAAAAAATCAAAAGAAAATGAAAAATTTCTGATCAAAGTATGTCTGACAATTACAACAGACAAGACTACCAGACCATGGACGACTCTATATTGACAAGCTTCAGACTAGATATCACTCCAGGACAATATTACAGAAACACGAGATTTCAGTCGCTATTTCTCGTTCTTTATCTCTCTTCATCCACATTCATAGCGCCAAATCGAGGAAAGGCGCTAGGAAATTATCTTTAGATTAGGTATTATCTTTAGATTTAGGTATTATCTTTAGACCCCAGTTAGTTGTTAGTAACAGCTGATACTAGATAAAGCCTATCTTGCTCCGATGATTATCAGGATGTATACGTTGAATGAAAATTGTTTATTTATAAATCTTAAAGCCTACCAGAATCGCCCGTCAAGATTTGTGATTTTGTGACGTTTTGAATTAGTGACGTTCTTATACCAGGGCGTTAAAGAAATTGCTTTTGAAAATGCCTGTGGAACTTTCTATGACTTTCACTCAGCTTCTGATTAAGAAAATTCTACTAATCATACTTAAGGTTTCAACTGGTGGAATAATCTGGGGAAACATATCATAAAGTTATATCTACACCTTTATCCACCTTTCTTCTTCATTTTACTTTGTAAACCTTGTGCCTCCAATAAAACTGAAATATGTCGCCGATCAATATAATTTAAGTCTATTGGTCTTCTAATTACATTTCGATATCAACGCTAAACTCATTTCGATCCAACGTGATTTAGGCTATGAAATATTGAAGTAGAAGTACCTTTCAACACTTCGTCCCCTCTACACTCTTGCCTTTCAACACTTCTTCCCATCCTAAAGAGAAGGTTTGCTCGAAGATCACCACGTTTGATTCAAAGGACGCTCAATTCAAAGCCTGCCAAATTCGATGACACCGTAAAAAATATATATATGCAAGAAACAAGTCAATTGTGGTCGCTACTAGCCGGAAGATTGACTCACTGTTTATGATAATAGCAGACTCTGGTTGCATAATATCAGAAAATGAAATTAAAAGAAAAAATCAGCTGTGGTAAGCAAAAAAATACGATTAGCTTATGGTACGTTCTTCTCAGTTTTGTCAATTTTTAAGAGCAGTTGTATACACAGGGGAACAAAACTCCAAATGTTAAAACCGCAAACAAGGTTTTTGTTTCCCTAAGGTTGTCAGTTGTGGACCCTGGCAAACAGTACCTGATAACTCAAAACATTCAAAAAAAGGAGTCTAAAGTAGACTTTAGGAGCAAAACGTAAAAGAGATCAATGGCGAATAAGGTATAACCACGAACTACGTGAACGTCTTTACGATGCAGAGTACTTTAAGTTTGTAAAACTACAAAAGCATTTCGTAAAAGTGACTTTTCGACGGTCGGCATCAATACAGTGCAAACAAGCGTGTCATACGGTCGCGTGTAAGAAGCGTTCAAGAACAGTGTTTTCGCATCCGCGGGTGAGAAACTCGAAGCGCGGCACAGGCATTCTTTCCTCGAAGGTAGAACCTTTCGTTTTCGGATAGACAACCACCTCTCAAGCATGCGGTCTATCGAAGCTGGCGTTCCGCAAGGATCACCTATCTCAACAATTCTCTATAGTCCATACACCGCGGATTGCCTAGTCTGCCAAAAAACGTGCATTTATCCTTATACGCAGATGATACGTGTATATTCTTTACAGACCGACAAGCAGAAGTCATTACGTCAAAATTGCAAAGCTCCATCGATTCCATCTTGGAATATTTCCGTAAATGGAAAATAAGACAAAACCCACTGTTCGTCAGTAGAAAGAAACAGTAACGCCCTGGCTTACTACAAGTCGACGACGACCATATAACATGGAACAGGACAGCAAAATACTTTGGACTAACAATAGACCAACGCCTTACATGGAATATACATATGACATATGACAAAGCGACTACACTGTATCCAAATCCTCGTATCTTACAACCAATCCTGAAATCCGGCCGCCTGAACATGACCAAGAAAAAGCTAATCTACACGCAAATAATATGATGAACTTTACTCTACGGCAGCATTGCATTTCACCAGACATCCAAGACAAACAAAAAACACTCCAGGCAATACAGAATAGGGCTCTAAGATGGATTGGATCAATTCCATGGTACATTAGAAACGTGGACATACACAAGGACTTTAGACTCGACACAATAGAAAAATACATACGGGACAGAGCACTAAAACTTTTTGACCAAATAGACAGACACTCGAACAAGACCATGGAATTCCTCAAGATCCCCGAAAAAAGACCCAAAATAACATATCCAATCATCAGATCAATTACTGACAAAATCTAGTAAATAATTTTAGGTTACAGTGAGTGCAGAAACGCTCGCAAACAAGATTGGAGCAAGAGTGCTCAATCGAACTGGCTCCAAGGGACCAACTACTCCATGAAAAGCAGTTGGTTAGCCATGTCCAGCGTTTGTATGGTATTCTCAGGTCAGACAATGTTAATGAAGATATTAAGTCGCTACTCGGATTCTGTAATTGAGTGTGTCTATAACTTTTCTTCTTCATTTCTTGAATTCTTAATGCGATATTGTTTTAACAAACATTTCGTTAGTCTTTAAAGGAAATCGGGCTCTAAAACTAGCAATCCCAGCGGGAGATGATCCTTTTGCAGAACAAGAACAATTTCCTTAATATTATATACATATTTTGAGGTAGTCAAACATGACTAAATTACTCGCGGTACGTTTTGAGCCGGATGGGAATGCTAAAAGGCATGGGTTAGCACATGTACCTCGATAGCCCTTTGCACAGATTTCCCGAAATAATGGCTTTTGCAGCCAGAAAAATAGAGACAATTTCTAAAAGGATTTAGTAGATGAGATCAGGATATTTGATTAATACTAGATCGTTAGACAATAAATTCTGCAGAACAGTCAACTCAACACAGTCCCAGGAGTCTGTTATCATACAGCTTAACACGATAAACAGTAAAAACCTATAAAATTCGTTATATCTAGGTGCATGCTGATAACTTCGTCTTATGGCATATTATATTCCTTGGCTAGCTTTAAACACAGAACATTGATTGTTATAGGTCCTTACATAAAAACAGTCAGCGGTAAGCACTAGAGAAAGTACGAGGCCTAAAAATCCTCTGATTGACTTTCACTTTCGTCGAAAGCCTTCAAAAGAGCAATTAAAATCCATACTTTCGTGGTAAATTAAACAATATGGTATGTTCGTATTAGACTCATTTACTCTTAAAAGTTGAAATTGAACAATTTCCCCAGCGAAGCTGCCAATAAATATTACTAAGCATCATCACAGCCATCAACAGTCAATTACCTTTGCAATGCCATTAGCTATAAGCTTAAATTCATAGCTGAAAGTGAGTATTGTGTCGTGATTACAACAGAAAAAATACCAAATGGTCTTGTTCACATCTAAAGCAATACCTTCCCGTCAAATTGAAATAAACTGTCATCGAAATACTTGAAAATTAATTAAGTATGTATTACAAACACGCAGACAGCACACTTTTCCTAGTCTATGTGTATTAATGAATTTTTTAAAACCCTAAAAAATCGATTATCGTCTATTGTTGAACATTCACTAGTGTATGTAATTGAACTCAATTTCAATTAGCAATATCATTGAACTAATCAATTATACACACAATCTCATATGCATGCATGTACACACACTCGTTCTACATTCAACGTAGGTATGGTATATGTGGGTACAATATTGTTGCATTAAACATTCAAAAGAAAACGCAGAAAAAGCCAAAATGGAACAATTTCATTTTTAACTTCCAGACACAAAAGCGAAGGTCGTCCCAAATTTCTCTGATTCAGCCCAAGCATACCGTGGTTATGTTAGTAGTCAGGGCGACTTTGGTGCTGCGCGCTACTTGTTGTCCATTCTCGGAATGCCGTCTTAAGACCTTATTCGCCGGATCCATACCAAACAGTTCCTTAAAAGCCATGATAATTTACGAATAATCGCCGCGATAAACCGCATCGCGTCTTTCTTGATTTATGATCATTCACATTACGCGCATGTTATTAGATAGTCCATAACCAGCTGCTAATCGATTTTTCCGCCGCCAAACTCTTTTCGGTTTTTTGTTTTATGCTTTACCACCGCAAAACTCTAGTCTGACCACAAACAGCAATAATTCATTGTGATCGTAAAATCAGCTAAAACCCAGAGATGTATGCCTTGTAATTTTTCAGGAAGACCGTAACAAAGCAAAAAGCTATTTTCGCATCCTGCTGGGATCCGATTGAAAACAGATCAATTAAAGTTTGGATTATTCAGTGGGAACAACTATTTCGCCCCAACCGCTTATGCGTTCCAAGCTGCTCATAAATCGCAAATGTGTTAGCATATCCATATGACTCAAGACATAGGCTCGCGAAAAAGGTCCGCTAGTTAATCTGTTTGGTAGTATTGCTGGTCCGCAGCCGAATGTGACTGTTATGAACTCTTCGAAATTGCTTGTAAATTTCTTCGAAGTTTACGCAACCAACATTCGCCAAACCTTGTCCGCTTGTCCTTTATTACGTTCAATGTATGAAACATAAAGAAATATATCATGCTGATTTGATGAATAAGCTCCCGCATGTGTTTGCCTAATTCGAACTTGAATCGTCAGACACAGTACTCGTACCTACATCTGTGCATACACACATGCAGAGCCCGCGGAAAGTATGTATCTTTTTCATATGCTTCCAGCCAAGCTGGATACATACAGAATAAAATTGAATAGTGATGAATAACAATGAATATTTGACCAGCATGCGGTAAAGCGTGTTATAGATATGGTGGATTCTAGAAAACGGTCAAATCTACTAGGGAATATGAGATCGGTTCGGCACCTTGCTTGTTGGCTCAAATGTCTACTTACCACAATAAACAATGGATTTGGGATGTATCAAAGGATGATTGATATAGTCTGTTTTGAATTCGATTGGGTCGTTGCACCTTCGGCGGACTCGATGTCTAAATAACTATCTATAGCTTCACAGTAATTTCCCAACAAATGACTTGAAACTTCCAAATAACTATCATTTTACTAGTATAGAGGCAATTCCGATATCGCATGCAAATGTTTTTCGGAAGGCTAATGATGGTTGCCTCTGCAAACCATTTGGGAAATTCAATTAAATTTAAATTGGTTACATTAAATTACTCCATACCATCCATCCATCATACATTTGCAAAAGCTGTGAAGATTTACAATTCTAATGATATGAGTAAAAGGATTCTACAAGATTTGTTAGCATCAATATATGATCGCTAATCGATACAAAACGCTGTTTCAATTGTTATGTCATAATTATTCAAAGTCAAAATCTATGGCAATAAATCGAAATCTATAAAATCCAAATTGAGAAGCAGTTGTCTCAATCATGACACGCCTCCCAAATTGAACGTTAACACAATCGAAATATTCTGCGATTTAGCCTCAATCGAAATCACTGAATGGCGCTGACATTGTCAGGGTGCATCCTTAAAAATAGGATAGATCATTTTTACTCCAGCTTTAGTAAAAAAAAATGAATGAGACAATATTTACTAACACAAATAAAATTCTACTCCCGAATATATCCGGTGAGATCATGAGTTTGTTCGAAGTGTTATCGCGATTTTGTTACCACGCTAGCTCAAGCGTAGTAACAAAACCGCTTTCAAATTCAAAACAGTTTTCAAAAACAAAACGAAAAGATTATTTGGAATAAGAAAGAAATCGGTAGATGCTGCACTTCTTCATAAAGTTGTCACGTTGGATGTAATGCTATCATTTTCAAGACGCGGCTTCATTCAAGGATATTGGTCGCAAATTTACCATAAACTAACATTTTATCCTGAATTTGTCCTTACCATTCCAACCCACAAGAAAAAAAGGTAATAAAGGAAATAAAATTATCTGAATATAGAAAATAAAGGAAATAAATTATCTGAATGTTTCGAGACTTCAAATTTCGTATTTTTTCGAATTTTGAGCGTTGCTAGAGGCTATTGCACTTCAAAATATATTGAAGACCGTTTCTTGTTTTTTCAGTCCCTTGGATCATTTTCGTTGAGCTTCATGTCAATTTGAAATAAAATACATGTGGGTAAAATTACAGACGAATAATATAGAAGATAAAACAAATTTTGCTTCCACAAGTCTTCGTCTGTTGACCGCATCCTCTAATTTTCAGACCCAAAAAAACTTCCACACAGTTTTTTTCAGACAAATGGCTTTTGTTGTCCATGAGCAGCGCACTAGAAATCCCATAGCTAATCAGTCCTGACAACCTGTGAATGGTACTAGTTCCTCTTCTTCTTTTGCTGGCGAAATCGCCTTAACCCGCCTTTCTAAGACATTCAGTAGGATTGCTTCAGAGTTTATGTATTACACCTATAGCATAGCACAGACCTTACGATAGGTTTTAACATATATTTGAAGCTCTTCTTTGTTATTTACCCAGCTGGCCTTCAAAACTGTTGAAAAGGAGGAAAAATTCTGAAGGTGTACTCCTCAATTTTTCCCCTTGATTCATGGCCATGCTTTTGCGCCAAACTGAATAAATTCAATCAATTTTACAAGGTTCCAATCATTGTCAATCACATTTTGTCTGAACAAAATATTTATCCCCGTATGTTTCATGAGTTTTCTTATCGATTCACTTGCCTACAATTAAATCTGCTCTGCTTCCAGCTTGTACAGCGTTGCTTTTGCACGAGGATACGCGTAAGTTACAATGTGCATGATATAATGTTTTTGTCAAATGAAAGCTTTCTCTAAAGCGCTCTAAGGCTACGAGCCACCATCTTAGTTCAATTTATACAGATAGCTTACCACGCTCTAACCTTGATTTTGTTCCTGTCAACGCATATGTGACCAAAAATCACATTCGAAGAATCTGCATATAACTGGTGTCCCTCTGAAATATTTACTTCCAGATTGATCGAATTTAAATAAGCACTCTGTTCGAAGTTCAAATCTTTCAATTTTTGACCGTTTTCTAGAGCATGGCTGCCAATTCTTTTGACGGTAACAAGCATCTTTTTTGACAGCGATCATTCAACCAGTATATGGTTGAAGTAAATCAATCGTTAAGGAAAAAGATTTACTTCAACCAGGCACTCCGCTTATGTGCTGTACAGCAATAAGCTAAACACTGAATGTCATTTATGCTTAGTAAATAGGCCAAGAGGAGCAGCCAAGATTCAATTTCATGGATGGTTTTTCAAGAAAGCTTTCTATACAGGGTCTATCGCTAGGGTTTTCAAGATTTCCCATTTATGCCCGTATGTCTCTAGCTTTTTCAACTCGCTTTAAGTTATTAAAAGTAGGACAACTAGTGATAGTCACATGCTCGGGTTCACCATTCTTATAGAATGAAACGGTCGAGGAGTTTTGTTTGAAGAAGTCAAAAGACCACATCCGTTTTCAATCGCGTGCTGATGTTCTTCCTGATTCCTCTTCTTCCCTTACCATTTATTCCCTCTTTCCATTACTTTGAAGATTTCAGCTTATTACTTTGGACTTTAGCTTTATTGCTATTCTCTAGAAATAGTTTTTTAACATTTTCTAAATACGGCGTGTTCACAATGTTATCTTCATCGTCGTCGTAACCCTGCAATCCCTCCTTGCCATCAACCACTTGTATGCTAAGCCTCCAAATGTCTCGGCCCATCGAATTATCATCCTCGCAAATTGAGTTCGATTACGACTTCCTGCGTTTTCTTGCTGATTCCCATCTCTCAGTGTTACCTGGAATTTCATGCTTTTCTAGGTTTCCCCTCGTCAAACCTCTTATAGAAATATCAGCAGACTCTTAGGGACAACGTGCTAACAGAATTAGCATGTTAAGAGTGCTTTCAGCACTTTCGCAATGGAGAACGACAGTTTGAAGATCAGTCAAGATCAGGGCAACCGAAGAAATTTACAGATGGTAGTCTATTGGAAGTCATACAAGGAGTTGGTTAGATAGGAGGTGATAAGCCCATCACAGAATCATTGGGAAGAATTCGGGAGCACAGAACCACTATAGATAGAAGTACCCATGTGCTAGGATATGTGGTAAAGTTGGAAGCTCTGGTTCCGCACGAATCTTCGCGAATAAACAAGAAAGACAAAATGGCCTGTTATGTTTCTCTGAACGATTGTTACTGGAGATAAAAGTGGGTCGAACAGTTTGCAATAGAAGTGAATCACCAGCATCCTATTCAAAGTCAGACTTGCATCTGCCGAAGTTTTTTTTTTTGTCTGTTTGGTAGATCCTCGAGGAGTCCTTAATTATGTGCTTCTGGAAAAGAATCAAATGTTAAATGCGGACGTGTGCTGTTTGTAATTGGACCGGCTTCAACTCATATGCGTGTTAAGCGCATATGAGGACTATATTGGACTAAATGCATTAGTCAATTGCTGTGAAGTCATTTTTCATTACCACAAAACATACAACTACAGGTACCCAGCGCAAATTAACAGACGTTGGCTGGGAACGTTTACCCCACCCACCAAATTCTCCCGATCTTGTTCCAAATGACTATAACTTGCTTCGATCCTTCAAACACTACTTGCAGAGAAGGGAATACATCACTGAAGAGGATCTTCGTATAGTACAAGGTTGGAGACAAGTTATAGATACTAAGTAGATGAGATATTAGATTAAGTATCTAGAAAAAAATAGTTAAATCGAAACCGAAAAAACTTAGGTACCCACCCAATATTTATTTTATTTGTGAATGTTTGGATCAAGATCTTCGCGAGACGCATTGGAGTGCGATGTCGAAATTTAATTAATTATGGGAAACTAGTTTAATTATGATACAGGTCACAGTCTAGTGACCTACCAGCTAGAGACAAGAGCTCGTATTCTATGTACCAGACCACTACTTTCAACGTTACAAAAATTAACACACCAGCGACTGAAAATTATCCTGCTGAGCATATTTTCCTTCCTACCATGTTACTTCCCTGCCAGTCGTAAAAAGGACTCAGGGAACACAGTTATTATAGCTCTAGAAGTGCTGGATACAAACATTAACAACTCGGTGCGGTGCGCTCACATAATTCACTGTGCGAGGATAAGAAGAAGTAGAGAGTAGAAATAAGTAAGTAGAAGGTAAAGAATATACAAAGATCACTGATTAATCCTTTTTGATTGTAATAACGACGATCTATCATTTCAAATACTTCCTTTCTATGATTGTATCATAAATTATTCAATGGTCATTTTTTATAGGATTTCCAAGAAAAGTGTTGAAATGTACAAAATAACGAAATTTACGAAATAAAACATTCCAGCTCGGAATAATGCAAGTATATTCAGCGCAGCTGTACAACCTTCGACAAATGTTCATATTAGTCATATCTGCTAAATTCGAATGTGTACTGTCTTATCAATGATGTTTTTTTTCAAGCTTGGTCCATGGTATCAACAGTTCGTCTTGGGACCAAAGACTCTACCAATAAAACAAACTATCTTGAGTTTGCTCTTGTACTTGTATTTGCTCAGTTATTGTTAGTAAATAGGCAAATCGCCCACACTGCCTGCGCCAGATACTTCCTTCCCTCAAGCGCATGCTAACGCTATCTTGCTGCGAAGCTAATCGAGTTTGTTTTCTGTTTCATGCACTTTAACTCCGCGTGCTTGAGTTTTCGTGGCCATGGTAGCGCAAGGCATAGTCACGAACTCTCGGCTCGAGCTCTTGAAATGAAAAGGACCCCGAAACGGGCGGATTTAGCGAATGCAACAAGAACGTTGACGCGAATGGCTACAGACCATGTACATACATATGTAGGTATGCGAAGAAAAGATTCAAGGTAGAAGATACCATAAATGCAAAGATCATAGGCCTGGAGGGCACGAAGTCTTGGAGATTGATTTGAGGAGCCTATTCTGGAAAAGGTAGCATAGCAAATAGGTAAAGACAGCGTGATCACAATACAAAACGTTTCTATTACGTGTGTGTAGTCGACGGCAAACCGCCATATGGTGCGGCCCATGTGCAATTCTGTCTGTTGCAATGGAATCCTCATCCAGTATTGCACAAATTATTATGGCGGTTAACCAGGCTTAGTTGCCCGTTTCGGGAGGTACAAGACTTAACCAAGTTGGGCTACGGAATAGGAGCAATGAACGCATTTGATGTGAAAGAATTACAACTGGGAGGCAGTAAGCGGCACTTTATGAAGCAGAAAGGTGAAATAATTTTTTTTTCAAGATTCCATAGCAAGATATTATATGTAATTTATCACAGCCTCGACAAACCAAAAAGGAATTGAGCACTGTGAATTAGAGGAACACTTAGATTCGAAATTTGTGCCTGGTACCATAATCTGAAGTGCCCCAACATTTCATGCCTCTTTGCCTTCAATCACTTCACTGTTACCACTTGTAACAAGCTTCACTTAACACAAAAAGACTTCATATCGTTCCGGATACATGTGATTGTGTGAAAACGAAAACATTAAAGCAATTCATCCAATATCTGCCACATATTTTTTCACCTCATCTGCAAAAAATCGCAACCAAACAACCTGCTCTTTATTGTTTTTCATGGCTCCTCAAGAGCCTTCAAGCCGCTGGAAGTGATTGAATTTACAAGATTGCCAATTGCATAAATAGCTTCTTTTCAGAAGTATTTTTGGAGCTATTGAGATCACTTGGGATGCTCTTTCATCATCACTTTTTTGCGGAAAAAAATGTGATCCGCATGTGATAACATCAAAAAAAATCGTGTAGGCGATTTAAGGATTGCTACTACTTTTTGCTCAGTTGCTAGATAAACCCGTTGGTTTTCGCTGCAAGTTATAGTTCTTTTTTAGATTTTTAAGCCGCACTCTTAACATCATGATTTGCTTATGCAATGTTTTTGCTCACTTTCCATACCCTAGAGTTTGCACGCGTGTATGAAATGGGTCAACTTCAAGCTAGATACACATTTTTTTCTCCTTTGTTGTACAATAAACCACATTCCTTATCTTTCCCGGTCTTCATACTGGAAGAATTAAGAAAAAAGCATTGCTACGAATTTTTACCAAATTTTCTTCCCTCATCTTCAGGATTTTTTCGTCATTCCAATGTGTTTTGATTATTCGACAGAGTGGCTCAACTCAATTTCGGAATTTCCGGGGCTCATTCGATACTCACTTTCTATAATTCTCTGCAGCAACTTTCTCATATGGGTTCATCTAATGACGAATTTTTATCCGGGTATTTCCCTTTTTTCCTAGAAATCCTACAACTAGACACCCTAAAACAGTTCTTTACCAACTTTAAACAATTTAAATTTATTTAAAATTAAAGCACTTTACGAACAATTCTTTACCAACTTTAAATTATGATAGAATAATTAATTATTAGTGCTAATATTGGTATGATCATGAAAACGCAAAAATTATACGTACAGAGTTCTGTTCATTTTGCCATACAGACATTAGCTGTCCTGGTTAAATTTATTTAAGATTATGAATCAAAATCGGCATTTTCAACTTTATTCGAACTTTACTCGACTTTCAACGAAGGTGTATGGCTGATGTGCACTATTAAGACATGATCCTGCTATCTGTCAATGTTAGCAGTCCGTTTTGATTTTTTTTGAAAGTCGAAGACGTTAATTAATTTGAAAAGGCTCAAAAAAGCCAAGTGAATACGTAAATTAAAAGTTCGTCCAGTATGTGCTGAACATATCCTGGGATTTCTTTTCCGCTCCTCAATCTGCAAATTGGGAAATGAAAACTCTAAAAATTTTATTTCAAAGCATCTATTTAAAAAAAAAATCATTCACTTTATCTTCATTTTTTTAAGTCCGCGTCATGTGAAACAAACTCCCATAGAGTAAATTGATATTTTCCGCAAAAAATAGTTCTGAATTTTCGAGAAATGGTGCACAAATACTCTCAAAAGTATGGTGAATATAACAGAATTTCCCAGTCTAGCTCTACGATTTTCTGACGTGTCGCTAAAGCAGCATGTGGTCTGGCACTATCGTAATGCAGTATGACGTGCTTCCTATTGAACATCGCAGGCCTCTTTTCCTATATTACTTTATTTAAATCATCCCTTTGCCTACAGTATCTCTCCGAATTAAGCTTTTCATTGGGTTTCAGAAGCTCGTAAAGAATTGGTCCTTGGATGTCCCACTATAAACACAAACTTCTCTTCTTCTATTTCAAGCTCCGCTTTGAAGTAGAGTGAGCAGACTGTCCGGGCTCACAATATGATCTTTTCCTCGCGATGTTTTCGTATGTAATCTATTACTCATCACCAGTTATCATGCGGTCTAAGAAAGTTTCATTATTGTACCGAGCAAGCAGAGATCCGCATATGACGACTCGATTATTCAAATTTTTCTCACTTAAATGATGAGGCACCCATCTAGAATATTTCTAGATAAATCCTAGCTTGCAAATTTGATCGGAAACGATTTGTTGAGTTAGACTTAGTTGTCTGCAATCTCCGATGTTTTCAAAAAGGGATCTTGCTCTATCATAGTCTTGAGAATGTCGTCATCGATCACAGATGGCCGTCATGAACCTATCGTGTCACTAAGGTCGAAATCACTTGCTTCAAAATTTTAAAACCATCTTCTGCATGTTCTATCACGAATTGTATCTGCACCAAAAACTTACACTAAATTTCAACACGCTCCTTTTGGAAGCATCCTTTCTCTCCTTGTTGGAAGTCGTGCAAAATACAGTGACGTACATAAACTTTATAGGTACCCATGTTTTCAAGATCGCGTCTCACTTTTGAGACATCTTTGTTTTATTTTTTAAGGAGCGTACATGTGCGTAAATGCAATGATAAAGAGAGATAGTCATATAGGTCTCAAACCAACATGTGCATATAGATTCAAACTTGAAATGACACTATCGGACAGAACTACCGGTAGACCTTATATATCTTTTGGTCTTTTTTATAGTCACCAAAACAGTCTTACAACATTCCCTCGAAGTTTTGTTCTAGCTTTAACTTCCTTCAATATTTGTTTTAAATGAATCATGTGCACGATGAAATATATTTGTTTATTTTTTGTTTCGTTTCAACATTTCAACATTATGTTCCGACGGGACAAGAATTATTTTTATGTCCTTGGAACATTCTATCATATTTCCTGAATTTTTTATTTGTATTTTTAATTTAATTTGTATTTTTCTGCTTCCAATGCTACAAAATCTGACTGCTACTCTCATAGGCTCAATTTTTGATGCTGAAAGGAATAAGATGGTCGACCGCTGATTTGACTTACAGAATTTGGTGACAGCACCGATGCCAGACGAAAGCTCCATTGTTGGCATTGCAAGCAGGTCAACGAATATAAAGGAATCACAATTTACATCAAGCTTAACGACTTTTATATCTTATCCCTTTAATTTAAAAAGTGGGTGCGGACCATTCTGCGGACGTGACTTTGCTGCTTAGTTACTGCTTTTCGAGCATGCTTGTACTGTACTGCTTTTCGATGAAGAGTTCAGCTTCGGAAATTTTCGAGTATACCTGTACTGGTCTAACCCTTATGCCTGATGACTTCGATTACTTCTGCAACCTTTCTGTCAATAGATTAGTCACTTCGCGGCCTGCATTGGGTGGAATAGATCGTCTGGCCAGTAAGCTCTTTATGTTTTAAAGGCACCAATTGACTTTCTTCGTACGGCCTACAATGAGGTGCGGTAGCGGATCCATGCAAGAGGATGAGCTATTTCTATAACAATAAATGGCAGATACTGCAATTCATCAGAATAGAAATTCCTGAGCCATCGCTGAAATCACGATTACCTTCATCAAATTTAAAGAGAATTTGGATATATTGTTATCTCTGGGTCAGCTCGTTCTCAGCTGAGAACGAGCTGAAGATGGCTGTATGCAGCCGAAACGCGTCCTCGAGACCCACGAAGCAAGGCCCGGCGGACCCAAGCTACCCAGAGTTAATTTTGGCCTGCGGCAACATCAAAACGAACATATATTGTTATGTTTGGGATCCCATAACGTCATATTGCTCGATTAATTTCTTCAGCTATTCACGTTCTATTTCTAGGCTTTTCAGGAAAGATTCCATACCTTTCTGTACACTTTAGTGTCAGGACCCACTTTTAATTTCTTACACAAGGTCAGCAAATTAACTATAGTTCCCAATTATGATTTCATGATTATTTTTTGATCGTTTCTTTTTATGATTGAATATTCACCTTCAAACGCGTCTTAAGCGGAGCGAAAGGCTTGCTATAAAGCTTTAAGAGATGGCCAAAAATATTCCCCACTCCATTCGAAGTACCTCTTGGAAATTATTGGGCAACCTCTGTAGGTTGCGAGCAGAATCAGAGGCTTCTCTGGAACAAACATTATGCATTTATTCCACACAATGTTATTCAGAATTTCTTTTTTCACATTGGTGGTTTGGTGTTATCCCTAAAAGTGAGGAAGGGATGCAGCTAACGAAGTTGGTGGAAGAGTCGAGAGCTTGTAAGGAAAATGAATTCAAATACTTTGTCAGCTTTCGCCTGGTTCTGATATCTTGGTATTCTGATACCCAACGACTTAAGTTGTTCCTAAGACTGGAAATTCTTCTCAAAAGACTCTGGTAATCAATAAGGATTCTAACGGGTGCGTCAAGTAGAGTGAAGCTGCCAAACCAATTTCCTGATTCAACAATAACTGCATTGCGTAGAAACACCAACGGGATTATTTTCTTCTCATTAAAAGTGCGCTTCAGGCGAGATAATGAAAAATAAGCAAGTAACTTTCTCTTAGAAGTTGAATTAGTTTTTCGACAGTTTCTTCCCTGTTCTTCATCAATTTTCTCACAGTAATAATTATAACATTTATCCAGTGTGATATTTTTCTATTGGTTTTGGCTGCAATTCAGTGAGGTATCAAAAGAAACGTCCCCAAAAATTTCAAACTTCCTTCCAAACTGCCTTACGCGATAACTGCGGAACAAAGGAAGCTCATATGCCAGGCTTAAGTTAACCAAATTGTTTTCTTCGCCTCAGACCTGAGCACCATAATAACGAGTCCAACGATTTGCAGTTCTTTTTCCACTGAGGATATCGAGTTTTGCATATAAATTAGGATTCACGGATCATGGCTCAACTCGGATATCGATTTGATTTACTTCCGCCAGAATCTTTGCCTCGATGCCTTTATCAACGGAGGCCGACCTTGATTTATTCCCACACGTGGTTCTGTTTTAAGGTGCAAAATAGAGTCAAGTCCACTTGTTGTTGCAACTGAAATAGTCCAATATGTGTTTTCCTGCTAGAATATGCATATATGCATGCTCATTGCTAGTCTGCAGCACATTTGCCGGTGCATTTGCATCCGGCTTACATGCCAGCAACCGCGTGGTATTGCGGATAAAAATGTTGAAACAAACACTTTGGGCAAATCGTCGTGTGCGGAAGACGAAGCTAATGGGGAATCTTGTGAAATGTTGATAATACCGTTCGTGTGTACAAATGGCCAGCAACCAGAGGGTGGTCTTAGCGCTTTCGAGTTTCCTGCACTGAACGAACACTCAGTGCCTGCGCTGATAATGCGCATTTGCATCATCTAATATTCATAACGATTTCTGTCCAATTTAGGCTTCTGATGACATCGAGCTGGTTGCGATGAGTTGGATTCTAAAAGGCTAGTTTTGTGTTATCAGTCATCAATGACTTGGAACAGAACTTGGGAACTCAAACATTCGTCTTAGACGCAGAAGGAAGAGGAGACGGAGCTTTATGCATCGCGCAACAACAATACAACGACTAACTATTCTTTCGTTAGTGAAACGACATAGAACAAGATTATCTATATCTCGACTGTCCTCATTTTCCATTTGGTTTTTCTTGTTGCCCCCTAAATAGTTCAATGTGGTGTACTTAGCGAGGTTATCTCCGCAGACCAGCAGTAAACCGAATGCGGATTAGATTTTATTATTTCAGATACATTTCTCTTATTCCCAAACTTCCCGCCGGAGGGAGTTTTAAAGTGGCTGTGTGACTTTGCCTTGGACCTAATATCCGCCATCCGTTTTGTGCGCCGCTTGGAATGGTTCAATTTGAAGAAGGAGCCAAGTTGGATTGTCTGAGCACACGTTCAACATTGGAGTTACCGATCTAGTGGAGAATGTTCATCAAACAATCCTTTAGTAGGACAAAGGACATGTATGGTATATTTGGACTCTTTGCTCTGATTTGTCGAATTAAAATTTGCTAAACAATAGCGACAGCAAAACTAGACCCGATCATTGACTTCGCAAAATAATTCGAAATAAATGAGAATTTTTTTGGGATATATTGGGCCACTTGTCTGAAGGATATCATCCATTCGGAAATCAGCTCTTTCCGTCCTTGGGCAATTCAGCTGACACAGTCGACAACACTGAGTCTATCACTGGGAAACCACCATGAATTGTTATTTTCTATAACGTCTGCGGGATCTTAAGTGCTCATGCCCATCACGACATGAGCATTTCATAGTACCCATATATATTTTTATTCGTATGTGTTCTGGGTGATAAGTGCCCGAATGCAATGTGTGCTCGAGTTTTACGTCGTATGAATGCGTCATGCTTAATTGAAAACCAAATTTCTGTCGTTTACATATTGGGACGTTTTTGAATTTGATAAAAACCATCCGCACCGACTGCACAAACCAGAGATAGTGCTAGGCATGAGTTTCTTAAACGGCTCCGTCCCCAAGGCATTTTATTTTATAGTTTTTCTCAGGAGATTGCTTGGTTTGGTGGCAATAAAAAAAATGCACTTGGATTTGATTTATTGCAGCCCACGATTAATGGATTTTGAGTTTCGGGGCGTTACTAGATTACCTCGGATGAATTAAGAATTAGACTGTTCACTTAATGCAACGGTTTCATTAATTTGTTCCTATCTTATCGTTTGAATGCATTGCGTTCGGGAAGCGTTTGTTTTCTCATGTTAAAGGGCGCCATTTCAGTCCATTATAGGCACGTACCTGGCATGTTTTGTTTTTGATCCATTAAGACTCGTGAAAGGGTCATGATCATGAGTTTCTTGCTATCTTCGAAGAGTTCTTATTGTGTAAAGCGGGTTTGCTAAAATCAAAATTTTTTTCGCTTCCAAGTTCTTGATTATTTTGACAAGGTGTTACTTACAGAAACGCAATCTTGAACCCGTAGGGGCAAAGGTACACTCAGACTGATCAGTGGATATTGTATTATGGAAATCTGCAATCCATCTTTGCCATTGATAATAAATCCATTGCATAAATCTATGAAGGATTTATACAATTTTATACATGCACTTCAGTGTCGTGCATGTGTGTGTTTGACGTATATGTATGCCACCATTAATTTTTATTTTATTCATTTACCCAGTATTGTACCAAGAAGTCCGAACTCTCAAAGACAAGAGTTCTCGAGGAGAGCTTGAAAATTGAGCAATCTGTAAATTATTTGTAAATGAAACAATCGATAGACCCGCCTGAAAGTCAGCGTTTTTTTCCCGATAAGTCAAATCAAGTATTCAAGATTTATGCATTAGCAGCGAAAAGGTAGCCCATAAAATTAAAAGGCGAAGTAAAATCAGACCGACTCCAAAAAATCTATCAAAAATTCACTTTACTCTCTATTCTGCTTTATTTGCTTTGTACATTTCTATCGCATGCGAAAATCTTCTCTTTGTATGAATTTACAATCGGCATAAAATATGCCCAAGAGGATCGAATAAAACTGACCGCAGAAGTTACTTTATTGTAAAATTAAATCTTAGTGTACTGTGTGTGCGGCTAGAAATAAATTAAATGGGTTTCTTCAGTTGTTTCTCCGGCTACTAATAAAAATCCATATTTTCGGCTGTCACATTTGCAAATTTGATGTCTGATGGCCATCGAACGTGGTCATTGATAATCATACATGACTGATCAATCAATTCTGGAGCCCTTCACACCAAACTTGGTCCACTGTTTAGTTCAGAAAAGGATTTGCACCCAGACAATGCAAGCTGGTAGTTGAAAGCAATGCCATCAACGGAGCTAAAATGACAGAGTATTAAAAGATAGTCGGAAAAGTGTCTTTAGAAAAAGAAAAGAATAGTCTAAGGCTTCTCCAGTCCACAATGCGGTAGCCAAACTTTTCACAAATACCTCTCAACTATAACCCCGAGTCTGATTCGAATATCATGCCAGTACGAACATCTTTAACGAATATATAAATTATATTTTTATTATAAATATAATATTAATATTTGTGTTATATATATATAGTATAGCTTTTCATTTGAGACGTATTTGAAAAGAATACGATTGAAAAGAATAGAAAAGACATCAAATAAAAGCTATTGTGAAGCTACTGGTATACCTTGATGTGATACGCTATTGATACAGAATAATAATCTGTGGTTCATAAGTCGGATATCGTTAAGAGTTAATAAGTTGCGGCCTATTTTTGACCTTATCACTTTCTAATGTTGCTTTCGTCTGAAAATTCGACTCTACCTCACTGTATATCCTAGCCTCCAATGTGTATGAAACTGTGATACTCCAGTTGCATCGACATGCCTTCTTTCTTACGCACTGAATCCATGTTCATCCATTACTTCAGCTATTTTTACGAAGAAAACTTTGGCATTTTGTTCATTAAATGATGTTGCCTTACCAAGGCTGGTTGATTCTGGCTTTCGAATAAATAGATCCGAATTTCGTTTCAAAAGCATGTTAAGCCATTCTTGTCCGGCAATCTTATTTGCAGTTCATCAGGTTGGAATTTTAATGTCGAAATTAGCATTCTAAGTCTAAAATTTGGAAAAAAAGTAAGGTTACGAACAAACTGACTGCATTGTATCCAAATCGTTTACACATATCGTAAATATACTAAATTTATAGAAGTTCAACACTCCCTGCCCAAAGCAGGAATTTACTTCACTTGGGGTCGCGCGATTAGTTCCCTCCCTGTGACGCCTTCTTTCGGCAAGTGATTGCGTTAGTGTATGATGTCTAGTTTCTAAGATATTTCGATTGCCCAACTTACCCCTTTAATCAACTAACCCCGCCCTACCCAACATTACTTTATATTTATTTTTGATCCAGCTAAAGAAAACTCGGAAATCAAAGAGAAGTCAAAAATAAATACCCTGGTAGTTAACTATCCCTGTAGGAAATGAAGGATTTCTAAGAAGATAAAAGTTGTAATTTTCTAAAATTTAGTGGAATAAACGTCGTTCGGGACATTTAAAATTTAAAAAAAATCCCTTTTTTTCTCAAAATGATAAAAAATCCTCGAAATGTTCTTATACTGTAAGATAAATATCTAAGCATTAGAAGATCTGTCGCTCTTTCATGCTTCAGTATCACTGTAGAAGAGAACATATCGGCTCCGCAGCAATTGACTGTTCTGAAAAAATAATAGAAAAAACTCAAATCAAAAAAGAACGCTCGTGTGTTTTTTTACATTTTTAAAAGGGTTTAAACAACCGTCTACAAATGCCGGCCAAAGAGTAAGCCAGGCAGCTATTTTACCGTCAATATTTTTACAACATCTAAAGTCAATATTGTACCATTGCTACTTTCAAAATTAGGGTCCTGGGAAGTAATATAAGAGTCAAAGGTCGTTAGAGTGACCTTAGAGTGCGGCATGCACTCCACAACCGAACCGCTACGACAACACTGTAAAGAGTCAGGCCGCATTTCGCGAATTCTGAATTTAAAAATTTCTTAATTTGGTTAAAAGGACTTTAATTGCGTTTAAAGTAATTATATTTGCATTCTCGGCTCAACGCAATTTTCAAAGATTGCTTTCAGTTACAAGGATAGTATTTGTGCAAGTGAAAGGACCTGGTGGCATTCAAACTCCGTCCGTCAAGCAACGAACACTTGAGAAACGGAACAATAACTTGTGCCTGTCGAAACGAGCTAAATAACAATTTTATATTTTTTCACTCTGAGCTTGGTTAAAATTGATCTGCTTCCAAGGATCTATGATTCAAACATTGTGAATAGTCGATGAAATTGAAGGGAGCAATCAAATAAAAACGAACTGAATTCACGTTGCTTGCGCCTAATTGTTATTCGAATTAGAGCTCAAACTGATTGTGCATATGTTACGCGAACCGCATTTTCCCCCGAACAAAACCAGTCAATTTCATAAGTCACACTGTCAAATGACTCAGCTGACCTCTTCGCAATGCCACCACCATTGCCAAGAAATCGAAAGCATCTCGAATAGGCACGGTAAACGTCAAGACGAAAATTCCTGAGTCGAAACGAAAACTCCAACTCCCTGCTCGCTGGCCTTTCTTTGGCTAGGCCTAACTCATAGCAATGCCACCACCAACACATTCGTAACTAGGCGCCATTATGGCGTTTTGAGGAGCTCACGAAATGAAAATCCAATTTTTTCCTATTTTCTAGTCATTACTCCTCTTTCTTGGCTTCCATGTCTTTTATTATTCCTCCATCCGTTATTCAGTTTCCGCTGAAAGCTCTACACTTCCAAAAAGGACACCGAATTTACCTCGAACGCATCATATGCAAAGAACCACTGTGAAAGTACACGTCGAAATCAATGAAAATCAAGAACGACATGTGTGGGGCAACGCGAAGAATGAGACAGGGCGCGGAGAGACTCAGCCGCGTAAAGATAACGAAGAGGATGCCAAACATAACAATGAAATTCCATTCAGGGCCGAGGGTCATAACATCATATCGCGCACACATCTATGAGAATTGGATTCGATTCGCAGACTTTTTGCTGGAAGAAAGCTCCGCAACTTCTCCACTCGGAAGACTCTCACGGATTCAACGGCTCTCTCATTGGAAAGAACAATCTTGCGCTGTTCACTTTGCTGTGGAAATCCGAAAATGGTTTTTCTTGCCGGGCTTACGCTGTAATTTCCTCTCGTTACGTTTTCGTGCATGCCCATTGCACGTTGGCTGAACGTAGGAAGCTGAGAGGGATAAATAAATGTCCTATTTCGATCGTTGGCTCGACGACTATGAAAGTTATGGGGCAACGACAAGGCATCAGGATAATGAAGGAAGAACTGCCAGGTTGAATAATTCGTGTCCAAGTGAGTTATTCTAATAGAAAAAAGTGCACAAACAGTGGATGCCATTAGAGATCGCATAATTGCAACGGAATCGGGTCAATTCCTCAAACAACAAATGATGAAACGTGCTAGACCCGGATCAACATTTCCTAAAATTATTCTGAGGATCAATTAAACTTATTTAGGCAGCATGATATGAATAAAATAATCACATAATTGTAACGTGCAAAGAAGGTAGCGAAGAAATATCAATTTCACACACCGTGTGTGGTCTTTCGAATCTGGGAGAAAATTATTTTTGAGTTGTCTAGTTTCGTTGCGAATGATTCAAGATCCAGTAGCATTGTTCATCATCATAATGTAAAAATTAATCAATTTCTCTTATTTGCGTCATGCGGACTGAAAACTATCGTGAATCGGTTAAACGGGCAAAAATGCATTTACAACTGCTTTTGTATTAGACTCACACTAGCGTATGGTCAGTGAAAAAAAATTACGCTGCTTCAATCAAAATGTGAAATTAAGTTTTTTGATTACAAAGCGTTTAAGTGGGTCAGATCCTATCAGATTATCATTGTCGCTTAACAAATGAGCTTCATTTAACGCATGATAGCGATCATGCAGTTATAATAATGTTCATAACATGAGTCTATCGACCAACAGATTGATTATTGTGTATATGAAAATTTCTCGGCAAAGTTCTCCTAAACTTCGCCAAGGTTTATTTCAATCTCTTTAATATTTTAACATTATCAACAAAAGCTTAATATGCAACTATATTACTACCGTATAATTTTCGCACCTAGTCTACAAATTCCTAGACTATAAATTCCTACGCCAAAAATTCTGAAGCTACAAATTTCTTTGCTGTAAAAACCTAGGCTACAAATTCCTAAGAAATTTCTACGCAATTCTTACGCATTTTTATAGATTCTAAAAGTAATCGGTTGCAATCGGTTCACAATTGGTCTGCGAATCATATTTATTTTTAACTTATCGGTTTTTTATTTGTTGAGCTTGTTGGGTTTTGGAGCACCTTTACTTCCTATAAACTTCTTATATTCAGATCGCTTCCAAATTTGCAACATTCATTAATAAAGTAATTACATTCATTAAAACTTTGCTCTGCAGAGCATGAATGTTAACTTCACTATTCGGAAATCGTTTCATATAAATGTTATTACTAGCATACAGTACACTGCAACGACCAACAAATCCAATTTGTGACAAATTTTTCATCCAAGGTGGTGAACGAATAACAACTGTTTGTGATTAATTTCTTCAAATATATTGTCTATCAGCTCACGGCTTATCAAATTTTATATCAGTGAAAGTCACCCCCTCTTGCTCCTACCCTTAATAAATAAGATCGGATAAAAGTTTAATTTGTTATTCTGCCACGGGGCACCCTTTACTCACAGCAGTCATGATATTAAGATAAGCTAATAATTTTCATTCGAAGAATACGCAAAATACTTAAACCCTTTTTTCTTGTTCTATTTTCAGGTATGTTACATTCTTTCAAATTTCGCATAAACATGAAATAGATCAGGTATGGTTTTTTTGAATTATATATGTAAGTATAATGGATAGTTGAACCGATTTCTATCATAAAAAGCCTTACATGTAGACAGCATTATGGACTAATAAATAAACAATACTAAATAATACTAAATAATAAATAAACAAAATTTTATCAAGTGCTCATAAGGCTCCCAATATGAATATATTGTTGTAATTTGTTGAGATCTAGTATTACACACGAGAAGCTACGAGCAACTTTCAACTCACCTCCTATGAAATGATAGTCAGTTATCACTGCTTTGAGACTTGTTTAATCCTGTACGTGAAATATTTTTCTCCTTCAATTTCTATATTTATTAATATTTCGTGGGTCTCAGTTTGAAAAGTTGAAACT
The DNA here is from genome assembly GCA_954870665.1 of Stratiomys singularior. NCBI lineage: Eukaryota > Metazoa > Arthropoda > Insecta > Diptera > Stratiomyidae > Stratiomys > Stratiomys singularior. The sequence goes on along the minus strand of OX940880.1, from coordinate 108,906,112 downwards.
GGCACACCGGTTTAATCGTAGCTGCAATAAATTGAGCCACTTATTGAAATGCTAGCAGTCGTTCTGCAAGTGCTTCACGTGCACATTACATCAATACATAATGAAAAAGTCGATATATATTGAGGAAGACGATACATCATGAAAATAATAGAAAACGCTGCTATTTTTTATAGGAATGGATAAGAAAATAGAATATCCATATTTCTTGCCATCCATCAATTTGAGTTAAATCTCACGTAAACGTTTGATAATATGCTGTATAACCGCTATAGCGCTTTAAATGCTTCCTTTTTCGCCTATGGACATTTAGTACTGAAGGAGAAAGGTTACTTAAATAGTAGAACATACGTTTTGGAATTAAACTTTTTTAATGCTTAATCATTAATTCTGTTTGCTACATTCGACTTCATGTTTAGTCAAATCAAAAGGTGTCGCGTTTTTGCAATCAATGTTTCAATAAAATAATAACTTAATTTCTCTGTCGAAGTGTCGAAAAAATGTCGAAGAAGTAGAATTTTACATGTTTGTCCAATTTATTTGATCCTCGATAAGCAATAACCATAGAAAATCGATTGACAAAAATTTAATTTGGTTTTCACCAATTTGAACATGCTTGGTTGCGAACACTTTCACATGCGATTGCAAAGAAGCTAGGTTTGTCAATTCAAATCAGATTTATATCCACAAAAATTCCATCATCCATAATTTACATAAACATAAGTACTTCCAAAATGATTTTTGAAGTACGTTCAGAGGATTTATTAAAATAGCATATAAAATGTGTTTCATTTTAACTTGAAATTCAAGTTAAATTGAAATTTAACTTCCTTTCAACTTGAAAATTCGATTCAATTGGATTTTTAAAGTAATTGTTTCTATATTTAAATCTAATTAAAAACGAAGCTTCGAGCACGGACTGCTATGAAAAAATCATCATGTTAATTTCACCTGGTGGAAAATAGTCTGTTACTGCATGCTGACATCTCATAAAGCTATTGATAGTTGATATTAAAACCTTAATCACATCAGGTACATTGGCAATAACTTTATCCCATAAAGTTATTGCCCATATTGTCTCTTACATCGTTGCCTTGGAAATGCGCTCATTTTTTTCCCGTAAGGAATTAGCAGGGCGAAATTTCAAATTTAAAAATTACATATGAGAGAACCTGTTCAGATATTACATTCCGGTCTTTTTCGGTTCCATGGTTATGTGTTTTCGTGCTCCCGCTACCTATGAAAAAGTTTAATCGACCACGGTGATAATTTCGAAGGGAGAACGCAACTAGCACCATTCCTTATAATGATTACAGCCCTTTCTTTAGCCTGGCGAATAATTGTTCCAGTAAAAAAATATCTGAGATTTTTCAAAAAGATTTTCAATTGGCATACAGCACACCTTCCTCCCATGCAGTACTACAAGGTAACAAAAAACATAAATATTTTTCTCTGAAAGCCTCTAAATTTTATTTCAAACTCGATTTTAAAGGAGGAAACATTGTCTATCACCTGTGAGTTCTTGTTTATGCATACTTCTGCTTCATTTGGTAAAGTTATCTTGATGATTAGATTTGATGATTCAGAGATAAACTGAAATGCACACTAGCATAAAATACCAGAAGTAAAGTGCGATTGGATTTGGTTCAAATGAAATAAATGAACCATAACCTTTTGTTCACGATCCTCACATTAAGGAACCGATGCAACTTTAATTTTTCTTTTGTATACATATTTTATAAACCTCTCGTGAGGATTATAAAAAGGAACACGTAAACGCTCGAAGAATTTTTGCTGGCAAGGCCATTCCTTTACACAGTCATCACTCCAAACATATCTCCGTACATACGGTATGACTGGAACAGTGGAAGCTGTCGCTTGGAAAGCGGAGAACAACAGCTTTCAGTCGAGAGAGCAACTGCGATTTCGGCCAAGTTGGTGAGGGTTCGAAGCGTCTGCAGTGAGCAGTGTCAAGTCAGTCAACAAATAGTATTCGAAGGATTTAAGTCGTGGGGTGGCGTTGCTCGTAGTTTGTGCGTGAAGATGCGTGAATGAATGGTGTTAAGAAGAAGAAAATGAAAGTGGCGAACAGTAAGTGTCTCTTGCGCTTCGGTCAATTCTATTACAATTTGTGGTGCTGGCGGGATGTGGTAGCTTGCGATTTCCTTTAGTAGAATTTTCATTTGATTACAATCAAAGCCGTGATCGGTTGCGGAGGCTGTGAAGTGTGTGCCAATCATTGCGCCCGAACGTTCGCAGACTTTAGTGTGATTCCGGGTCTCCCGGAAAATCCCCGTGGCAAGGAAAGGTGCAAATGATCGGACTTGGGCTCACGAAATCTTGACCGCGATTTCGTCCCCCTATTTGTTTGAAAATTACGCGCGGTAACGGCGAGGCGGCTGGGACAGCCACGGTCAAGTGACGGCAAAGTTCAAAGTGGCCAAAGATATCAGTTGAATTGCAATTGAAATGTTTATTATGTTGCAGAGTGTGAGTGCAAGGTGAAGGGCTGCACGTGGTCGTTACATTTTTACTCATATTCGTGCCATTCCCGATTTGTTTTCCCCTTGTTTGTATCTTTTTTTTGTTTATACTACGCCACGCAATTCTCGAACGCGTCTTAATTCGAGCCGCGAGAGTTCCGTTTCAGTTGTTAATTGTTTGCAAGTAGCTTAACTTGGATTTGATTTGGAATGCGCTATGAATGCATACGAATTTGAAACCACCCTCGAGTGTCGCGACAACAATGGAATATTACCAGGAGTTGTTCAGTCGCGCCATCACTACCGCGGCGGCCCGCCTGGCAAGCAATCGTCAGCTATGCCTGGAACGGTAGGACGATGTAATAACGGAGGTACGTTTCAATAAGGAGGACGTTTCAATAAGAAATTTAAATTTTAAGAAAGTCGCTTCATTGATGGGCAGTATAAAAAGAAGTCTGTTATGCATTCGAAGCCTATCAGCAAGTCGCGAAAACTTCCTGAAAAACAGAATCTTATTTCCATTCCTTGTGATACAGAATGATTTCCTGAAATATTTAGCACTCTGCGGATGCATGTTGAGCTAAAGAAAGCAAGTGTCTAAAAGCTTAGTTTAATTTAGTGAAATGTTGTCTTCATTCAGGAACCGTTCTGACACTATAGAACACTATCCTTCGCTACTATCCTATCGAAATATATAAATTGACGTTTACTATTCCGTAGGCTCTAAATTGGGAAGTACTTTTTGTTCTGGTTTAACCAGTCTAGTTTAGTATCGGCAACTTGCTTCATCCTTCTTCTTATCAACTGTATCCACCTCTATCTCCTAAGACTGTCGAAATCTTCTTCCGAATTACTAGTTTTCCGGTTGAAAAGATGAATGTCGTGACTAAAAAAATTGAAGTTTTATGTCAACACACTCGTGACAAAAGACTTACTTTATTTTCCCCCACATGGGATAATGATTACGAGTGTTGCTTCGATATTTTTGGTAAGATCACAACCATCAGCTTGAGGAAACCCGTCAAAACGTTTTTTCACGTATGGACTATTGCAGAATCGCAATAAATGAGGCTCTGTTTCGATCGTGCATTTAAGCAAATTTGAAGGATACTCTAAAATTATACTCATCCTGGACAAGATAATTGGATGATTGGCAAAAGTTTTATATCCATTGACGATTACAAAGCGGAAGAACTGAAAACCCTTATTAAAGTGATAGCAGAATGCCGACAGAACATTGGACAAAATAAGAAGAATCCTCTAAGGAAGCTCCAATTCTACGTGGTCTAAGTGTTATCAATGCACCTGCTGTGATCACATCCTGTTGCCTAACATTTATTTCAATGTGTTGAAACAGAGAGCTCAGAGAAAATGTTTTCATCGTTGGAAATACAACGGTCTCTAATTTTTACAATTTCTGAATAATTTTTTTATTACTTTGGCTTAAAATGTTGGTTAGCTTTGTTCGCTTTTTTGAATTCTTCGCACTCTGTCAGGTTTTAATTTCAATTAAATCATCTACTAAAAACCACAAGTGAAAAAATCTACAGCGTTGCGTTTGTAACGCTTTTTTCGTGATTTTTTAAGGGGGAAAAAATTATTATAACTAATTGAAATTAATAGGCTTTTTGATTCGTTTTTTAATACTGTATTTCTTAACCTTTTTAAAATGATTATCATCAAAACTCGCAAAACTAGAAGCTGTTGTTTGTGAATCTTCATCGTGTGAGTTTCTCATTACCGTGCATGCCTGACTTCAAAATTCTTACTTAGTAGCAGTTCAAGTAAATTTTTCATATTATTTATATGTATGACTCCTCGGTGAACCAAATTCTAAGTGAAAATTTTGCAAATTTAAAATTGTGACGCGTTTGAAACAAAAAAGTGTTTTTCAGGCTTTTGTGATAAGAACAAAGAAACTCTGAATAAAAAATTGTTATCCTGATTTGTTTCATACATACGAAAATTAAAAAAGGTTTCAGAATGCCTTTAGTTTTTCAAGATTGGTTAAAAATTCGCTAAGATACCTTGCACAAAAGCCGGAATAACGCGTCCCGAGAATGAGAACTGAGCATTGAAGTGAGTATTAACATATGTACCAGTACTAACGTACCGCCACTTCTTCTTTTTCTTCTTCATATGCCCCATTTTGCATAATCATCTCCTCGTTTCTCGGTTCCTTCGTCACGAGAGTGCCACGTCAGTTTTGTCGCTTGAGGCGTTGTTGGTCCTTTCCTTTTGGCATAAACGAAGCTCTGTGTTGGAACTACGATGTCCAATTCAATCATAAGCATTAATATAGTTGAATTACCTTCGGTGAATAAGGTAGCAGCTATTTATGATTCCAGTTCGATAATTTGCAAGCTGCAATGTAAATTCTTTGGAGCCAAATGCCAAATCGTCGTGTTAAAATTCTCGTTTTTTACTTTAATATACACAGGGGCACCAGGGAGAATACAAAATGCCCCATAATTTCACGGAAAGACAGTTGTGCGATTCCCTCCAGCTTGTCCGTGATCGCTCCATTCATTAGGCATGGACCGGTCGTGCGGTATACTCGACCCTGCCTCGCTTCTTGACTTCGAATATCGGTCTAAAACTTTATGAGCATACTCTTGAGTAGCTAAACTTTCGATTTCTACAATAGCAGAAAAAATCGATTCGTTGCATCGTCTAATGTGGTTTCCCCACTTAAAGCAGAAAAGACATGGTGTCTGTCAATTTCAAAACCACATTCAGAGAAACTTCAAGAAAACATATTTGATAGCTGCGAACTCGCCTTTTTGTGAATGATCCTAATCTTTTTAAAATTTATTCATAAACGAAAAAAAATGAATCTCTTCTAAACTCCTATAAAAAATCAAAAAATATTCTATTACGTGAATGGCTTGAAAGTGGTGATACGGTTACGACACTTTCAACTTTGCCAATAAGTTATAATAATATTTGATTCCTTTCATATTTTCTCCCATAGAGGCATAAACGATATAACTCTTTATGTTTTCTCATGGAAAGCTGAAGATCTTAAGTCTAAAGTTGATATTTTGAGTACATGACAGGTCACAGAACTTTTACACTTTTTCCACAACTTCTGTATACTATGGTAGTACTACTATAATTTGAATGCTCAAGCTATATAGGAAACATATCTGTTTGCAACTATACAAATGAAAACACCTTGCGTGTCACAAAACAGGATTATATTCTTAACAGAAACAGCACGCACCTGTTTTAATACGAAAAAAGAAAAGTATTTAGGCACGAGCCTAACGTAACGATATTTATTAAAGATAAATTCCTCTCTGAAGCAATTGGACGATCGATTTCTTGTGAAACTTGTTTACTCGAAGTATTTCTGAACATCCTAAATCCAAAGTATCTGATAGGAATTACTCGGCAACGCGAAGTACGAAAAATATATAGAATAATCAAATGTGAATGCGCCAGCATAGTGTAGCTATGATGACATGATTCCTAACTTCCAATTACACTTCAGAATCAAAACGCTGCGTAGCCTTTGAATTAGCATTGATACCATTGAAAGACTGTGCATTATTATATTCGATTTTGCTTTACAATGAATGGTTTTAATTTCAGTTCTGCGGTCACGTTCGATTGTAAGATTCTATAAATTTTCGAAAATTATTAAGAAAATAAAAGCGAATTTTCGGTTTTTTTCAAAATACATTCATAAGCTTATCAACAAATTTGTAGCAATAAACTATTGATTTAAATTAAGAGGTTATTAAAATATTAACCGATATTTCAAAAAAGGATAGTGTAAAACCTATCAGGAAAATCAGGAACAGGAAAATATCAAACAAACTTGAATGCATTAGAAATAATTAAAATCTTGTTGTTCATATGAGGAAAAGAGGACCAATACAAATAGATTGATTTTTAAATTTTAGATTAATTTTGAAGATTATTAATTTATTTCTCGCTTTTAATGTTTTTCGTTTGCAGTAATTTTTAGAATATTACTTCTTGCCTTGTCATCGAGATTGTGACACATCAGCCACCTGCCAGGCATTGGTCAACCGTGTGTCATGCCTCTATACCATACGTAACAATAGTAACACCATAAGTACGCGAGCCGCTTCCTGCACTGGAGCCGCACGTCTTTGTCCTTCTGCTTTAAATGCGAAGACCTTCTTAGGTATCCGCTCGTCAATTATTGTTTTAGCCGTTTAAAATCCAGGATACCTCTGGCTCATCACAAAGCTCATACCGCTCTAAGTTGCACCTAATCCGCCATTGTCTTCCTCAGCATTTCGCTCCTTCGCATTTCCAAAGGACTTATTTTGTTTTGAGAGGTTTCACGACCTTAACATAACAGATGTCTGAAGTTTGCATCGTTGCAAACGCAACGATCTTGATATTTTTACTATATTGGTGTTGTTTTTATTTTGATACCTTGAATGGAAGTTTCCTCTAAATGTCGTAATTTTGACGTATTTCGTAATACTGACACTCCACTACTTTCTCAAATGTTTTTCACGTTTGATAAATCGTCGACAAACTTCAAAAAATGACACAATTCGAGACTGTTGCGATTGCAACGGTGCAAAATTCAAACGCCTAACATAGCACATGCCTTCCCAGTTGGCTTTAAGAGTAGAAAAAAAAGTGTTTTATTCGCGATCTATATTCTTCAATCTTCTTCTAATTTTAGTTGAATCATTGTCATCTTTTGCAAGTTTGACGCCAAAGTATACAAATTCGTCAATTTATGATACTTTTTGACCATTCACATTCAACATTATATAAATACATTATCAACCACTTTATAGAAATTTGCAACGTTATAAACCCATCAATCTCCAATTTTTTCACTTTTTGATATTCAACGTTCAAAACTTGGAATAAAATTTCAATTCAATTATCAAAAAACAATGATAAATTCGAGGTCCCTGTTCATTCATCAACTTGGTTCCGTAAGTTTGTGATCTTACTTGCTTTGCTTCTTTGTGCATGGTTAAAAGGAATTCTGTAGCAAACAGACAGGAGTGCAATAGGATGAAGTGTGTGAAGTTTGCACCGTTGCAAATACAATCTTGATTCAATTTAATTTTTTCCCCAATTTTGACTTTTGAAACACAAAATCCAAACGAAAATTTGACCTCTCAAAAAAAACGTGCTTGTACTGGTCTCTGTTATAACTCGCAATCTAATCACACCTTTTAATCTGCAACTTCCTCATTTTCGAATTTGCCAAAGAAGGTTTCGTTGCTTGTTCAACTACTCTTAATTACGTTTTGGAATTATTTTTTTGACTTCAGATCCTAAACTTAAAATTACACGACTTACAACTCACTCACTTAGGACTCGCCAAAATTATCGTCTCTAACTTATTAATTTCTAAATCATATTAACAAAACCAAAAAAAAATAGTAAACAATTCAATTTTGTGAAATAATTCGCAAGGTCCCACTTTTTTCAGTGACTAAAATTACATTTAAAACAAAGCAATCGTCTGCACCATTATTGTATAGTGTTAGGTAGCTTGCTAGCTAGAGTCTGCAAGTCACAGCGGTCTAAATTGTTGGTTTTATTTTCTATGCTTTTAATGAAATGAAAAACATAGAGTGTAGAGCAATCAAAATAAAGAAAAATATTTACAAACATTTTAATTTAATCAAACAAAAAAGGGAAAAGACAAGGAAATCAGATACTTCTTGTTAGCTACAAGTTTTCCACCGTCATTTCATGTTATGAACTTTAATAAGTATAATAGATAACTTTCATAAATACATTAGATAAGATACATATATATATGTATGTATAGAAGATTATTGACCATCGATTATTGGCCAAATATTAAGTATTAAATGGCTGATTACCAAAATTATCAAATTATATACTCCAAGTCGCCGTAATTTCACTTTGACAGTCCTTTTATGACAAGCAGAGCCAGTTGGGGTGGCAATAAACTGAAAAATGTAAGCGATCCCATTTGGAACTAGAGGCTTGTTATTACTCTTCGAAAGTTACAGGGATTCCTTCTTGAACCAGATAGCTACGTGTGATGAAAATTGAATAAAGGGAGGCGTCAAAACATAACCCTAAGGCGAGTTTACACGGACATAACCAAGTTGTCTGAAGTTTGCATTGTGCAGGTGCAAGGGGTCAATTTTTTCACTTTTTGAGATTTGTCGACTGAAATCAAAACTATTAGAGTGGATTTAAGTCAAATCTAAACTATAAATATACAAGAATTCTAGCCCTTAATTAAAAATATTCAATAAGAGGAATCTATTCGATACGGTTGCATAAGCAATAATACAAACTTCAGACGCCTTAAAAGGTGAATATTTGTCGGCGGTTTCTATTGGATCCGGGGAATCTTTGACGGAAGCAGCTGCAGGTGAAGCTGCCGAAATTGGTAAAGACAGACAGAGCAATTTTCCTACAACATTACGACCACGCATTAAAAGATCTATGTTACTGCAAGAGATTTAATAGAAATTCTTTGTAAGTCACAGTATTCTCTATGTTTTGGCCAATTTCGCCCAGCGTTTTTCCGCGAAGAAAAATTCCTTTCGTAGTTTGACCATCAGATGCATCATGAACATCATTGCAGGAATTATTTTCAAGCACTTTTTCATTCTCCATTGATCATCGAAAAATCTAGATAAAATAGGGTGCGGATAAATAAGAGAAAATATTAATTATAAAATAAATAACATTTTAATCCATGAATGGTTCTAATTGGTATTATTTAAAAAAAATTAAATATATATATTCGGTTGACAAACAATTCAAACCAATCGACAATTATAAAATAACATAGAACAATCTCACGTGACTTAGAAATCGTGCGAAAAACATCAAAAAATCTCACATTGCCTTATCAGAAATTAATAAAATGTGTGTGACGAGACATACTGGCACCTAGTCGGCTAGATATGGCAGGCATAATTATCAAATTCAAAGATAAGATTTTTTTCGGCAATGAGCAACTTCCCATTCCGCGAGTGATCTTTGTTTACTTTTTCTTTTTTCAACACAAAAAAAATAGAATGTTTGACATTATTTCAGGTAATTCATCTATCTCCAGTGGCTCAAGTCACGAAGGGTAACCCTAAAATTTTTATAGGGCAGTGCCAAACAATTTTCGTGCAGTTTTGATTCTTTCCGCACACTTACTACTTTTTAATACCCTTTCAACCATTAACAAAAATCAAAACACAAAAATAATGAATTTAGTGCGATACAGATATCATCAACCTGAAATGGAGTGTCGGAGGGAATGAGTGCTTCGGGCAGCAACAAATTACCCAAGAGGGAACTTGCTCTGGGAAATGTAGGAACCTCGCGTTGATTTTGTTCGGAAAGATTTGATTACCTAAGAAAATGCAGTAGAAATGTGACGTTCCGTTAATAATTGTAATGTGGTCTCCTCAGTATGAAAGTCTCGCGTTGAGATCTCTTTCGCGGCATCTATCTCTGGGTAAACTACTGTTTATGTCAGGTTGCATCGCTTGTCCCGCCCCGAAGGATATGTACTGAGATCCTTATACATTATTTTACAAGGGGCTTTCGCATGTGGTCACTCCGCACTGGAGTGCATGAATGATTAAGGACCTGGTTATTTAATGTGCTAAACTAAAGGAATTTGAAGGTGGAGCGTTGCACAAATACCGACCTCATATTTTTTACATTTCAATTTTTTTTTTTGGTTTTCGAATAATTGGATCCAAAAAAATTAAATTATTTTGCACTTTTTCCTGTCCAATTATCGACAACGTTCAAAAAATTAAGAAATTTGAGGCCGAATTCGGTTGCAACGATGTAAACTTCAGGAACCTCTAAATTTGCAGTTCTTTGACCGTTCTAATTACGAACCATAACGTTCCTTGTGAAGTGTAATCTGTGCCTCGAATGGAACCAAGTCCGTTTTAGAAACACGAGGCTCAAAGAATAGTATTTAAGCATACGTTAAAGGGCTGTCATTTTGTTTTCCTTTTTGAAAAATTTAAGCTCAAAACTAGTTTTTGTGAGTGCAGGAAACGGAAGGTATACATGCTCCCAATTATATCTGAGCAAGAGAGAGTCGCATTCGTAATTTCGGGACTAACCATTCTTCTTAGATTGAGAATATTGCATTTTTTCTGCAGTATTGACTGAAAGTTTCCCAAGGTAGAGTCCATGTTTATAACGGATTTTGCACATACGTTTCTCAGCATTATAGGCTTTTAGTATGAGGCTGTACGGGCATTGTCAGTAACTCACTCGATAACCGAATATGATAAGGACACGCAAAAGTAGAGATATCGAAGTTATCTTAAGTTTGATTTTTCTGAAACGTGACGGTCTCATATAAATTCGCGTTTTATATTGTTAATTGGGCAGTAATAAATTATGTTTGCAAATGTAAATTATTTGCACTTCACTTATTTTATTGCAGTCGACTAATCGATCAAAAGTCACAAAGCGAAAAATATCGAGATCCTTGCATTTGCGACTATGTAAACTTCTGACACTTGGTATCGAAGGTTTTGTTAGAGACTGATCTCGAAAAACAGAAAAGCTTTTTCGGGGACAATCCATCCCATGATGCTCCTATCCACAATTCAGAGATCTGAAGTTTGCATCGTTACAAACACATTGGTCTCGATTTTCTTCACTTTTTGCAAATGGTTCTTATTAACTAACTGACTTTCCTGACATTCCACTAATTCTTGGTTTCAGTCCGATTCAGTCCGACAAAAATCGGGAAGTGGAAAAAATAGGAGACCATTGTGTTAGCTACGATGCAGATACCTCCGTAACTTTGAATGAACTATCAAAAATTGGATTGACATATTTATCTTAATTAGCCCCAATTTATCAATCCTCAATGTTCAGTGCTCAGAAAGATAATTAAATCTTATGCGTTCAATCGCACAAACTGATAGGCATTCATACTAGAATTATGGATTCTAGTGTTCCTCTCTCCAAAGCAAAAAGTTGCTCAGTTGCTGGTCCAGTTGCCCAATCATTCTCACAGTGACCAGACCAAAGGAGACCAAATTGTAAAAACTTAAAGACATTCTGCAATTTCCTTGAAAGCTGTACAAATTTTGAAAAATTGATTGAAAGCCTTCGAATCAATCTGAAGATAAAATTAAATAAATTATTAATTTTTGAAGCTGATGTAAGGAAAATTTTTGAAAAATTACAAAAGTTGTTCCGTTTAAAGTCTCAATTGTCTTAGTATCAATATATTTAAATTTATTTAGAATTTATTTAAAACGCTAAGAATTATATCTACGAGGTAAATAGTTTATAGCGCTAAATACTTTGTTTATTCTGAATCCTCAACATAACCTCACCATAATTGCATTAATATTAATTCTATAACATTAGACATTATGAGCGTGTTTATTAAAGTAGCATTATTTGCAATTAAAACTGAAAGTATAAGTAATCGCACCACCATCCTTATCCGACAACATACTGTGCAATTTGATAGAAAAAAAGCGATGTTAATCTGATGCAACAAATCAAATGGGCTGCCACTATTTTCATTCGTGTTGGAAATTACACAGTAACATCCAGTCTCAACTATGATAATGTTTGATTTTTATTTTTAGAATAAATTTTGATTTTTAAAATAAAATCAAGTAACATGATGTCCCAGGTTTAGAAAGCCTTCATGCTCCGGTGCTGATATTATTGTTGATTATTGGTAATACTCTTCATATGATCTTAGTTTCGAATCAGATATTCCTTTAAAAAACTATTTTCTTTGGAGCGTTAGACTTTCGTTTTAATTGAATTCAGGAAGTTCTAAGCTAACCTGTCTTTGTGATTGTGGGCTCTGTATACCAAATATAAAATTAATCTTCGCTACGTTGAGACCTGCATCGAAAATGTCAGTTTTCACAAATTCCATCTTGATTAGTTCTTACTTACTCCTGAGTACACATTCTTATCTTGTTTTTATTTTCTGCCTGTTTTTATTGATTTTCTACTTAACGTGTTTCAAATTAAATCGTTTCAAAAACCCATCAGCCTAACAAAAGAAACAGAATCCTAAATGCAAAACTATCATTTCCATAAATTAGATGCACAATAACGAAATGCCTAAGAGCACAAGGTCACAAAACATACTTTCAAGTAATTCCACAACACCGCTTCGTATTTTCTTTGTATGATTTTTACATAATTTCAACAGCTGACATAACCCTATTGTACATCAAGTTAAGTCACCTACTGTACATACACCTCCACACCATAATACAAATGCAGGATACCTAAACATGTGTAGAAACTGTGAAAACCATCGAATGGGCAATGAGTTGATTCGTTCCTATTCATACGTATATCTGCTACCACTAATCCTGCTGGCCTGATAAAATAAAGTAGAAATAAAAAGAAAGGAAAAAAAACGAACAGAAAAGAAGAAAAAAAAAACTAGAAAATAGGCAAAAGGGACCGAGTCCAGGACTGAGTCGAATGGAAACCGGGATATTATCGTAGGAGGTCGACCCGAAATCGAGCCAGCTATAAATTTTTCCTCTTTTCGGCTCCTTTTCAGGTCGTCTGTAGTCATATACGCACGCTACAGCTATACGCATGTTGTAAGTATGTACATATTTTTCCATTTTCTCTATGCTTGCTTCCTGTGTAATGAGCCTTATATACATACCGAACAGAAATAGTATATACAGTTTGCATTCACATCCTTCTGGGTATCCGTTCTGGCTTGGAAAATTTGAGGGTTGTTTTATAATGTTTGGCATTTCAAGGCTACGACTTTCAAATCAGCACCACTACCACCATCGCCACTACTATCAGTAGTAGATACAGTGGTGTATACTAGTGGCATGGGCGCTGTAAGCAACGTGTTTTTGATGCTTAAGGACCAGATGATATAATTCTCGGATTTTCGAAGAACTTGTCTTAGCATATTCTTGAAGAAAATCGTTTGTATGTGCTTACTTCATTGAATAGTTGATTGATTGTCCCGAGTTCCCGGGACTGATACGATCTTTTTTGTGGGCAGTGTATGTGTGCATTTCGCTGAATTCGACTTTTGGAAAAAAAAGGTCTATTTAGGGTATTATGACTCGGGTGCGTTTAATGCGGGTGAAGCGGAACGAAGAGGAAACACAATGTGTAATTCCTTTTGCGCTAAATTGACCGATTCAGAAAATTTTGAATTTGACTAAATTACTTTTCCACTCAGCAAAATTGGATATTATATCATCGGAAAAAGCATTTGGTAGGAAAAGTTTCTGGAAATATTTCTATATTTGAAAAGACCGTCCTTTTTGTTGTCTTTTGAAATGATTTCTCTCTCAGTTTATGCTAGAACGAATAAAATATGAAGTGGCAGTGAATCTGAAACCACTTATGTGCTCCTTTTTCAAAAACGAAATTCACTTTTCAAACCGAAAATTCATTCGCTATCCCTCAATTGAATAAAATTCGTAAAGCATTTACAGTTTTTTTTTAAAATTCTCAGCTTGCATGCAAACATGCATATGCATATTCAAATAACTATACCAAAACGTGAAATGATTAATATGAGAAGTAAGTCTCTAAATTATTTCGTACAGGTCTGTAGACTATAAGCAGGCTTGTCAGTAGAATAGTTAGCAAGGAGCAGATAGGAAAATACTCTATTTTTCAAACATTTTGCATTTACAAGCGCGCTCGAAACTTAAAATCCAGGCAATCTGAAGGACGAACTCTTCAAATCCACTGCAACCTGTACGTGCAAGAATGGCAAGAGCATTGCTTTGAAACGCTACTGTATGTAACTTGGCTACTGTCATGCCAACATATGCAGGTGTGTTGTGAATTGTAATGGAAAGGGTAAAAGCATTAAATGGGCCATCGGCTTGTGTTACATCGATATCGAGATCAGGATAACGATGAGGATCGGATGCGGCAGAGGGGGTTGAAAGATTGAGCATAGTTCATGTTCGAGTGATTCACAAAATTAAACTAGCGTTTGTGTACATGTTAAAAAGTCAATCAACTTCTCAATATCCAGAGCGGAAATATTGAGTATTATTGCTTTTATGTAACGAACATGTGTGCCATAGTTCCCTCGATGTATGCGAAAAAGCAAAAGACTGGCAATTGCTGTTGCTAGAGTTTGATGTCTGAATTGAGTCAAGTTGGTTTGTTGCATCCTTAAACAGTTTTCCAATGAAAGCAAATTGACTTGAATATTCGACAGGGTAATAAAAGAATGATATTCTTTTATTATTATTCCTTAAGCTAAGTTTTAAACTTAGAGTGTTGCAAAGCGTTTGCTCTAAATCTACTTGTTCTTAAAATTATTACTTTTGCTTGTTAATAGTTTTGGATTTTCATAGGTTTGTGTGCCATATTCTTCACCAAAGATCTATACAAACGGCGAGATCACGCTCCACCGGCTTCTGGTAGACAGAGATCGGAAAATCATAGGAGCCTTTGGTTACAAATTATTCTAAAATGCTGTCTCTAATTATGATGATTTATTGAAAAATCAACTGACTTATCTTAAATCATTATAATAATTTTAATTCAGACGGTTCCAAATCTTCGGATTCCGATTCCAGCAACCTCCTTTTTTAGCTGCTTTTAACGTAAATCCGGTATTGCGTTTTTACTCGTAAGCTTTGAGAGAAACGAAAATAGTGCGAAAAAATCCGTAGGATGACAATCAGTGATTGTGATTTCTTTAAAAATGCATTTAGGATCTGCTGAGCCACATTTCGATTCAGGTAATGAAAAGTTCAAGATCATCCCGTTGCAAAATATCACTTTCTTTAAAATTAGTTATGAAACCATGGAGAACAATCACTTGGTAAAAAACCAATCCTCATAAAGAAAGGAGAATAAAAATCGTACCTATTTACAACAGGAAAGTTCAAAAAAAGGAGAAAAACAAGAAACGGGTAGTTTCTTATAATTGGGCCTCTTTCGAGGAAAATATATGTTGGAACTAATTCCTAATGGCACCCTCAGTAGGGGAGGTTCGATAGAACTGAGAAAAGTATTCTACTTATCATGAATAATTTATATTTGCTAGACAAATATGCGAAGGGAAATATTTTTCAGAATTATTCATAGCCTCGCTAACATTTTACAATCAGTTTAGAGTTTATGAATGAACCTTCTTCTGTTCCTTTGAGTTTTACTTTAAGTTAAACATTAAAATTTGCAATCACAAAGCTAGCTCATCCACATTATTTCTCCATATCTACAAATAATGCCTTGCATACGGATACATAGATAGGCTTGCCTATAAAAACATTTTAAGGCGACTGTTGTTTCTATTCGTGAGAAACAGCACTCCAACGAAATTTATTCCCTAATCCCATCAAGAAATTCACTCGGAAGAAACAAGAAACGAATCAAATTCATAGGAAAATGCACATTAAAAAAGTCAGAAATGAAAGTCCACGTTTAGACATTCCAGCAATTATTACAAAATTCAAAAATCTAAAATCATCACAGTTTGTGTAAAAGATGTCCATATATAAAATCTTACGCCACTTTTTTCCTGTGAAAAACACGAACGTATCAAATATTCTTATGGGATATTGCGAGCTCATTCTTTGATGCCCTTCACGTGAGAGTAGCTCGTATAGAAAACTATGTAGGTTACAAATTATTCTAAAATTCTGTCTCGGATTATAATGATTTATTAATAAATCAAATTACTTACCTTAAATCATTAGAATAATTTTAATTCTGATAGTCCTCATCTTCGAATTCCGATTCCAATGTTTTTCTCTTTTAGCCGCTTTTAACGTAGATCCGGATCCACGAGGGGGGTTGAAATTGCATCCGGTTTTCCTACGCATTACGCAGATTAAGAACTTTTGCTAAGCTATAACGAATTTTCACTTTGTATTTAATGAGGTCTTATACGTGGCTACCGAATTTTGTCTAAAATATTATATTTCTGGGAATTAGATTGTTGAAGTGTAGTCTATAAAAAATAATCCCAAATTTTAATTAACATTAGAAAAAGAAGTAAATTTTATTTGTCTATTGACCAAATAGTTGGAAGAAATCTGATTTTATAATGTTAAACGTCGTATAGTAAATCCTTCCATGTTTGTTCATGTATATCATGTAACTCAAGATATTAGAATTTTTTCGCAAAAAATGCAGAAAAATAAGAATAGATAAGGTGTTTTTCATCTCTGGAGAATAAAAAATACAATTTTTGTTCACTATTGTAATAAATCAACCGATACCGTGAGATCGAAAATCATCCTTAATTCCAAAGTGATTGCTTAATTAAAAATCATCTGTAAATATTAACATATACAACATTTCAGGCCGTTTATCCACAAAATCAAAGATAAGAAAAATTAGGATCGTTGAGATGCAAACTTTGAATCTTTGGTATCTGAAAGTTATCCGGAGGCTACCTTGTCAGTCCCCAGATCCCCGGATAACCTCGTGGAATCTACGAACTATTGCACTCAAAAACTTGAGCCTTGCGGTCATACCTCATTGCACAAACACCGTGATGACCTGAGTGAACCATGATGAGACACATGAATGAAGTACTGAAGTACCTGAAGTACCTTCAGGCGCTACAACTTCTATGCAAATTTCTTTTGGCCTTACTTTGCTTCAGCGATTTGAAAATCATATCGGCCGAATTTCTATATATACATTGATTATCCATTTCTAGTTGTTGTCAGGATCGCGCAGTACCAGTTTGAAGTGGGATTCTCCAATTTTGCATACTGGTAGATGCGGAAGCTAAATATTCCTGACATTAATACCCAATGACCAATGTTCCTGACCCAATACTCCCTGAAGGGCCGACACCAATTATCTAAATCATTCGAAGATGGGCGCTCATCAACTTCCCGTGATACCTGAATATACATACCTCCAGGGTTGAGGTTCGCTAACCGAGTCGCAATGATCACGGTACGGTGGTATCCTCCAAGCGAGCTTGGCCGCTATCTTTTGAACGAAGAACCTAGTTCTTGTGTTTTTACTAAGTATTGGAACCGCGGTATTTATAATTACGTATTTCAAATCCTCCTTAAACATGCATGAAAACCGTTTGAAAAAATTCAAAGAAACCTTAAAATAATCTGTATTGTTGTTGCCAAAAAGTATATGTACTTGTTATAATCATTCCTTCGTCCTATTGTCAAATTTTAAAAATTTCTCTACGCCTCTTTGCTAAAGTGCTAAATGACTGATAAATTTTCCTTATCAAAGCCGATTCGCAACACTCGTGATTTAAAGTAAATCCACATTCTAATCACCTTCTATTCAATGCATACGGTTGCCGAAATTTGTTCCGAAATCCTTGTTGTAACTATTACGGTCGCTCCGAAAATCCTATGATAACCGAAATGAAGAAAACACAACATGATGCTCCCTAGGGACTCTTCATAACACAACGTTATGTTGATTTAGCTATTTTTAGTTAAATTACTTAACTTTCAGAACTTTTTTTAACAAGAAAAAAGCTTAACATCTTCCCATACGATGGTTCTTAGTTTTCGCAATCACCTTAACACATCTGTTGAATGTATCTCTCTAATTTCAACAACAACGATTAATTGAAAGAACACGATAAACAAAACTATTTAAAGTACATGCATCAAAGAAATGACTGTAAATGTTAATCTGAATCATCAGAAAATTATAATCAGCCTCTTTAACACTCTTAACCGCAAAAATATTTCACATGTAGGTTTATAATTAAAATCGATGATTAATAGGCTGATCTGGAGAAAATCCTTGCTAAGCATCAGAGCAATGATGAACGATCCACAAATGTGTAAACAAGAATAAAAACAAATTTTGCATGTTGCTTCACTTTGTTCGGGATCCCAACAGAAGATGATGGAGACGAAAAAGATTTATTTGTTCTTCCTTTGTTTGTAAGCCGCAGAGAGATTTAATCGTTTCGATTGCAAGCCGCGTAAGCACTGGTGAAAGATTGGAAAATATCACATATCATACTGCAAAGGTCTTAAACTCATAAGCATTTGAAAATCGGCAAAGTTTTGTATTATCTGCTTGACAATTTGCCCTCGCTTCTTGTGAAAGATTAAGATTAAGTCTAACAGTTGCATATTAAGAGCGAAAGAATCTGAAGTGTATCTGACACGGAACGATCTTTCTTGTTAATGACTTGTAAGCTGGTGAAGATGCGAAAAGGCCCCGACCAACATTAATTACAACCACTCGCATTTGTACTCATTTATTCCATGTTTTCTTTAATTTGTCGAATCCGAAATACACTAAAACCCAGCACCCAACATCGGCATCTTCATAAAGTGACCGTGAGAGAACATTACCCTTATAATTGATTGTCTTGAAGCGAAAAATTGCTGTAAATTAAACAAAAAGCACAAAAGACACCACAAGACGACATCATTTTCGTACAGGTACTTCTACCAACATGGAAATCTAACAATCCACTTGAAAGCTAATGGGCATATGTTTCATATTCCTCACAAAGTTTTAAATTACGGATATCTAAATAACTGTTCATTCCATACGTGTATATCATGTATGGTGTTTTCCACTATCCTCCGTAACACCCGACTATGTCGTCGCTCATCATTTATGCTCGTATACGTTTCCTCTTCACATACGTGAGTAAATTGATTTTTTCAATTATCCACATAAGAACAAATTATCAAAACGAATAGTACAAAGGCGGTGGATATCTCCTTAATACAACCTTGATCTATTTTTCTTTTGGACTGAAGTTATAGAGCGGAGCATGTACGAGCGTAACCATGAGCGGCATTCCATCTAAGCCCAAACTATTTCATTTCATGAGTGGATAAAAATTTTTTCAGTTTTCTTTAAAAGTTGAGATAATAGACGGAACGGCAAGGAGGGTCTTAAGAACATGAAGTGGGATCGAGAAAGAAAAGGAATGAAAAAGTTGATGTGTATAAATTTTTCTAAAGGTGAAATCAACCACATCATTTTGATTACATTAATTCCAAGCTAAAATGTTTTCTTAGCGAGTTTCGTGTATAGAATCGACAGCAACAACATCAATAATAAAAAAACAACAATAATGTTGTCTGTGTGGAAAAACGTCCTGCTGTTGAGTTGTCATAATGGATTGAACTTCTATTGACTTTTCTTTCAAATAATATAAAATTGAATATTTTAATTACAAGCTTCATAGCGACAATGTAAGTAGCTCCAAATAAAGATGTTCGTGTCCTTGAAAGCTATGTAGCAAGCTTCATATATTTCTTACACCAATGTTGTATTGTAAGGTCACCAGTTTCACAGTAATCACAAGGATAGGATTGAATTGAATTATATAAAATTTTCTGGGTGTTTATTAACGTAACAAAAACACAAGTCAAGTGTGACCGAAATAGAGTAGTTCTTTTTTTCAATCTGGATTATAGGACCCCGTATTACTTTCGCAAGAAGGGATTTGTCCAGGTTTGAAAAGAAATAAAATCCAGGCGAATACACGTCTGATAAAAAGTGGTCCAACCCTTCCAATCGTAAAGATCATTCATTTATCATAAATGTTCACATTGACGAATGTGGATCAGTCAATGAATCTGGTCTTTGACACGAATTCTCATATAAAGGTGCCCCAAAAAAATAAAATTGATATTGTGATCCTCAGCGTATTAAAAGTACTTTTTTTTAGTTTGACCTCGCAATCCTGGATGATCACGCGAGCCCTACTAAGATATTTATTGGTTTTTGGTATATCCAAAGTTGAAATCCTATACGCTTTAAAGTAATTTGGAAAAATCTTACTTCTGCCCAACGGGAGTAAAGTTTTAAAGACATCAAACTGGATTATTCCTAGCACCATGAAGTTATAGTTTTGCCGATAGGCGTGGTCAAAGTTTAAAATTCTTAGAATTGTTGTGAACATAATTTACGTTCTGTCGTTATGTCAAAACCGCTTGAATAATGTCCAACGAGTTAGGTATCTGAAGTTGAAATTTATTCACCAATAAAATTTTGTGAATAATGAGAGTATAATATTTATAAATTTTGAAGATTTTGGCTTCTCCATAATGATTTTTGATGTTCACTTCCATTCATCATCAAGTGAGGGAATTCCAGATCCTTGCATTTGCAAAAATACAAATTCTAATAATATTCTAAGGATTTAGGTTTGAAAATCCATCACGGCACTGGAAGCTATGAAAATTGGACTCAAATTATTTCCAAAAAAGGAACTTCGATTGAGTTTGGATAGAGATAAAGAGAAAATTTCCATTTAGGCGTAAATATTTACAGAGGTGTAAAGTTTGCAAGATTACAAACGTGACGCTGTCAAAATTTTTCACTTATTGTTTTTAGTAGATGATTTAACTGAAATGAAGGCCTATTAGTATTCAACAATTCCAAAAAGGCAAATAAAATTCACCAAAACATGATAATACTATCCTGAAAATATTTAAAAAGTGAAAAAAATTTGGAAGCCGTTGCATTTGCTACGATGCAAACTTCACACCTATATTTACTCCTTCAAGAATCTTCCTCAAGAGTCCCTAATACACCATACAAACCCAGTTTATGGTCTTAGCATCTTTTCTCAAATGCAGCTGCCATTAAAGCGGAATCCCCCTCAAATATTCGACAAATCTTTCAATTTATAAAACTAGAAATGATTTGAGGTCATGAACAATGTGTGTGTGGTAACAATGTAATGTAAAAAGGCAAAATTTTTCTACAAAAAATGGAAACATTCAAATTGAAGCAAATTTTTGGACGCAATGCAATGAACACTTTTTCGAAGCACAGATTGACTCGCTGCCAAAAATGATTATTTTGAGATTTGGTTACATGGACAAGGTATTCGCATCAGGGTTTCCATAGATTTCGTTAAAAGCTAGGAGTTGAACCGTGCTTTCGCTCAAAGCTATCAAACTTTTCGCAAATATGATTTTTTTTCGTTATTATCGCAATTTTTTCATTTATCTTAAATCGCGGCAACCCTCTTTCTTCCCATTAACTTCCCATTCAATCAAAAATTCTGACCAATCTTTACAATATCGCAAGTCATCCAGCGTCAAGCAAGCAAATTATAATGTGAAGTGGTGTGGTGTTTTAGCTCCTTGAGAGTGGTCCGAGAATAGAAGCCACATAAAAGGCCCAACAACTTCTAATTACGTGCTTGAAGTGTTCTCATAGTTTTGTTTATTCCGCTGAGATGTTTTTCGATTTAGATAGATATTGTTTTTTATGTCTGTCTATTTTGAAGAGGCGCTCTTTATCGCCATCACCACATCGTTCACCTATAAAACTCTAAAAATATAATTTGTCGGTTTTTTGTTCCGAATTTCCCCCTTCTGAATCTGATATAAACTTGACGCATTAACTATGAAACGGTGATGGCTTTTCGGGTGCAGAGCGTTTTTCTTAAGGAAAATCTTCAACGACTGCTACGAGACTATCGACTGGTAGTCCGTTCCGCCATGTAAAATTGCGTGTTGGGCACTTCACAGCGCGGCCGCAGTGCCAAGAAATGAGGAAACTAGACAAAATTATGTAGGATTTTCTTATTTTTATTTTCTTCGAGAGTACACCGCAGCGTTTTGCATTTATGGTATGTAGATGCGGCGTTTTAATTCACAACAATTTGTTTTGTTACATTGCATTACAACATTGGAAGTGAAACGCAAGAAGGAAAGAATGAAATGTGAAAAGAAAGAAAGTCGTATTTCGACGTACAAATTGGCGTCTAGTAAGTGAATGAATTTCTAATTTTAGGTTTTATACGAAGCACGAAAGAAACGAAAGGTAGATGTGACGGTGCAAACGCAAAGGTGAATTAATGTCATTTAAGGGGGGGGGGGGGGAGGGGGAGAGATCATAGGGCATGAAAATGCAAATGATAAGTGGAGGTGATTGTGTGCTAAAAGCTTGATGAAATTTGAATATGATGGCTCGAAGGCAACATTTTGCGATAGAATAATGTCCTAGCGTAATGTTTTTTATGTAGCTATTAGTCGTTCTGTTGTGACTTCGATCGGTACTTTCTTACATGCCATTATCGTGCTTTTGTATAAATACAAACTCGGAAATTGCACATTGAATGATAAAAATGCCAACTTACGCTAAACTATATTCGCTGGCTCGACTTTAAATACGAAAGTTGTATCTAATGTATTCATAGTACATATTCAATTAGAAGACTAACATTCTGCCTTCTGAAGTTTTCCCTTAAACGCATATTGTTTCGATCCCTCTTTAAATTTTTTATCTCAAAATGATATCACATTTGTTGCAATTAGTGGTATAAATCAGAAAATTCCCTTCTTCTTTGTTTTTCACCTTTCAAATATATTACAATAATTCTGAATAAATTCTAACCGCTAGATTAAATCCAATATCCTCGCGTAAAGAAATATGATCCGAAAGAGAAATGAACCTTTTAATTAAGTTTACCTTGTAAATTTGTCCTGCAGGAAGGCTTATGTAGATACACTTAGGACCTCATTTTAATACCCACAGCACAAGCACAAAACAGCGGGAACATTTCGAACAAAATCGCAATTCGACCAAACTCAACCAAAATATCTAGAATTTCGTTTGTTGTAGGAAATTTTTTCTTATTATTTCGTTCAATAAGAATACCTCTCAAATTGTTTAAGTGAAAACGCTATAAAATATAAATTTGCTATTTCGTTTCCTATTTGTTTCTACCAGAAGCCCCCTGCAGATTCTGGCTGTTCGTTCTTTCGCTATGGTATGGGCACTAGCGTTAACATTTCGAATAAATTCCCTATCTAAGTTAATAAGATAGAAATTTTCTAGACGCATTGGAATTCTAAGGAAAAACTATCTGGTGGTAGGTTTTAAACTCGAAGGTGTCGGGCGCATGAATATTCTCTTAAAACCCACACACAATGACGTATACCTGTAAGAAAACAGAAATAATTATTCTCGCGTACATTTGGGATCAAAGAGCTACCCATCGTGATCTTTCCACTCTATTATGCAGTTTAAATTTCAAGCTCACTATCTTGCAAAGCTCGCTTTCTTTGCTGCATTGGATATTCAATATCGAGAAATTGCAAAGTATATAAAAGAAATGTTCTATTCAGCTGTATTTCCTTTAAGTGTTCCATCATTTTAATATAGGTACACCAAATTTTAAAAAATCTCGCGATTTTATAAAATTGAAGGTTTTTACTTCCACTGAAATTTCCAACTGATAATAAGATCCGGAGCGTTGTAGATTTAAAAATAACAACGGAAATAATTGTGAAATTCAGAATAACAAACTTCAAATCACAAAGAACTCAAATGTTAATAGATGTGCAGCTTTTTAAATTCAAATGTATTATACAGAGAGTGAACGTGGATCTTTTGACTATCGTTGAGAACAATGATAAAAAAATTTGACTCAAGTCCCTACAGAATCGTCTTCTCAAGGGTATTCTATTTTTTCAGGGGCAACCGATCTAACAGCCAAAAATATTCTTGTGGCTTTCCTGTCGTTTTATAATGAGTATGCTTACGAAAGAGGTATGTTTAGAAGTCTAAATTCCCATAGAAAAGCACCGGACAATGATGTAGAATTAAACAAAAGTTTCTTTGATTCATGCTTGTTTCCTAATGCAATGATGCATATTTTCTAAAAACATGATGTCAACAGGCTGAATTTTAACTTTTGGAGTCCACAAAAATCCACAAATCTTTATAATCCCACAAAAATTAGCGTAGCGTGCTTCAAAGCTATTAAGGCATCATCTGCCCATATTTGTTGAAAACTTATAATCGTGCCGTCATCAGCAAAAGCATTCAAGTGACGAAAAAAAGCTAACACCTCCTTGACCCTGTGAACGACGCATAAAGGATATATATTTCGATATCCAATACCTATACAAAAGCTTTGATCTTCAATAAACTCCTCTGACGCGAAAAATATATAAGTATGTACATAAACATTGGTGACAGATACAGTTGGCGCCATTCACTTAGTTTCGCTTATGTGAAATTTTTAATTAAACGATGAAAACGTTTGTTACAAAATGATTTCGATAATTTCCAATTCAAAGAAGTCATTACCACCGGAAATTTTAGTACAAAAATGCTTATTGACATTTCTTTTTGGAAATCTGAACGTTTAATATCGTAGCGTACCCTCATGAGAGTCAAAGTTCAATGCAAATAATGTACTTTTTATACAATTATGCAGATCACAGTATAAAGCTCTTCATAGAAATCACGTCTAGAGTATATTGTTTTGCGTGTTTCTTGATTCTTAACGTTATTTCTATCGAATCCTGTTTGCCCTTTACACAAATCACAAGTGCATTTGCCTTTATTAAAATTGTAATTGAAGGTCAAGAGTAACTTGGTAAACTTAAGGAATTTCATTTATGTAAAAAATGTCCACAGGAATATGAATAGCTCGGATACTTAGAATAGACATTTTTGCAACAAATGTCAAAGAAAATGATTCATTTACTTTTCATGGTTGGAAAAAATTTGTGAGTCCATGAATTGAATTCACTTAAAAATGTAAATAATGAAGCGTCTAGCAAACAGGACTCGTACGAATGAACAACAGAATCTTTGGCGTATCGCAGAACAAAAAGAAATCTTGGTTGAGGACGTTGGTTTCATGACAGCCGAGTTAAATGAAGCTCTCCAAAGGGCAATAAACGAACAAACGAAAAACTAAGGAGTACAAAAATTAAGAGTCGATATAAATTGAAAGTATAGTATCCAGGGACACTTTAGCTGATGGAAAATTATTCCGTCTCTAGATTATTCGTAGTCTAGACAATTATCAGCTTGATTTTAAAAGACCAACGTCTGTCCGTTTGAATTCATTTTGAAATTATTATGGTTATTTCGTTCCTTTTTTCTATTGCAGCTTATTAGACATATTTCCTTTATGACAAATTATAGCTCTCGACATGACTAAAATGTTAAAGCGAAAAGTTATACTTTCCGATTACACAATTTTATTCCATGCGTAGATTTAAGGTTTGATTCCATAATAAATGATTCAGCAGTGCATTTGAATTTAATCCATATTTGTGAATTCACTAGTAAATTTACAAAATTCTCTCAGCAAATTGTTATTATAAACAGTATCGGCAGCTGGAATACTTGTTCTGCCCACAATATGAAATCGCGCAATATTCTTTCTAGCTTGCTCCTGCTTTCGTGTTGATTCTGACATTTGTGTACCTATAAATCATTAAGCATAGAAAGTAGGCGGAGCGTAATGATTCGAAATTCTTATTAACTATTGTCTATTGAAAATAGCGAGGACATACGATTTTTATGTCGATTTCAAGAACAATTCGGGTCATTCTGCCATATATTTAACTAATATTGTTTCATGGAACTGCATCTAAGGTTTGATGCTTCCCTGGAGATAGAAAGTAAATTGTAAGATTCGGAAATTTTTCTGCAATGTTCTAATGTGCAGATGTACAATCGAGCTTCCACTCAGGGTGCATTCGGTTTGAAATGGAGAAAGAAAAGTATTTACGTCACTTTTCCTATCCATTAATGCGTTACAGGCTTCCGTCTTTCAGCACACTAAATGATGCATCCAGGGCAGCTGACAAGATCCAATAAACATTATTCGGTGATACGTTCTGGATATTGCAAAACTGCGTAGGCTTGTTCTCAATTCATAACTCAGCGTTGTTTGTGTGTGGTTTATTTTCAGAACACACATTTTCTAAGGTTGCAGCATTGGGTAAAATTTCGTCTTTGATCTCAAACACCGTAATAGCCAATAAGAAATGCCCATCTAACAACTGACAAAAGAGAAAACACATATTAACATCTTCAACAATTCTCCAACACTTCATTGACGACAAATTAAAAGTAATGGACATAATTTTTGCCCACAAAATTAGTAGCGTTGATACCATTTAGATTAATTATCTAATCGCTTGTCTATGAAATAAATAAAACCACCAGAATGAGACACCTACGAGAATAAATGCAGATAGGCACACATTCATACGTATGCATGGACATTTTTATTGTTCATTATTTCGTTTCATACATAATTTCGCCACGCATCCGCACCCACGAATGAATTGATTTGGTTAATGTCCCGAACACCAAATTTCGCAGACGACCATTCGTAGTCGACATTGATGCCGAAATTTCAGACAATTGTTCGTTATTGTTGTTATTTATGTTGCGTTGAATTTAAGAAATAACCTTTCCCGGACAAGAATGGATCTCTCCGTATCTATCGTCGGTTTCAATTTAAGTAATGGATTTTTGTTTGCAAGTAACGATTTTTTCCACTATGCAGAGTTTCAAAGGCAGACCGATGGTCCGAAATGCTGCTTGTCGGTAGCACATAATTTGACAAAAGTATTTATTACTATATTCTTCTATGCGTAGCTTTGTTTTTTTTCTATTCCGGATCTATAAAACAAAATTAGCATGTTAAAATAAACATAAGCTAAGGCAGTGCACCATGTCGTAGAATTAGATGAAAGTTTCCTAGTTTTCACACCTGCTTTCTAATGCAATCGCGCATATTTTCTGAAAAGATGAATTTTGATCCAAAATTGTAATAGATTACCTTCACCCACGCAAATTTCGCTCGAAAATAGGAAATTGTTAAAATTACAATCATCTTGGGAAGTAGAAATTATTAGTGGACTAAACTAAAATACATGCGCTTTTCACTTTGTTCTTAATAATGCCCTTGTATTTACTTGCAAGGATCAATTAAGAGCAAAATAATCAATGAAAGCCTCATTAAATAAATAGCTCACTTGCACGTCGTCTTCGTCAACAGCTGCAATCTCAGAGGCTGTGTTCAATGCAAGAATGAAGTCCTGAACTGCGACATTGATAAATGTTTGTACATCATACTACGGCACGACGAAGCCACAGCTAGACCGCATAAAGGTAGATACTCCCAGAGGCAAGAATGTCATATGTTATAAGCTCTAATTTCAAAAAACAAACAACAAAATCAAACATCATAACAAGTAAACCTTCCTTTTTTTCGTATGAGTTTGTTTTCACGGAATTTCATTCCCTTTCATTGCAGTCTCGTGGCTTAACCAACGTGTCACAAAAAATTTCATTTAAAAATTGAATAGATTGAAACGTTAAAAACTATGCATATAAATCAACTATTCAATAGCCTTCACGCATGTGTAAACCTCTGTCAAAAAGGTTCATCATAAGGTGTCGGTTGAATACACAGCTTTCCAAGTTGTGGGCTTAGGGAATACTTTAAAGTGCTTCCTTTTGAAAGGAGCCCATGCACGTCATCTTATACTTTGCATGTGGCGCATGACAGTTGGGTGCATTTGTTTGATCAGTGTCCCTTATACAGTTGTGTGGTCTGATTCACACAAGATCATTCCCTTTCTTGAAGGAATAGTATTATAGGATAAGGAATTGGTACGGATGTGATATCCTCAAAAAGATATTTTAACATTCTGCTGTTGAAGTTGCTGCATTGAATACTAAAGAATTTTAATTCGTTGGGTTATTGATCGTTAGGAAACCATTTTTGTACTTTGAACAATGTGGCAAAATTAGCTAAAAACAAATATTAGAATAGAAACATATGTAAATTATTTGCGATAACCACTAATGGAATTATATTAGCAATTTCTATGCACAATACATACATCATTCACTCAATGGCTGTCACATTATCTTTGAAATTATGCTCAATAAAAACTTTTACCATGACATCATCCGCAATATAAAATATTTGATAAAAGTCATCAGAAATTTATATTCTAAACTTCAAATCGCATTATTTCCACCTATAGCTTATTTTCATTCCAGTCCACAACGCAAGACAATCGAAGCAGAAAGAAATAAAATTTAAAAATACTTTACCAACGCACATATGTATCTATGAACATTCATACATAATAATCCGGCTAAACATGACTAACTTTTCAATTAATTCGATATTAATAATGAGTGACAGCATGTGAACATTAGATACATGTGTGAGTATCTTCAACATTTCCTTATGCTATACGTATCGTTTCAATGCCTTTTGTTTCTGGCAATTCGAAAACAATAAAGAAAAAGAATTATTTGTGTCCCACCAACAAATCGTTCTGAGGCTTTTTGAAATGAACAAACCGAACGGCTTGATTTGCCACACACATGAACGTCCCATATATCAACTTCTCAATCACACAATGTGACATTGAATGAATATCATTCTTACGGTTTATAAAGTTAACAGACAAGCGTATCATTGGAATTATAAAATAAACTTTGATTCGGGCGTATTTCTTTCGTTTTTTCCTTGACGAGGAGGGATGATGGTTTGTTTTGTATTGTTACATTCCTGAAGGTATTTCGTTTTCGGTATCGGTATTAGAGTAGGCGTTTTTCATTCGAATAATTAATATCCTAGGGTATGGCTAGCCAATTATTCTTCAATTTTCAATAAACAAACAAAAATCTTATTTCAAAAATTATTTACAAGTAGATGTATCAATTTTACCGTCAGATACAGACTTGAACTGCAGGTTATAATGGACGTGTTATTTATCTTTGCTAAGACAAGTAATGGACTAAGCTAAATCATAGTGAAAAATGTGGGTGATTTCTTTGCAGTGTAATATTTCAATATGGTTTTGATGATCTTACACAATATGTGTAACGAAAATTTCAATAAATATTTGCATAATTGAAGTGAATTTATGAACATATATAAATAAAAAAGTAATATAAACAGATTTTCGGAAGATATTTTTGCTAGTTAGAATTAAAACTCGAGTATCAACAATGTAACAATGTTCAAAATACCAGTATCACTCCAATTAACAAGCATTTTGTTTCAAATATAAATTAATTTTAAATTATATCTAATCTAATTAGAAACAATAAGGAACTTATTAAATAAATAAATAAATTTAATAATAAATACACTCAATAGTTACATTCATTTATAGCATTTCTGATAGTTTTTATTGCAATTTTCAAAGAATTACTGCGAACTTGCTTGTTCATTCTGTTGACTGTTTGCAAAACACTCTCCTCAGTTCTCTAATTTGAGAGGCTCAAATATATAGAACCACTTGATGAAAGGCTGGAGCTGTGGGAATTATGTGTCGTAATGTCAGCTGATCTTTCGGTTACAGCGTGCGTTCTTGCTTTTTTATTTAGAAACATGACATTTCAACCGCGCTGACGATGCCTTTTGATAGAAACAGGAACCCGTCCAGCAAGATCATGTTAAGCGTGTTTTCGCTTTTGATTATCGTGCTACTCCAATTCTTCTTCACTTCGTTCGAAAGTGCATTCTCTGCAAACGTTGGATGCAAAATATGACGAATTTCAACTGCCTTGCCGCCTTCCTTCGTCAACACGTTTTTATGCTGCGTTGCGCATCCTAAGAATGACTATCAGTGTTGTTCGTTTTAAGGACAACTGAAGAAATTGGCGGTCAGTATTGTATCCAGTGTTGTAGAGGGAATCTCCCCAACCCAAGGCTCCGCCATCCCCTACCACATTTTTAACACGCTCAGAAGCAAAACGTATTTAATGATCCTCGTATAGAGCCACCATCAAATCTAACTAGCATTCAATCAATTCTTTAAAAGGATCAAATATATCTCAAAAGAAGTGTCTGAAGTTTGCATCGTCGCAAACGCAATGGTCTCAAATTTTTAAACTTTTAATTTTTTTTGGATAATTTGACTTAGAAGTCTGGTTAATTTTATTCCCATACTTGAATGTTTCGCTCTCTTCAAATACCCATAAAAAGGAAGTTGTCCACCAGTAGATGTAGTTTGAAATCAGCGGAAGTCACGAAACGATGCAAATGTGATGTGGTATATGCCAGCTAACAACAAACAATATATATTTTCCTGCAAAATTTGTTTGATTTGATTTGATTTGATTTGGTTGATTTGTTTTTATTGTTTGCAGATGATTTTTGTCTATGATTCAACTCTTTACTGCAAGTTTGGAATTTGATTTTTTTAATATCCTGCCCACATAATTCCATATTAAAGGAGACACTTCATCGAGCTACGTTTATTCTCCTTCTTTTCTCGCCCTCGGCAACAGTGTCTTTCAGCTATAAGTTAAATTGTTGAAAGCAAGTGTATTTGAAAATTAGGCCCGAATTTGACCCGTTCGATTCGAATCTTTATCCCGGTGTTTGGGGTTATTTGTTATTATATAAAAATGTATAGTATAATAATTCTTCATCTGCTTCCTTTTATGAGCATGTTTTACTCAACATTCTATAATAATTACGATGTTTTCAGTGCATAGAATCTTTATTTAGACCATGAAGTTTAAAAACATTAACTCCTTTGATTGAGTCGGTGACAATGATTCTACCTCCAATATGACCCAAATTGAAATCAATATAGCATACAAAAGGCTCTGCCCTGTTCTTCATATGATGATCTATTTGTTAACTGAAATGCACATCAATCATTTCGATCTGGTCAATTATGTGTTCGATGTTTGCTTTGAAGTTAATCTTTCCTGTAGAGAATCTGTTCTGAAATATTATCTTCTTTTGAGAATCTGTTTTGTCAAATATAACTTTGTGCCAATCCACGGAGATGATAGTAAACTTGTAAGTGAACATATTGTGGCTGTATCTCTGATTAGACGATATTTTTCAAATAATAATAATGTGTGGCGCACAATTCAATTTTGAGCCAAAAAAATCAGTAGACAGAGTTATTCATTTAGGATCAACCCTAGTTTACTGGGCAAATACACAAAAAATTGAGTTAATACAGGTTAATTTTCTTCGGGCGATTCGATTAACTCACCACTATCTGTAACTTGTGCAATAAAACTTTCGTTGATCTCTTATCCCATTAATTGTCATCAGCGTTTAAACAATTATACAATTACATACAATTATACTTCCACGACAATCCTCATTCTCGGGCACATTTCAATCATGCTGGCACTTTCAAATGCGAATAAAAATCTAGTTGCATATTTATTTTCATAGATTTCAAATATTGATGATAAAAAGTTCTCTTGTGTTATAAAATAAATCACCATGCTTTTGAGAATCCTTGTTCGTCAAAAATGCACCCGGAAATAAATTTTTAATCAAATTAACTTGGCAATATCTTAGTAAGTCAGAAAAAGCCCCTTACAAGATTATGCATAAATATTTTTTTTTTTTTTGACAAATTTATTTATATCTAGCAGCATATATTCAGAACAGGATGTTGCTAACTTCCGCTAATGTTGATTACTGGTTTCTTATCTCTCGTGCATTATTTTCCATTCGACCGCGATTGTGAATGATTCGAAGAACTTTGAATTTTTTTGGTTAACTATATAAAAATATCCGAGCCGTATTATTGCTGTTTATAATCTTGGACTTAAGTATGTCATAAGGCAACATTTTGCGATCATTTGTCACATTATTTATATACTGTGTAACTTAATGTCTAGCAATTAAGGCTCAAACTTGTCTCATATGCATCGCATTCAAGATAACGTTACAGTGCATTGAATAAATGCTATCAAGTAGCTTTGAGTACTTCTTATACTGTTGAAAGGAAATCAGCTTGCAACAACTCATACTCATGCATAAGTCATTGTAGATAATGAATGGAATGTATTCGAATTACAAAATTTTAGACAGTCGGCAAATCGCCATTTGATCCCTTCAGATACAAACGAAGCGACCCATATCAAAGCATCATTTATGTAAGTCAGAGGACAAGGCTTAACCAATATCTTGAAAACTAATATCTTGTGCAAACATATTGGCTATATGTTAAAGATAGATATTCGCCTTAATTGGATTTTATTGTGATTGTGGTTGTTTATTGAATTTCATTCTTCTATTTTCATTGTTACAGGTTTTCTCCTTGACGGAGTTACACCATCCGCACCACCGGATGTTCCACCCCGAAATCCAACAATGAATCGTATGAATGGTCGAGGTAATCCAAATGATTTGAATGTGGATTTTGAGCCATCTTGTCTAGTTAGGACACCGTCTGGAAACGTATATATTCCAAGTGGTAATTTGAGTAAGTATCGTTATTTCATAGCTTTTATTGTACTATTTTGTAAACTTGAAATTTCATCAGTTAGTCTAAGCGTTATTGAAATCTGTGTAGCAATTCTTTAAACTGTTCTAATTCTGGACACCAACTAAAGGAGACAGCGAATTGTAAAATAGGCTATTTGAGTGTGTATTATTGTTTAGCTAATTTCTTGAAAGTTCCCCAGAAATTGGATGGGTATCTGCTAAAGACACTTGAAGAAGTAATGAAATTCGTCTTATTGTTGGCCATATAGTTATAGGGTGTAGAAGGTTCGCCGGGTAGTGATGTGATTTTGTTGAAGATGCATTTCCACTATCTGAGCAGAAACAATGATTTTTTGAATCAAATATTCTCCTTATTGGAGCACAAACTCACCTAACATGTTTGCAATTTATGTTTCAGTTCAACACCACTTCATTGCTTTGATTGTGTTATATTTGCATAGCGTCTCTACCTTCACCAGTCTAAATACACTAAAATTCATAGGATTTTACTGGTACTATTCTATTCGGGCAGTATTTTGGTAGTGGCTAGTAACACAATTCAATACCGTCATTGTGTCTGTACCGTCTGCTACGACAAAAAGACGTTCTAAACATTGTATTGCTTTTCTGATTCGTCCCATCTTCTTACTACAGATTTTAGGTCGTATCCTGCAAGCTTGTAATCTAGAGTGACAGTTTTGTTACTTCTCCAAGCGACCACAACCACGTCAGTTACCGACCTGTTCTATAAAATAATTGTCGTAATTATTTTAGTAATTTTCAACGATATCGAACTTACCTACATTAAAAAATGAACAACCGAAGATTGTTTCAAATCTATGTCCATTTAAAGTTCTGTAGTTTTTAATAAAATATTCTATACATGTCTTAGTCATTCTGGACTGTCTGTCCTGACTCCCGACAGAAGCTAATAAGAGCCTCTTATTGCAGGCTTGCCATGTATTGCAATTTGGCAGCATAAATTTAACTCTAAAATTCGTCACTTGCATCTATTGTCACTCGGAAGCATTTGCGCCAACTTTGACACTGAAATAAATCTAATTGCTTGTTTTGCCTAACCGCATCTTGTTGGGTGTTTCTAAATAGACAAATTCTAAGTAGTTTGGATAACGAAGTATGAAAATTCTTAGATAAACAAATAATCTAAGGAAAATAAAATAAAAGGGCGCGATTTCATTCGGTCTAGTGGTTCTAAAATAAATAACTCCATGAATACGTTATGAACTGCATCAAGGAGATGCCATAAATTTCAGTTGGTGGTGTGGCTAAATAGTTTAGAACAAATGCAGCAAAACTGCAGCATTTTAAAAAAAGGAAAGGCAATCACGATGTTCAAAGAAGGACGGAGCAAGCAGCGCAAATAAATATTCTGATAAGGGTCTTGTCTTTTGCACACATCCTGATCCCTAGTTTTTAAAGCTCATAGAGTAAAAAAATATTTCCGAAGTAATGAAAACGGAGGGAGTTTAATGATTTGGATAAAATGTCCTTGTTTGCCAATATGAATTTGGTCTTCTTTTTTTCGTTGGCACAATACGCCTACAGTTTTTTTGCTTGATTGAGAATCGTTTGTGGTACACATCTAACCAACAATTGTGCGATTTCCAAAGGATGAGGTTAAATTTTTGAACAGCTAGCCCAATACACCATTAAAAGATATTTGGCTCTTGTGAAAACATCTTTCGAATATTAATTTGCTAAATTGTATAGCTAAAATTCTTTTCTAATTTATAGGATACTGGCAGTCAAATAGCAAATTCTGAGAATTTTTAAAATCTGTTAGATGAAGATGGATGGAAAAACGAAAATAAAGTTTAAAATAGAAAGTTTAAAAAATAACTTAAAAAAATTAGAAAATCATTTATTTTCTTTCTTTATTTTGTTATATTATACTTTTATTATAATATAGATTGGATGCAGAGTATCCTAGAGAGATTGCTTGGCCGTCGAAGCAATCTTTTAATTCGAAATTTTTGAGTTCAAAGTCCAAATTTTTTATGACCTTCCAAACTCATTAAGCTTTTTAGATACTTTCATGACTATTAGCCTAATTTCTAACGATCTTGTCTACTCTGCGGTGAATTCGACTACTGTCCGAATAGAAAATGATAAAAATAAAGTAATTGTTCATTTTTATCATCCACAAATATAAAAACTGCAAAAAACGATCAAAATTTATCACCCAATCGCAATTGTGCATACTCAATTAAATTGTGATGTTCTTATATATTTTCTCTTATATTGGATTATGTAAATTCCCAATAATATTTTCAAAAATAAAATAATACTTTGCATTCCGCAGATACCAATAAAGGATCTCCAATAGATTATAAAAGTGGATCAGCGTGTTCGACGCCGACAAAAGAAACACTGAAAAACTACGATAGAAATTGTATGGGTCCTGGTCTACCGCCAAGAAGTGTTATGGGTAGCATGCCATCACATCATCACTATTCAGCTCCAATGAATTTCCGCAAGGGATTACTAGCGCACTGTTCATCACGATGGATTGCTATTGTTTCGACATCTATTATAGTTCTGCTTATAGTGCTAATTTTATTATTAACTGGTGAGTTAGTTGATAGTTGTTATGTGTTTATATGTTGCTACTGCACATTGTAAAGTCATATCGGATGGGTTTGATATGGTTTCGGTAATAGGATGATGCGATTAGATAAATCCATTTACATTAATTGATCGATTCAAGTTATAATAGATGTTTGTATATGTGAATTTTTGAAATTTTTTTGAATTTAGTTCATGCACATAAAAAAATTACAAAACGAATAAAAAGTGAATTAATTGATAGTATACGCATGAAATGCAAGAAATATAGTAATTTGCAAGTTCAAGTTCAACTCTTATTACCTGCCCAACTTTATTTTAACTCTTTTATTCCATGCAGGTTTTGGTGTAATTGTTTGGTCCCCAACGAGTCCCTGTACAGTTCTTGTAGAAGATGATGCTCAAATTTCAGCAGCTCGTAGTACAAATTCAATATCCAATCGCTTTTCAAATGCATCCTCACACCCGAAACCTGGTCAAAATTCAGTGGAATCAACATCATCAACAGCAATATCCCCGTCATCGACGACATCATCAACATCATCATCAGTTCTTTCGAACAATCGAGGAGGTAATAAACAATTGTCTAAAAGGCGCCCAAAACGTTTTCGAAGAAGTTTACAAGACGAGCATGTTGCAACTACTACAGACGAATCTTTCACATTATCCTTAACTTATGACAATGATCTATTAACTTCTTCTTCTTCATTTGCTGATGTTTCTTTGACTAATACTTTGACCTCTAACCTAAATGTTGATAAAATCGAAGGAACTGCAGATGAACACACCACCGAAGACGCTTCGAACTATCGCTCAAGGGTGAATATAAGCAGCGATCATGTGCTTACTAATGTGTCCATTAATGAAAATAAAAGAGAGAATGAATCAAATCATATCTTTCCATACTACGAAACTAGTGATTTAGACATTATTAACCTAAACGGTAAAAGTAATCAAAGTATTCCTAATTATTATAACTATGCTTCAATTAACCACAGTGAAACATCTGAGCTTGAGTTAAAACCACTTAAAGCAATTTCTAGTTCCAATCATTCTGAGCCTTTACTTGAAAATGAAATCAATAAACCTCACACAAACGATCCCAGTAAGCAACCCAACAAAAATGATCAGATGTTAAATCAGGTTGACCCAGTAGTACATCAAAGTGGCAAACGTATTCTTGTCAATGTTTCTATTGCCACGGATGCTGGACCTAGTTCAAAAAGTCATGCTGTGTATTTTATTCATGTATCAGTGCCTGACACCACTCATGAATCTGAAAATACAAATGGAAGTAAAACTGATGACGCTGGCAGCTGCCCAACAGAACCGCCTCCTGTAATTCCGGAATGTCCTTGTAAATGTGAAAAGGAGTCTCTAGTAGACGATGCCGACGCGGAAGCAGAGACTACTAATTTTCCATCTGAAGCGTCATCAACTGGTTTATATTCTACCGATAATTTCCTTTCTACTGAACCACCTACTGTGGAAGCAAGTGTTGTGTGTCCGGATGTGTATCCTATTCTAATATTGGAAGGTGATGGTTTTAAAAATCTATTCACTGTCTTTTGCTAATATGCGTACACTTGTATAAAGCGGCTTTTACTAACATTGCTATTGCTTCTCATATGAAAATCATACTAACGGCCGGATATTTTATAATAAATAATCCCTTGAAATCTAATAAAGGGCGAAGTCACACATATTATGTATAAGCCACAAGGGCAGGTCAACAAATGCCTGTAATAATATGAAAATACTTAATTTGAGTTGATTTCTTCAATGTCACCCAACATTTTTTTCAAGTCGATGGTCCTTTTCGCGTTTTAGCAGTTTTAAAATGTACTTATCGTAGAATTCCGGACGATCCTCGACTTGGCCTCCTTGTTCATTGATCGATGCTCGCCAATCCATTCTTTAAATTCTGGAAAGATAAAAAATCAGCGGGCAAAACCTTGTGAAGAGGACAGTGACTGTAAAGACTCGAACTTTAATTCCACATTTTGTAATTGTGACCATCGAAATTGCGGAGATTGACTGAGACTGATTTTCTTGATATAGGAGTATTGGATCCGTAATGTATTTACGATATAGTATTGCATCATACTCTGCAACATATTGTCTGCTCTTCTTTTGAAGTCATTTTTCTACAAATACTGGAAAAGACGAATATAAACGAATTCTATCCTGACGTTTTTATATATGTGAGACCTCTAAGTGGTAATGAAGTACAAAACTTTGAGCGTATATTACTTTATTATTTAAAATAATTATAACAACGTAATTATTCACTGAAACCCCTCTTTCGTGTTTGAATCTGTTTTCAATGCTATTATCTTATAGTAATTCGAGCTCAAACAGTGTTAACTTTTCTTTAAACTTATTTAAATCAAACATTCTAATCATACGGTCTGATTCTGTAACTTCCATTCGCATATCATTTATTTGTGTCATAAAGTCTTTGTAATCATTCATCTATATTAAGAAGTAATTTAAAAATATCCTTCCGAAATCAATACTTGGCCATTAAAAAATCATGCAACTTTTCATCCCCCAATTCAGGTGCAAGAACATTTCCGGCACGAAGCTTTCCACCGGATGGCACGACATTTGGTCAAATAACACTTGGCCAAAAACTAACCAAGGAAATACCACCATATAGCTATTGGAATATGCAGTTCTATCAGTCGGAGCCGGCCTATGTTAAATTCGACTACAGTATACCACGAGGCGCCTCTATTGGTGTATATGGACGCAGAAACGCTCTGCCCACTCACACTCAATACCATTTCAAGGAAGTGCTGAGCGGTTTCAATGTCCGGACGCAACGTTCCATTCACGTAAGTTGCTCATCTACAGTTTACCGCTCGCAGTTTACACAACCGCAAACATTAATAACATACGCTGTTTTTTACTATGTTACGTACTTGTAACCCGCATTCTATATTTTACAGCCGTCAGTTGTTCGAGAAGTGACACGCTATTTGGAATCAGGACACTGGTTTATATCGCTTTACAATGACGATGGAGACGCACAAGAAGTCACATTTTACGCTGCCATCGCTCAAGATATGACACAGAATTGCCCGAATGGTTGTTCCGGAAATGGACAATGTTTATTGGGACATTGTCAATGCAACCCAGGATTTGGGGGCGACGACTGTAGCGAGAGTGTTTGTCCGGTCTTATGTTCGCAGCATGGGGAATATATCAATGGTGAATGCATTTGCAATCCGGGCTGGAAAGGCAAGGAATGTTCATTGCGACATGATGAATGTGAAGTTGCCGATTGTAGCGGGCATGGACATTGTGTGAGCGGAAATTGTCAATGCATGCGAGGTTTCAAAGGAAAATTTTGTGAAGAAGGTGAGCTTCATAATATTACATTTACAAAAGCGAAGGACTTTTTTGGAACAGCAAATAGTCAAATTTCAAATGAACAAAGTTGGTGAAAGCAATTGTAATTGAGCATTATTTGTTATTCCCGTAGTTACCCTATTATACTGATTAATTGACCAAGTGGATATAAACCGAAAGTATAATCTGTGTTCAAGTTATGCCTTGAAGCGATCCTTATCCAATTCATCCAAGTCTCTCAGGCATTATTATTTTGTAATTCAATTTGTTTTGGATCAAGTTTATCTTCAATACGGCTCACACTGCAAGTTTACCAACAACTTTATTCGTGCTTTGCTTGAGTAATTAACGTCAAACTTTATTTTGAAGATATTCTTGACTTACTTCGCTATATTCTACAAAAGTTGTTCGGACTCGTTCGCAAAAGCTTGCAACAATGCAAGATTTCTGGTCGAACTCATTTTATGTTGGCAATAAGAATAAATACTTAAACATTCCTTCTGGAAGGATAAGCAATGCCTATTCATCTGAAAGGATTATGAGGTTTACATGAAAACGGTCCTTCTTATGGACGATTTGCATATATGCATAAAAATAATCCATTTTTGCTTATCGTATTCATCATTCCTTCTGTAATTAATCGACATCTCTTTTATTTTTTATTATTTTAGCTGATTGTCCTCATCCAACATGTTCTGGTCACGGATTCTGTGCAAACGGTACGTGCATCTGCAAGAAAGGATGGAAGGGGCTCGATTGTGGTACGATGGATCAAGATGCTTTGCAATGCCTGCCGGACTGTTCGGGTCACGGAACATTCGATTTAGATAAACAAATCTGCATGTGCGAATCGAGATGGACTGGCGATGATTGCTCGAAGGAATTATGCGATTTAGATTGTGGCCAACATGGTAAATGCCTTGGAGAGACATGTGCATGTGATAACGGTTGGGGTGGTGAATATTGCAACACGAAATTATGCGATGCACGTTGTAATGAGCATGGACAATGCAAAAATGGGACATGCCTGTGCGTAACGGGCTGGAATGGCAAACATTGTACTATTGAAGGTTGTCCAAATGGTTGTTTGAATCATGGACAGTGTCGGGTAAGCGGTGAAGGTCAATGGGAGTGTCGATGCTACGAAGGATGGGATGGACCAGATTGTGGCATTGCTGTGGAATTGAGTTGTGGTGATAATAAGGACAATGACAAAGGTATGTTAATAATTGATGCTATTTACTTAGGGCTATATAGTTTTGGCAAGGCGCCTATTTTGCGCCACATCGTAGGTACTATGGGCACCATGGATTCTATAGGTACCATAAGCGAAGTGAAAAAGCAATGCTTTTAAAACCAAACTTTCCTGTTGTGGATTTTAGGTTATAATGATTTCTCATATAGGGCGAAATTTTAACTCCGATCTCATCCGTGTTGTGTTCTGATCTCAATCAATTGGGGTATCCCTTAAGTTCTCCAATAACGCATTTTGTCAAATATATAGAATACTCATACTTGAATCTATTTATGAACGAACACTCTAAATACGAGCTCTTCGACGAACTTATATAAGTTTAGTACTGCGTAAGCGAATACTAGTATAAGTCCAAAACTCACGGCGTTTCAAATATATTTCATTGATTTGTATTCGCATACAGCTTTATACAAACCAATTATTTAAAAAAATTTCAATTTTAATTTAAACCTAATAGTTGCATTTCAACATTTATTTCCACAATGCGTCCTCCACATGCCGTTACAGTTAAAACTGCACATATAATTCGAAACTGCTTCCGTTCAAGTCCTATATTTGATTGCAGACAGGCGTCAAGAAAAGGTATAAGTTTGCTGAAAGCATTAGGAAACCCCGAAGACTGAATTCTCATTGTCGATGATCGATGAAATGAAAAAAATTAGCAGAAGTACTTATTACACATGTAGAAATAAAATAAAACGTGTGGTTCTTAAGCAGTTCATTGTTAGAAGGCATTTCTTGATGAATATTGAAAAATATTACTGGGTAGTGTTAGTAGGTCCTTCAGTTGAAGGAGACATAGTTCTTTGCATTTAAGACGGGAGAAAACTTACTTGAAAGTCTCTAGAAAAGAGTGTTACAATTGCAGAAGTAAATACTTCCATATTCACCTTCTTCACAAGGAAAAAAAGCCAAAATAATGTGCAATCGTTGGTACTTATTCAAAACTTGCTCCTCCTTGTTTAGCTCACACTTCCTTTCCTCTGATAACCACATAATTTCTTCTGTCATTTCCTAACATCCTTTTATTCATTAAACTGCCGTTGTTAAATATTCACCCAATGAGAGCAAACCACCGGCAAAATTCAAAAAAAGAAAGGTGTAACTTTGTGAAGAGGTAGATAGTTAAGCATTTGTACAAATGAGTATTGTATTTTCATGAAGAATGTTAAAGTATTCACTTCCCTCACTAAAATAGTGTTTGATGTAGTATGCTTGTAAATTCGCAACCGATGCTAATAAATAATGAAATGATGGGATTGACTCCTGTAAAGATTTAAGTTGTATACAGGAAAATTTATAAGTTTGAATGTGATCAAAAGCTTTCACTTAAGAACAACCAACGCAGTTTTTTTCAGTTCCAACCATATATTTTAGGAAATAAATCATTTATACCGACTTCAGAGACCATTCTCCTAATTAGGCCTAATTAGAGTCGACGAATTCATTTTCTACAAAATATAATAGTCGCAATTCACAAAATCATACATAATTTTATGCAATTTGTGGAATTTTAGATGGACTTGTCGATTGCGAAGATCCTGAATGTTGTGCTAGTCATGTATGTAAATCATCACAGCTATGTGTATCGGCTCCAAAGCCAATTGATGTTCTGTTACGGAAACAGCCACCAGCTATAACAGCATCGTTTTTCGAACGAATGAAATTTTTAATCGACGAAAGTAGCTTGCAAAATTATGCAAAATTGGAAACATTTAACGAAAGGTTAGTGATAATGTTTTTATTTTTGTATGCGATCAAGTTTTCGCTTTTCTGTTGGTTATGGATTCATTTCGATGAAATAATCCTGAAAGGTGACATTTTTTACAAATATAAGTTTATTGATTTAGTTTTTGTGCCCCCGTCTTGTCATTTGTTCATCCCCCGAATACCAATCTCATATCCTTAATGTTTTTAAGATTCAGTTACAAAAATGTATTTATCAATAATGCCGAATATCAAATAGATTAACTGTTTCATGTATTGAGCGTGAATCAATCATATGTGTATGAAAAGTAAATTTGAGTTCTAAATAGTTGGTCCATTTGATAATTCCAATCGACAAATTATCATGAAATTTGGATTGTAAAAAAGTTTCTAGTAGATACCACACTTTCATACGCTCACTAGTATTAGTTTCCACTCGTGTCTCAAATCGTAGTTGCTCCCAGTCTACCGTAGACTTTGCCTTCAACAGTAGGTTTGTCCATTGGGAGCTGTACGTAAATTAGAAAAGGGAAACAACGTAAATACTTTTTCGTGGAGATATTCAATTTTTTTGACACTAACCAAAACATATAATAAGTTATTCACAGTAAGGACTCTTTTTCAAAGTATCTAATATTACTTACGGAATAATAATATTAAAAGCTTTTTTTCTTTTTCTTTTTTCTCTATTCATCTCAACTAAAAATGAAAACATCAACTACTACTACTATACATTACTAACAACATACAAATGTACAAAAACGCTTGTACATACGAAAAATGCCAAATTTAAAATGATAAAAAAAAACAAATTCGTATATGACAGCGTATTTTGGAATTATTTCAATGCAAGGTAAGCTACTAAAACAAAAGTATGAAAAGGCAAAAACCGCATTATCATTTTGTTTATTGCTACTAAAAATCTACTAATATTGCATACTAACTTATTCGTAGGCTTTTAAGCATTTTCCAACTAATACTCTTTATGATTTTCAAAACACTTTCATTTCATGTTATGCAGTATCTTGGATTTTTTAGTTGTTTGAAATTTTTGGACTGAATTTCGGCTTGTCCAGTGACTGATGCAGCTGCATAACATAAAGGCGATGCCATTTGTAATCACGTTTATCCTCTGTTATTCATGTTCACACAAATTTAGATTTAACTGATCACACTCAAGTAACCCATAAAACCAACAATATTTCAAAATTATAAAAAACTAGTCATGTAATCATAAAATATCCCGAGAGATCTATGTGCAGGATATAAGTGTTGCGATAATGATAAATACATTTATTTTTCAATAAGCGTATTTCTTCCCCATCGTATGCAATTAGTCTGCGTGAAGAAAAGCCGTTTGGTTGGAATTATGTTTGTTCTAATATGACCAAAGTTGAAAAGAAAATCATTATCTTAACGAAGGGAACAATAGCGTAAGGGTATTAAAAAATCCTTTTTCACAATGTTTGCTCTGGCGAAAAATGTATTCCTTGAGGATGTGCGTATGGTACACAATTGAGAATTTTTC
Source organism: Stratiomys singularior (assembly GCA_954870665.1). Taxonomy (NCBI): domain Eukaryota; kingdom Metazoa; phylum Arthropoda; class Insecta; order Diptera; family Stratiomyidae; genus Stratiomys; species Stratiomys singularior. The sequence continues at coordinate 108,863,261 of OX940880.1, read as the reverse complement.
ATCACGTTCTATTTTTCCATGAATATTGGAACCAAGCTCTGATGGATTGTTACGATAAACCCCTTTTGAATTTTTAATGAGCAGACAAAAGATATCTCGTGTTCTAGTATGTGTATGGTGTTGAAATTGCGAAGAGTTCTCTTTATTTTTAAGGAAGTAAATGTTTTCTAGAGTTTATAATTTTCCCCGTTGACTCTAGTTTGGTTCTCGAGCTTGGCAAGCTGATAGTGGGACTGCGTGATTATGTTAGAGAGGATATTTCTCATGGAATCATTAAATTTTCAAAATCAGAAAAGAGTTAAGGTCGTGGCTACTTCACATTCGAGGGTAATAAAAATTACCGTAAATTTGAGTAAAAGTTTGATTCAATAATATAATACACAAATAAAGATGACTTATGTATGAATTATAAGTATGACCTTGTGTGCTTCGTTTGCATCAGAAAAGAGCCTACCAACGTAAGAAAAGTGTTTGAAGTCAGAACAGGAAAAGTTTATTTAACACGTTAAAGAAGCAATAAGTTTGGTGCTGAAGTGGGTATTAATAGAGTTTCACTTTCATGTTATAGGCATAAACGGATGTAAAAAGTTGCAATTTTTAAAGCACTAACCTCATACTAACTTTCATTCTCTGTGCTTTCTCGTCATTACCTTTTCGATTCCTCTCCTCTAATTTAGCCGTCTTAAAAAGTTGATTTCACTTAAGGTATTTTAATTTTTGATGGCATGTCAGTTCGTGACCAACTTTTTGGTCTTATAACCGTTAATCTTGTGTAGTAATGACATAGTGTTTAGAAGATTGACTTCTACTGATACTTCGATACTGAAATTTCAGTTAACAGTTGTATGTCCAGGCTTGAATAATCAAATTAGTAAAAAAGTACCTGAATGGACATGTATACCCCTTATATTGGTCCGCGATAAGTAGATCTTCTCTTTCGTTTTTATGTTGACAATTATGTTCAACAGAAATTACTAGAGGAGAAATAAAAGAAATGCGAAACCGAACGTGAAAATCAAATTTACAATCTACCAGCAGATCAAGCAAACAAAGTGCTAGTATTATTATATACGATCCACTTCGGGGTCTTGAAGAAAGTGATGAACAATCAAATAGTGTAAACATGCATTTAACGAAGAGAATAGAAAGCTAGAAGTTCCAAATACTTCGCTGCCGAAGATGAAGGGAATCCTTAATACAAGATCAAGGTCCGTACAAAATCCGTTGAACTATATAAACGGAAAACGGGAGATGAAATAAAAGACCTAAGGGCAGCGGAAAAGTGAGCAAAATATGAAGCATAACGATTTAACAGATTTTGCGTTCAAACACAACAAAGTTAAAGCAAATTCTCCTGCCTTTGTTTTAGACAGTGCAAGTCTAAAACAAAGACAGGTCTGATAGTGATCTGTTGACGGTGATGCGATCAGTTGATAGGTAATCCATGAACTAAATTTGGATTGGAATATTTCCATCTTAAGTTTGAGAAAATTTTCAATATATCACGCTATTCTTTTAATGCCAACACATTAACCTCTGGTTTAAGGAACATTTTTGAACCGCCTGCTTACATAAATTTTATCACAACCAAAAAATGTAATCGTTTAGCCTTCGGAGATACTGAAGTTTCTATATGTAAATGTGATTCCAAGAAAGCGTATCATCCCTGCAAGCATAAAAAGAAAATATCAAAAGTATCATGAATCCTGCTGTACACATTTCATTCAAGCATAGTACATTTTTGTTGAACACTTATAACCCTCAAGATAAAAGTACAAAATAAAAAAATCATCATGCGTGTTGTTCTATATAATTGCATGTGAATCTGTTATCTCATTACATAAAGATTATCTGTAAATTACAAATAAGTCATGATATTTATTAGTGGACAGTACTTTCTACGACAGTAATAAACCTTAAATTTTCTTTTAGTCATTTATCATTTGACACCTTTGTAATTCCTTTGAACGACAACAACAATATTGAATAGTCTTCTTCTACTGTTTTGTGGCGTGTACACTTTTCGTTTTGTGAATGTTTTTTCCATATAAGTATGAACATATGAATTATAAAAAAAATGTGTAATCTTTTTGAAAAGTGAATATTTTCTTTCTTTGTATGAAAAACTTCTATTTGATCTTGCAAATTCAAGTAAATTAGAAAGTTTTAATTTATTAGATACAATTGCACAATTTATTATTGAAATGATGGTTTGTTGCTAGTTTAATGTAAGTTTTGTATTCTGATTCAAAATTTCATCAAGATTTTAATTTCAAAATCGATCAGACCAACATTTCAATAAATTATACTTTTAGTTAGCTATTTTTTCATCTAGCCAAGAAGAATCAATTATAGCAAGCAACTAATGTCATTCTTTCTACCCACTTTTTACACAGTCGATCTGCAGTTATTCGAGGACGAGTAGTCACATCACTAGGAATGGGATTAGTGGGAGTGAGAGTTAGTACGACCACTCCATTGGAGGGATTCACCTTGACACGTGACGATGGTTGGTTTGATTTGATGGTGAACGGCGGGGGTGCAGTCACTCTACAATTTGGACGCTCGCCTTTTCGTCCACAAACTCGAATAGTACAGGTGCCATGGAATGAAGTTGTCATCATAGATGTAGTATCAATGTCAACAGCTGAAAATAACTATACACAATCTATAACACACACGTGCTTCTCCCATGATTATGATTCTATGAAACCGGTTGTTCTGGCATCATGGAAACATGGTTTTCAAGGGGCATGTCCGGATCGTAGTGCTATACTGGCGGAGTCTCAAGTTGTGCAAGAATCAATTCAAATACCTGGGGCTGGGTTGAATTTAGTTTATCACAGCTCTCGGGCTGCTGGTTACTTGTCAACTATAAAATTGCAATTGACGCCCGATAAAATTCCGAAACCTCTTCACTTGATTCATCTACGGATCACAATAGAGGGGATTCTTTTCGAGCGCGTTTTTGAAGCTGATCCTGGAATTAAATTTACATATGCATGGAATCGTCTTAATATTTATCGCCAACGTGTGTATGGCGTGACGACCGCTGTTGTGAAAGTTGGATACCAGTATTCAGATTGTCAAGATATAATTTGGGATGTGCAAACTACAAAGCTAAGTGGACATGATATGGGTATTTCGGAAATAGGAGGTTGGAATCTAGACATCCACCACAGATACAATTTCCATGAAGGAATCCTACAGAAAGGTGATGGATCAAATATATACCTCAAACACAAGCCGCGAGTGATAATCACAACAATGGGAGACGGTCATCAACGACCACTGGAATGCGCTGATTGTAATGGAATAGCTTCAAAGCAGCGATTATTAGCTCCTGTTGCACTTGCGTCAGCCCCAGATGGAAGTTTGTATGTTGGCGACTTCAACTATATTCGCCGTATTATGACAGATGGAACGGTAAAAACGGTTGTTAAGTTGAATGCAACAAGAGTGTCATACCGATACCATATGGCGTTAAGTCCTTTAGATGGAACATTGTATATCTCTGACCCCGAATCTCATCAAATCATTCGAGTACGCGATAGAGATGATTTCACTGACCCGGAGCACAATTGGGAGCCCATTGTTGGTTCTGGAGAAAGATGTTTGCCGGGAGATGAAGCCCATTGTGGAGATGGGGCTCAAGCGCGAGATGCAAAATTGTCCTATCCAAAAGGCATCGCCATCACAAGTGATAACACATTATATTTTGCAGATGGGACCAACATTAGGATGGTCGATCGCGATGGTATTGTAACAACGCTGATAGGCAATCATATGCATAAGTCACATTGGAAGCCAATTCCATGTGAAGGTACTCTTAAGCTTGAAGAAATGCATTTGCGTTGGCCGACCGAACTGGCCGTGAATCCTTTAGATGACACTTTACACATCATCGATGACCATATGATACTCAGAATGACACCGGATGGAAGAGTGCGCATTGTTTCTGGACGTCCATTGCATTGCGCGACGGCATCGTCAAACTTTGACAATGACTTGGCGACCCACGCTACGTTAGTTATGCCGCAAAGTATTTCGTTTGGTCCAATGGGTGATCTGTATGTGGCTGAAAGCGATTCACAGAGGATCAATCGTATTCGTGTGATTGGAACTGATGGTAAAATATCATTGTTTGCAGGGGCCGAGTCAAAGTGTAATTGCTTAGAACGAGGATGTGATTGCTTTGAAGCTGATCATTATTTGGCGACTAATGCCAAATTCAATACAATTGCAGCATTAGCAGTGACGCCTGATGGTCATGTACATGTGGCGGATCAGGCAAACTATCGAATAAGATCCGTAATGTCCAGTATCCCTGAAGCAGGTCCATCTAGAGAATATGAAATCTATGCTCCGGATTCTCAGGAAATATACGTTTTCAACAGATTTGGCCAGCATATTGCCACACGGAATATATTAACAGGGGAAACAACTTACACATTCACCTATAATGTCAACACATCAAATGGCAAATTAAGCACTGTTACCGACGCAGCACAAAACAAGATCTTCTTGCTGCGTGACTACACGTCGCAGGTAAATTCAATTGAAAATACTAAAGGTCAAAAATGCAGATTGCGAATGACAAGAATGAAAATGTTACATGAGTTAAATACCCCTGAAAACTACAATGTAACTTTCGAATACCATGGTCCAACTGGGCTGCTGAAAACAAAGATTGACTCAACTGGCAGATCATATGTATATAATTATGATGAATTTGGACGATTAACATCGGCGGTTACTCCTACTGGTCGAGTTATTGACCTTTCATTTGACTTAAGTATCAAAGGAGCCACTATTAGAGTGTTGGAGAACTCACAAAAGGAAGTGTCAATGTTGATCCAAGGTTCCAGCGTTGTTGTTCAAAACGGAGAAGCTTTGACTAAGACTGTCGTAGATCCAAATGGGGGCACGACCAGTATAACTCCTTGGGGACATTCTGTAGAAATGGAAGTCGTCCCTTATTCTATACTTTCGGAAATTAATCCAATGATTGGCGAGAGCTACCCAGTACCTGCGAAGCAACGTACCGAAATCGGAGGAGATCTTGCAAATCGATTTGAATGGCGTTACTTCTTGCGCAGGTCTCAGCCGGGAAAAGGCAATAAAGCCCAACGGGTTAGTGGCTCGTCAACACAAATTGGACGTAAGTTGCGCGTAAATGGTGAGAATATATTAACATTTGAATACGACCGCGATACATCATCTGTTTCGATATACGTCGAAGACAAGCAAGAGTTACTAAATGTGACGTATGATCGAACAGCAAGACCTATTTCGTTCAAGCCACAATCTGGTGAATATGCGCCAGTTGAATTAGAATTTGACCGTTTCGGGCGATTGGTGTCATGGAAATGGGGCAACCTAGAGGAGACTTACATATTTGACCGTGCAGGACGACTGAATGAAATTAAATATGGTGATGGATCGTCGATAATTTATTCATTTAAAGACATGGTTGGGACGTTGCCACTCAAAATCACAACACCTCGACGATCAGATTACTTGCTTCAATACGATGATACAGGAGCTTTACAATCTTTAACGACACCTCGCGGACACATTCATTCATTTTCGCTTCAAACATCCTTAGGATTCTTCAAATACCAATATTTCTCACCGCTTAATCGTCATCCATTTGAAATTTTATACAACGATGAGGGTCAAATATTGGCGAAGATTCATCCGCATCAGTCAGGTAAGGTAGTATTCATTTACGACAACAACGGCAGACTGGAAACTATTTTGGCTGGCCTTTCGTCTACACATTACATCTACCAAGAGCAATCCGGATTAATAAAGAGTGTTGAAGTGCAGGAGCCAGGCTTTGAACTGCGTCGAGATTTTAAATACCATGCGGGAATTCTGAAAGATGAGAAGCTGCGGTTTGGATCGAAAAATTCTTTGGCGTCTGCTCATTTTAAATACCAATATGACGGCAACGCTCGACTGAATGTGATTGAAGTGGAAATTTATGAAAAGATACAACCAGTCACGCGTTTCAAATACAACCAGAACTTGGGAAGTTTAGAAGCTATAAATGACTTTAAGATCTCGAGAAATGCTTTCAATCGAACGGTTGTACAAGATTCCGGCAAACAGTTCTTTATTATAACAGATTTCGATGAACATGGAAGAGTGAAAAGTGTTCTAATGAACATAAAGTCGTTCGACGTTTTCAGACTAGAGTTGGACTATGATTTGAGAAATCGAATAAAATCTCACAAAACTACTTTCGGACGATCTACATCATACGATAAGATCAATTATAATGCTGACGGCCATGTGATGGAGGTAATAGGAACCAATAACTGGAAGTACATCTATGATGAGAATGGCAATGTCGTGGGATCAATGGAAGAGGGAGATAAAGTGAATTTCGGGTATGATATTGGCGATAGAGTTATTCAGGTTGGCGAAGTTGAGTTTTATAGCTACGATTCGCGTGGATTTGTGATAAGGAGGGGAGAACAGAAGTATCGCTATAATAATCGTGGGCAATTAATAAACGCTTTTGAAAGAGACAAGTTCCAAACGTGGTACTATTATGATGACAAGAACAGACTCATTGCACGTCACGACGACAAAGGTAATATAACACAATTCTACTATACAAATCCCAATACTCCAAATCTTGTGACGCACATTCATTATCCAAAAACGGGCGAGACGACGAGATTTGTTTACGACGATCGGCAAATGCTTATAGCGATTGAAACAGCTAATCAAAGATTCTATGTGGCTACTGATCAAAATGGCAGCCCATTGGCATTCTTTGACATAAGTGGGACTATAATGAAAGAAGTAAAACGCTCCCCGTACGGCAAAGTTACCAAGGATACTAATGTCGACTTTTATGTACCGATTGACTTCCACGGAGGAATTTTAGATCCCAACACGAGACTGGTTTACTTTGAGGGAAGAATGTATGATCCAACAGTTGGACAATGGATGACTCCGCTCTGGGAGGTATTAGCAACAGAAATGATTCTTCCGACTGACGTCTTTATCTACCGTTTCCACAACAACGATCCCGTGAATCCGAAAGAACCAAGTAATTATATGATCGACATTGAATCGTGGCTAAGATTATTTGGATACGACATAAGGAAGATTCAAAGCAGTAAGTATATGATGGAGCAACAGCAATATAAACCACAAAGCACAATTAAGTCGTCCTTCCTTGCACCCGACTTTGGCGTGATGTCAGGATTGCAATGCATCGTGGAGAAAATCGATGAAAAGTTCAGTGACTTTGACTTTATTCCTAAGCCACTTTTGAAAATGGAGCCCAAGACACGTCATTTACTACCAAGAATAGCATATCGTCGTGGGGTTTTCGGTGAAGGTGTTTTGATTTCAAAGATCGCCGGACGCGCGATGGTCAGTGTGGTGGACGGTAGCAATAGTGTGGTACAAGACGTCGTATCATCGGTGTTCAATAACTCATTCTTCCTTGACATTCACTTTAGCATACATGACCAGGATGTCTTTTATTTCATCAAAGATAACATCCTTAAATTACGGGATGACATGGAAGAACTGAGACGACTAGGTGGAATGTTTAATATAACTGCGCATGAAATAAGTGAACATAGCGGGACGGAAAGTAAGGAACTGCGTGTGCACGGTCCAGATGTAGTAGTGATTATTAAATACGGAGTTGATCCTGAACAGGAGAAACACCGAATTCTCAAACATGCACATAAACGTGCTGTTGAGCGAGCTTGGGAGCTCGAGAAGCAACTAGTAGCCGCTGGCTATCAAGGCCGCGGCGACTGGACGGAAGAGGAGAAAGAAGAGCTTATCTCTCATGGAGATGTGGATGGGTGGATTGGTGTAGATATCCATAGCATTCATAAATACCCGCAGTTAGCAGACGATCCGGGCAATATCGCATTCCAACGCGATGCCAAAAGAAAACGAAGAAAAATCGGTTTTCATAAAGTCAGACGATATGCAATAACATGAATCTAAGTCTAACGATACATCACTCGTTCGTTGATTTGTTCGTTTTTGCTCGAGGTTTCATCAGATGTAAACAAGTTTTTATTGTTAAAGAATTTAGCGTTTCAGCTAGACAATTCCAACTGTCTCAGTAACAGCAGCATTTTGTACAGAACTACAAACGGACGCATATTTAATGGATATGCTTAAACTTGTTAACATTATGACAGGCCTTTGAGTGTTTAACTTTTGCTTCTGTTTGTTGTAATTATATTGTGTAGATTATTATAATTATTGCTTTGATTCATTGATTCAAACTTATTTAAAAGGAAAAGGAAAAATTTAAACATTGTGATATATTTCTATAAAAAAAACTATTAAAATGAAAATAAATTCATTAAGATAAGAAGTAGGGATAATCAGCAACCTATTAAGAATATAGTAATATTTAAGTTGTATTCAAATTGATAATCTATCGTTTTTTATAAATATATTATCCATGAAGATGCGGAAAGCACGACCCGTGAGAAGCATTATTGATAACGATGTGTATGTACGTAAAAACATAGAAATTAGAAAATAATGAAATAATGAAAACTCAAAAAAAAAAAACTAAATAAACTTGATATTAATTTTTATGATACTCGAAATGAAACTCTCAAAGGCATTCGACGTGATCATGATGTATTTTTATAGAACGCATTGCTCTTAATCTGACAGTATCCCTGTGTTGATCGTTTTTAAATAGTTTCTACACACATAGTTCAATTTGGGAAATATCATAACCAAAATAGCTACATTTGAAACATTCTCTAAAACTCGAGATTGCAGTTTTAGTACAGAGGTGAAATTTAAAACTTAAAAAAGGAAAAAAAAAACGCAAGCAGAATTAAGTAAAGTTTTTCTTTGATGCAATAGGGCTTTGATGATAAAAAGTAGTATGTGTTCTGTAATATTCATAAAGAGACAATCTTTTGAAAAGTTATTAAGTTTGATCGTGTCATTCAATACACTGAAACGTGTTTTAATGACGTCAAGATAGCTACAAATTTTCAAAGTGTACAGGGTATAACTGATAAAGATGACTAAAAGAATTTGATTTGGCGTTTTTGACAAACTTAAAGCTTTGATAATTTTATTTGATTGGATTCGAAGCAACACTCAAACTTGATTCTGATCAAATTAAAGATCTTGCACTGACATTTTAATCGCAACATTCTTTTGACATTAACATGGTTTCCATACAGATGCAGAAACTTGTCGGGTCAATTTTGGAGTAAATTCAGCAAAAAGGTATTTATATTATTACTTCACTTTTCGTTCAATTAACCATGCATTGGATAATTGATGCCTTGTTTTGAAATTGAAACAATTCAAACTTCTATAAGCGAGAACTGAAAGATAAACTTTTCGACATCATTGCCGATTGCAATTGATTCGTTTTTATTGCTTTATGAATCTTTCATGATATATCTTGTAACTTACGTTTTAAATGACTTTCCGCTACTGGGATCGGACACACAATACGTTAGAGATTTAAGTAACTTTTACTGTCACTCATATCCTCGTAGTTGTGTTTCTGATAGCGTTTTGTGGTAAATTGTATGATATGACGGTATGATATGACTTACGGTTAAAATTGACAGAGTCAATGTAGTTTGGATTCACTTTTTTGATAAATTATGGGTGAAATTTACATCTGGTATTTTGATTTAAATTGAAACACCTCGTTTTGTCCACCTGCGTTTAATACTGGTGAAAATAAATCGAAAGGATTGTAGCCGGCAATGTCGGCTAATCGACAGTGATAATACTTATTTATTGACGTGGAGTTATAGGTCATTAGGGGATACGTGGCATGCGAATTTCTAAACGTTGTAGGAGCATTATAAAAAACTACCGAGTAGAAATACGCAAATTGTACAAGCAGAATTACGTGTATCATAATTTTCTACTCTCTTAAATTCTTCATCAACTTGGTTAGTCGATCCTTGACAACTCAATAATATCCAAACTGACACGACAAGTAAAATCTGTTATGTTTAACGGTCGAAAATAAACAAATAGAACGGACATTACTCAATTCGAGTAAATGATGCTTTTCAAAAAATTTCGTTAAATAAATTTTATGATTTTGTAAATATTGATTAAACGATGAACTGTACTCAAAAACTTAAAAAATCGACGTGAAGAACGCTCTAGAAGAAAAGAAAAACTTTTTTGTAAACTATTGTAAAGAAATTTTTAGGCAATAAGCAATGCACTATAAATAAAAAAATGAAAAACACGAAAATGAATTCTCCCTATTAGCCTATTCTGTCCAGAAGAGGAAAATAGGTGAAAGCAGTCATTTAACAAATTGTTTCAACGATAAACAAAGGACACTCTGCAGAAGTATGAAACTTGGGAGCTAATGAGAATATTCATTACATTCTGTGTGTACTCTCTGTAAGTGATATTTTTACTAAATCCGTTAAAAGAATTGATGAATAAAATTTTAAAGCGAAACCTAAAGGAAAAGGTAAAGTAAATAAAAATGATGTTGATGATGCCCAAAGCATGAAAGCAATAATATGTTTATATTTACACACGATACACTTGAATTATACTGAGTTGACAAAATGAGGTCCCAACGCATGTTTTTTAAACGACAAACACATATATTTAGTCTTCCTGTTTTAATTGTCATTCAAAGCTTTTGCAACCAATATGTATACATCACACTAACGTCGATGGCTTTCATTTTCAATCCCAAAGCTCGTACGTACCACTCATTTCAATTCACGTCCTTCAGCATCCTAATTGTTTTTAGATTCAATGTGAACTAATAATTTTTTACATAATCATACAGAATATATAAAAGTGAAACGATATTACAACGTACGATATAATTTATACTTACATTTATGTATAATAGAAAGCATTTTGCAATGTAGAACTGAATAAAAAGAAAAATAAAATACTGAAATGGTAAACTAAATAATAAGAAAAGTCTACGTATTTAGCAATATATAGAGTGTATTAACTGTTGTTGTACATATTTTATATAATTTGGTATTAAGAGATGAAACTTTTGTACATAAAACATACATCTAAAAAAACGTAGCATTTTGAAAGCAAGTGACTAGTAGTATAAATAATTGACATAGTGGTTTTAGTTGATAGGGGAAAGGAGAAGATGAAGGGTGAAAAAGTAATAATGTTAGCTATTATTAGTAAAACAAAACGGAAACATAACCTAAAGCAAGATCCATCATAACTTCTGGTGTAATAATTATATGGTTTTCTGTAAAATTACACAGAAAATCATGCAATAAACAAAACAAGAAGACTTTGAAGAGAAAAATTAAAACAAACAGCATAAAAATGTAGAAACAGCAGTGAAGGTAAACTATGATTGAAAACCATAATACTTATGAGAATAAATAAAATTAATAAAACAAAACAAAAGTGCAGTAATTTCATTAATATTATTAACTTAGAATGTTGAATGAGCCAACCAAAGCCAATGATCTAAGTTTCTAACATTTTACACGCCATTGCTTCCAATGAAATCATTTCATCCTTTCAGAACATTAAATTGATTGACAGGAAACGAGCAGTTCGTCGAGTATTTTCAATAACATTCGAACATTCGGATGTTTAGCTTAACATAGTAAATTTCTCATAGTAAAACTCGGAAGCAATCCTTTCTGTAGAACAGGCAACTGTTTCTTTAATATGCAATGGAAAATGCGATGCTCGGTTATTATCTATTTCAGTAGAAGATACGCACTTTCGATTGATCATTTGTTGACTTTGATTTGAATTCTATAAAAGGATCTAATATCAGTTTAAATTGCGTGGTCAGATTTTTTTAATGTTTGAAACGAATTTCGCGTTGATTCTCTATTAAATTGGATATTTCTCAGATCGACAGACATTTTCAGACTTCAAACGCCACAGGACGCATAAATAATTCAGTGAGTTGATATTATATTAAATATGATATTTTTATTTATATTTTTTGTATTATAGTATTTACCAACCGTAACTGATCAGAACAAAGAGGGATTTTAGTGCCAGTCACCGTTTAGGGATACTATAATAAGGTACGAAACGCTCTCAAGTTAATTAAATTGGTCTGTGCCTGTTTGAAACCAGCGTGTAAAGCTGGGGGACTAGGTGGTGTTTAATTTAATGTATATGTTATTTACAAGAAAAAAATTTACCAGTAACTGTAATTTTGCAATATAGAAATATAATATTCGTAACAAAACCGTACTTGTGTGCGAAAGTCGAACATTACAAGTATTATTCTAATTGCTTTATTTTTCTCCTAACAAAGAAATGAGTGATTTGTGATTTAGGTTGAAAAACAAATCAATTGAACGATGATTTCACACACGGCAGCAATGATCACTTGCTTACCAGTATGTGTTTTTATTTCACAAAAATAAAAACTTAGTGTAATTTTAGATCCTTTCCGAGTCATCACTGCATGGATGTCGCAATTGAGTGTCATTTAACCGTGCTCATGAATTTTCTAAGCAAGCATTAAACAGCGTACTCAGAGCTAAGAATAACTCATGAACCAAAAAAATAAGAGCAAGTGCAAGAACTTTACAGTTATGCCAGTGTATTCATATATTGGTGCTTGGCGCTAAAAACTTTCAAAACAGAGCGACTGAGAGACATCTAACAGTTGTATCTTTGATGCGAGTGTATCTTCGGCGAAAGATTTCGACTCTGAGAAACCAAATTCATTCATAACACACCACTCTGCTGGTTACACTAGACTTGAGATTGCTCAGCAAGCTGAAAAATATCTCTTAAGCATTTATTTTCCGCTATCTAGTAGACGAACTGCTAAGCAAATTCAGATAAGAGTGAACAGTTAGTGACTGAAGTGTCCGCGAAAGATCAAGCCGGTTCGGCTTAGAGTTTTGATGAAAAATTTACTGTGTAGGTCACATAAATTGTTTCTGAAAAGCGAAAGTGCGATGCAAATTGCCAAAATACAAATAACAAAATGAGTAATGAGTAATTTGTGATACCACACTGTAATTGATTATTGCCAAAATTGCTTCCGTAAAATTAACTGCGCGATGTTGCATAATCTCCCATAAAGTTACCTGCTGATAAAGTGATAAAATGTGTGTTCGTTTGCATTGAGTACAATTGCTGTGTACGCTGTCGAAGGATTTCTTTGATGCTAGTGTTTGGTTTTTACATGAGAACACAAGGCAATCTGCAATAAATGGATTTCTTTATTGGTGGCCTATCAGCTACTTGCGCTGGAGTATTTTCCAACCCCTTTGATGTGAGTTACCACTCGTTGAATGAACTCAACCGTAACGGCATGCTTGTTTATTTACATATTGGCTAGTGCCTAGACCTTGCCACTACATAAATATCTTCCTAGGTCATAAAAACACGTCAACAGCTTCAAGGTGAATTGCAGAAGACATGCTCTAATGTGCGACTTCCATATACGGGACTATGGCAATCTATAAAATCGATCGTCAAATCGGATGGAGTAATTGGACTGCAAAAGGGTCTAGGACCCGCCCTCCTTTTTCAGTTTGCGATGAATAGTACTCGGCTGGGAATCTACGAAACGGTCGACAATACTTTGTTGTGGACACGATTTCACCCAAACGAGCCACGATCTCCTTCTCTGTGTGTGTTGTGGGGTGCAATATCAGGAGCAGTATCTTCATTGATCAGCAGTCCTCTGTATCTCATCAAAGTACAAATTCAGTCTCAAACGGCTGGGCAATATGCAGTTGGCTACCAGCATCATCATCATGGAACCATTGAGGCATTGCATAATATATTTAAACATTATGGCATCAGAGGCTTATGGAAAGGAAGTGCAGCTATTATACCTAGGACAGCAGTTGGTTCGGCGGCACAACTTTCAACGTTCACGAAACTGAAAGACTTCTTGCATGAATATGAGGCAACTTCATTCTATCGTTCATACACAGATTTATTGAATTTTCGTATACTCTTTTAGGTTTTTCGCGAGTCAGTTACACTTACCGCACTATCAGCCAGTATTATTAGTGGATTTTTCGTTTGCGTGGTAATGACGCCATTTGATGTAGTCGCCACTAGAATCTTTAATCAAGGTACCTTGAAAGTTTGACGTAGTTGTTAAGATTTTTGCCACAATTTAAAACACATGCAATTGTATTGTAATCATTAAATGAAATCCGCCGTACCCAAATGACAATATTCTGCAATGATGAGAGTATAGCTAATCAATGATTTGCCTTTCTATTTATAATATCTGCACCGTATACCAACCACTTGAAATGTGTCTTGCAGCCGACTTCGTTTTCGTGCAAGCTTTTTAAAATATTTTCTCATATTTTTACGGACCGCCCATCAGGAATACTTTTAACTTCGTGCTGTTTCACATATGGATCATCATTATTTCCATTTCAATTTTATGTTATTTAGGTAGAAACCATGAAAACTTCAACTGAAAACGCAAATAAATTTTATATATAATCCAATCCACAGTGCAGGACGCTTGAGCATCTCGTTTTTCGTATTTCAGTACTTCAAGGTAAACTGGACTGAAAGCTGCACTATAGTTTGCATTTTTGATTTGATTGTGGTTTGTTATAGCTTCCATTAAACCATTTATGAATGTTTGCCACAGAGGTATGAAACTTTGCCACGTCTTCGTCAATTATTTGAATGATTCATTCGAATGATTTTGAATGATTGAAATTTTGGATTGATGAATGATTGGAAGCCCTTGATACTAAGAAGCAACTCTCAAAACGTATTGCGCGATGCGAATATTACACGAGGGGAAGCTTCTACTCGGTGAAGTGTGGAACCGTCAATACTTAATTTGAATGTGTAGGATGATATGCAAGGCGACTCATTTGAGTCTTTGGGAGAGAAAACATGAGGGCACACCGTGGAGATTGGCAGGAAGCTGGTTGTTTCTACCTGAACAAAGGTTTGCAGTATTGCAACTGCAATGCATTGGACGTAACTCCTGTTGAAAGCTATAAATCAGTGCAGTTTTCAATTTTTCCATCTTGAAGTCCAGTTCTCTTTTCTAAAATTAATCTTTCAACGTCACTAGAAAGCTGTTCTCATTGACTGTACCAAAAAAAAAAACAGTTTAACAGTGTAACTTAAGATTAAACAATTGTCTAACCTTTGTTTTGTGTAGGATTTTGGGCCATTTTCTTCACTGAACTATGTTTGTATCGTTCAGACCTCTTTGTGCACTACCGCGGTCGGCTCTCATGATTAATTCATTTGCCTCTAGCTTCGGGTGAAATATAATATGTTTTTATATTACGTTTCCCTCGATTGTTTGTTTGAAATCAATTCCCTCTTTGTAGTTCACTTTTTCATCGCATTAAATATTTTTTTTTGTCATTTCAGGTATCGACAAAAATGGAAGAGGTCTATTATACCGGGGAATCTCGGATTGTTTTGTAAAAACTTTAAAAATTGAAGGCATACGAGGATTGTACAAAGGATTTTTTTCAAATTATTGCCGATTGGCCCCGCACACAATTTTAAATCTTACATTTTGGGACCAGTTGAAAAAGGCGCGTGATATATATTTACCAAAGACTAGCACTGTAAATTAAATTAACAGTTAAGAGTCCTCGATGTAAGTCTTTATATGGTGTTTATACTAAACTTGTATTTGAATTTAAACTTTTAATTAATATCGATTAGAATTTCAGTTATTAATATTCGAGGCAATTAATTTATTCATAATAAATATAAAAAATCCGTAGCAACGGCCGTTTTGATACCATTAAGAAATTATCAGCAATGAAAGGAATTCAAATGTGGTATATGTCAGACAAAATGTGCTAAGGATAATTTTGATTCCCTCTAGTAGAATAAGTTTCTTTGCTTTAACTGTCTGTGTGCTTGATAATGTTGGCCGATAACAGACTGTGAAGCCCGATTAGTCCTAGTACGGTCCGCGGGGGCTACAATTATTCTTATCGAATATTCACATCGTCGGGAAGCAAGTTCAGTGGGACAGTGATCAGTTAACGAAAAATACGTTGAAAATCATTCTAGATGTATTTAGTTCCACAAATCGTATGATACAATTTGAATGATAAACAAAACAAATATGTATGCTTGCGTAAAAGACAACAACCATCACCAATAAGGTTTGATGCCATGAGCTGGTAAATGACGACTCATATTCTATGAAGAATGTTAATTTAAGTCACGATTCATTTCATTTCAGTCTAATTTGGCTGGGATTCATACTCACTTATTTATGGTTGTATATTCAAAATTGACAAAGTTCGTACAAATGTATGGAATTGCTATCCCCTTATTACGTTTCCAAAATCTTCTATTACCTCGTTTTGAACAAACTTCCGAAGGAAGAGACTTTGATTAGTTCACCTTTTGTAAATTTTATAACACATCTGACAGCCCAGCGTCAATTTAATCCTATGATATAACGATATTCAATCGTTATTTGCAATATAACTTAACCGAAATGAAGACGAGCGGCTACTCTGTTCGCGAATCTACAATTCATAGCATGCAAGACCACAAAACTTCCAGAAGTTATTGCATTTGTTTCAGTCAGTTTGTTGCATCCGTTTCCTATCGAATCCACTCAATTGAACGGTCAAATTTGAAAAATGAGATTTTTTTGAAAATTTTTCCGCGATTTTACACGACAGATCAGATCAGATAAGATCCCATAATCAAATCTTTTCACCCCTCAAATCACCCTGAAAGGTGTGTTAAATCTAGAGTCAGCTTAAACCATTGGCATTGACCATCTTGATATTGATATTCCATAATATGCAAATTGTCAGACTAGTCAAACAAAGTGTTGGCACAATAAATTGCACTGGACCTATTTGAGCATGAGATGGATTAGTTTGAGTTTTAGATTCATCAGAGTCACTCGTCTATCACAACACCGTGAAGTGTAATCGCATTAACCGAAAAGATTGAAAGGAGCATTGCATAGGGTTCATTCGAAGGAAAAAAGTATGAAAAATATGTTCAACGATGATATGCTACTGGTTAATAGTAGTGACATCAGTTACGCAGCTAGCAAGCCTTACTATGAGAAAGGACAGCACCGTTAACTATGACCTCATAGTTAGGTTTCATTCAAATAATGTGCTTGGTAGTAATCAGTTTATCACTGGAATATTCCTTGCAGGTCTTCGAAACGTCTTCATTTGCGGCAGTTGCAGGCAGTATGGTGAGCGGTTCAATCTAGTCGTTTCCGGACTCATTCAACAGGCTTTTCAACTGAGGAATATAAACGGGCCTGACTCATTTCAAAATCAAATATTAAAAAGCAAAATATATGGGTACGCGGGGTTGTTCGTACAACGTTCAAAATACCTAAGGAAAATTGTTACAACCGAAGAACCAAGTCATCCTGCCAAATCACACTCTTTTTTTTAGTTTTACATGTAAGGATGTTTATAATTTAGTATATTTAATATGTTTAAATTATATAAAAGAAATATAATGGTTCATTGTGTTTTGTTTGTAACTTTTTTTTAAGGAAACAAAGAAACATAAATAAAGATTATAGGAAATAAAGATTATTCAGTTTGTCTCAGAAGGCAGGCAGAACTGCTACGGATTACGGATTTGTTTTATTTCTTAAGAATATTCATACGGATTAGCAATCGTACAATATGACTGAAACAAATAATGCGACATTGTATTCGTGAGCAGCATCAGCAAACAAATTTAAATATTACAAGACAACTGTCGTAACTGTTATGTTAATTAATTAATTATCTATTATATTGTTTCGAATTCAATCCGCTCTATCCTACCACAACAGCAGTCCTCCCTTTTACCTTCCTTTATCTTCATGCCTACTACTATCATCCCGGAAGGTATCTTGGGAGTCAGCAAATATTATGGCAGGTTAATTGGATTACCCAGAAACATTATGCAGCCATTTAATGGGGTGTCAGCGGGAGTCTTCTGTTTTAATTTATCTATTAAGATTTTGCAGACCATAAAATTAATGAAAAAAATGTGCGATAACGATCCAACATTATCGACCGCTCTTCGAAGGTTTCCGTTCTCATTCTTGAACATGTTCCTGAAACAGTTGCGGCGTTCAATTTTCAATTCAAAATCCGAGCGAAGTACTAGGCGCCCATAAGTTGGAAGCAAGCAAATTTGTGCACAAAAATTTGCATGAATATTGTTACGAGATGTCAGCCACTTTCCTAACCCCAGTTGGCTTAAACACTAGCTAAATGTCCTTGTCATGATCACTAGATGCCACCCAAACATGTCTTATCCGAGGTTTGAACGTCTGTTCTAAAGGTGCGAATACTGGGTGTCCGTTGTCGATCGTTTCGTATCAATAGATGTCACTACTAAATTTATTTGTGAAGGTTCATGAACAGGATGATTAGCAAATACACTTTCCAAATTCGAGGCGCCACCTCGATGGTGGAAGTATGTAATTGAAAAGTACTAAAAGATGGCGGCGGGTATCTGTCGTTGCAAATTTGTGGTGGATTTATTTGATAAGTATTATGGTGGCACCTAGTGAGCGCCACAAGGTAATTAAGCAAAGACCAACACTACCAACAGACATTTTTGTACATGTGGGCGGCATCTAGTGACGTTATTTTCGTGCAAATTTTTCGAGAAAAATTTGCTTGCTTCCAACTTATGGGGGCCTAGTACTCAGCTCGGATTTAGAAGCAATTTTCGACCGGGAAAAAATTTATCTCGAAGCTTAACTAAAGGAGGAAAAGAATTGTCTTGAACAGTGGTCGGCGAACACGCTCCGCCGCCGTTTTATTGCGCAAGCATGGGAAACTGCGTGGACCATCAACCATCAACAAATCGCAAGTGAAGAGAAAAGAAAGGAACAGCAGCTGCGTTGAAATGGGTGCGGTGGTTTCTTGCGCGCTCGCGCTCCACTGCCATCACCCACCCACCATCTTCTTGGTGGCTTCTTGCATGCCGCTTCGCCGCTACCGCCAGTGGTTTCTTCCGCTCTCGCACTTCGCCACCACCACCAGTTTCTGGCACGCTTGCGCTCCGCCGCAATCTGGCTTCTTCCTTTGTCAGATTCAGTCATATTTACAAATCGTGGACACCCACCAGAAAACTCCTCCATTGAAGCTGAGGCTCACACCGACCTCGTCTCCTACTCCGTCAACCAGAAATGTGCTATGAGAAACTACATTGGAAACGACGGAAATATTAAAAGTTTTTTTTTATGTGCTACGATTGGGTTTCGAACCTGCAAACTTAAAATCTTGGGCCATGTGACAAAACCATTGAGCCACGCGCTTGTTGTCGACTGGTGAGCGAATTATTATATTTAAATTCATTATCTAATACAAATAGCTGCTCCTCTGAATGAAATCTTAATATTAGACACATAGTATCAACATCGTTCGAATAAATAGAAAAGAAATTATTTATTTTCATTTTTTAAATTATTTTATTAATTCATTTTTTATTTCAAATCAAAACAATGCACATTCAAGTACAAAACTTTTTATTTAACATATGTTAAATGAATGGCAACCGAGGGAGTCGTTGCAAAATAACGTATTTTGATCAAATAAAAAATGTTTATAGAAGGTGCAGGTACCGTTTCAATTTAACAAATATATTTTTGAAGTCATCGCCTTAAATGGGAGATTTCTTAAGTGTCAGTGCTGATTTGAGGTTTCACGAACGAATTGCTTACGTAGAAAGCCAAGAAACTCGTGCATTATGAATAGCATGTAAATTAAACCAATTTGGTTGGCTTCCTGTATTTGAAACACTCTAAGCCGGAACACGAATTTACAATTTACATTTTTACAAACGTACATTGTACTTATTACTTGAAAATCGCCTGTGTGTTTTGTACTCGACGATAATTTGCCACGCGAATGTTGTGCTGAAATAACGCAACAATTAAAACAGTCGTTCATTGAATTGGTCCTTAACCAAAGCAAAAAATGCTATGGTAGTTTCATTGTGTGATTCTCATGGAATTGCTAAGGGATTTTTAAGTTGATTGAAACACAATTTTTAATGCAAGAACAGAATTCTCATCCTAGAGGCTGAGAAAATTTATTTATAAGAATTTTCGTTTAGATAATTCTGGAAAATATTAATGTACGGCTGAATTATAGATCAAAGGGTAATTGTACTCAGTGCTCCAATCGCTAAACTGATTCTCCAATAATTATCAGAAGTCAACTAACCGTTCTCACTTTTATATTGTTTTACTTTGCTCACCACCAATCACCAGTGTAACGTGCACAAATACGATTTAAATTTGGTTACACATTAAATTGATTGAAAACATTGAACTAATTGATAACCAACGTTTCAAATCTTATCAGAGTAAATCCCAGCGACTGATATAGTCATATTCTATTTTTCTAGGAAGGCGCTTGTAACTTTTCCCTGCACAGTAAAGGCTTCTGTTTGTTCCCTAAAAATTTGAAAAAAAATCTTCTTTGGCGCGTTTGAAATGAAATGATTCGATCGTTCATCATCAGCTTTCCAATTGTGAGAATGACCGACGAGTGCATACTTCGCAAGATGTTCCAGTGTTGATTCAAGTGTTTGCAACCTGCTGAATGACAAATGAAGCAGAATTTAATTGATGAGTCGTTCTAGATAAACTGTTTCAGTTCCATTCAATATTTAAAACTAAATTAGAACCTGAAAAAACATCCAAAGTTCGATGTTTTCAACAATATCTTAGCTTATTTCTACTTGCACCATTTTTGATACAAACTCTAAACGAGGGACATCTCGTAGTCAAAAATATTAAAGTGCAAACTATTCTTGACAGTAACTTGACAGTTCCCTCCGACTGATTGACTTCTGTCAATGGCTAGTCAATGTGACGGGTAAATGGGATCGTTTCTATGCGTAGTTTTTCAATTATTGCAAAATTTATCAAATCACTGATTTAAAAGTTTAAATACGTGAAAATATCATTATATTCTGTATATTTATTCATTTTTTCTGTATCTGTGGATATTTCTGCTGCTGGTGAAAAGTGCAAAAGTGATATCAAACAGCAAAAATGGTGGTGATGAAATTCGTAGAGCTGTAATTGTGAAGTTCGTAAATTCATCTGTTTCATTGAAGTGGAGGAAAAATATAAATGAACAGAGTAGTGATTAAGTGCTTTAAAGAACACTTTTATGAGAATATTCTCTAAAAATGCTACGTGAACTCATTACTTGGGTACTAAACACATACTTGGGAAAGTACTTAGAAAACTTCAATTCGGCACAACTTTCAGTCGCACTCTTGTCTGGTGAGTCATATGTGATTTGTTTTTAAAAAGTGCTATAAATAAATATTTCAATTCAATTCAAATTCCACTTTCTTTGCTAAGTTATTGAGTAGAGTACGATTTAAATATAATATGGATGTTGAAATGCGACTCCTCAACAATTCTTCGGAAGAAACATTAATGTTATGTAATAATCTTTACGATAACGATTTCGCTGTGCTGATCTAATTCTTCGATTGACTATATAAGTGATATTCGTCACAAACGACCACCGATTCAAAGACCACCACATCTACACCCGGCAAAATTGAGCAGTTTGTATATTTGTTTATATGGGCCGCTAGGCAAGCGTCAGATCAATAAACTTTGAACGTTGTTTATGCTTGTTTGTATGTTTGGTTATGCCGGCACTTATAATTTAAACGTGTTTAAATAAGTGACAACCGAGGTCAATTGGCAAGAACAACACTCGCTGATACAATATCAGCACTTTTTCCTTAACATAACTCCAAACTTGTCGTGTGTTATTTTTCATGTTGACAGTCGTTCTTATTGATCTCACTATAAAACTTATTTGCATCATAAAACGAAAACACAAACATTATGAGATTAAAAAATTTTTAAAACTGACTGCAAGAGACTATAAAAATTCGTGAATGATATTTGTTACCAATTATTTTTTGGTACCAATTTATTGCATTATATTTCATTTGAAATTCAAATCCTTTTTTTAATTGCCATAATAATTGCTTTTTGAAAACAAATAATTACGATTATTTATGAAACATATGTAATAAATAATTGGTATTACGACAAAGAAACAAGAAAATATAGGAACACAAAAAATGTTTACAAAAAGTGAAAGGTGATGTGGTTTATCAGGTGTCAAGTCGAAATAACTTCAACGTTAACTTACGTGATGACTGCATTATCTTCTTCAATGCTACCACTAATTGATTTGTAACATTTTTGATCGTTTTGTAACATTTTGATCCTTCACTTTTCTATCATAACACTGATTTAACAGTGTTTACAATAACCGTTCCAGATGGAAACATAAGATTGCATTGTACATATTTATTTTACAAGATCAACTTTGCTAAGTAACCCATACATGTTTATCCAAAGAAAGAAGATTGTATGCAATATTGAGCAGTCAAGTTTTCTATGAATTATATTACTTTATCAAACAGTCATTCGAATTCGTTTTGGAGAAGTCCTTGCTCCTTGCTCCTTATGGGTGACATAAATTCATTTAAGTATTTTTCTAGATTTTTTCATGCATAATTTCAATGAAAAATGAATTACAAGTCATTCAAATATTGTAGGCGAAGTCGAATTAGAAAATGTCCCACTTCGAAAGGATGCATTACGTGGCTTGGGACTTCCACTTCAAGCACTTAGTGGTAATATCGGAAAAGTGAAACTTCAAATTCCGGTTAGACAGTTTCGTTCCGCACCATGGTGTATAATAATCGAACAAGTTTATGTTGTCATCAGTCCGATTGACTTGGATGAATGGGATGACGAAAAAGAAAGACTGGCAGAACTAAGTTATAAGTTAACACAATTAGATGACATGGAAGCTAAATGGAGAACAAAACGGGAAGCTTATCTAGAAAGTGGCTATTATACTTCTTCATATTCGGGATGGCTAAATTACGGTGCAAGTTTTGCCACAAATATTATAGAAAACTTACAACTGAAAATTAACGATGTACACATTCGTTACGAAGACACAATAACTATACCAAAAACATCATTAACGTGTGGAATCATTATTGAATCTCTGTCAGCTCAGAGTTGCGATTCAAACTGGAATCCTGGCTTCACATCCGCATGGAATCAGAATACATCGTTTAAGTTATTGGAGCTAAAATCGTTCTCCGTATATTGGGATCAGCTGTTTCCATCCGAAGTTTTTGGATTAACATCTTCAGCTGAATTGGCGGTGAGTTTGCCAATCAAAATAATATAACATTTCGTATTTTTATGTTTCATATTTGCAGGAGTCAATGAAAAGACTAAAAAATGGATATCAGCACAAGTATATAATTAACCCAATATCTGCACAAGCACATTTTAAACGTGATCGAAGTGAAACTCCCCTCAGAACGAGGAGCCGACCAAGACTTTCATGTGAAGTGACGGTCAATGAGATTAATCTTACCTTGGACGATGTACGCAAAATAATTAATTTCTTATGGTCCTTATTTGAAAAATAGTTGCCATTGGTTGATCTGTTTTGTTTTGTTATCTATTTTCGCATCACTAATGTCACTCATAACACAGTAAAATTTAAAAACATATCAAAAACTATTTTATTTTCAGCGCCAGTATCAGGAAATTATTGAAAGCTCGCGCGGGATTTACAAAATAAACAAGCTACGTAAATATCGCTTACTACGACCAAAAGTCGAAGTATCTGCAAATCCCAAGCTCTGGTGGCAATATGCGGCAAAATGCCACGGTTTCTATTTCGAACAATTCGAGGAACGCCGTACCAAGTATAAAGACAACCTTAAGTACATTCAAATATATTCCAAAGTTGTTCTAAACCCGAATGAAATACTCTCGACTGAGGCCAAAGACTTTAAATCTTATATTGAAAAGCATCGAGAATTGGAAGAATTGAAAATTCTGCGAGAAGTCTGTTTACAACAAGCCCCGTTTGAAAATAAAATAAAAGACCAAAAAGCAAATCAAGGTAGAAATATGTTATTCCAATGGTTTCCACAGTGGTGGGGTTGGTATGGAAGCAATAATGTACAAGAAGTGGTGTCGGAAGAAACAAGTAATGAACAATCGGGTAGACAATTTGATGACGACGAACTTTTAAATGCATTAGCAGATTCAGTAGACAATGACGATTCCGTGTTCAAACGTGACTCCGTGTTTGGTAAATTCAACTTTGAACTGAAAGGCGGGCTACTACATTTGTGCAATGTAAAGCCGTCTACCAAGGAGTTAATCAGGTTGCTTGAATTCCACTTCAGCAGCCTTTTGCTGAATATCGAAACGAGACCACGCTCGGGGTCGCATTTGGTGGGATTATCTCTAGGATCTGTTTGTATTAAGGATAGAATCACTCCTAACACCGAATTCCCAGATCTCATTAAGCCTCAAAAGAAATGCAATTCTTCTAGCAGTTCGTGGCTTCAAAATCAAAAAACTAACCGTGAGGCGATTACTGAGGATACAGAACCTTGGTTTCAGTTGCTATATGAAAGAAAACCACTTTCATATACAGCGGACTATAGATTAGAAATTCGAACGAAATCAATTGATGTTGTGTACAATACAGTAGCGCTCCGATGCTTAATGGACTTTATCTCCAGACCGTTGAAAATGATTAGCGCTAGAAAGAAAATCGAGGCAATGAAGAATAAAACAAAACTGCGCCTCATAAGCAACTGGAAAAATATTGGACAAAGGAAATCTTGGTCTTTGGAAATTGATGTTCATGCACCACAGATTATTTTTGTAGAGAATTTCAGTAACGAGAACACAACAGTAGTTTTATTTGATTTCGGAAGGTTTAAACTACGCAAAAACGCTTTAAGCCGCGTAAAGCAAAATGATAGTACGAAGCTTAACGAAATTCCACTGGTTTCGAACCTTCCCAATAAAGGAAGCGAAGACGAAGATATGTTTATGACACCATGCTCAACACCCCCTGGATCGGAAGCAAGCACTTCAGAGTCACCTACTTTACATTCAACAGTAGCAGAGCTTCAAGATTCCAGTACTGCAATTAACGATGAATTGGGTGACGTACTGTACACGAAAATCTATGACAAGTATATGATTGATATGACCGACCTGCAAGTTTTAGTTTGTAAAGGAAAAGAACGGCTTGCATTTGCTAGTTCAAGAGGGACGTCAAATTTGCATGTCTTAGATAGATTTAACATATCCTTACAAATAGAACGTCGAGTTTTTCACACAGAAGATCCCAACTACCCTTCAGTTCAGTTGCAAGGTACACTGCCAAAACTCGTGGCACACATAAACGAACCAAAGCTTCTTGCCTTGTACCAAATTCTTGATATTATGTCAACAGATATTTTGCAAACGAACAATAATCATCCAATCATTCCTGATACAAAAGCGCAGAGTCTTTCGCATCTAAATGGAGAAACTGTAACTGAAGAGGATGATATTACAACATATCAAGATGTATCAGAATCCACAGAAGCAACTGATGTAAGCGGTAATCTAGTAGTGATAAAGTTTGAAATAGATCAAATGTCTCTAGAGGTTCAATCACGCGGTCGCAGTATTGCCGAATTGCAAGTAACAGGTGTAAAATCAGCGTTTACTAAGCAGCCGGGAAAAACAGATATTCTATTATCTGTGCACGGTTTGCTTTTGGTTGATGCTATACAAAGCTTCGGGCGTGATTTTGAACTGCTCATAGCGAGCCACCGATATGTGGGAATGGATAGTGTTTCAGGGAGTCTAAAACAAAGTGAACCTACATCGCCTGTATCTCCGCCATCGCCAGATCCTATGTTTGATCGTTGCACCAGCCCGCAGACAATCACAAGAGCATTAAGTTCATTGCAGAAAGGTATTCTTGAATAGTTAAAATTTAAACATAGATTGCATAAGAATTGATTTTACTAACTGCGTTTTATTGCTCCACAAATTTTTTTAGTGTGTTTCTTATATTTAATTAGCTATTGCATATTTATTTGTTTCTTAAATTTAATAGTTTTTTCCGTTTGCGATACTCCACGGTTGCTCAGTTATATAATGACAAATGTTCCAACCACCAACACGACAGATAGAATACGTATTCAAAAGTAAACAGTCAAAACAGTCTTTTGAATATTTGTCTGGCTGAATTTGTGTGTAGTGTTACCATAAACTCCATTGTAAGAAGCCCCAAAAATTTTAAAAGGTTCTTATTTTGGCTTAAATACATCTTTTTTCACAATATGTATCTTCTAAATCATTTCTTTGATCAAATCCGCTTCAAGTAATTATTATCACCCATTTTTAAGCATTGTTTTTTTCAAAGTAAAACTTCTCATTCAAGAAGCATATTCTAGTCCTTATTAAGCTTCAATTTCGAATTAAGTGAGATTTTTCACTTATTTCACGTGAACCTAAAGAATAAGGCATGCTTGCAACCCCGCTGACACAACCCTCCAGATGACAGAAATAATTGATCCCGATGGTAATGGACAAACTTTAAGCCTATATCTGAATTATCTAACAAATCAAATTACGTTTATAATGCCATTGTTGAAGAGCATATCTAAATTATTTATATCATTATGTTTTTTGCTTGATTTTATGTTTTCCTGTGTTCGCCTGTTTGATTTTATGGATTCCTTTAATTCGCACATATTATAATCAATCTTCAAAAAGAAAAAGCCTTACAAAAGTCTAATTCACTCACATGGTCCAACTCTGGTGACTTAGATGCGTTAATAACAATTGAGATATGCATTGAGGACAATTTTAAAAAATCTCGCTCGGCATCGATACACTTTAACAACTTGGATATAATAGGTAATTTATACTTTGTAGAGCTTTCGCGCCGTATTTTAACACTATTATTCAATTTCAGCTAATCAAGAAACGATTGTTGAACTGATTGGCTTTATTCGCCGTGTGTTGCCCAGTGCTCATAGAAAGGCTAAAAGCAGCAAAGCAGTGACGGAAAAAAATGAAACTCTTGCAAACGGGGATGTTTTCATTCAAACTGAAATCAACTTTAATTTCCATCGATTGAACGTCTTGATTTTAAGAGCTCTTATGCGCGATTCATTCTTAATGGGACGTAAAGTTGGTACGTTCACAATGAGTGAAGCGAAAATTCATGCCAGTTTAGGATCAGAAATAGTTGTTGATGGCTCATTAGGTGGATTACAAGTACTAGATTTAACTCCCGAGGGTGCTAGCCATCAACGAATTCTATCTGTTGGAAAAGATCCTCTTACAGAGACAGAAGAACCAGAGCAGGATCTTGTCAGTTTTCTAACAGAGGAAATTTATGGATCAAATAAGGCAAAACACAAAGAAATGGATCAAAGACAAGCCTTATCATTTAAAATATCGAAGAACATTCGGGCGACAGTGAGCATTAAGGTTAGAATGGCATCGGTTTGGTACACGCATTGTGCCCGCTTCACGCAAGAATTGAATTGGTGTATAACAGAATTCAAACATTATCTCAAGTAAGTTAAATGTTAATATTATTTCTATTTAAGAGAGAAAAATTGAGTTGAGAAAAAAATTTGATGGTTTTTAGATAAGAAATAAATGTTTCACTTTACATTTATTTTTTTAATGGCATAACAGTCGAAAATGAGTTTTAATAATAGGCCGTTTTAAACAAATCCGTTAAAATAATTTGCAGAAATTTGGCTAAATCAATACGTGACAAAGCAACTGATATGGCTTACGGACTTGTTCAATACTATGACGATTTTCTAGAAGAGCAACAAATGGATCGAAGAATACATTCTTTAGAATTTCCTTTATCGACTGGACATTCAGTTCGACGCCATAAGAAGAATGATATTCAACTTGATGTCGTTCTTGATACACCAGTTTTAGTAGTACCACGCTCAAGCAACAGTACGGAAGTACTTGTGGCCCATTTAGGTAAAATTACAGTTACAAATCGTCCTCCGGTACAATCTGAAGTGGACGAAATGCAACCAATAGAGGAAGAAAATTCGGGAATATTACTGAGTGATGAGGAAGACAGTTTAACACTAAGTAGCAACGAGCTGGATATGTGCCCGCAAATATGTGACCACAATGCAAG
Source organism: Stratiomys singularior (assembly GCA_954870665.1). Lineage (NCBI taxonomy): Eukaryota > Metazoa > Arthropoda > Insecta > Diptera > Stratiomyidae > Stratiomys > Stratiomys singularior. Next base: position 108,835,245 of record OX940880.1, on the reverse strand, counting down.
TATGAACGAAGTATACTCGATAGAAATAAGAAATATGAATTTGTACTCTTTGGATACAACACATAGGAGAGGGTTTCGGATGTGAGTGATTGTAAATGATGTATTTAATTAATTTTCTAAAGCCTATCTGATTTCAGGACTGAGCTTCCAAAAGCAGAAGATCTTTATTCATGCAAAGAAGAAGCTATAGCAATTCTTCACGACACAGCAATTGAGTTAAAAATTTCAAAGTTTTTCGACGTTAGTCAAAATTCCGATTCTACAAGAGAAGTACTTCACGTAAGCACCTTGCAATGCACTTCAATTTTCTTAATATAATAGTTAAAATTCATTATTCAATTAGATAACCGGAACCGTTATCCAGCCACTACAAATCTCTTTATCTCGTGAACAATACAATCAGTTACTCCAAACAGTAGATAATATATTTACCATACCTTCTGATATGTTATATCCTCCAAAAGTAGTCAGCACTTATTTAGATAATGAAGAAAGTGATAAAGCCGACTATAGTGTGTCGGGCTTTGCATCAGAGGTACAAGATGCAAAAATGATAGAAAAGCGGAAATCTCTTGAACCACAAGTCCTATTTACGCTGCCTATTTTCAAGATTCAATTGAAAGATGAAGGTATCAAACCTCTAATTGAAATCACATTTCGAGAGTTCAGCGTCAACTATGAACGGGGCAACGCATACGAAACGAATATTCAAGTTTCTTTGCGATCCATATTGATGGAAGATCTTTTGTGTCCCATTGGATCAAAGTATAGGCAAATGGTCGTGTCTTCGGAACAAAATTTAGGGATTTCGAATGAGTTTTCTTCCTCATGTCCTAACTTATCCAAATATTTCCATCATGAACCAATGACAGGCTCATTGCCGGAAAACCTGGAAGTTGGGGCAGGATTTGAGAATTTTTACTGGAAAAATATAAACGATAAGCGCACATCGGGCGCTAGAATGAAACCGATGATGGACAACTTGGTGATTTACTCTTCAATTATTGTCGACCCAACCTGTCCAGACTTCTCAAGCAAGTACTACGGACTCAGACAACGAAGCCAAATTGATTTCAATAGTTTGGATTTGATCATTTCTGTAGAAAGTTGGTTTTTGTTATTGAACTTTTTCGGATTATTGTCGGATGATGAGGAAACTGATCTGACTGAAGTCGAATCAAAAACCCATGAAGAAATAATTGTCGGTGATAATTTGGCTGGAGGCACTAAGCTAGATATATCAATAAGATCTTTAACGCTGAAGTTAGTACGAAATGGGTCAGATTTGGCAAAAGCGAATGTCTCGAACGCAAGTTTTATTGTCTCGAAACATAATTCATCGAAAATTACAGATGGTCGTTTGGGTTCGGTTTCACTTATGGATCTAACTAGTGCTGGGAAAATGTATAGCGAACGTTTTTGGACATGTGGTTCGGAAGCATTAAAATTTACCTATAGAAGGTGCGAAACTCAAATTGGTATATTACAATTTTTAATATTATTCATTGTAGAGACGGAGAGAAAAATAAAGCTAGAAGTTTGAGCAAGGATGCGATATTAAAAATTCAAATGTCTTCGGTAAAATCGGTATATACGAAAAGGTTTGTTAGTGAAATTCAGGAGTTCATCAAGGAATTTCTTCAATTACAAACAGTAAGTAGAGAAAATTATTATACATAATTTAATTAAAAAGTAGGGAAGACGGTACACTTATCTGTAAATCTAGCTAAGTTACAAATGAGTGATTTCCTGGAAACTCGTTTGTAAACATATTTTAAGGTAATATTTTAGATCAAATATGTAGTTTTGTTTCGATTCAATTGCTTAAATTGTTCATTATATTTTTTTTATAAGATAAATTGGTCTACTTAACCACATACACAAATTTAGTTTCATCGCCAACAAATGCTTTAATAACTGTTTTTTATCTTTTCAGCCTGTTATCCGAAAAATTAAATCAGCTGATTCTCATTTCCATTTGCACCAACGCCCTACGCAATTAGGCCTAGAAATAAATGCAGGATCGCCAATAATCTTATTGCCACTCAGTGCTAAAAGCAGCCAAGTAATAATAGTTGATTTGGGTGAGTTGACATTACGGAACAGTTTTCATCTTGCGAGCGAAGATGGTGTTATTAGTAAAAAGGCAGACGCGATGCTATTAGATGAAATTCTTGACGTGATGGAAATAGATTTAGTAAATACAGATCTATTTACTGGTACAATATGGTCAAAGGCACGTGATCTACCAAATTCGGATGCAAGTGGACAGATTTATCTTGACATGGGAACCTATTGGATCATCAAGAAAGGAAGAAATATGTTAAAAAAGAAATGTCATTTAAAACTGCAAGTTGAAAGAAATATGGATTCATGGAAGAGCCACAACTGTCCGGATTTCAGTGTACAGGGAACTTTGTCGAGGCTTGAAGGAATTGTAGATTTAGAACAGTATAAACTGATAAAAGGATTCTTATCTTACAATTTAGGAGAAGCGCTAGACGATATTTCCGAAAATCCCTTCATGTTAGCAGAAAGCAAAATAAACCTTACTCAAATGGGGAATGATGTAAGAAAATTTGAAAATGCGAAAACTGAATTTAATAATTTTTACATATTCAGAAACAACCAGAGGATTGCGTATGGACTGCAATGTCTGTCAATCTTGATTTAGAAGATGTTTCGGTCCAGTTAAAGTGGTCTCCAGAGGAAGCAAAGCTTAATCAAAGCCATACACAAGCTCTCGCATGCATTAACTTTATAAAGTCGAGTTTAAAAGTTGATTCGTACAGTGATTTTTCTCAAGATATCGATTTAATTTCTCAAGAAATTCTTATAATGGACTCGCGCGGGCCGAGTTCTTCAGCTTCAACGCCGAAAAACGTGTTTACTAAAATTCTAAAGCCTATACATAAAAGTGCTGGAAAAAATTTAGTTCAAGCTGAAATACACAGTCGAAAACGAAACGATTGTACGAAATATACCATCTTATTGAACAATATGCGATTAATGGCAATTCTTGATTGGCTTGAGAACGTACAAGACTTTCTCGGACGTGAACCGGATGTCGGGCAGAAAGGCTCATATTACAGTTCTCATGCCTCTGATTTGTCAAATAGCACTTCTGGATTAGATCGAACTCCGATGGAGTTAATCCTCAACATTACTGACTCAGAATTGGTATTCGTAGAGAAAATCAATCAGTTGGACACGAATGCCGTGATATTGCGTGTAAGTAAAGTTTTAAATACGTAGTTTAGAATTATTTAAATAAATTTCGAATTCTTCGTGCGCATTTTTTCATATGTATATATTTTATTTTTAAATTCAGAGTACAACCGTTGTTTCGTATAAACCAACCGAAAATAATAAACCAATTTCATTCAACCTTAATCACTTAGAAGTATTCTCGTGCATACTCGGTAATGAAAAGGAAACGGCTTTGTCAATAATCGATCCAATCACAGTGAATGCTGATATAAAGGAGAATATTCTACAGATTCAATTGCAGAAGCAGTTATGTATACGGTTATCATATCACGACGTTAAAATGTTTACCAGAATGCTGAAATCGTTACCGAAGCAAACACGAACTGCACAGTGTAGCAAAAGCAAGAGACTGGATGACTCGGAAATAAAGAGACACCACGTCTTAAAATTAATTACTTTGGGGTTTAAGGAAGCAGATTGTACGACCGCTTTAAGAGTTTGTCCAAATCTGTATGATGCAGCTCTCTGGCTCACCCAAAATGCTGAACCGATTCGTAACGCAGCAAATGCAACCGGCAATAAGACATCACTTGATATCAGCGCTGTAGAAATTCGCGCACACGCCATATCGATTTGTGTGATTGACGATTGTATGGATTCAGATGTGCCGCTGATGGAATTGTCGCTATCACAAATCGATTTCAAACAAGATTTGAATATTTCAATGTCTGCACCAGATAAAGGCAGCTCGTCGGCAATTCCTGCCTTCTGTACAGGGTTCCTTAAGGCTAATTTCGCGAGTGATTATTATAATCGCCATTTAAGTGGTTGGGAACCCATAATCGAACCGTGGAGATGTGATGCAACATGGGATTATAAATTAGGCAGAAATGGAATCGAACGCAGCTTACGAATTTATAGCGAAGATTTGTTAAAGTTGAATGTAACGAGCACTTTAGTTGAACTTTGGACGATTGTTCAAAAGAATTGGACTCAAGACTATTATGACAATGCAACTGCCTACCGTAGACGAAATCCTTTCGTTCCGTTTTCGTTGGAAAATCATACCGGTGTTAATTTACGTTTCAAAATCATAATGTCATCTACAGGTGGCATAACAAGGACTGAAGTTCCAGGCGATCGTGCTAAAAGTAAATGGGTAACAGTTCGTCCATGTGAGAAAGTTCCTATTTTCTTTGGTGAACAAGGTAAACTTCGGCATTTGGATTCACACAAGCTAACTTTGCATCAGATTGTGGTGTGTGCTGATGGATGGACTGAAATCGCACCTGTTTCCATCGATAAGGTTGGAACATATTTCCGTCATTCATCCAGGGATCCAACTAGTAATTATTCAAATATGCCCAAAGCACGACTTGTATTTGCAGTTACGTTGGAGGGGTCCGCCCAAAAGCTAGTAACAGTTCGATCTGCCCTACGTATTGCAAACTATCTAGACTGCGATATCATTTTAAGAATGGATTATCCTAATAGATATTTGGGAATATCTAATTGGCCAGAGTCGGAAACCGTCCCAATAGAAGTTGGAAAGGTCTACAGCGTTCCACTGAATTACGTTCACGCTTCTTTTTGCTTCCAACCATACATCGAAAAAGATTCATCTCATTCGGATTTAATCAAAAACGTGTTGAATGCTATGGAAGTGGATCGCAAGCAATTGTTACGATTAAGGAGTGAATATCAATTCTGCGAACATTTAAAACACTGGCAAGAGTGCAATAGCAATGGGCAAGATTTCTTCAAGGAAATTAAAACATGCAATGGTATCCGTGACAAGATTTACAATGCCGTTGTAGTATTTCGTCGTGAAGGGTTCCCATTGCGAAGCAGTTATCACTCATATCCCGGCCATACTATAAGCTTATATCCACCTCTTAAAATAAATAACCTACTGTGTTGTGATCTCCTTTTCAAAGTCAAAGCTGGTAAAATAAACGGGCGCATACAGCCGTCTAATTCGGCAAATGTGTTTGAAATCGACCTATCGCAAGATATACAGCTTAACTTTAAGCTAGATGGCTACAATTCATCAGGGGAAATCACTATACCAGACGGTTTCAATGGCATGAAAGAATATATATTACCTTTGCGAGATCATAAGGATCGAGAGCTGCAACTAAGAGCTCAAATACAATGCACTAAGTCGAATGGCCTGGAAATATCAATATATGCACCATTTTGGCTCGTCAATCGAACAGGACTACCTCTAGTATACCGACAAGATGGTGTTTCAAAGGAAGCGGCTGGGCAGTTTGACGAAAATGAGGCAGCGCGACTGGTCACCCCACACATGTTCTCATTTTCTGATCCAGACGCATCCTCTGCACTTGTAGTGCGGTTGGGAAAAATGACTAGATATGGATCAAATCCACAGGTGAGCAAAAATGATAGTAAAATTGAACCTTTAATTCATTAATATTTTTCCCCAGTGGTGCCAACCACTAAGCCTACATAAAGACATTGTAAATCGTGAACTAAAGACTGAAAGCATGAACGAAACATTCTTCATTGGTATTGAAATTCGAAAAGGCCGTGGTCGATATGCTCGAACTACGGTAGTTACTTTTTCACCAAGGTTTCATTTATATAATAGGAGTTCGCACAAATTACAATTTACTCAACAATGCTTTGCCATAGTAGACGTAAGTGATGTCTATAAAGGAGATAATTTTGTTTGTTTAAAAGTTTTTTCTCTAGCCTGATTTACATGCAAGATCATCTGTAATCGAGGCAGTGTCGGGGTGCCACCTACCATTCCATTGGCCCAAAGCCGATAAATCACCTCTCTTATGTGTTCGTCTTTCTGATGTGGATAGCTGTTGCTGGTCTGAGGGAATATCAGTGGCAAAAGCACAAAGCATCTACATAAACATTCGTGATATAAACGACGGAATGTTTTTTCTACGTTTAGAGATAGTAGTACAAGGAGCTACATATTTTCTATTATTTGGAGACGCACAATCTTTACCACCACCAATACGTATTGATAACTATTCTCAAGTTCCAATTAAGTTTTACCAAACGGGCTATCGCAAGCGACGAGAAACAACTGTCAAACCACTATCATCGATATCTTACGCCCTCGATGATCCTAGTGGAGCCAAGTCGGTGTACATAGAAGCCCCTGGCGGAGCCTGCTGTGATTGTTCTTTGAAAGATTTTGAAAAAGTGCAAAATTTAACTTACGACAATTTCATCTACATTGCAATGAAAGGCACTTTTGAAAGGTAAGTTCTACATACTGTAAACGCGTGCAAACTTTACAAAAAATGGCATACCTGAAGAGAAATGACTTTAACCGAAAATAGAATTTACCTCAATATTCTGATCGATGATTGGAAAATCATAAATTGAGAGTCTAGTATATTTTATTGCATGTGATATCCTCAGTAATAATTTCTTCACTTTTTGAGCACTTTTAGACACAGAAAATACTTATAAAATTCTTCAATACCCATGCTCATAAAGTTTAATTGTTATGTTTTCCCTGGTCATTAAAAGCTCTGTTATGTTGCTTAGTGGAACAATCAAATTCAAATAGATAATTCAAAAGAAAATATCGATGGATCTTTCTTTCATTCCAATTCTAGCTCTACCGAAAAACTTAATTTAATGTCTAGTTTCGATATGGATACCCAACACCTGGTTCTAGGCGTGAAAGATTTCCGTGTTATATTAATGCATAAAAAGCAAGGCGATCGCTCACAATTATGGCGAATGAATCAACTGAAACAATTAGAGCATGAAGGATCATCACCCCCCACCGAACCTGGCAAGAAATCTTCTAGCCTTAGTCCAAGATATGTTTTGGATATTGACAAACCACCAAGACCTATGGTCTCTAGTTCTCTGGTAATACGCCCGGCCAATAAACAAAGAAAATCGACCCAAACATGGAGATTTACAGACGAAGGTCGTTTAATGTGCGAACATGCAAATATGTGTGTGCAACCCTATAACGGGATCTTCGGATTAAGACCAGGATGTAGTGTAGTTTTAGGGATGATACAATCTGAATCACATACATTTAGCGACGACCATGTACCGATTGAACAAGCTGTGATAAGACAAAAACTGCGACCTGGATCCGGATTCTTGTCAGTTAATGTAATAATGGACGGGCCAACTAAAGCAATTAGAATCTGTGATGTTAGCAACAAAACAAATGCACTTTTGAAGTTAGATCCGAGTTGGAAGCATGTCTCAAATGTAATGAGTCCAGAAGCCAACTCGGAACAAAGGGGAGAAACGATTGAGGAATACAATGTGAGTAGTTTTCATTATGTTCGTCATTTAATCATTCTAAAAATTTGCAGATTAAAATGAACTTAAAAAAAGGGGTCGGCATATCTCTGATATCGAGAATACCTTGTGAAGAGCTGACTTATATTACATTGGAAAATATTATTTTTAAAGGAATCGCTACGCAATCATCAAGATCAGTTGATTTATCAATTGGCGATATTCAAATTGATAACCAACTTCTTGAAACTCAATGCCCTGTCTTGCTGTATACAATCAAACAGCATTATAAAGAGCCGCCTGGATACTCAGCAATTGAGTTCACTGCTAAAATTTTACCGAGTCCTAACACGAATGCTATAATTTATGATAAACTAGTAGTATTGTTAAATAGAACATTTTTTTTGTACCTGGAAGAACGTTTGCTTCTACGTTTAGCAATCTTCTTTAGCTTAGGAAATCTTCAATCAGACGAGTCAAACTTATCGGATGAAACAGACTTCGAAGCGCAACAGGTTGCAACTCGAATACTGTCAGCAAATGCGAAGCGGTATTATTTTCGTAATTTGCAAATAAGTAACGCAGAGGTAAGTGCAGTTGTATTCTCTGGCCTTTGGACAGTGTCCAAAAGTTATGTTTTTTTTAGGTTCGTCTGAGTGTAATTACTACATCAAAGCTATCGCCAAAACTTGTAGATATTAAAAAAAAGTTAGGATTAACATTGATCAAATTCGAAGATGCAACAATAGAGTTCGGCGAATTTACGTACAGACATCAATTTGAAACTCTGGAAGTATATTTGCGTGCAATAAAGTCACATTATAAAAGTGAACTCAAATGGCAAGCTGCTTCGATTCTTGGGAGTGTAGACTTTCTAGGCAACCCGCTGGGCTTTGCAAGTGATTTATCAGAGGGTGTGTCAGGTTTGATTTTTGAAGGATCAGTTCGCAGTCTTGTAAAGAATGTGACACATGGAATTTCCAATTCAACTGCAAAATTAACAGAAACGTTATCTGATGGGCTTGGTCGAGTAGTGCTTGATGAACAAGACAACGAGACTAGACAGAGGATTTTAGAAGTGTCAACGACGGGAAATTCATCCGGGGAGCACTTGGCAGCTGGATTGAAAGGCCTTGGATTCGGGCTCTTAGGGGGAGTTACAAGTATTGTTCGACATACGTATGCAGGAGCGCAAAATGACGGGATTCAAGGATTCATAAGTGGTCTTGGAAAGGGTATCATAGGAACGGTTACGAAGCCAATTATTGGGGTGTTGGACTTGGCATCGGAAACGGCAAACGCAGTACGGGAAACAAGTAAAAGCGCTCACCGAATATTACCGGATAGAAAGCGGCTTCCAAGGTGTGTTTCCGGAGCGCTAGGAGGCCTCCTACCAACCTACTCAGCTACACAAGCTAAAGGACAACAACACATGTTTTTAATTAATAAACGAAACTTCAGCGAACAACTTTTATCGTACGAACCAAACCTTTGGGAATCAGGCGACTCTAAATTGAGGCTCCTTGTATCTTCTGAAAATGTATGGGTGTTCTCCAGAACTTGCGAAACAACAACAATTGTATTGTCATGCCATTTGAGTGAAGTGGTGTCGTGTCATCCTGTTACTTCACACACAAATGCTGACGGGAAAAAATTGAAGAATTCTGCTTATTACATCGAATTGACAACAAAATCCAATGTTACCCTGTCCGGAACATCAGAAGTTCTGCTTAAACGGCCCAGAGTTCGATGTAGATCATCAGAAATGGCTGAGAAAGCAGCCAGACATGTAAGTTTTAGAACTTTGAGAAACTACTATTTTCTTGTGTAAATTCTAGAATAAAAAACTTTTTCTTTCTAGGTGAATTATGCCAAAGGTGTTTATGACGAACGAGAGCACACACTAAATCCTGAGTTATTAACGGATAATTAGCATGAGCTCACTAGAACTAATTACTTCTTGTGATAACCAATATAGATATGCTATATATGCAGCTGTTATGTACATTAATTTTTTTAAGAAGAAGGCAAATAATGGGACACATTACTTGCTTTCTGTTTCCAAAGAGAATAGAAAAGAAAATTACTTTTTTGTTAAATTTATTTATAGAATCTTAACAAAAAATTGTAAAAAAATATGAAAATATCTTTTTTAAAATAAAAGTATTGAACCATAATATATTGATTAATATTTATATATAAATATTCTAATGGTACTTGGTTTGTTGAGATATGACTAGGAAATTGTCGTTAGCATAAAGTATTAAACAATATTCGAATTCGAAGGATTCACGTCAATCTGATTTTCAAAGACACTGAAGACGAAATTACTTAGACTATAGGCGGGAATTATCGTCCACTTAAAATGTTCTTTGAAAGGTCTATGAAGGAAATCACGAATTGAAGTGACTCACGAGACGGATAATGTCATATTTTCTATTTGATCCCTTTTTAAAATCATCGTGCCAGCAGAACAAATAAACCACAGATTAATGTTTTTCAAAACTGACAAATAATCAAATATTTCATAAATTGCGGAAGAAAATCACCAATCAGAAAACAAATAAAATATCGGAAAGTGCAGATCGGAACAGCTTTCTTCACTCCTGGCACAGTAAGCAACCTTAAGAGCTGCAACTCGCTCATTCCTCACAATATGCAAATGCAATTTGGAAGAACCGTTTGGAATGATAGTGAAGAAGGTTTACAAGATACGAAAGAAAGCATCGAAATCTATAACGTAAACGTTATTTTACTTATTGATCATTACTACATTTATACAAAATAAACTAAGAACCACCACTTTTCGAGTAACGTTTCCAAAACTTTTTCACATCATCATGTCCGTTCTTTGTTACGACCATTGTTCGAAGTCGTTCATTCTGCCACACCAATACATTTATCGACTGTGCATAGTCACGAAGGGTAATGAAATCAGCTTGTGATAGAAACTGGTTGTAAACAACACCCTCTGTATACGTAAACCGATTACGCTCATTCTCCCATAGTTTGATTTGGTCAACTATTGTAGGCGGAAGTGGTGATTTTGATACGATTGCGGTTTCTGTGTACATATCAGGATGTGCATACTGCTCTAAATATTTGATGATTTGGCTTGCGGTTATGCCACCTCGAAAAGCCTGCCTAACTGATTCACGAGTTAACACCGCAACGACCAGATTCGGGAACCGATAAAGAATTTCTGCGAAAATTGTTAGCAGAGCAGTTTGCAATGTTGATTCTGTGTACGCATAGATCTGAAAAATTTCAAGGCAATCATATGACATTGTATATGTTTTGATAAGAATGACAAAGTCATTACCCTGTAATTCGTTTCTACTACAATATATCCCCTCTCCTTGGCATTTTCATCGTCAGATCCAAAACCTCCTCGCGAAGAAGTTAGATTTGTTATATTCAATGCCAGTCGTGTTGGGTAAAATCGACATTCCTTTCTCTGAACCAAACAACAAATTAAATTTCATTGTCAATTTAAACTCTCAAATCCTTTACCCTGCGTTGATAAACTAAACCAAATTCTCTTAAGTGTTGTAAAAATGTTAACATCCCCGGACTCATGCCATCAGAACTATAATCACGACCAAGAGTTGAGAAACTTATTTGAAACAATAAAGACAGGCATTCTGCTAAGTTTAATCCCCTCTGTTCGCAAGTGTCCAAATATTGAAGCATGAAATGCCAAACCTGCAAAATGCGTGTCACTTTATTCAGCAATACCTTTCACTTTATTCAGTTAGCAATACCTTTCCAGGTACTGTTTAACAATTTCACAAAAGGATATAATTTTTTTTTAAATTGATAAAATTGTCATTATAATGAGATATAAGCGAAATTATTTCAAATATAAAACACAGATTCCTTTAGGTGATATCAAAATAGTACAAACCATTGGACTATGTTTAAACCTTCAGGAGTTTCCATACGTGTAAAATGGGATTCGTTAGACCAAAAGGCATCTAGTAGAACAAATACTCCGATCACCAATCACCATGCTTTAAATAGGATATATTAAATGCCTGTGATACAGAACAACGAGTTCTGTTTGTGCAAGCTTAGATAACGTACAATTGAACATAACTATACAACAATTGAAACTAGAAGGGCACTATTCCATAAATTGAACTAAGTTATAGGCTACTGGCCTCGAGATATGTTACAAAACCCTGTTAACGATGCAAACGAAAGCAGGCAGGGCCTAAAATCAGCGAGATCAAAACAAATTCCATTTTGCAATCAAAAATAACGATAACAAATCGGCTTAAAATAGTATAGAATGGTCGAAGAACCAATGGCGAAGATAAGGCTTTACTTCTAATAGGGTTGTTAGACGTCAGACCTCACGCAAACAAAATAAATTGTTTTGACATTAAACATTTCAAATTTGTGTCTCACACGCATTAAAAGAACAAAATGCGAATACATTCAATTCGAATGTTGTATGCCGAGGAGTTGTGCAAATTTTTTGCCGAATCAGAGGCCTTCAATACGTCGAAATTGCAATAAGTTCAAGTCGTGCTGCGGATGAATGACGAGCGGATACCAAACCCAGGTACAAGGCAGTTTATGCAGAATGAAGCCTATAATCTCTTTCATTCGTAATCAACAGTACATACATATATTACGTTATCATTGAAAACGGTCAAATATTTTATTAGTTTTAATTCTTCTTTGTCAATATCTGATTTGCCAACTAAAGAAATTGTTAAGTTAATGTCGAATTATTTCATGATACGCCCGTGTAAAATTCGCAAGGACGGCCTTTTGTGCTGCCATTGACAACCGTAACCGCCACCGATTTTCATGCTATATATTGCTTATTAGAGACTTACTTGAGCTTGGGTACCAAGCAGAAGGAATTGGAAACCTTGCCGAGTTATTGCCACACTACCATCACTGTCGTCTCTTTTCATTAAATTGGCATGTAATAGTATTCGAACTGCGTCTGGACTGATACCTTCACCTTCAGGATTCGTACTACTAGCTCCTACCATAAAATGTAAAACACAACTCCAACGCGATTTGGCATAATTATCCAAGAAAGAAATCTCTCGGGGTTTGGTGTCACCATCCACAAATGAAGCCATCGACCATGGCCGCCCTCCACCCAACAGTGCAATTTTTAGATTCTTTTTAAAAGTAGTGCTGAGTTCCCATGCCGGCAAGCCACCTGGTATTGCTGCGGCACGCCATACATTAAGCTCCGATAAAATTGTACAAGCCACTGTCTGTTCCCTATGATTGAAAGCTTGAGCAACATTCATGTCAATATTAGAAGTTGTCTACTTGGCATAATGCTTAGAGCCCCAGGATGCTACCACGGCTTGTGGTACTGGTTGTTCAACAAACAGGATTCGAATCACGAACTGTCGCGCTATTTCGGGCAACTCTCTACAAACAAGCCGGTATGTTAACATTTGACAAGTGACTTGTTAATAACTTACCTGTACACAGCCAAGCATATTGACGGGTAGTTATACAATCTTTCGAGAATGTCCGAAGATTTTTCCTTCAAATATTGCCGGAAATCCTTAATTTCGATATTTGATAACTTGTTTTTTGAGTCAAGAGCCATTCTACATTTGTTTGGAATCACATAAAAGCAAATCTCAGACGACGCACGGCTTCGCGTCCCACCGACACTTCGTTAAAAATATGACAAGTAAACTAATTTCATCGCTTGGCGGATTTCATAAATGACATATAGATGGATCATGTATGATTTGATAAGTGCGAGAAATTACATTATATTGTTTAAACGTTCAAATTGAAACGGTATCTGATTATTCACCTACCTTTTCTATAAGTTTCAGCTTCCTTCCATCCAAACTAACTATACATTGCAGATCTATAATAATTAGGATGGATAGGGTAACAAGGATGACAAATATTTTTCACTCAAAACCATAAATATATTTATTTCTCAATACATATGAAAATCCAATACCTAACATTATATGCATGGATCAGCTTTATTTGAAAAATATCAATCCCATCAAATTTCCATAGATACTGCAGTTCCACTTTTGAATAAATTATTTATGCATAGTTACTCAGTATAGGAATATTGAAACAACGTTGCAGATGGTACACGCATAGGAACGAGCTTCCTTTCACCACGGTTTCCTTCATACACCATATAATCACGACCATTGATGATTCTTCGCTTGCCATGAAATGATTCTTCGAAGCTTGGTGATTTCAAAGTGTTAAAATCTTTAGTGTTCCTATAGAAGAGTGTGTTGTATGCTGGAGGGGGTGTAATGTTCTTATCGTAGTACAACTGTTGAGTATTATCTTGCCCTTTTTTAAGTTTGCTGAAACTGAATATATTCGTTGTATCTACTCGATCATTGACAAAGCGGAATATCAATTCACTACAGAATACAACAATTGCTGTAGCGAATCCAGCCAACATAATGTAGTACGTCATCATAAGATCACCATTACGAAGTTGTCGTTCTGTTCCCGCTAAATCTTGTGGACATATTTCTGCTTTTGGTAGATTTTTACTCATTAGGTACTTAACAATGCCAGATTCAACCAAGTTGAGAAACCTGAAAAGAAGTAAGTTTATTAGCAGCCGAAAAATGAAATCGAAAAACTTTTAAATCTCTTTAGTATCTCAAATATATAATGGGATCTCTTGAAAAAATATCGCTATCATTAGTTTTGAACTTATACCAGTTCAGTTCAAAATAGTATAGTATACTCGTTGCAAGGACCATAACTTGGTTTCTCGTTGCTTTTTTGAACATTTATTTTGCAACATTGTATCAATTAAGATATATTTTTGTTCATATGCTCAGGTATTTATGCGTAATACAGTGTATTATGAAAATTAATTTAGTAAAAATTCACATATTCAATAATGAAAATGTAGAGGAATGTATTCAGGTTCTCAAATAGTTTGAATATCGTGAAAATGATTTGCGTTGATTTTTTTCCCCTTTGATCTCCCTTTAAATACTTACTCTGGTTCAAACAGTGGCAACCACATGCTTTGCTGGGGATATATGAAGGAACGCTTCTTTCTCATAAATGGGATTTTCGATACGGCAAATGGACAGTGAATTTTTTCATCGATCATACTGATTCCTCTTCGATAGCGATAGTCTAGGTAAAGCATATGTTTCATTGCAGGCATATCCCGAACGAAAACGAAATTTTTCTTTTCAACATATTCCATGAGTGTAGCTGTATCATTCAATTCGGTGGTGAATATTGCTCGATTTTTCGAAATCATTTTATTTAACACATTTAACATTTCGCCATCCTGGATGTATGAAAATTATAAATTATTGAGGAGAGTCTTAACTGCACAGTTCATTTTCGAAAAGGAACGATAAGCTATATAAATAAAATAAAATAAACTATAATCGCTAAATACAAATAAATAAAAACATTCATTTTTTTTTTTCATATTGGCAAGAATAGCTTCGTTGAGCTCTGGTGCAAGGATTTGTAAAAATGTTAAACTATTTTTGAAGTGAAGAATTCAAGAACTCTGTTAATTAGATGGAAAGTTAAATTATTTTAACTCAATTCCGAATTAATGCAATGGAACAAATATAATTTTTTTTTTTTTTTTGAATAAAAATCAATTCGATTCTAAATTTGAGCGGTCTTAAATACATAAAATTAAATTTGAAAGCACCGAGTCTTTTAGATGTTCATGGTAAAGTCCTTTTAAATTATGTACAATTCATTACAGCTTATAAAGCTCTCAATGCTTTGCTACCACATTTAAAAGTCACCCGAACTGCATTTGTAATTCCTTGGATTCAGTTTAACAAATTATCGAGTTTTTCTAATAATTCCTTCATACAGAATCTTATTCGATTGCGAGTAGAATGCTCAAATATTTAAATGGAGTGTTTAGAGAGTCCGAGCAAGTTGTACTTACATTTCTAATTGCATATTCAATACCACTTCCTCGTTGAGCTACAAAATGTTTTTCACGGCGTGCAATATCCTCAACACTATTGAATGGTAGCGTGAATTTCGACAGGGTTAAAAAGGCCGTGAGATTTGCTGTATAGAAAGATGTCAGTATCGTTATAAAGATCCACCATGTAGCAAACAAGAGACGCGTTGAATCTGTAAATATATTTACGGGTGAATTATCGGTTAATGAACTTGCATGACACATATAATGAAACTTTATAAACCTAAGGAATTTTTGGTATTGATAAGGATTTTGAAATATGATTAATTTTACTTTTTGAAGTAATGTGCCACTGAAATTTAGCTGTGGCACAATCATTTTCAAACAATTTGATCCCAACTAAACTGCATTATTCAGATTATTTACAAGTGTAAGTGTCACTTCCCCTATAACTATGCACCGTTGCATATTTGAAAAAGTCAACATATATATTCTATGTGCGCTCATAATTGAAATCTTCTAAATTGTGAAAAACTAGAAATACCTAAACTCCTTAGAGACTGACGATATAGTGGTGGTGTTACTTGCAAAGCATCAATAACATGGATGACGATTGGATACACTGCAACAAGTGTTTTCGTATGAAAGTCGCAAATGATATTGCCTTCTATATTTCACAATGTCAACATATATTTTGCAAAAATTGTTTGAGAGATGTTTGTCATATTTGCGGTGCTAATATGAAAGTCATGAAAATTGATTCTTCAATGCCGGTTAGTATGAAAGCAATTTTTGAAGATTTTGAGAAAGGCTTAGAAAGAATAAATAAGACGATGAAAATTCAATGGATACAACGATCACACTTGGAGATCGCTAAACTGTCAACATTGGCAAGATACGCTGAAGTACAGAAGGAGATCAAACGAATGAAAAAAGGATTAATTCTCTTGACTGAAAATGCGAATAAGGAAAAGTACAAGTTGGCAAAAGTCAAGGAGCATTTGTCTTATCTAATGAGGTATGTAGTAAAAATGTATCTTTAATATTGCAATTTTTGATTTATTACAATTCTAGATACGAGTCCCATAGGCCTAACCGATGTAGCGGTATTACTCCTCAATACAAGTTTGCTACTTCACCTCAAGGTATAGATAGTATCGTGTTTCATTTGAGTAGAACGTATATTTTATGATTTGCACTTAAAGTGAATTCCTTTGTAGGTGAGACGCTTACTCCAATAAATTTCAAAGAACTCACGAATAAAGTAACTCTTGAATCCACATTCAAATCGAATTTAAGTTTTGATTCGAAGAATGATTCTATGTCGGCTGCGAAAGGTAAACTTGTATTCATATTATACAAAAATTTGCAACGATTCTTCTTGTATGCATATCAAATGTATCATTTAAAATCATACTTAAGTGTAACTTGTTTTTCTTGTGTTCTAAATATCACAATTCCTACCAGACAATTATGAAATGCGAAACCGGTTTGCTTCTCAAAAACATCAATTCGGTAAGAATCATACGGATCCAAATGCAGATTCAGGATTTGGTAGTTGCAGCAGTAGACAGAAACATGATATTAAGAGTGCGTATAACCAGTTGTTCAACAAGACAATAGACTGAAATTACTTATTTTTAAGAATGAATTTTCTTTATAACAATTAATTAAAAAGAATGACACATTACAGAAACATCTATAACTGTTTCTTATATGCTTTTTAAATATTAATATGTTGCAAAATAGGGTGATATACATGTAATGTTTGCTTAGAGATATTCGCGTATTCTAGAAACTGTATAAATTTGATAACGAAAAGGGAGTTTATGAAAATTAAGACAGTTTTACAAAGGCTGCCTTCTTCATGAGAAATAAAGGTTAAAAACATGTTATTTATTTCTTACCTGCTATTGGCGACAATGTGCTTCCTTGTTTCATTAGCGCTCCATAAACGAACCATGCACAGTGGCTCAATGAATATGGTTTCTGTGAATTGTCACCAGTTATTTTGTTCCTTAAAATAATCAACCCATAAATGATTGGTCCGACAGCTAACAAGGATATGATGATCAGTATCCATACTGATGTTTCAAAAGGTGCTAGTAATCCAGAACCCGTAGCTGATTCAGCCGGACGTAGCATCACCATAATCCACTCACCTTCATCTAGCGCCGTTGAATACCATAGATACTTACGCAGATCTGATAGATGTGGTATAAATGCTGCTGCGATATCAGCACTCTGTAAGTGTGGGATATTTTGCTATTCGGATTGATGTTTTCTTTAATATTTTATTTTTTAATATTTAAGAAGTTATCAGCTGGATACCAAGTGCTGTTTAAACCCGGTTAAAAGACCTTTTTTTGGCACGTACATTTAGGCACGATATTGACAAAATTTGACATTGAAAATGCACGGAGAAGTTGGGGTGAAAGTTTGCTTGAAAAATTCTCTGTTCCGAGTATTTAGCCAAACTACGTGAACAAAGCGGAAATGGCTATTTACATGCAAAGATTAACTAAAAAAATTTTATACGGGAATCGCATAAAGAATGGTCTTTGAAAAAACGGAGAGATTAGTCATCAAACCAGATTTCAATTCAAATTTTAATGTGAACACGTCGATGGGCTGGTATACTAAATTCAATAGAAACACGGTCAATACCAGCAGTAGATATAAGAGCAACAAAAATGCACCTTCTGACGAAATATAAATATGGTTAAATCAGAATACTTTATAAGTTGACTTGTATCTTCATATATATTTTGTTTGTTATTCTAGGTGGATCACTATCAATTTTGAACGAAAAACTTGGTGTTTATATTAATAGTGTCAATAGAGAGTTTCCGCGTATAACATCCTATTCTTAAAACTTTCCAAACTTTGTCGTGAAAATTATAATGAATTCCCAACGGATACGTCGATCGGCAAGGAAATAGAAATGGAGATATAAAGCCTGAAATTCAACACTAATTACAAGTAAGGCTTTTTACAAATACTATATATTTTTACGATTTAGACCTCAGACGGTTATTTTTGATTGAGTTCTATAACTTTTGCCATTAATTGATGCACATTGAAACGCAGCTGCATCTATGATAGTCTGGAAAGGAATGGAAGGGTTCTTTCACGTTTCCAATCCTAAATTCCAAATTAGACAGAAGCAAAAAAATTATAGTGAGGAAAGCGGTCTCGAGTTCGCAGTCACTCATGGTCAATGATTTCAGCTAAACTGTATTCCATCACTTTGCAGATTGTTCCAATTCAGAAAAAATCTGAGAAGCTAATCTACTCAAGCAAATGATCAGAATCGGATAGAACAAAGATATAGTGTTAGTTTACTTTACTAATTGAAACTTTTTCATCTGAATCCCAAAAATACATCAACAATTTAAAATCAATATAATCAGTATACTTCAGAATTAAGAATTTCTATGATAGTTTCTATAGAGGTCTGTGTGCAGAACAGAAATGTGCGCTGGTATGGCAAAACTTCAATGAAGTATAAAAAAACTTCATTGAAGTTTAAAAAAGTATAAAGTATAAGAACTGCAAAAAGTATAAGAACTGCATCAGCCCGGCTATCAACTCACCTTATTTTTCATAATGTCCACCAAGCTCCCATACATATCCGTCGTAGATCCAATAATATTACTTTTTGGTATAACCACTTCATATGTGAAATTATATTTTGCCGATAGAAAATTTATAATATCGAAAGAAACCCCTTGGCCGATAATTGTTCCATTCGCCTTGATTGTGTAACTTAATGGATAATCTTCCAAAGTTGCTACCCTCAAATGCCGACCATTCAACTCATCCCGTAAAGTCGCAAGAGATTTTGCTTTATTTTCTCGTGTTTTAGTCTTGTTTTCACTGTTTATAAAAACATTTGTATCTGAGGGTAAGATAGCCTGAGTTTCCGGACGAACTGTCGGTGAATCCATGATACAAGAGGCATTTAAACAAATTGCAGCTAAGATAAGAGGCAATCCCGTCATAGTTCCGAACCGATTACATGTCTTTCACTATATATTATGAATACTTTTTAACAACTTTTAAAAAGATATACCGAAGCCTCCATCAGTTACGATCCTTTCGCTGCGGCAGTTCCATTGCAACTAGTGGGCTATTTCCATAAGAAATATGGAGACAAGGCTATACGGGGACACATACCCGTACGTATGATTGTTGATTTTTGCTTATGTGCAATGCTAATGGAAGGATACATTAAAAGCTAACATATTTCCTTGCATTGAATATGTCATGACCTATTACGCTTGGAAGGTTTTTCGCATGTTACTTTTATAAACTGAAGTTACTATATACGCTAACATTGCATTGCAAATAACATTGTTTCGAGAGCATTTTGCATAATCGGTTTTATTAAAATACTAACTTTAAATGATTTTTGTTTTATATATTCCACGAATAATGATCTAGCAGTCAAAAGGAAGAATTTTGTCGTTTTCGATTTTTTTTCTTTATAGGATAGGTAGAAAAATATAACAGAAGAGTTAATGTAAATTTGTTTAGAAGAATTACGAAGCAAAAAGCCTTACAGCTGAGATTTATTTTGTTTTATCATAGACTTATATTTTCCGGTTTAAAACTATCTATTTATTATCACGAATATGTTATAATGGATTTTGGACCTCAGCCGTAATTTAATACTAGTCACAGCTTTGATAAGCCGTCATTCCAGTCTATATATCTTGCGTCTACTTGAGAGTAAGAAATGATTACATATATATAGTTATATTTTTAAGTATGTCATGGACTATTATGTTCCTCTATCAAACCAAACCTCAGTGCTTAAGTATCACAATTAATCTTGAGATATTTTATTCGATTTATTGAGAATCTACTCGTAGTTATGATTAATAAAAGCAATTGGCAAAGCATTGTGTAATCAAAAAGGATATGCAACTACTCTCTTGTAACAACTACCTATCCACAGATTCGTTACAGAAATCTCATTTAGCTAACATTGACCTTCACTTGTCATTTCTATTTCGCTATCCTCAATCACATTTGAAATACTTTCAATCGCAATCAAAGCTGAAATCATATCGCTATTCTAATATTTCCTACACTATGCAATTGATTTTTCAAATTCCACTACCCTTATTATCTTAATTAAGTTCATCTACAACGAGTAATAAAGAAATATCGATAAAAAATCAAACATATGATTACTTATGTTAAAATACTTTACGACAGTGTATGAAATAACCATAGGCTGACAGAAGTAATGATTGCTCATACCAAACTATTCGATTCGACCAAGTCAACTACACAATTTTTGATATTGAAAATAATGTGTTCACAAACATTAAGATTGAGGGAAAGGCTCGTAAAATAGGGTGCCATAAAATACAAATTTTCTACATTAAAGCCGCTGCAAACATGTTATGCATAGATAGCATAAAGTATATAAATGCCCATGACTGATGCTTCATAAAGTTGAAATAATTTTTCGCTTACGCAAAACCTGACGTTATTTACACGTTCATGATGAATAAATTGAAATTCGGGTAAGAAATTTGAAGATCCTTGTTAACCTATTTTATGCACTCGTCGCATGACGGTTAATCCTATATACATCAATGTTTAATTATCTGCATGTGTGTCACCGTCACAGCAAGGACTTGTAAGTGGCAGCGACTTTGGTTATTATGTTTAGACAACGTGTTGACACACATCCATTAGCCATATTTCCTAATATATAAATAATCGAAATTACATCGTTCAAGTGATTAGAAAAGATTTTATTGGTTGCGATTGGTAAGAAATGAATGAGAGCTAATTATGAACAGTTCTGGAACGCAAGGCTTATAGATCCACACGTATTGCTATGAGGTGCTCACTAATAAAGGAGTACATACGTGATAAAAGGAAATCAGAGCACCATGGAAGTAAGCATACAAATAAATGAGAGGGTAATGTACAAGGGCCGAATGGAGAATATTGTCGAATTTTGTGCTATAACATCGAAAAATCATTTGGATAACTATTTCGATACAAAATCAACTTATTTTGGATAACGTATTTCGGCAAAAAAGAACGTGGTTTCAACCCGCAAGTATAACACACTTATTTCGCTCCTTTCTTCGACAACAAATTGGTATGCAATTTATACAAATGTTTCTTTCCATTCACTCAACGACGCTCATGGAACTGAGCTGTTTCTTTTCATTTTGATCCCATAAAATGGCACATGCAACTGGTTCGCATCAAGTAGTTTTTTCATATAAATTTTTGTATGTGGCACTTGGTGGTCGAAGTGATGATGTGTAACTTTGTGAAAATTATACAATATTTACGTTTTTCTTTTTATTTAATCAAAACCAGTATCTTTCAAGGGAGTGGGGTACAAAGCGTTTAAAAACTCGTTGACGGTTGTTGAAGTAGACCGATCTAAGACTCAGAGATCTATGTGGTTTGTGACTGAATTGTGACTATCAATAATTATTGTGTCTGTGTTGTTAATGAAAAGTAATAGGTAGAATCTTCTTAAGGATACTGTCCTTCTTTGTTTATTGAAAAAAGGATCATTGACCAATAGAATATTTTCATTAGATTCATTCATGTGTTATTCTTTAATTGTTAAAATGTGTTATTTTCTAATTGTTAAAATTGAAATATGGTCATTGGATTTCCCCGTTTTACGAACTAATCAAAAGTTATATTTAATATTCATTAAATTAAACAATTAAATTTTCTGTCATTTGTTTTCATTTAATTATTACATCAAATTATTAAGTTTAGAGTGCTTTTTGTGTGAGTTTTGCTTTGAAGTTGTTGGTTTGGATTTTGGAGATACGTCCTAGCATTCATAGCGTTCAGACGTGTTTTTGATTGTTCCTGCCAATAATTTCAAAAATTAAATAAAAATTTTTCAAACGTTAATTTTATAAAACAGTTTTTGAAAAAGTTTTGATTCGTCGCTGAAATATTTTCTTTGTTGATTATATTAAAAAGGCGCCAACAAATAAAAGCGGAAATACCTATCGACCCCTCTACACAAGCGGGATGGAGGAGCCCGACGACTTCCACCAACGGCGAGACGAACCCGGCCCATGTAGTGCAGTGATTGGAGACAAAATACTAAAACGAAAAATCGAAAGAGAAGCTTCATTAGACGTTCAAAGGAAATTGCACATCGTTTCGAACAATGAAGAGCTTGAAAAGCTTCACAAGGAAAACGAACAGCTGAAGCAGAAAATTATTAGCTTGGAAGAAATGGTAAGCAAATTATTACCTACAAATACAATCAACAATTCAAAAACAAAAAGACAAGAGGCAAAATTGGAAACAAATAACCAAGGAGAAACGGCAAATCCAAACAAGGAGGAAGAACTAAAGAAGAAGAAGAAAAAGAAGACTATCCCAAGACCGGATGAAACCGAAGAAGTGTTGAGTGCGAATGGCACTAATGAAAGTAACAATTATTATGCACTGCTCGATAACGTCCAGGAATCAAGCGAAAGAATGGAAATCGAATTAAATACAAGTAAAAATTTTCTAGATTATCTTATAAATAAAAATACGGGGGAAAAGCCAACAAATGTTCCTGTTGGTCCTCTTAATGTGAAAAATGAAAAAGTTCCACCCATAAATGTTTTTGGGCAGCGCGGTGCTGAAATGGTCCGGCTGTTGTCAGCTGAATACAAAGTAAAAGACTTTGAACTGAAAAGAATCAACTCCGAAAAAATTTCAATTAAAACAAAGTCGCTGGTTGATTTTAAGTCCGCAAAAGACGCTCTGGAGGCCGGTAAAGTCCCGCATTATACGTATACGCCGAAGACAGAAAAAAATCAGACCTTTTTGTTGAAAGGCCTGGACTGTGGAGAAAATATTGATGATCTCCTTGAAATGCTAAAAGAAACAGCACCAGCTGTGAAGTTCGTTACGGTGAAGAACTTTGGAACAAGGAGATCAACAGTTGATAAAAAAAATATTACCGTTCTACCTGGTACAAATCTCCCACGATAGCAGTCCAAGTGCTCTTCAACAGATAAGGTACTTGAATTTCAGAGTCGTAAGGTGGGAACGGCTCCAGAAAAATGATATTAACCAGTGCTACCGTTGCCAACGATTCGGACATTCGGCTGCCAACTGCTCCATGCAGTATCGCTGCGTTAAATGCAGAGAACTTCACCCGCGTGGCGAGTGCAAATTGGCTAAGACGGAGCCAAAAGAAAAATTGTTCTGTGTAAACCGCGGTGTATTTGGTCATCCAGCATCATATCGAGAATGCCCACGATATCAAGATGCAAAAATTAAAATGCTATCTAAACCAATACAACAACACCGCGGTAATATACCAGCAAACTCCGTCAAGCCAGGGGTATCATTTGCATCCGCCATAAGAGGACCGGCGGAAAGTATAAAAAATAATGTAAGTGACAATAATGAGCTTCTTCTAACCATAATTCAAAGGCTTGATTCGTTAACTGAAAGGTTAGAGAAACAAGATACCAAAATTAATTTTATATATCAACGTTTAGATTTACCACATGTCCCGAAATAATTTGCCATCCAGCCACATTCCCATGGATGGGCTTCGTCTCATCTCGATCAACGTCAACTCGATTGTAGCACTCGATCGACGTGTGAATCTCCTCGAATTTCTTGTCAAGCAAAAGCCTGATATCGTATTTCTCACCGAAACCCACCTCAATCCATGGCATTTAATGACGTTTAAAGATTTTGAATTCGTTCGAAACGATAGGGTAAACTGCGATGGAGGAGGTGGCACCGCAATACTGGTTAAGAGACCCTATCGTTTCCAAAATATTAATAAAGTCGAGTTTAAAAAATTTGAATTTCTTGAAGTGTCGGTTATTAAAATTTTCCTACAAGGTGGAAATAACCTATTTGTTATCTCGGCCTATGCAACTGGAAAAAATGTTCTCAAATTCAAAAAGGAGCTCGATTCCTTGTTTGAAATACTCGAATTAAATAGGCTGCATAATTATTATATTCTTGCCGGTGATCTGAATGCTCGGCATACATCATGGCTAAACGCCACCAATAATCCAAGAGGTGTATCCCTGAAATCGTGGATAACAGAGAACCAAGATGAATTCAAATGTATACTATATGGATCGGAGTTCCCAACTTTACCGAGGACAAATTCATACTTGGATATCTGCATTGCTGACGCAAGACTAGAATTTAAATTTCATAGTCCTCAACGGAAATTAGAAGTACTACATTATGACCTCAGTGATCATGAGGCGATAGTCATGGAAATAAATCATCCAAGGGATGATATTTTCCTTATTCCGGTTAGAACTGAAAATCATGGTTTGAATTTCAAAAAAACGGATTGGGTAAAGTTCGAAAGAAAGTTAAATCGAGGCTACCAAAAGGAATGTCCTCCTGCCGATGGTGGTAACCCTCGCTCAATGGTTCCCAATGACAGGAACTTAACTAACAATGAAATAGATCTCTATTTATCGAAATTGGAGAAGCTGACGTTGGAAACCATTGAGGTAGTGGTTCCCAAGATTAAGCACCGAAACAATATGGAAGGATATGAAACACCAACCATCAAAAGGTTGAAAAGATTGAAAAGCCTTCTTCTTTCACGCGTCAACAATATTTATCGGCGATTTCAGGACTACAACAATCCCACATTGGCTTTGTTGAAATTACACCTTAAGAATGTCCGAAATTTAATCCGTTCATACTACAGGAGTGAAGTCAGCAACCAATGGGCGGAGAAACTGAGGGGTATTAGCCCACAGGACCCAGATGGCGTTTTCACGAAAGTGAACAACATATTTCGTAAAAAGTCACGAGTGAATGTATCGAATCTCAAAGTCACTAGCAATGAGATAAATATTCTAGATAAAGCAGGTATTGATATTAACACTACGACTCCGGATACAGATGGAACTAGGATTATAAGCGATGATTTGCAAAAACTTGCTCTAATTGGGACTCATTTCGAATTGGTCCATCTGCCAAACGCTGAGAGAGGGAGTCAGATACTTTCGGAAATCGTTGAAACAGCAGTTTCCGATTTCAAATCAAGTCTGAATGACGAGTCCATTCTTCAATTCGATGAAACATTGACTTCCGACCTTATGCCGAGCGGTAATCTTCTTGATTATTTTGTTACATATGAGGACTTGTATCTTATATTTGGCAGGGTAAACAATAAGAAATCAAGCGGTATTGACGGTATTCCCAATATAGTACTTCGACATTTGCCTGAGGTGGCTATAAAAAATTATTGCATATTGTTCAACAACATGTTAAACAATTCATACTTTCCAAACAAATGGAAAAAAGCTAGAGTGTTCCCAATCTTAAAGAAAGGAAAGGACGCCTCATGTCCGAAAAGCTATCGCCCCATCAGTTTGCTGCCTAACATCAGCAAGGTGTTCGAGGTGGTACTTGATCGGGCATTAAACGCCCATATCGAGAAATATGAGTTGATGCCGAACTGCCAGTTTGGGTTCCGATCCAGGCACTCGACTGTACATGCAATAACGAAAGTAACCTAAGACATCTGTTGGAAACTAAATAATAAAGAATGTATTGGAGCGTGCCTCATCGACATGGAGAAAGCTTTCGATACGGTGTGGTTAGATGGACTAATTTTTAAGCTCCTTCAGGACAAATTCCCCAGTCATCCCGTCGCCATGATGTGCAATATGTTGTATGGAAAATCTTTTCTTGTGACTGATGGAAATCTGATAACGATGCACGATTTTAAGGTTTTGAATGGTCTGCAGCAAGGAACAGTAACTGCACCAAAACTCTTCTCCTAATTCATTTGCAACCTTTTGAACGGCTTTGATCTCAACGTACCACCAACACGATCATTAGTAGCGTTTGCTGATGATCTGATTATTTATACGGCAGACAGAAAAGCTTCAGTTGTTCAAAAAAATCTTCAAGAAATGTTTAATGACGTACTGTTCTACACGAACAATTGGCGAATGAAAGTGAATGCGGAAAAATGCGAAACTATTTTGTTTCGCACAAAGCTGAGTGTGGCCAGTCAAGATCTAAAAAAGAATTGGAAAGATTTCCACATTATGGCTGGTGAGGGAAGTTCAGAACGGGTTTCGCATAAATCCTGTGTAAGATACCTCGGTGTTCATCTGGATCAGTATTTGTACTATAATGAACATGTAAAAATCGCGCTAACTAAAGCGCGAAAAGTATTCATGTCCCTTCGGAGACTCTTTCATTCCAGATACATTGATCAAAAGGTCAAAATCATTTGCTACAAGGCTCTGGTTAGACCAGTCTTGACATATGGATGTCAGATCTGGTATAACCAGAGTGCTAGTATGATGGAAATGTTACGAGTTTTCGAAAGGAAATGCCTTCGTGCATGTACTTGTCTGTACAGAAAACCTGAAACGGATTGGAAGCACTACATATCTAATCGGAGACTTTATCGAACTGCCAAAGTGACGAGGGTTGATATCTTCATATTGAAACTAGTTCAAAATCATATCGCGAATTCTGTGACTGTGTGCGAGAATCCCTGGATTTCGCAGCCGTTCCACCCTACTGATGGATACATTGAGACTTGTCTCAATACTGGCTTCATACCTCCCGAACCATTCGTATATTTAGACATGAATCCATATATTTTTGATTCCGACGGTATCCCGATTATATACCATGTATACAGACGGGCCACCGATAAGAAAATAGAATATCCTCCGAATTTGAGTTCGAGGGTTCAACATTTGCGATGGAGGTACTCTGTTGCAAGGTTTGTCGAAATTGATCGAGCTAGGACGCAGGGCTCTAGGTATTGGTGGCTGAATGGCAATTAACAAAATTCCCAGTATTAGCTCATTATTGCTACGTTTGTGTTCTGTAATTGTTTATGATTGTATGTGTTAATAACTAGCGATAAGTATAGCATTTAGAATAGGGATATTATTGTAGTTATATATATTATTAAGATAATAGTTTGAGAAGATTTATTAGAGTTAAGTAATACAAGTTAAATTTAAGCGAAAAGTTCATTTTTTGGGTTTTTTTTTTTAATTTTTTAATAGCGTTGGTTGGTTTTTTCCACTTTTTCCAATTAATGTACCATAAATGATGTTTATATTTGTCTTATATTAGAGATTGTTCTTGAATTATTAATATGTTTAAATTTAGAGTGCCGTTTGTGCCATTAAGTTTTTTTAAATATTGTTATAGTTTAAAATTTGCTTTATGTTTTTATATATAATATGTTAAAATTTTTAATAAAGCGCTTTTTGACTTTGACTTTGACTTTGGTTTGGATTTTCTATATTTTTCTTGGATCATATGTTTTTTTCATGAAGCGCATTGGAATATATTGAGTCGAAAGAAAAACATGAATAGTTAGAAGTTAGTTTTCATTATATACACTAATCTTAATCTTGAAGTTTCGTCAGTAGGATTCGTCAGTAGGCATCATCTACTAATGTATAAAGCTTGCTTTTAGGAATATTGCTATCCCAAAACTTATTCTTAGTATATTTGCGGTGGTCTACAAAAAGCTTTCATTGTGCTTTGACTGCTAATCATCAGGTTTCGGTTCTGATGCGTGGATAAAAGTATTCAAATGGATTTCATAAAATGATGCAAAAGTACTTCGATGGATTGGTTTGTTCGCGTGTCTAAGCGATGATAATGTATTGTAAATGGCATCGTTATTATCTAACACTTTACCAGACCTTAATACTTGTCTTATTCAGAAGTTCTATGGAGATGTTCAAAAAGGTTCAAATTGGGTTTATGGTCGTTGCTTCATATCACATAACACATTTCAAATTTTGTCAGTCATAGATGCAACAGGTAACGCCTGCATTTTGGGAATGATACTTTATCATCGGTTGCATTTTCAGCGGGTGATGTTAAATGCGTTGGTAATATTTAAGATCCAGTGTTCCAAGTATCAATCCGTTTGTATACTGCAAAAAAAAAAACTGAAAATACTGCCAAAAAAAGAAATATTTATTGGACCATGCACAATGGTGTGGAGATTTAATTTGAACGTAAATTTAAGATTGGAAACCTTAATTTTAAACAAACCGATTCTATCGTATTGAAATTATAACTGATTCGCTAAGAAAATTTCTTTATATCTAACCCATTCCTTCAGCTCAACCTTGCTCGTGCTCCAAATTGATAATTCAAATGCGTATGTACATAAAATAAATATATTTACAATTGATTTTTTTCTAATATTCAACAATTTGCTTCTTTCTTCCTTTTACATGCAACTTTCCATTTTTCAATAATGTGTTGCAAGCTATCAACACTAACGTCGCTAACATTAGAAGCAATATCATCTTCAACGCCTCCAATAACTCCCAGCTCCAACTCAATGTTATCTTGGGGTAATCTGTCGGGAAATTGCATTTCGCATGATGATGATCTATTGCTGTTTGCTGAACTTAATCGCGAAGAAAGCAATTTGTTGCTGCGGCAACGACGGATCCTGTCTAAAATCGTACCTCGTACTACATTATCCTCTGTTGGCATAAAGGGATATCGAAACGTTTTAAAGGAGTATGAAGCCGGCGAAAAATAAATGAAAAATAAGCTTAAAATTACTTTCTAAACATATCGGTATGGCTTTGATGCATTACCACTCGCTAGTGAGCTCTCTGCGGGATATGATGAAACTTGTCGAAAAACTTCTTGACTAGTAGTTGGAATTTGACTAAAATGGGTAGAATTCAAATCACAATCACTGGTTTCTTGAGTACTCAAACTTGAAACGGATTCCAAGCTTGACGTCGAACTGTAGCTGGCTTGAGGTTCATTTGCTTCTTGATTATAGCCATTGGTATCATCTGTTAAAGCTGTATCGTCCAATATTTCAACTGTAGCAATGTACTTCTTGATATTCTGCCGATATCCATTTCCCGATGAGATAGGGTTGTCTTTTAAATTTAACTCTTTGAGATAGGGGCACATAGCCAGAAAACTAACGTTTCCCATGTCCCTAATTCTATTATCTTTCAAGCTGAGAGTTTTTAGCTCAGCTAAATTACAGCATGGCCCAACGTTCTCTATCATATTGCAATCGGCTACAAGAGTTTCTAGCCCAGGCAACCCATTCGTTCCGTCTAAGCTCCGTAAGCCGCAGTTGCTTACATTCAGATATTTTAATTCCACTAATCCACACCCTAGATCTCGTAATGAGCCAACAATGCTTCCTTCTAAGTTCAATGATAACAGCTTCGGCATGAAAACGGGTAGTCTCTGAAGGCTGACCATGTAGGATATAACGCGCAGTTTTATGCTTTCAACGTTATGTAAGTCGTCTCGGCCTGCGACTCTGTGCTGTAAGGAAGTTCTTTTAATTTGTAAATTTGAAAAATACAATATTTTTCATCAATTACTAAGTAGGATGAGCAAAACAAAGAAGGCGACACATCGCCTAAACGAAAAACACTTTTCTTTTCGCCAACATCAAACAAAAATAAGTAAGGTATGTACAGTTAGTCGCTTTTCATAAAATAAGTTGAACGTGTTTGGAGTGTCAGTTCTATTCTTCATTGATGCTTTTAGTGCAGCACTATATCAATTTCAATTTGATTTTTTAATCACAAATTTGGTCTGTATACAGCCAGCACATGATATTTTAAGTTAATTTTATATGATCTCTAGGATTATGCGTTTCTCATCATTCTCTCTTTCTTACTATAACCATTAAAAAGTTTTCTAATATTTATACAAAATTTTTACAATTTTTCATCCCTCCTTCATTTATGAAACCCTGACATCCGAACCTAATGACAATGTTCAATTTTCTGGACTGGAAGAGGAGAAATAGAACAACTTGTGTTTTTGTTAAACTACTGTTTAATATTGCAACCGGCATCAAATAACAACCAATGGTGATTATTACAAATATTATAAATCAAAGGTCATACGGATAAACTCTGCCATACACATGGATATTGAACAAATATAACTACGAAATAACTAACAGAAAAAAAATTTATTGGCAATCCTACATTCATTTTTAACTTACCAACAACTCCTCAAAGGTGGGCTCTACAGGTAAAATAATAGGCTCGTATTGTGGCTCGAGTGGTATTGGCTCAATATTTAGAATATTCTCCAGTTCGGGGTCGATTTCAATCGAGGAATCTGAACTTGCTGGATGTGCAAAAAAATTTCCACCTATGAGCTGATGGTTTCTTCGTAAAGGTGGTGTTGAAGCCAGAGATGACGCAGAATCATGGTGTTCTTCGGATGGAATTTCGGTTTCTGGCATTATTACACGCTAACTGAATCACGAGAATAGCTTTTGAACAGCAAAAAGGAAAATTAACACGTTGATTATATATTATAGGGACTACTTCGTGTAAATGCAATTAAAATTGATTATTTCGTTGATATGCAAGTGTCAAAGTTTTGTTTACTTGGTCACTATGGATTTTTTTTAAGTATCAGTATAAGTATCTAGCTAATGCTAAAGGTACATATTTATACTGAAAATAATTTTCAAATATGTCCCACAATCCAAGAAATAAGACAGACTAAGAAACCCATTCATAACAGCAAAATGAATAGTTTGATGTTTTCGATAAGTTTCAATTACGACTATTTAAAGAAGGCAATAAAGTTAATTCCAAAACATATTATTTCATAACTCCATAATACCCACTAGTAAAGATAGCAAATTTACTAAACATAATTTCTTTCAACTTCGAAAAAAGATACTTTTACAGCAGCTCCATGTATTTCTTTTTAGAGATTAAGTTAATCAGACTTAACCATAGTCATCAAATAAGTCACTATCACAAGAATAGATTATCAAAATTCATATATTAAGCATTTATTTAGAGCTACGATCATCCAAACGTATATCGTTCATTTAATCTATTTGAAGAGTTCAACATCAATAGTATCTCAACATTGGTAACTAAGAATAGATCAAAATTTCACTTGTTAACTTTGTCATTAATTCCATTCTCCAACCGTTGCCTAGAGATAAATTTAAAAAAAAAATTCGAATAACATCCACTCACACAAATTTTATAGTAAGGATCATTGTATGTCCAAATACTAAAAGATCCAGATATTTGTTGTAATTGCCATTCCTAATGTTTATACACCCATTCCTGGGCACCTCAACATGTGATCCACGTTGATATAAGGTAATCTTCACAAACTTAAATACCACATTAAAGTTCAACACGTACTGAATTTATAACCTTGAATATTCGCCAATATTTACACGCTCGTCCTCCTGGCTTTAAAATATCAAAAGGTATCACCGTATCCTTAGACTGCTCTATTTTGTTATGCTGAAAACCTCCGAGCTTCTTAATAATCTTACTTTAGGATTGAATACCCGACATACTCAACCGGCTGTTTTCAACCCTTCGCATCCAACCCGAATCTCTCTGAAAAGTTTCTTTATACCTGTACTGCTGATATCCTCAACACAATATTTCGATTGACGTCAGCATCGAAATCCAACGTAACACAGCTAACGACTCCTTTCTCATTCTTTCTCACTACTTAGGCAAAGTCTTCCATCACCTACCAACAAAAAGTTCCAAGTTTGTACTCTTTGGTTGTGCTGTATATATTCCCCAATATTGCTTTACAACAAAGACAAAAGCGTCCTTTGCGTGGATCCTGTTCCGTCGTCCCACACAAAATTTCATGAATGGCTGGAACTTTTACAACCAGCGCGCGTAGTCCCAGGGAGCGAAATTGCACGCTCTGGATGGTATGGACCGAGATTCGGGGAGTGCTATAGAAGTAATGACGATAGAAATAAAATGGAGGCGAAACGAGAGGTGAAGTAAGGTTTTGAGAAAGATTCATATCAAATGTTTTGGAGCACCACACGCGCTCATTCCATTTTGACATGTTTTATATAGAGCGTTGATATATATGGGATATAAAATGGCTCCCACGTTTTCATTCAACAAGGATAGCATGCAAATGAAAGTATTGACGTCACAAAATTCATGCGCGTTAGTCGTGCGGCTCTAGTACTACCTCCTATAATATCATGTTACATGCTAGGAAAAAATGTTCGGACGTTTCGAATTTGTTTTTGTGTTCATTTCAGAAATTCAAGTACGCGTTGAACCTGCAAATGGATTCAGTAACGTCACAATGCTCCGATTTTCAATACTAAAATTTTTTCTCTTGAGAAAAATATTGAATTTTCAAGCAATTTGAGGTTTTCTGACTGCGATTAGTACCACGATCGGATAATACCAGATGCACACTAAGCCAATGTAAATGAAATGCAGGACCCAATTAAACGGTAATCATGCTTGGTGCACCTTTCATAGTTTACGTAGCAGAGTTTATAATAGTGTTGTATACTCGATCAAGACACTGGTTATTGCCATATATTTTCCGTCCTTTCTTCGGCAAACTCGAGAGACGTATGGCACTGACTCTTATTGTAAGAGATCGCAACGACTAGCTTTCGGAGCTAAAAGGATTGTGAGACCAAATTTTAAAATTATAAGAATATTAATGCGTGTCTCTCCACATGTTGTTCCTTATATCCTACCTCTTGCTTTTAAACACCATCACATTTAGAAAACTCCAGTCAAATACCGTTGATTTGGGTGTTTGTTCGGTTACGTTTAAGACTAGCTCAAGGAGTCGGCAAATGTATCATCGTGAGATAAAAGTAGGCATAGACACCAAATTAAGAAGGAATGAGTATATGGTGGCGGAATAGAACAGGCTACGATAATCGCCAATGTACATATCTTTTATGCTTTTTAGGTTGATCACACAACATAATACAAATGAGAAGAAAAAAAACATATACTGAAGTATCTGCAGATATTCCTGCTTTCTTTAAGTTTATAATTACCAAAAGGATTCGCTATCAGCACTTCTTCAATATCGTAAATATACAATTCAACATAGTTCAATGATAAAAAATCACTACTAAAAGATTAAAAATCGAGGAAAATCTAAAGGTTGCGAATAAAGATGCGATTGCGGTAATATTTCGGATTATAATCGTGGATGCAATATTTAGTATATTATTGAAAAAAACACAGTTTGTTACTATGAATACAATAGCGAGAATTCTATCGCAATTATTCTTTTCTAGATAAATTGCCAAGCAAAAAATTTTAATGCGAAAATTTCAGCTCTCAAAATTACTAAAAAAGCCTAATTCTATCCTTCGGTATTGTTTCTGCTATTCTTAAATTCTTACCGGCGGAAAAGCCACTAACAATCACTTTATTGGATAATTCCAATCGGTCACAAAATTTTCAAAGAAGAAATCCTGCAGCTCTACTACTACCCCCTTTTTGATTTGCGCAATCCTTTTGAGGGAAACGCTACATATTATACCCCACTAAGCTATGAGAACATACAAAAAGGCAAAATGTCATTCGAGCTACAACTAAAAAATAACACGAAAGTATATGGCATAAATATTGATCGGTGGTGAGCACTATGACACCCTACGAATCCCAGTGTTCTTTAAAAGCATTGCGCATCATCATCATCACAGTATTCGGTCGAACTTTCAAGAGGAACCCGGAGAAAGGAGTCAAACCTTTTCTTACGTCATCAATTTCCCTTCTCATCAACTTATTTGGATCTAGAATCATGCTAAGCGTAAAAACATAGTCAAAAGATTCGTGTTGGTTGCTCGAAACGATTGTCTGACGGAAGATTGAAACCATTGGAATTTTTGTTAAAGTTAATTGGTGCATGGAATGTGTCGTGCTTGTCGATAAGTCGTGGAAAAAAATTTTGTCTAATCATTGAATGTGCTGTGTTTTTTGAGCTTTGCAGTGTTTTGTGCTTTAATTAGTGAAATTGAAAGGCTTTCAAGAAAACGAATGTGCTGTTCCACTTATGGTCATGGAAGCACCTCCGAAAGTGCATCGTCATAGACATCGACGGACTAACTCAAGACGCAGAAATGAAGACAATTCGATTGACCCTTCGCCAGTGGCCAGAACAAACAGGACTAGGGAAGTAGAATCACAGGATCAACATCAAGTACCAATTGAACAGGAACCCCATTTCGAGCAGCCCAGCTTGTTAGTAAACGGTCATGAGCCACAAGAAACGGAAGATGGCAACGAAGTTATTCATCATAGGTGCGAAGAGGCTAATAATGGTGCAAACCTCGTTGCCGCAAACGAAAATGTAGAGACTTATGAGGAACAACCACAAGAAAATAAAAACCCCTTGCCAAAGGGAATTATGCAATATATGGACACAGAACTAAAGGCCCCTGGATCCACAATGACTGTTCCTGGAAAGAAGGCCCAATCGCTTTCTGATCCGCAAGCTAGTCCAGCTCAAAGGTCAACGCGTAGCCGCAGCAGCTTGGATAAAAGCCCTCGTAGGAAGCGAAGCAAATCAGAGTCTCGAAGGCGTCGTGAGCGAAAACTAATCGCAGCCGGCGAGATGGAAGTACGCCAGGCTAACGAGACACTTATGCGTTATTTAAAACAATGCTCTGAGATGAATGATGCATCACTTTCGGGAGATCTGGAAATAGATCAGAACTTCGATGAACGTCGAGTTCATCGCAAAACGAAATCACAACGAGACAAGCGTGGATACCTACTCAATAAAACAACTGGTAGGTTTATTCCGAAATTCCCTAAATATAATCAGGACCCACCCACGCAAAAGTTTCTCAAGGGCGCATCTACCCATAGTGGGTGTCAATCAACCCACCAACAGCAGAATGGGCAAATGCTTTTGGGAGGCTTTATTTTTATGAATGGTGAAATTCTATTATTAGAATTGATAAGAAACTTTTTCGTGGGGCATGAAATGTTTTTATGATCAGGTTCAAATCAAGTAGATTTGTGGAAATTTCAGATATTTTTATTTTGATTTTGCTACTGCAGGTAAGGTCTATTGTAAGGGTGGACTTTGTTCTATTTTAAAAGACTTATCCGAAGATATTATACCAATTGGAGGTGAAATATACAATCCATTTACGCCAGTAGTCTCGCCTACTGAAGGACCACCAACAAGAATAGACAGAATGTTTATCCAAACATCTTCGGGATACCGAGCCGTGGAAAATTGCTTCTATAAGAACCCAATCGACATGGACGGACCGGATAGCAATAGGTACAATAAATAAATTCACGATGAAGAAGCATTTACTACTCATTTACTCGCTTGTGTTTCGATCATATTACAGAACCAATTGCAAATGTAAAACGTTGATTGACATAATATGGTTTTTTTTAATATCACATGAGAATACACAGTCACAGCCCAGTGAATATGCTCCCAGTCACTCGTTCCAGTTTGAAACGATTACACTCCATTTTCTAGGGAGTTTCGATACTGAGGGCAATTATTAAAGTATTTATTGCTAGAGAATAATTCTGTATGGAAAATTCAATTTAAAAAATTGTTATACTTCAGTTAAATTAATGATTTGGAGTAAAGAAGTTCCATGAGTTGTCATAAGTTTCGTCCGCTTGAATGATATAAGCCAAAGTTTCAGTATCTTTACAACTTGTGAACGTTTTCATGGCAGCAAATCGTCATGATTCAATCATTTTCAAATATTTAAATTCTGTAAATTGCTTACCCTATCTGATATAAGGCAAAAGTTGAAGGGCATAAGAGTTATTTGATGTTGCTTAGTGCCAAATACCTCGACAAAAGTTTTCTTACTTTTATTCCTGGTTTACATCCATGTTATGTATGATCTTCCAACGGTTGGAGAATTTAGTGAATCCTGTAAGATTTATTTCTCTCAGGATTCATTAGCTGTCCAAACCGTTTTGAACTTATAACTTTTGAAGGAAAGGTGTTTTTAAACTCCATTTTAGTATCAATTAATTAAATCTAATCTAAATAATCCTTAAAATTAATGTACCAGATTTTGAATGCACTTTGAATTCGTATGTATGTTTTTTTAAAACTTTTCAAATCTTTAGAATTCTAATGATAAGACATCAACAAAATTTTCTGCTTTTCTATTGGATATTCTGCGTAAAGAGTGTATCTGTGTAATATAGTTTAATAGTGTATCTGCAGTATATTCTGTAATAATATGAAGAAAATTTCTAGAAATATCTTTCTGGCCTACCTCCGATTTTGGCGTCATGGAGTCTGTACCAGGTCTAGAAGTTCTAAAACGAAGATTGTTCATGTGAACATACTGATGATTGAATATTTTGTACTACTAAGCAGATAACTTTCTTTCTCTTTTTCCTACATGTCCTGAGAACATTCGTAGCACCACTTGAATGGTGTTGAAAATTAACATTGGAAACAAAAAGCATTAACATATGTAGACTTCTTGAACTATTCATGAAAACCTTGAGAAGCAATAGTTTAGATATACATTATATGCCTTATGAAGTTTAATTATCTTATCTGCAGATTCCACCACAATGCGAGCCCATGAAGTTACTAAAAGTTGAAGTTCTGAAATTTGGAATATGCGAATTATGCCAAGTTTATCCGAAGTAAATCGACTACTATGCATTAAAAGATGTGCAAAAACCAAATTTTTTCTAACTTTTCGTTTTTGGGTAACATCACCATTCCACATAGAAACAGGTTAAACTTTTCGTTTGAGTGATGCGCCAATCGAAGGCTGCTCTATCTTTTTAAATAGTCAGGCGACATATGTACAATACAAGAAAAAAGTAAGCGCATATGCAAAGGAAAAGTAAACCTATAGACTATGTATAGGAATAATCACTTTTAGTCGAAGGCTGCATCGATAATTGTCTAGGATATAGTGAAGAAATCCTTAGCAAGACCAAAAGATTTTGTATAAGAATGCATTGAATGATAGTTGACTTCTGCCATATCTGGTCGACCATTTTTTGAAAAGTCGAAAATTAGAACATAGAATTAGGACTGTTGTAGAAGAACATGGTTGGGGAATACGGTCTACCTATTTCTTTCATTTGAAGATGATAACGCTACATTGCACCCACACAATGGTTTTGAACCTGTTGACGCTTTTCTCAATAAAGAAACCCCGTAGCAATTTACATTGTTTGTAATGACACATGTTTGGAATGACACTTCAATTTACTACAGAATTTTGTAACGTACCTAATTTTGTAATGTACCTAATGTTATTCCAGTATGCAATAATTCCTTCGTACTTGACGTTATAAACGACTACGTATGCACCACTTTAGCTTATTGATTAATTGCTACAATTCATGTTTGTACCATGATCGCTATAATACACATTCAAACTCACTCAGTCCATCGTAAATCCTCTAATATGAATGAGAAAGGTACTGTGTCACAAATAGATAGAACATCATCAATAATTCGTTGAATTGAATTTGAGTTTAAAGAATCCTGATTTTTACCGTTGCTTTCTAGACATTTGGGGTCGGGATTTGAAACTCAATAAAAGAAACCATAAAAACCATCGGAATACCCCAGATCATTCAAGATTTTGTAATACGCTCGAACACCAAAGCAATTATGATAACATTAAAAACTTTTAACATTTTTCATGAATAATTTTATAGGAGCTCTATTCAAACCAGTGTTAATCTATCATGTGCGCTTCAAAGAATGTGGATAATGGTTTCAAATATATGTCACGGACTTCTCGGAGGCTTAGCACTAGCACACCTACTGTTCATAGCAACAACTCGATCGTATGATTGGGCCGATGGGGCTATCAAACATTACTCATCGTTTGCCGAAATCTATGCGAACTCGTTCTATTGCTTATGTATAATATGTATGGTTTCAATATTTGATCGGTTTGTTCTTTGATCTTCACAAACTGCAATATTTGTAAAATTTAAAATACTTTCAGAATGGATATATGTCATGTAGATATAGCAAATACACCTGAATCGATATCCTTTCGATGGATCATCATTGCTATGATTTATATTGCGACAATAATACTCACGTTGTGTGCTGAAACAATGGATGAGAAACTCTACTTAACAAACTATAATATAACAGTGTTCGAAGAAGAAATGGTAAAGGATATTTTACTTAATATGAACTGCTACAATATTGTCCATATTGTAACTGTTACAATATGAACAAAAAATAATGTCCGCTAAATGTTTTGAAGACGACTTGAAGTATCAGACCTTCTATTTTGGGTCATCTACTTTTTTATAGTTCAAAACTTGTCCACCACATTATACAATTACATTATTACACATTATTACAATGCTCTAGAAATTTTTCAAAAGCGTTAAATTGAATTTAAAATATAATCAGGATTGGTTAAATGTGATGTGTACTTTTCATCTAGGAAAACAACCAAGTGATGAGCGTCTGGAGCAGCCTATCAGTAGCACGTAGTGTGGGCGCTATTGTCGGCTGGATCATGATTGGGTTCTCACCGACCGATGACATGCTATACAATCATCTTTTAGAAATGGAAAAGTATCAATTAACAAACTCTTAAAGGCAATACATTTAATACCCAAATCACTTCCTTTTTAGTTTAGTTTAAGAGAGCTGAGAGTGATAACTATTGTACTGTAATGTAAATATTAGAGTAGAGAGGGTTGAACATATTTAAAATATTTATACCTATATACTTACATGCATAAATAACAATAAATAATCAAACCATAAATAATAACAACAAAACAAGATGATGAAACATATATACATAACGTTATAATTTATTAACAGTCTAGTCACATTATGCCAAGGAAATCAGAAAAAAAACAACAGATAATCGATGGTACTACCAAAGATAAATTCTAATGGTATATGAAATGAGAAATAAAATTATAACAACATGTTAAATCGGCCATATTTTTGTTTTTAAATTGAAGGTCACTCAATAGAAGCCCAAAATAACTCTGTTAAAACTAATACAAACCATCAGGCGGTAACAAATGCATTGACTTAGAAAACCAATTCGTTTTGGTCATTTGCATTTGGTCAGCACTAAAAGGGTGACAGTGGGTATACCATAAAATTCATATATGAATCTGTATTATGGGACAACAGTGTTAATGGTAAGTACCAAGAAAACCATGAGAAATTTAGCCAGAAAGCTAAAAAACTTAGAAAGAACTTGGAAAGCTATGAAAATTACATGTTTTTTCGGAACTGGAAGACTCCTTTCAACGCTTTCTGAACCAGTGCATACCGGCATGACATCGAAATTTTGAATCTCCAGAAACTTGTTCGAGATTTCACTGTTGAGAAATAACTGGAGCTAAGAAATTGACGTTGAAACTCTCCATCTGGACACGCACCAGGCGCATAAACGATGGTAGTCTACTCTTCTATTAATCACCATGATGCTCTTAATTTCAGATGGTCACTAAGAAATGTTTTCAAATTCTTCTCTTGTCACTTATTAGGCGGTTTTCTTATGTTCAATGCGGTAGCTTGCCTTAACACATAAGGTAACACAATAACACAATTTGAATATTATCTTAACACTTAAGGTAACACATAACGCAATTCAAAAATTAACTGATTAAGATGCTTTATTATATTTTTTCATATATTTTAAAAAATGAAATGCATAATTAAACACTATGCGGCTTTGAGAGTTTTGCTGCCACATTGACTTGCTTACTTACAGAGCTTCGAGTTTTTATTGTGACCAGGTATACGAAATCACCCGTTCTCCTTTACATTACGATTTACCTATTGAACAGCAATGCTTTTAAATAATTTCTAGGAACTTCTAGTCTACGATATTCTTCTCAGAAAAACTTAATTTATATCTGTAATTGTCCAAAGTTTTTTGAATTCTTGGATCGGTCTTTTCGTGAATATTTTGTCATAAAGAATTATTTAATTTGAATGCACACTTACTTAAGGAAATTTTATGCCGATTCAGTACAACGTTCAATTAAATAACACTGATTTCCGGGAACCGACGTTGTTTCTCTTAAATGAAATAAAGTTAAATTAGTGACATCTGTTTGTCAAATCGCACTGTATTAATTTCAGAAGTAAATGCAGGTGGATACACAACACTAGTATTATACTTCAACACAACACTAATTGCGTTTATTCACGGCATCGCATT
This sequence comes from Stratiomys singularior, assembly GCA_954870665.1. Classification (NCBI taxonomy): domain Eukaryota; kingdom Metazoa; phylum Arthropoda; class Insecta; order Diptera; family Stratiomyidae; genus Stratiomys; species Stratiomys singularior. Next base: position 108,794,881 of record OX940880.1, on the reverse strand, counting down.
CAAAAAGCTTTCCCGATAGAGTAGTTTTTGAGAACGCCTTTCAACCGGTTACTCGTTGAATTTAGAGTCAGAGGGGTGCCAGTGCTAAAGCGCAGTTCGTATTCACTGTTGACAGCTGACATTTTGCAAGCGGTTCATTTATTACAGATTCACCTTCGGCCGGTCGAATAAGTTGTATTCTTCGTTGTGTGCAATGCGTTGCAAATCTGATCTAAACGTCATCCGTGACGGTCGGGACTCGGGAGAAAAAAGTTAACGAAGCCGAACTTCTGGTATCTTTTGGAAAATTCTCGCATATTTCAGGTAATTATAGATTGAAATGTTCGCAGTTTCCTACGGATTCCGGATGGAAATTCGCATTTGGTGAAGTGTTTGGTTTGCTTTATTGATGCAAATCGATCGTTCGCTGCCCTCGAGATTTTTTTTTGTGCGATTGTGCATCTACTTTATTCGTGTTAGTAGTTTATTTGATTCATAAACGGTTTTTCAAATATGTTTGATAGTTTTATGGGATTATTACGAAAGCGCATGAAAATTGATAATGATCAACAGCAAGCATGCGATCCAGAACCGACACCATCACAAAATGCGACAGCGGTTGATAGGTAAATACTAGGCTATAATTGTGAATTTGGATTTTTCAGAGTACCTAATTGGTGTAGATTAGAAAAGGGCAACCGCCTCGATACGCACCGTTAGCCAGTAAGAAACGGCCAAAACAAACATCTGTTCAAGCAAATATACACATAGAATTAATTTCGTTGGAGATTTATTTGCAAACTGGAACTAGATCCGAAAGATTGGAATTCACATTCTCCATCCGGGCACGCAACTCACGAAGAAACGATGGAGGTCGACTCTGCGCATGATATTCCATCGTCATCGTGTGGCCCTAATTTTGGTACAACAGCTGCATCGAGTGCTTCTGCAGCAATGGCCCTGCCATGGGATTATACGAAAAGTGGAGAAGAAGACTTTCATATTGATGATAGGAATGTCATTGACAGGTGTGACTTATTATAAATTCAGATCAAATTTCGTAATCGACGGCATTCTGATTTTTAATTTATTAGTTTGAAGAGGCCAATTTAAAATACAATCTGAACAGCACGACCACTATTATTTCCATTGTTCCTATTGATTAGAAATAAAAAACGAATTTTAAATTTTTAGATTGTCAGGATTATATAGCCTGCTGTGCTTATTCATTTCTTGCTTGCCTGTCCAATGTTCAGTTTCATCTTTTATAATATAGTAGCTACATAGACATAAAACAACGAATGTGTTAAGTTTCGAAAGTTTCTAATTTTTCCTCCTGATATTTTGTCAGATTCTGAAAGGATAAAAATGATGAGCATGCAAACATACATCTATGCTATAATATAATAATATACTGCGTAGGATTAACATACTGCCTCAAAAATTCCTACGTTGTGAGAAAAAGTAAATATGACGTAAATATCTTTTATTCGTCTAATAATGAGGTTTAACTTATGCTTTGGTAAACGCAAAGAAAATTAAGAGATACAAAAAGTATGATACAGACAGAGTCAATACAAGTTTTCTTGATTATTGTTTATATTGATTTTTTCTTTATCTGAATGACAAATAGCTACGAAATTCATTATAGACCAGACAAGCTTGTGTAATCTTGTGCAAACGAAAAATGTTAAATGAAATCGAGAAATATTCATATTGTAAAGCTTGTCTACGAAATGAACTACGTAGACAGACGTGATAGTGTAGGTGGACGATTAACAATTGTAATGGTATGAAAATTGTATTACTGATTTATACAAATTCTATCAAGGGTATATAAAATCTTTGTCACTCGTATGAGTCGTCAGTAGCCACAAAAAATGAGGATAGGTCGATCGTTCGAATAATAGTAACCATGGAGAACACCGTATACCTTGGTGTCCAAATTGTGCAACGTACAAAGTCTTCATTTTCGTTTTGCCAATTCTTGAGACGTAAATTTATCCGTTAAGAAAATCAAATTTTTTAGAAAGGCGGTTTCTGAGGCGCTTTACGGAATGGTGAAAAAGGAACAAGAACAAGCTTTACAAATTTTTGGGGAGCCAGTGGTCTCGAAAACTATAAAACTTGGAAGCCACAATGGTCTGGCGAATGAATGAGGGGCGGATACATAGGACGAATACCAGTGGCAGATTAGCAAATTGTTACTTGCATGTACTACTAATTGGAGAAAATTGACAAAATGACAAAAGAAGGTCAAGCCACTGGATGGCGTGTAGCGCCGTGACGACAATGATATTAAAAAAGAGGAAAAATTGAAGATTTTATGCAAACAATAAAGTTATAATGTCTTTAGGACTTTAATGACTATCCTTTGCCCGGATTTCAGATAGGATATTATGGTTTTGACTTTGACTTGCGATAATTTTTTCCGTAATATTCATATATTCAATATTCATAGTTAATAACAAGCTTTAAATTTTGCTATTCCATAACATCTTAAAACGACACGTCCATTATTTTTTATTCACAGGCCATTCAACTTAAATGAAAGGTATTCTTGTTACATAAAAACTCGATTCTTGTGCAAATCACTAACAGTTTTTTATTAGATTCGTCTCGGTTTTGGATCAACTGGATAGTCGCGTGGAAAAACTACGCAAAGACGCAATGGATTTGCAAGAAAAACGTGATTATCTCCTTATGTCTATTGATCTCATAAAGAATAATGATCATCTGAATGGAATGCAGGAACGTAAGTACAAAAGAATATTGTTGTAACGTAAGTACAAAAGAAGATTGTTGATGCATGAGAAATGGTAATATATTGAAGTTTTGTTGTGAATTATGGATTTAAATTTGCCGAGAGCACAGTTGGATTTACAAGGCAGTTTAGATTGCGTATATTTGAAAATAATTCGTAAAAGAGTCGATTTATTTATACATAATATTTATTCGCTACTTTGATTATTTAAATGCAATTAAATGTGTGATCAGCGTTATTCACTAATGAATATATATGGATATTTTCCCGGAAATGCCGATGTCCGTTTAATAATGAAAAAAATATATAATCTCAAATGCGATTTGCTTCGTTTTAGAAACCCTTTCAGAATGTTCCGCGCAAAGCTCCTTGAAGGCATTTTCTAGAATGATTATATGACGTTACCTTAATATAATAGATGAAGCTAAGACTCGAATCGGTCCTTTTAATTTCTTTACTCATTGCAAATAATTTTTAATTATTATGTTATTGATCTTATAAATCCAATTGGACACTTGGTACTTTTACTTGCGACTATGCCATGGCGAATTAGAATAAATTTCATTTAAAATAAGTTTCTATCCTTGCAACCGTGCTGAATAAATGTAAATGTAAAAATAATGTAAATGACTACATTAAATAAGTTTTTCTTTAAATATTGTAGTATCAAATCATAATCGTTTCATGCACAATACTGAGAATGATATATGTTTCAAAATAATGGCTCCATCAATATAATCCGTGAACACTTAACATGAGCTTGATCGCAAAGAGTGGGCGAAATTGACATTGTAAAATCATTTCCGTTTATCGTGCACATCAAATGCACATATTACTGAATCTATAAATTTTATCGTACTTAGCTGTTAAAAAAGCGAATTAACATATGTAACAGTAGTATCTATAAGCTTACACAGCCTTTTTTTAATATTAACACATTACATGCGGGGCGCCGCGACTTATTGTTTATGACTTAGCGCGGGCAAAAATTTGAGCATTCGCGTAAAAAATGACAGCATAAAATGTCACAATTTTCAAGATATTTAAGATATTTTAATAATTCTTACACTATTAAACTCACTAAGGAGCAGCAGCATAACTATCAAGAAGTTTAAATAAACATTTTGAGTCACGTGTAATGTTCGAAAAAAAAACAAACAAATTAAAACTACAAAAAAAGACATAGGAACATTTCATCAATATAATCCGTGAACACTTAACATGAGCTTGATCGCAAAGAGTGGGCGAAATTGACATTGTAAAATCATTTCCGTTTATCGTGCACATCAAATGCACATATTACTGAATCTATAAATTTTATCGTACTTAGCTGTTAAAAAAGCGAATTAACATATGTAACAGTAGTATCTATAAGCTTACACAGCCTTTTTTTAATATTAACACATTACATGCGGGGCGCCGCGACTTATTGTTTATGACTTAGCGCGGGCAAAAATTTGAGCATTCGCGTAAAAAATGACAGCATAAAATGTCACAATTTTCAAGATATTTAAGATATTTTAATAATTCTTACACTATTAAACTCACTAAGGAGCAGCAGCATAACTATCAAGAAGTTTAAATAAACATTTTGAGTCACGTGTAATGTTCGAAAAAAAAACAAACAAATTAAAACTACAAAAAAAGACATAGGAACATTTCATTGATTTATTTGTTGAAATAAATAATACACTAGTATTTTTTAAGAGTATGATATTCATAAAAACAATTACCTACGTGAAGGGGTATATTACAAAAACTGCACTTATAACAAGTCAAACTTTTCTTTTGATGTGCAGCGCAAACACGACACTGCCGTTGAGCATGCACTTTTTTCCCTTTGCTTTCGATTTTTTCTGGTTTATGTTTTTTCATATCCAATGATAAACGCCCGGGCGGATCAAATTTAGATGTGCGAGTCCTTTGCGTTGAAGTTGATGGTCCCGGCTCTGCAGTATCCATTAGTTCCGCAGGCAACTGGTCTGTTATCAAACTGCGAACTACTTCTAATAAAAATTTTTTATATGTCTTTCTTGTATTGTTATAAATATTGTGGACTAGATATGCGTTAAAAAGAGCACAATTTAATAAGTACATAACGGCACGCTTAGTCCACTTTTTCGTTTTTCGCAAAAAGGAATAATACGAAAGATACTGATCGGCCCTATCAACTCCTTTCATAAATTTATTGTATTCTATCACACAGGTCGGTTTAATTATTTTACTTTTCGTGTGCCAGTCTATATTGTGACTTTCTAACATTTCAGCCGAGTGTATACTGGAAATCATTCTTATTTCTCTCTTCGATTGCCAAATTTGTAACAATATATCTTGCTTTCTTCTAAAAATTGTTTCACCACGCTTCAATTTTAGGTTTTTTAGAGAATCAGGTAATCCTCTATTTACACGAATTGTCCCGCAACTTCTCGTTTTTATGTTTAGAAGTGTCTGGTTGATTTCCATACTATTATAATAGTTATCCATGAACACATGATACCATTTTCCCAGATAAGGGCTGAGGACATCTTGAATTGTCTCCGAGAGTTTTTTACCTTGTCCGCAGTATATTTTTAAATTGCAAATATAACCACTCTTTGACTCACACACCATTCTCACTAATATCCCGTACTTAATGATTTTTGAAGCGTTGTATACTTTGAACGCTAATCTTCCACGCCACGGTATAATACTTTCGTCAAGTGAAATTTCCCTTCGAGGTGTGTACACAGTACATATTAAATTTTTCCAATAAGTTATCTAATACTGGTTTAATTTTGAACAAACGATCACTAGAGTCTGTAATATCGTTATTTGAAAAATGCCATGATTGCCATATTTGCCTAAATCTGCCGCGGCTCATTGTTTTCGGAAATATCGGAGCTTGCAATAATTCGTCTGTTGTCCAATAATCGTCCATTGAACTTTTAGGAGATTGACCCATCAGAATCAACAGGCCGAAAAATTTTTTGAATTCAGTGGTAGTGACGTCTGTCCATTTTTTGGATTTTTTGTAGTCTTTGAATTTTTCCTCATTCTGTTTGTGATAGCGATTAGTTTCTTCTACCATCATTTCATATAAATTGTAGTCAATAAACAAATTCAAGGACTCACTGACACTATTGTTTTTGTTTGGGAAAACACTTAAACCCGATTGACCCAAACACGATTCAATTACAGGCGGATTGTCTATTTCAGTCCATTGTTCAATAATATCATCATCTTCATCGTCACTGAACTGCAGTGGAAAAATCCTGGTTCTCCGTCTGGTTCGGCCAACAGAACTATCACTATCACTGTCGTCACTTATGTTATCTAACAAGTGTTGCATATCACTATCACAAGAGCACTCCGATAAATTATCAGCAAATACATCATCGTTAATTTCGCGCGAGCTCATATTGGATTTAAAGAAAAAGTATAATTTATTACTAGGGGATATTTGAGACCGAACAATTTAATGTAGAAAATCTACTGAAGTGTTATCAAGACTACTGAAATGCTATTTGTGCAGAAAATCGGAAATTTCTTACCCAATTCTGAAAGATAACATTTGAATACTTCTGGAAAGTGAAATGGAAAAACCCTTGATGACACAATGTGCTTTAAAATGTTCAGTGAAGGTAAAAAAAAAATATGGAAAAAGGTAATAAAATGTAAAATTTAAACTTCAAGAGCAAGTTACTAATGAGATAAAAGCAGGTATTAACCCTTTGTACTCGAGGGGCGACTCTCAGTCGCCACTCAAAGTACTGATGCAGCTCGAGTAGCGACTGAGAGTCGCCATAAGGTTTTATTTGGGTTATTTTTTAGCTGTCGCCTGTGTAAGCACTTATAATTAGGGAAAACCTAAATAGAGAAAGAAAATGTGAATGTAATCCTTATCAGTTGTAGGTTTCCCCATACCAAAACAGCCTCGAGCGCATATGGTTAATACTTTACCAGACGGTAACTATCATACTATGTAAACGGTAAAAATACCTCTCCCGCAGATAAAGATCAGTCGCCGTAAAAGGTATTAATACCCTTCCCGCATGTAATGTGTTAATCATTTAGCGTATAAATTCCTTTAGATATTTTACAATATTAGGTTATACTATTTCATATTTGGTAAGGAATTTATTCAAAAATAATTAATATTCGGTCCTGGCTAGACTAGCCTTAACAGTCGGTAGCTTTATTTCCGATCTTCTTCAAAATTTATTTTTATTATCTTCAAAAAGAATATGTCAAGACGTTGTATGGTGCTTTAGGTGGAGTTCCCCTATTTTCGAGGTTGTAATATGGTTCAGTCGAAGTTGTCCGTTTCACTGTCCTTCATTCGTGCAAGGAATTCTTCCTACTCAATGACACGCTACTCGTTAAACTTGTATCTGATTAGTTATTTACAGTCCAGTTCCAAAACGATCATTACTTTGTGTTTTCAGTTGTTCGAATAAATTTTCCTGAATTTGTTTTATGCCTTTCATTTTAAAAATAAAAACTTCATTAAAACTTCATTTTAAAAAAAAAAAAAAACGAAAAATTAAAAATAAAAAAAAAATAAAAGAAAAGTACGATCGATAAATGCAAATAAAATGAAAAATATAAATAAGCAAGGCAAATAACTAAGGTTGGCATATTATAATTGATACATTCAAGAATAAGCATTTTTTTTTCATTCAATTCTACTCATGAGGAATAAATTTCGTATTTCATGGTTTTTTCTTTAGTATTGTTTATCCAGCAATTCGATCATACAAGATATACCCCATTTTCTTTAAAATTTTGATATATCTGCAATGGGAGAAGCAAAAGAAGAATCATTTACTAATAAATGTTTATATATTCCTTGAAGCAGTAAGCTTTTTCTTCCTTTTTCCCTTATTAATGAGTTTTGAAAGAGATAAATTTGTATTTGCACTTAATCCTCTCTTATTAAATAATATAATAAATATTGTTTCTAGGGTTTCGTAATTGATATCAATAATCTACTTTTTGCGGATAATTTGAAATTTATTTTCATTTATTTTTCTGTGCGTGATTGTAACTAAAATTTATGCAAACTCTAACTTACGCTTGAATAACTAACAAATTTAGCACTTATTTTCGATTGTATTAAGTTTGCTTCTTTCACCATTATCACTTAATCACGTTTCTTCATCACCAAATTTCTTGTTCATGTTTTAATCGCCTGTTTTTAATACCGCTTTCCATACAAAAGACCTGAAAATATGAATTGAATGCAAGAACTTCTATTGACATTTCAGATGAACGCGAGGAAATTTTTTATTACATACAACGAGTTAATTCGCGTCTATCTACAGTAGATTTGAATGTCAAAACCGTCCGAGATGCCTCCCAAGAAGATTCTCTACATCAAGTGAATGTTTTAATAGATTCCTTAATCACTAGCAACGATCCAACAATATCGCGGCAGCGCTGTCAAACATTTTTAAATGCCTGCAGTGGGTCGGAGGCCGAACATCAATCGTCGAATTATGCCGTTGTTGATCGAATCGTAGATAAAACGTTTGAAAGTGCTTTACTCGGCTGTACCTTGGACGATCAAAAGAATATCAAAAAGCGTTTACAAGCGCTCATGAATTATTTGAATCGTCAAATTATAAGCGATTAACTTTTTACACCCAACCTGAAATAGACTGAATTTGGGCAAGGTTCTTTGATAAACAGTACAGCGACAAGCGGTTCATCTTATTTGTTCTGAATTGATTTTAATTATTGTTTGTTGCGAGTATTGTTAAACGAGAAATGCGATGTGCTAAGTAATAACTTCTATGAATGTTTCACGATGTCGGCCTTTTAAATTCGGTTAAAAATTTGGCTTTAAATTGTTAACACCGTAGTGGTGTTTAGAACTGTCTTAAGCGTTTTGTACTTGTAAGAAATCTCTTAAATATATAATTTTTGTAAACTGATTCAAATTGGCTTCTGTTTCATACCTGATTTTAGAAAGCCGCCATTATGTAATGAAATACTAGAAAGAATTTTATGTTAGCTTTATGCAACTTAAATGTGCAATATAATTGCTTCCTTTATATAAGAACGCAGGCAAGTTCATTGCAAACGGTAGCCACTGCACGATAACTTTATGAATGTCACAAAAGGTACTCAAGTATATTTCATGATTGATATTCAATGTAATCAAACGCCTTTGTTAATTTTCTAAATATATTCCTTCTTTATTAAGATTTAAATAATAGCATTCGTGGAAAAATGAACCAATATTCTTATGCAATGATCACGCATTGTTGACATTTGTTCCATAGCAATCCAGACAGATCCATGAACTCCGAAAAGAATTTGAATAATAGATCCAGAATGAAACCCAAGAACATCATGGCCTTCAGCATTAAGAGTTCGGGTAGGATTCCATCGTACGACAGCACCGAATCGTGGAAGAATATAATATAAATGTCCTTTTTGATCTGTTATAATTCCCTTGGGTCGATGCAGAAGCATTCCTAAGTGGTTTACGTTTATTTCTGTATTGTTCGCTGTACTCATTGAATCGGTTACGTAAAGGTTGCCAATTTTATCTGTTATGTAAATCCTTTTATCGAGGGTAAAGGCTATTTCAGAAGGGAACACTTGGTCTGCTGGCCAATCATCACCAGACGAAACGTAAATTCGATTCCAACTCTTTGTATGCAGGAAGAAAGCAAGTAAATATTGACCATGTTCGGTTGTTATATATGCCATGTGATCGACAGTGCCAACGGTATAAGGATTAACTTTTATAGAAGTCAATTTCATTCCATAGCCTCCGAGGAATGTAGTACGCAATAACTGTATAATATAATAGATTAGTATTAGACTTACTTCCAAACTTCAGTTAGTCTAGACTATCTTTCCAAATTGAAACACGATATATCTTTATTATTTATTTATACTCGAAATATCGGTAGTTAGGATAAATGAAAAATTTGAACGCTTAAACTTTGAATCGAATTCAAATATATTTTTAATGGTTAACACATTTGAAAAAATTAAATTAATGCCTTGTAGCTGAACTTCACAGTTTGGAAACAGAAATTGACAAGAAACTTGATCTGTTCTAATTCGAAGATTTCAATTATGAAAATAAGTTCAAGATTGAAAATGCTCGTTAGCAACAGCTTACTTCAAAAAGGAAGATAGATAAGTAACAACCTTTAAAATCCTATAGTCAGGACATGTAATCAGGCGCCAGAAGCCATTTAATGCAAGCATCAAGAAATTATGTTGTGAAGAATACATATTCGGATGCACTATGGGATGCAAAGGTTAGTTTCAACTTTAGTGAACAAGATACGCTCTAATAGTTCACGGCGGCACATATTTTCTTTGACGAGAAAGAATTGAGGTACGCACGACTCTTATTTCTATGGCCTATAGTGATTGAAAAGACTTTTTGCAGTTTTTGCTTTCTACTTACTTCATCGTTTTTATTCTCCAAATCAAAAATGATAATTTTTGCTGGACAATGTTTACTGCCCACATCAAGAACCCACAAATATCCCCTTCCGTCGACATCCGTAGCATGAGCTTGAAGTATTTTATTGCAGTCTTGCTTATCCCCAGCAGCATGTACATGCGAATTTGGAAAAGATCGTGGCTTTATTACTAAAATGTTTTCGGGCCATGTTGACTCCACTAAGGTCGGGGATGTTGTATTCGTTGAAGCATCTATACACAAAAATGCGCGAAAATAGTAAAGCGAGACGTGGCGTAGCTTCACATCGCTCTGATTGGAATTTCTTATATCCCAACAATAAACGTAACTTAAACATTGGCTGAATAAAAACAAAACTTGAACGCGGGTCATTTGAAACCTCGTACTCTTCTGTTACAATATGAACTAAGCTCCCTAAGATTGAAAATATGTTTCTTGAAATGTGTTAACATCAGCAAATATAAGTCCAGATACATTCGTTCGCAACCTTAAATTTTTGATTGGGTTCAATTACACCAACAGTTTATTTTTTTCTCAATTTGTTTGACTCAATCGTTTGTTGAGACCGTAGCTTATTACCTTCAGCATGATTATATTATGGAACAATTCAATGGGTGAAAGTAAAATTTAAGATTTATAACGTTCTAGCTATTTGAAAGAAACGAAATTCCTAGTAGATGTTTATATATTTAGTCCCCGATCATGGCGGATAAAAGTAATATTTTCGATTTTACTAGCATCTTTCTTTTTGATTGAAACAACGAAAATAAATTCAATTTAATATTTTATTCAAAATAAAACAGGAGCATGTGGCCTGAAAATAAATTTAAATATTTTTTCATTTTTCAAAACTACTATTCGAAGTATGTACTCACAATTCCTCTAAGAAATCCAGCTTTAACAATAATGCGGTCAATACACAGGCCCCAGCCTCTTTGGTTGTCCACGTCAGTCCTCTATCTACCAGGGCAGTGGCACCTTCTTCTTCTTCAGCTCGTGTACTCCTGGATTCCTCAGGTTCATCCCCATTCTTTTCTGGTAACGAAGAAAGTGCTTGAGTTCGTACATATACTTCAAATGCCGTTCCAATTGTATATGCTATCAGTCCTGACACATATCGATGCGTGGAGTTAGTGTTGACTGTCGAGATTCCGCTTAGTGATGAATTCAAAATTAGGTGCATGCCTGGCTCATCTTTTTGGTTGACTGCTGAACATGTTTCTCGTGGTTGTTCTATAGGCAGTGGTTGACCATGGTCAAGAATAGCTCGGATTTTGTAAATTCGTGTAACATGATAAAGTTTCATCCATTCTGATGATTCGCAGTTTATTATTGATGATGTCGGATTTACCGCTTGTTGGTTCAATTGAAATCGAACCCAACCAGATGCGTCCACACAAGTAGCGGTGGGGACACACTTCAAACAAAAACACGAAGGTGGGAATGTATCAAAAAAGGCATCTGGTAGCAGAAGCGATTTTTTAAAGCCACACACTAACTTTACGTACTCGCAGTCTTGATTTTCGGGAAAATTGTAAGGTCTGTGTGCAATCGTTTGAATAAAGTCGTTAGTGGACGGATCGTTGACATTGTGTGTCGAATCAGCCGGTTTGTTTTCCTCATCATTAACGCTTGGCTCATCACAATGTGAAGTTGAGTTGTCAACTGCAAGTACAGCTGCCGCTGCCCCTTCTAAGCTCATTTCATTGGAGTGTTCCGGTTGATTTGATGATTCAGCTATTGATAAATTAAGCGATTGTGTAGCCGACAAGAGGTCAAGTAATGATTCTGGTGCAATGACATCTTCGCATGGCGGTTCTTGTGTCTCCTCTCGATTAGTGTCATTTTCCGGTAAAGAATTTTTGAGTCTTTGCGTGCTCTGGCTACGTTGGATATTTAAATTCGTGTTGTGCTGCAGTTGTAATGATTCACGTAAACAACTGGGAAAATAAGATAGAAAATTAGTAAATTTAATGCTGGTTACACATGTCGTATATGCCTATTCTTTATATTTCATCTTCTTACAAGAGACCTAAATATCATTAACTAATTGAATATCATCTCCCAGCAAGTCTTTGACAACAAAACGAAGCAAGATTTGTTCATAACTCGTGGTAAGTCAATACGCTAGAAAAAAGTTCGTTTCCTGCCCATAACAGGTAGCATTAAAACACATGGGTCAAACGTATAAATGCGACCGAAAAGTGATTTGTGTTTCTTCTCTATACAAAAGCTTTCTTAGGTCGCATAAAACTAATATCCGATTACCAACGAGTTTCGCCGTTTGATTTCACTTTAATAACAAGGATGATACATGAATCAAGGAAAATATCCCGACAAGGATGATATTTTCAAATACAATATATGCTTATCGAGAGAATTAATTTGAGAAAGAAAGAAACTATTTGAGAAAATTTGTTCGATGGTTATTCTTTGGACATATTTAATTATGAAGCTAGTTAATTATTTCCTATTTGGTTTATTCCAATATTGGTTGGTTTTCGGCAAAATAATTGAGGACTATGATAACATTAAGAGATATATTGCAAATCAAGCTATAATAAAAGTTCTTCCCCAATCGTGTAGAACCCAAAACAGAATTGCTAAATTGATGATAATATATTACTACAGATTTATAACTCTTTTAAATAATTTTATTATAAATTTATCCTTACCATGGCGACGCAGCATTGTTTTCATCATTTCTATTCTCAAGTGACTTATTCTTGATTGAAATGTTTGTCATTAAATTCTCCGACATACTCTCCATAACCGATCGACTCCTTAAAGATATTGTAGGTCAAAACTAAGATTTTTTAGTTTGATAAAAATGAACACTTACATTTCGCCTGATGTCGTTTGCACTACTTGAGCTGTTGATGTGGATGCTGTGACAGGCAATTCTGTTTCCTTTTCATGCACTTCTAAATCAGCCTTTTCGCATTGTGGAGCATTAGTATCCGATTCTACCGCTTGATCAATGCTGAGCGAAACTTCTTCTAATATTGGCGTGCCATTTCTCAAGTCCCCATTTATAATGGTAATTTTTTCACATTTTCCATACAGATCGAAAACGGGATAGACGTGATTGGGTAAACCAGACGCCAACTCTTCCAAGTAGTTTTGTCCGACCATGATCACTTAAAATTTATATTATAAGAGATAACATTTTAATTGACCTTTCTTACCTAAATTTCCAGTGTGAGACAACGACATGGTAATTACTGTTCCAGTTTGGATTTGTTCCAAAGCTTCTCCATATTTAGATGGAACTTTGTTTCCATTTATATTTACATAGTCATGGGTAGCAACCCAACAAGGTCTTTTGCACATAACTATGGATAGCGGTAAAGGTGCATTATTCGTCTGTGGACAAATTCCTAATGCACCTACTCCTAATGTTCCCTTCCATTTTGCATTGATTTGATCAATTTTTATCTGGAAGAAAACGTAGTAACGAAATCAAAGGTTATTACTTCAATTCAAAGGTTATTACTTCAACAAACTTACACTTATGCTATGTCCCTTACAAAGCGGTTTTGTAATGTACACTAATGCCTGATTGTAGGACTGAGTTCGGGTTGCACTTCTCTTATCTTCTGACAGAACAACATTTTTCCCGTGAAACTCAGAAAACTCAAAAAGCATCGACTCAGAATCAATTGATTCCAACATGGAATCTTGCTTGTTGAGAGGATCAACAGCGAATTCTAAAGAGTCTTGTAATCTTAAACTACACGGTCGGAGGGGTGATGATGGCCCTTGTGACGATGTTACTTGAATAGCCATAGTTGTGCCTTTTAATTCGGCAACAACATACACATCCTGCGTAATATATTTGTTAAAGTTCTTATTATAAATTGGTCGTAAATGGGAAACAAATTAATAGCGTACATTGGAAACGTTATGAAAGTTTATGTTCATGTCTTCAGAATTCAATAAAATTCTCAATGTTCTGGCCGGTGTTAACTCTAATGTTATTCTGTCTCCCACACGTAACCATTCTAATGATGCAACGGAACGGTGTAATACTGTTGAATTAAACCGGACTTCATTGCCACAAATGTACCAGACATTTGCGGGAATCCGTTTCATGCTTGTAGGTATATTTTTTAATACATTTTCATCGGCAAAATTCAAATCTGTCACGCCAATATTAAGACAACCTAGCGAGAAATTAAGAATGCATTAAATTTGATTCATTTAATTTAAGAGTAAATAGTCAGATGCATTTTGCAATTCCCATATTATTAATTGAAAAAATGTACAAGATGTAAGTCCATGGTTTATCCAATAATTATCATGCAATGCCGCTTAATTTTTATTATTATGGATTATTATAATCCATATTAACAAAAATAAATTAGATTTCTATAATTTATTGATTATCGAAACGTTTGCATGTAAAAATAACAACTCTCTTTAGACTGCACAGAAGCGATTTCGAAAGGTTTTAAGATATAATAAGATGATTTAGAGTGATAGCATAGAAGAGTATTTTAAATTTCCGTACGATTTGATCCACAAAAATTGAATTATATATATGTGGAGTCACTGATCAGAAATATAGCTTTTTATGTAGCGAACATTTCAAAATATTTACCAGAAAACATTGGATTATAAGATGTTATTTTGACTTCAAATGGTGATCCAACTGCTAATGGGTGCTCTGAAAAGGCAAACAACCGTGACAAAGCTACACGTTCCCAACGAGCAGCTACAGTGCAATTTTGTGATAATGCCGCATTCCCAAGAATATTTGCCCAGCGATGTTTCGTCTCTACAGAAGGTTGAATGACGGATGTGGCTTGGAAACTTTGCGAGTTTTCACTCGTAGCGTATGGCGCCCGTAAATCAGGTTGTGATAGTGTTAAGCTCACTTGTGCACATTGCCCGTACAGATCAACGACAGCGTAAACGTTTTGGAAACGACATTCGCAGGCAGGTCCTTGATCAACACCATCTATGAAGAAATGAATATAATCGCCATTACGCATGACACCAACTCGAGCCCCTGTTGTCAATGTGTCCAGATCGAAAGTGATGTTGTTGCAAATCGTTTGACGATTGTGAAACACAATAGATCCGCATAAAATTATGGTCTCATACTGCAAGTCAGTTGCATTTGCTTCAAGTTGAATCTCGTCTGGTCGAACTCCAGTCACGCCGATTTCGATATTACCACTCCAGTGGAACACCATTGTTTCTATTACAACTTCAAAAAGTTCTCGTTGTCTTAATGGTCGATTACTGAACACAACGGCATCGTTGAACTCTGCTAAAGCCTTGGGTCGACTTGCTGTTAAGCCGCCATTCGATATTCTTGCATTCTTGCCATGAACTGCATTGAAACGAAGAGGGGGTTCACTATATAAAGTAGTGTTCGAAATAGTTGAGTTTCCCGTATCCGGGCTGCCACATTCAGATGTATCCACAATGCTTGCTTGGGCTGCTTGTCCATATAAATCAATGACACCATAAACACGCTCCGGGACATTTGTAGCTGCCGGACCTTGGTCCACTCCATTCACCCAAAAGTGTAATGTACCATCGTCTTTCCTGACGACCCCAACACGATCGCCGACTTGAAGTCTGTCAAGGTTTTGCCCGTATTTTTCTTTAATTGTTGTGCCATTATGCATGATGCCGTTTCCAGTCATCATCCAAGTGCCTGTTCTGTAAATATGTATTTTCATGTTTCAAAATAAAACAGTTTTGTTATTACGGCTCAGCGCATAGTAGAAATTAATCGCCTACCTTACGTTCGTCATTGTAAACGGGAAGTCCAAGTCCGTGGCACTGTGTGTTGTCACTCCCATTTCAATGGAACCAGCCCATTTCGTAACGACACGTTCTAACCGGACTTGGAACAACTCATTTGGTCGTAGGGGCCTACGCGTTAACACGACTCCATTGTTGAAATCATCGGACGCGCTAGGAGAAGAAAACACAATAAAACGGATACTTTTCTAAAAGTAAATCAGTACTTGGGTCTTAATGCAGTTCTTCCACTATGTGTAACGGAGGCGTGCAATCCACAAATTGGATGAAAAGTGAGTCGATCGTTATTTTGAACGGTGTCTATGGCGGGACTTAGTACTGGCACTTCATGACTTATAACCGTTGTATTTTGTGCACACATCAGATTATTTCGACGCGTCACCAAATTTTGTTGTTCTCTTTCGTCCCGATCAACGATTGTCACTTTGATTGTCATGCCATATAAATCGATCACTCCCCAAAGTGTCTGGGCAACTCGTGTAGCAGCAACTCCTTGATCTTGACCATTTATGTAATAATGTAAATTGCCATTGGCTTTTCTCATCATTCCAACTCGATCGCCTTCGCGCAACTCGTCCAAATTAAACTCTCCGTATTGACGTCGAGTACCTTTGCCATTGGTTAAGATCCCACATCCCGACATCATTATTGTACCACTACGCATGTTCGTCATTGTGGCGGGAAAATGAAGAGTGGCAGGATTATGAGTTGTAACACCAACTTCGATTGAACCGGACCACTTATCCACGAGTTTATCTATACGAATTTCAAATAATTCATTATCTTTGAGTGGGCGATGTGTCATAACAACGCCATTGTTAAATTCATCTAATGGGCGACGGCGTTCCGCGGTTCTGCAGTTGGTTGATAATTTGACTAAGGAGCCACACCGATTGTGGAACCGTAAACGATCGTTCGCATCAATAAAGTCCCCAACTTGTCCCCCATTTAATCCTGCTACAGAAACATCCACTGACATTGGAATGTCAATATTTTGAGTAATTTGGGTGCTTTCATTTGGATATTCCTAGTTCACACAGCAAATAAATCATTTTTCTTCTCAACCTCAAATAATTTCTTACCAAAGAATCCGATGGGCAAACTGAAACTTGTGTGCATCTTCCATATAAATCAATCACAGCATAAACAGGACTAGGTATATTCGTTTCCGCAACTCCTTGAGATTCGCCGTTTACATAGAATATTAGTTCTCCCCTCGATGTTCGCATGACACCTACCCGATCACCTTCAGACAGGGTATCCAAATCTGTTCCATAGAACTCAATTTGGCTAACGCCGTCTTTTAAAACACTGATACCAGCCATAACCCATGTACCATGGCGCATTTTCGTGGCACATGATGGTAATTCAACGGTTTCGGGATTTTCCGATGTAATGCCTATTTCAATGTTTCCACTCCAAGATTGGCTCTGTTAAAGAAAACGACGAGCGATTAGATTCGATTTAGAAACTGAAATAAAATTTTATCAATTAATTGATCAGTAAATAAACAATCCAACCTTTACTGTCGGACAAGAACTAATGCAACGCTTTTATACGTTCATAATTTACATACCAAAACGTTGAGCAAAGTTTCATCGCGGAAAGCATAAGAAAATCCAACCGACTATGTGACGGTCAGCAGTCAAATTCTATGAAATGTGCAATGATTGGATTATATAAATACGGGACTTTATAATTTCGCAATCCTTCCGCAAAAGAACTCTTAAATCCTAAACTTATAGATATCATATCTTCTGTGTCGCGCATTAATCAAACAAGGAAAACAATGAACAAAGAATACTTGCCTTCTCGTCAATTCGAACTTCAAACAATACGTCATCCTGTAGAGGTTCGGCGCTCAGGACTAGACCAAAGTTGAATTCAGAAGTACTTCGCGTTGCCGTACGGTTTTCATTGGTGAGTGTTATACGACGTCCGCACCGACGATGAAATGCCATTATCACCCCGCAAAACAAGACTGCCGAATTAAATGATCAAAACAAGAAATTTCAACTGAAAGTAATTGAACAACTCGTGGAAATTTCGCCACCTATGCTAGTCACTTTGACAAGCCTTGAGGAGCTGTTGTTTTCCTTTTAATTCGAATACAAATGCCGATCCTGCGCGATGCAAACTGTGTGGGGTATTCTGGTAGATTTTCGTGGAATTCCATTCAAACTATAATTGATCTCTAAAAATTATTCTAAAGTTTGAATTTCATAGGACTCGGGTATAATTTTAAAGCATTTTGTCAGTCTATTGTACACAAAACACGGAAAAGGAAAACTTCAGCTAATCTACATCTTTTGACCTTACGAGAAATTCTAATTGACAGAGTTTTTGACAATCTGACAGTAGGAAATGTTGCGAAAAATTGTTGGCAAACATTGTTATAAGCAGACAGGAAAATGATTGCAGTGATTTTATCAACATGCTGCGCTGTAGTGTTAACATAGCATTTGAGTGTGATCAGCTGATAAGTCTGTATTTTGTTGCTGGCAACGGCGGTGAAGTGATGACTGTCGGTTGACATTGCCCATGACGGATTTAAAGTTGACGGTTGAAAGTTAAAGCGCTTTGGAATTGTCCATTTTAGAGGGAAATCATTATATTGGTCGAAAACGAAGGATTATTACTACATGTGCGTTGAAATATTTAAAAAATGAGTTCAAACGAAGTAAACAGCCAAAGCTTACGAGAAAAGTTAAAAATTCTCGGGTACAACCAATCGGTACCGGTAAGTGCGGTTCCTATAGTAGGGATTTTGTTGGAAGACTTAATTAAAACGACCGAGTCGCTTCGGAATGCAAAGCTAGAGGTTGCAAAATATTTAGAGGTAACTGACAATTAAAAATTGAGCAGTAGGCAATTGAAAAGTGCTCAACTGAAATGCTAAAATTTGCACGTTCTTATCTCTCATCAATCTAAGGAGAAGGCGTGTTGGGAACTAGGAGTCGAGCCATACAAGTGTGACAACTCACGGCTGCTGGCTGAGTGTAATACGCTAAATTTGGAACTTATTAAGCAAAAGGACGATTACGAGGAGAGAATTTGTGGTAAACTGCTACCTATAAAGTAGGCTTAACGTATCTATTTACGTTGTTTGTTTACTAATAGATTATAGGCAGACTATTAGAAACTTGCAAGCAGATAAGCAACACTTGGAGGAACATTGCGCGCAACTCGAAAAAAATGTAAGGGATCTTCTCGTGAAAGTTTCGGGCGGTTCGAAAAGCAGTAAGAATGACGTGAATATGAGTAAGGGCTTGAAATAGTTAAAGTGGGTGCCGGTTAATAATTGGTTTGGTTGTTTACAGGTAGGAAGCCGTTCATATCGACCGTTAAAAGTGGACGGTACGTTGCAAATCCGACGGATGTCTCGAACGCGTATCGTTGTGCAAAGTGCAGCAGTATTGTATGGACGAAACACTTGGAAGGGAAAGTACAAGAAGTTCAGCTGATGCAAAATGGAATTCAAACGCAAGCAGATCAAATAGGTTGGCTTAAAGATAAGGTATGTAATATTACGTTTTTATTATTTTAATAACATTGCCCATAAATGCATATCAGAAAGTTTCAAGTGAAAACCATTAACTGAATGAACTTCATATAAAAGAGGAAAGCATAAAAAATGAATTAACGACATTTTGAACTATTATTTACATATGCAGAATTATTAATTATTTCCACAAATACTGTCCATTCAGCAAGCTGATAAATAAACACGAAAAACTTAAATTATTTAATGTTAATCTCATCTGTTCGAATTGTCTTAATTAGTATGTGCTTAATCTTGTTGAATGATTATAATTTCATTATGTTCAAAGCCTAAGCATAATTAGCAATGAAAAAATATCCAAATTGGTACTACACTTCTCATTAAATTTAACGATTCTTTATTTAAATGTGTACAGTGTTTCAAGTAAAATGGAAATATGTCTTGTTATCTCCGCTTTCGAACATGCAGATTTCAATCCATTTGCTGTTGCTTGGTGTCTCCGAGTTGTGAGTTATATTGCTCAACAATAATTAACCTTAGATGACTCATGAACCTTAGAATGTTCCAATAACAAAAAGGTAAATGAGTGCATTTACTGGTAAAGTGATGAGTGATGTGGAACGAAAAGAAGCGTTTCGGGCAGACAGAACAACAGACAAGAAACGATTCTTTATTTTTGTTTTTTGGTTGTTGAATTAAGCTTGAATACAGTTTATAGCAATGTTTATCGTTTAAATTTTTGTCGGGTTTTACCATATAGAGCATAATCCAAGATATATTTGAACTTATCTCTGGTGTTTAGTTGTTAGTTGTACATCTGCCTCCATCAACCATTCCCAGATAACACTTAATGAAGGAAAGAAAGTCATATTTAATAATGCACTTTATGGTGCACTAAATTTTCGTACTATTAAGGGTTTGGATTTTAATAGATCTATTGTTTAGATCTGTATTGCAAGTTTTATTTGCTATGTATATGCTTAGAACCTTTAATTCAACGAGTAGTCTGATGAAATAAATGTTGCGCTTTGCGATTGTAAACTTCATTTCTTTTGCTTTTACTACTTGTGATACTAAGCGTACATAGAAAAAGCAACCGTCATTATGAAGATGTAGTCATTCATCACTGAATTTTCAAGTTCGTTAAATATGTAGGTAGTTTCTATGGACGATTAATTTAACTTGTCGTTGAAATTCGCTATTACTTTCTGGAAGTAAATGCTATCAATTTTAATGACAAACTAATCGATTTGCTTAAAAAGCTTGAAATGAGAAAGTTTGTTATCTTAAAAATATAAAAAATGATGCTCGTGGGGTGTTTGTCGCAGAACAATCTCACAGAAAAGTACAATCTGGCGTATCCTTACGACTTAAAAATGAAATAGCCTTTCCCATTGTCGGCAAGCAATTTCATATCAGTAATAGCTCTAAGAAAAACTGGGTACCTTCCTGTATTTGGACTTAGCGTTTCCTTCATTTATTATCGTAGTTTTATCAAAACATATCCATAGGTCGCATGCACACAACTCACAATCGATAATTTGATTGTTTGTCACTCACTGAATTTGCCTGATTATCGTGTTAGGCAGAGAATGCGTGTTAAATATATCTCATGATAAGAGGTTGCGTGCAGCAAATGACTCGCAAAAAATTGATACAAACAATATATCTTCTTCGTTTTCCGCTCGAATTGCGTGAGGAATGTATTGCAATCGGCGTTTATTATGTGTGATTCGAGTTCATTTATAATTGGAATTAATTGGCATTAAAATAATTTCCCCAGTAGGAAGAAAAAGACTAAAAGAGCAGACACAGATAACCATGAACACATTTTGTGCTGGTTACGTCAACCACATTTGTTTCTATTTGATATAATTCGAATTCTCATTTTCCCAGCTTGAACGACGTGATCGTGAAATCAGTCGCTTAAATGACCTACTCTCTGGTGGGAGACCACCTGAAGTGTTAGCTAGGGATTGTTGCTACAAAAATGTTGGTACCTTGTCGGAAGACGTGGAAGATTTACAGAAAGAAAAATCAGATTTACTGAAAAAATATCGAGACGCCCAAGATGCAATGCATGAAGCAATGCAAAGAGCAATTAGCCTCGAAGAAAAAAATAGAAACTTGGAAAGAGAATTGGAAGAGTTTCAGAAAGAGGCCTTATGCGTGGAAAGTGAAGCCAACGCGGAAATATTCAAAAAAGAAAATGAAATAAACGCTCTTAAAAAGGAATTGGACAAACTAAAGAGCTGCCAGGAAAAAAATTGCGGAAACTCAATTGACGATAAACGTAAATTATATGAACAATTGAATTCTCTTACACAAAAAGGTAGGTTAATATGTGGAACATGTAGTGCTCCTATAACGCATTAAATTTCAGAAAAAGAACTCTTATTAGAAGTCGAAAGATTGAAAAAGAAAAACTCAAAATTGAAAGTAAAGGCCGCATCGCTCCAAAAATGTAAGTATGCATCTTTATTGTCTATCTACTTCGGTTTCCATATGTTCAAAATGTTAGTGTACGTGTTAATTGAAACAGGCTCTCTCAATGACGATGCTGCTTCTAAATTAAATGCCGCAGAAGAAGAAGTAAATCGATATCGTAGTGAACGAGATTTTTTCCAGAAGGAGTATTTGAAAATTGTGGAACAATCTGCATCGGTTAAGGTTGGTTATTATAACTTAAAGTTTACATGATAAGAAGAAGTCTAAAATTTATTAGGAAGTGAAAGAGCTTAAATTGCAATTGGAATGTAAAGACAACGAAGTGAAAACGTTATCAAAGCAGCTCTTACAAACAAAATATCAAGATGATAGCCGTCCGTCATCTTGCCACTCGGTGCAAGCAGCTATTATGAGAGCTGAACGGGAACGCGATGTGCTGAAAGAAGAAATTCAAATGCTTCAAATGGAACGTGATAGATTGCGGGAAAAGCTTGATTGTAAGGCAGAATCCGAAGCAAGTGACCGTTGTCGGATTGCAGAAGAAAATCGGGTATTACAAAGCAGAATATGTAATTTGGAAGCAGAAAAACGTGAAATACTGGCATCTCAGATTCCTGAACGAACACAATTATGTTTGATTAAGGAAGAACTGGAGGAAATGAGAAAACGCGTACAAGAGTTGCAGGCCGAAAATCACAAATTGTCAACTACAAACAACCAATTGAAGATTTTGCAAGGCCAGACCGAAAAAGCTCTAATAGACCATCAAAATAAATTGTTAGCAGCTGAAACAAATTTAGAAAACGCTGAATATAGGCTAAGTATTATAAATACATCAAGAGAGAGTGCCGGGAAAGAAACGAATACGCTTCAAAGAGAAATTGCAATACTAAAATCGAATAATTCATGTCTAGAAGCAGAAAAGGATAAAATTCTGGTAAGTAAACTGACTAATTATAATATGCAGAAAACACAAAATTTATTATGAACTGCAGCAGATTGTTTTTAAACATTTTTACTGACGTGAGAAATTTCAAGCGTCTCAGTTTATTTTAGCACCTTTAAATCAATTAAGTTAAGCCTTCCTCTTATGTTGATAAATACGTACATTATTTATAGCTTTTTATTTGATTTTCAAATATTTCATACAGCAGTTTTATTGAAAAGCAAGTAAATCACTGGAAAGAGTATTGTTTTCTGTATCATTTTCATTGCCGCTTTCTTTATTCATTCCACGGGAACACTAACATCAACGCAATGACAGTGTTCCATAAATAACCCAATCTCTGATCTACATTTTTACATACTTTTACTGAATATAGCGGTTTTAGGATATCATTTCGCAAGATAATAACAAGAGTTAATATAATTAACTTAAAAAACATAAAATTGACAGCTTCAATAAAATAGAATGCTTGCAAATTCTTCTGGTTTCAAGCCAAACCTATGCTCTGCAAAAATGAAATTCATTATCACTAGTAATCATTATCACTAGTAAAGTAGTAAATCTATATAATCTAGAAAAACAGATTATTGCCTATTATTATTGCCATGTTGCCTTTAAAAATTATTAAGTTCCTACTTCTCATCATTATAAACTTGCTAGAAGTGCAGCAATGTTCGATGTGTAATTTCAAAGTTTTTTTTTATGTTTGATACAACAAAGATTATGTTCAAAATCAATTCTCTTTCGTCTTTATTTTCAAAAAAATAGTAATACATATACAGTGTTAAGCTAATATTACTTAAATTAATTAAAATGTATGGTTTTTTTCTAGTCTGAACTTGACTCAAAAACTGAGGTCGTATATCAACTTGAAAATGATCTGAAGACAGCAAACAAACAAAAGCACGACTTGCAATGTAAAGTCAAAACATTGGAAAAAAAATTAGGGTAAGTCATTTTGTTTTATATTATTTAATGTGATTCGAGGGTATATTATTCAAAAGGTAGTATGGCACGCTTCTTATATTACCGTTTACATCTTTTTACATTCAAACATGAAAATCCTTGGTAACTTTGTATGGAGCAAAAAATAGATAAATGATGTTAAGTCGTCTCCTCATACCCTATCAATTGAAGTATCCACCTATAAAAATAATTAAAAACTTATAAATTTGGTTGATGTATTTGCGAAAAACAATGACTGTTTATTCAACAGTCGCCGTGCGTTACATACGTAGAGCTTTTATTCAATATTCTTCATAAATTACATACGCAGAATCTGGTGAAAATTCGAAAGAAGTGGAAGTGTCATGCACTATTTGTAACGAGTTAGTTCCAACAAAAGAATTGAATACAGTAACTAAACCATTCAAAATGACTAGCATCTATAGGCAAGGAGAAAGTAGAATATCACTGGAAAGAGTATAATCATAGTTTAGATATGGTTATAGGTGATTAGAAGCAGTTGATTCATTTCAACTGTTTGACAGAAATCATGTTACGGAAACCAAATTTATAGGACCTATGATTATGACTTTGACTGTTTAAATACCTAGCCAGCCCGACGCTTGGGGCGAAACATCTAATCACGCCAGTTTTGTCCTGTGATGTCGTATAGCCTGGGCGGCATTTACATTCAGCTGCTTTTGAAGCCTTGTTACTTTCATCAGAAGACAATAGTTTAATTGGTTCCAACCACTGACCTGATCCGCAGGGTCCCTGGGTATACAATTTATGGCATATACCATCAATATTTATCATTCCAGGATTTGATTTACAAGTATCAAGTTTCTCTTCAATTTCACTGGATGTACATGATTGATCCAAACCCTTTATCAAGCCGGTGCACCCGCAAACCCCATTGTATGATATACCGTCAACTGATGGCCTTGACGTAAAGTCGAAAACAACAACTTCATACAGCGGACAGGGTCCTTGTGATCCGATTTTGTAGCAAGTATTTTGAGCGGGAAAGTAAAGTCGACCTTTGCCGCAAAAATTTGGTATGCAAGTAGTACTGTTTGCTAAAAATTCTCCTTCGTTGCATGGTCCTCTAGTGTAAAGTCGATAGCAAGCACCATCAGACCATGGTATATAGCCTGTCTTACAAACACAAGTAGCATGTGCTATTTGGTCATTGTTTTCTTGAGTTGTGAATACATGTCCCATAGAACACGGGCCGGGGGAGCCTGAAAACGAAAAAAATTAAAGATTCTATTTTGTTTTCATTTGAATTTGATGACTATCAAGCTAGTTATTTAATAATATTGGGGAACCTACTACTTGAAATTGCTTTTAATTGTATCCAAATGTTGCCAATGATGATTTGCTTCAATATAATAAATATTTGGATGGTTAACGCATTAAACTACTCCTGAACATACCATATTCATCTATATTTTGTTAAATTGATTGATTTTTATAACAATGAATATACTTCAGGATATTTTTTGTTATTTCAACGTTTGGAATGGAATAAATTGTTTAACTTTAAAAGACTGCGACAAATATGCTGAGAGTTTCGATAGAAGTTAGTCAAAAAAGTCATAATAATTCATAGATTTTATTAATTCTCCGTGCACAATTCCAAATTTTCAACTTTGCGACATGTTTATGCTCTTGACTCTTAAGTGCACTTTGATATTTTATTTATCATTTCGAGGTAATTACTTGCACTATATTTTTTTCATTCAATTTCAACCCATATACGAAAATTAAAAAGAAAATTGCAACAAAGATGTGTGCCTGGAGCATTATTTAATTCAGTTTTGATATGATTCGGCGTTAATCCTTTTGAATGTGTTTAATGATAATTTTAACATACTACTTTTCATGAATGAAGAATATTTTTTTGCTTCTGCTAAAATATCAAATAAACTCATTTGAATATTCTGGAGGCTTGAGTAATCTATATTCGATTCCACGAGCGTTACTTTTCTTTTTCTTCCCCCTCTTGCTATCACTTTGCCACACTCTAAATGGATATGAATGTTCAAATGTCACAGCCGTGAAATCAGTCATCAATATATTATAATATATAAAAATCAACTGACCTATTTCAAAGCATTGGTTAGTTTTTTCATAGTATTGTGGGAGTTTCGGATGACATCCACACTTTCGACTTGGTAGAAATAAATCGCCTACTTTTTGACAAGGTCCTTTCGTAAAATGTTCATAGCAAGACTCTTCTTCTTGATAGTAGTACGCGGCCAACACACCTCTATTTTCGCACTAAAACTCAAAAGAAATATTATTTACCGTTGTCAAATAAAAAAGAATGGAACACACCTTACATTCACCTATAACTTTACTGGGACCGGGAACCAAAAGTTTGCCTTTGTGACATGGGCCCCGCGTATATAGAGCGTAGCATTTCTCTTCTGGTGGCCAAAAAATTGAGCCACTGGGGCAATCTCGTGCTAGTTTACATTTACCTAATTTTTTAACGCTCCTGGAATAAAGACATAAGATTATCATGAAAAAATTCTCATGCCAAGATGATGTGGGTATATAAACAAGAATTTTTTACTAGATTAAGTTACAGGATAATAGAAAATTCAAGAGTTTATTATTTTATTTACACATTTATCTATTTTATGTTTTTTTAACGAAAATATAGATAACCATTGTTCTTTTGCCTGGCTAATTATTCATATGACCATATTACTCTTAACTCGAAAATTACTATAGATCATATATCTATTGTAACATACTAAAAAAATGAAAATAAAAAAAAATGGACACATACCCTGTTTTCCAAGTACTTAAAGTTCTTGTATCAACGATCGGACTAAAGTATTCTGCTTCATCACATGGGCCTCTGGTAAACAACATATGGCATTCATTGTTGGTTATACTTTGTGCAGTTCCTGGTGGGCAACGACATTCAGCTGATTGATCGTTATTAGAGGGCGGACTTAATTCCATGGTATCTGGACATGGATATCCCACTTGAAATATTTTGAAACATTTCTTAAGTGGTGCCCAGTAGAGCATTTGCCAGCCGCCAGGTAGAGCGGCGCATGGGTTTTTATCTGTGTTACTCCAAGGTGGTGGTACAATTGCACCATTGATTCGAGTGTACATGAAGGCACTCAAATGAATGGTAACCATGATGGTTGTGTGTATTGAGACGCACGTTCCAAGGCAACATATTGCAACACCTGAATTCATTACACAAGATCTGTAAATGAAGAAAAAAACGTGTGCTAAGATAAATTGTATATTTGATTTGATTGAAATACTATATTATTTCCGCCTGTCACAAAGCTTTGAGCTTTAAAGAAGTAATAATAAACGGATGTCAGTAAACTTGTGAATATATTTGGCTTTAAATTCAAAAATGTTCGACCATTCGAAAATTTATTATAATAAGAAAAGCATCATAATGCATAAATTTGATGATTAAAGAATACTTTAGAGGTTTTCCTTTAACATTTTCTAGGTATGTTAAAGTATTATGTCTTTTTTAATGTAACTGTGACTCTGATAATGATCGTTTGCATAGAAGAGCATTTACGGATTTTTTCTTCACATGATAAAGTAAAGGAGTAGTTTTTTGCTACTGGGTGTTTGCTACTTAAATAGTTGAGCGCTGGTGTAGTTAATATTACATCGTGGACGTAATCAACAGCTTGATTGTATGAATGTTAGTCAAAATTTAATAAGTGTTTGGTAAAGTTGAGATGCGAGTCAGGTCATAATAAATTACAAAATAAAACTGTCATCATTGCTAACAAAGCTAATAAATTGTAATATATATAATATTTTTGTCAATAACAGAGCAATCAAGCAATTAACACTAGTTAATTAAACACACACTAAGCAAGTATTCTGCTTATCAGAAAATTACTGCTCTAAAGCACATTCAATTGTGTATATGTAGTAGGAGTTATTATAACCTGCCTCTTCCATTAGTCACACTAGGTAAAATGGCGACCAAATATAGTAATAGATAATACTTTCAATACTATTATGAAACAGTAAAACAAACTTCTCATTTTCAAACTTCAACATCATTTCAAACAATTAAAGATTGATTCATTCAAAAAATTTGAGTTCTATATACTTTTCCAAATATGGGGTCCAATCTTCATAATCGAAAAAAACATAAATAAATAAACCCGATTAAGATTCAGAGAGAAGTTCAGTCATCCATAGTCATTTAAGAGAGAGGTTGGTCGTCACGTTTGCTATGAATATAGAAGCTTTGACTTGGATGATTTGTTCGCCATTTATTAGATGTTCAGATGTCGATGGAAGGTGAAAGCAAGAAACGATAAAGTTATTGAAATGATAAATTTATTTCTTTAAATACTAGATATCTTAATACTACATGGTGGTCCAAAAATTTCTGAAATTTAAAAAAACATACACTAATCGATTATCGGCAAAAATTCCTCTCACAGTTTTAAAATTTCTTATTATTTATTAAGAGCCAGGCAATAACCGGCTATGTGATTTGTATCTGTGTCTAACTATCACCTAGCATCTAAAGTTTAGAAAATATTGGCTTTTTTATTACCTTAGAGGGACTATAAACGATCACCTTAAACTTCTTTGGTATAAGTGAGATTGAAATCTTCAAATTGATAGATGTTTAGATAGGACGAATATTCTCATTCAATTTTTTGGAAAGTTAAAAATATTCGCAAAGGTTATATTTTGAAATAAATTTTTTTAGAGAGTGAAATGCCTTCCCCAAAATGTTAAATAGCGGATATAAATCCAAACTCTGAAATCGATGGTTTACATCCAGTTCCAAATCGTCAGTATATGAAATACCCAATCTGAAACTGTAAAAAAGGTGTCAATAACCTTAAGGAATCGCGGCGGAAAGGTAAGATGTGGCCGACACCCAGCGCTCATGTCTGAAATAATAATGAAGATGTTCTGTAGTTTCACACTATAGCGTAAGCATCTATAAATATATAACACGCTTATTTCCGCAAAAAAAGGTAAATATATGACTCAGCACCACAAGCATGATTAAAAATTAAAAAGAAACATATACAGTGTAAAAATACTGTTCCCTGATTTTTATTCAGCATTGTTCCTCATCAATTACTTTTTCATTTGTATTCACGAGCATGGAAATCTTCCAAATTGCACGCAACCTAGTAGTTGTTGCATTCTGTTACGCATGACGACATTAAATTAGCTAATATCAAGTTCAGCTCATAATCAACTTACACCGTACCGTGATTGACCGACTTATGTTCGCTAATCCAAAGCTAAGTTAGTAAAATTTTACTATTTCATCAACATCAACAATACACACGATGAAACTTTCGTTAAAACGTTAATAAATACAAAATTGTGTTATATTTGCAACATATATGAGACTGTTTAGATTAACAATGATAATTAGTTTATCAGTGAGACAAAATGGCCAAAAGGAAGGCAAATTGATAAGTAAGTTTTAATAAAGCAGTTGTATATTCGAACCCTAACACAGTCAACTTAAACTGCTAAAGGGATAGTACTTGCATCCTCAGTCTTTACTACAAATGTATTTAGTCACATCGCAGTTAGTGTAATATTCATGTTGCTATTTTTTGTTGATATGTTGTAATGACTGTTGTGACTCGATTTGATTGTAGTCTTAACGATCGTCACAAGCATAACAGCGTGCAACGGTTAGATTGCTATAAAAATAAGCATGCGTTCCTTTTTGTGGTTTCATTCTACCCTCAGCATTACATTCATCAAAACAAAAAAATGATTTTTATGATTTATGAATTATGAATTATGATTTTAATCCGGATCCCTTGGGGTATTTTCAATACCATTGATGAATTCTTCGAATGAAATTCATTTTTTTTATTCGTAATAATTGACCTTACATTCAACTTACATTCAATGCCATGCAAGCCATGGCTTGCGTTCAAATTTGACTTACGTTTACCGGCCGATTAGCAAATATTATGAAATACTTAAATGGTTGACAATCTTTGAGGTTGTTACTGTTCGAAATTGAAAATAAATGCAACAGTGTCTATTTATAAATGAAACAATGGCCTCGAATATGGTAAATTTAGAAAAGTATTAATTTTATAGGAAAATCCAACACTTTTGACTTGTGAATCGTTTTAGTATCAGTGAAGCGAGACAATATTTCTTAGTTAAGAAACTGTTTACTTGTAATGTACATAAACATATAAAAATTTCCTTAACGATTTCAAGCAGATTAATGTTTAATAAAGATTTGCATATAAAATGTAATATAATGTGCCATATAAGATGTGATAGTTTTTGTATCAATCATAACAGCTAAAATTTGGATTGGGTTTAAGAAAATCTTATATAATGTGTGTATCTCTTTCACATTTAATACCTTGAATACTGTTATTAGGTTTGGGTTTCGGGTTTAAGCATATTGATTATTTATTTCGCGTAGTAAAATGGCTAGTGACGCTTTAATCAGAAGAAATAATTTTTATAAGGTAAGAACTAAATACGAGTATAATCTTGTATAATCTTTGATTAAGTTTTGAAAAGTTTGTTCTTCAAGTAAATGAAAAATTGATTAACTATTTTGATTATCTAAATTATCACTACCGAAATGAAACTTTTTGTAAAATGAGGCAGCATTGCTTTTAAACATCTCGGGCCTTTCACTGCGACGCAACTCATTGAGGTATCACATTTGAATTTTGGGGTAGTGAAAATTTCCTAAGCTTTTTGAACAAGTTTATATGTTTTTGATCTTCACTTGCATGAGACTTTCTTGTTGAGTTAACGAAATTCATTGCAGTCGTCTTGTTATATCAATGCTTTGGAATAACGCACTAAACAGACAGTTAGACGTGTCAATTACGCCGCTCTGTTACCAGTATGAAGACGTAAATGAAAGCTCTAGCTGATCTAAATTAACCACCTTAATTCATTCATTGCTCTGTTTCAATTGATATCGAATACTGATAAGTTTTTTTTTCACTTAAAATCAAATGATTTGGTTCGGTTTTATGAAGAATGCTTTTCGAAAAACAGAAAGCCAAAAAAGCGTCTTCCCATTTATATTTGTCTTTATATCATCGATAATTCATTGAAGAGTTTAAAACCCCTAGCCATATGGGTTTTCTGTTTGGAGTTTACTTTTACAATCCTGTCGTTATTTCAAGAGTTTTTTGTGAGAATCACGTATTTTGTGGCAATTATCAATGTCAGAAGGACTACAAGCCATAATACATTCTTATATACTCAACAATGCCATATTCATGCTCTATTCATTTGGTAGAGATGAATTATTAATTAAACATTCAAATTCCTGCATTAAAATAGACGTATGCAAAGAAGGTGGTAAGTTTTGTATTCTTCCTCTTACAACATTTCACTTCAACACATTTGTCGAAAATTGATATGCGACAAATAATTTCTAAATGATAGACATGTCACTTATATTATCTTTATTATCCATTTTGAAAGTTTTTGAATGAATTTGAATTTTATAAACAGCATATCTATATGTATCGTAATCGAGTATACTTAAGATACTTTCCTAAAATGTATTCCCTCATTTAAAAATACGAGAAATATATTCAGCGTTATTGACACACGAGTTAACATAAATTTAAGTTTAAAACTTACTCAAATTATTCTCGTAGGTTCACTATATTCTAATTCTAGAAATACGTGAGATGTAGTAAAATCGTTAAAAATCATTCACCAGTATATTGTCAGAGTTCTTCCCGTAAGTTTAGCTTTACTGTTAATACCTACGGTATTTTTGTTCACAGTTTTATGAATCAGATGTGTACTTATTATCCAATGTTTTGTAACACACGATGCAGACAATAAAGATAATGCACACAGTTCTACAAACTGAACAAACTGAAATCACAAACAACGAAACACACATATTACTGGATAAAATAAAAGTGACATTAAAAAGTCGCCAGTTGACAAAATCATCAAAGTGAGTGATCATAATGAAAAAGTATTCCATTTGAAATAAAAGAATGTGAGATACCTCTGGTACTACCAGAGAAATTAAAAATTGCAAAATACGGAAAGTCATCTTTTCATTTATATTCTGAAATTTAATGCATGTGTTCTGTCAAAACAAAGAAGCATAATTTGGAGAGTTTATATTTAAAACATACCACTGCAAAGAAAGTAAATGATTTCTAGACCTACGAAAGTAAAAAAATAAGAGAAGTTAACTGAAAGTGTACCTTGCATGACTTTTCAGTATGCAAATTTCACACATCATATTTTTTCTTTGATTATTTATTCAAATTGCTTTTAAATCAGCAACCGCCATCATCTTTGAAATTTCATGATCGTTAAGAAGCCATCGATGACGAAGCATTTGTTTCACATTCTCCAATTACATCTGTCCTTGAAGATATCCACATTCAACAACATCTTCATGATGACTTGAATATTGTGTGCATAGTGACGAAAGCTAAGCTTGTGTAATTTCCACTTCGAATAAAATTATCATTTATAATAAATGGTTATATCATAATTCACTACATATTTCTTTGGTGTCACCTTTTGCACATTGTATTAAATTATGCATGAAAATTATTTAAAAATTCGATGCAAAAGTATTGTCTCCTCTCCTTTATTTCATTAAAAATAATTTTCTGATTAGCATTTGACCACCGTTCCATCTTGATCGCGCAAAAAAAGAAGCGAACCGAGTGGATGATAATTTACAAAATTGCTTCCTATCCGTCGGTATAAATGTTAACAAGCGGCTATATAATAGGTCAATCAAAGTAACATGAAATCCAGGTCGCGTTTTTGGCTTGAGTTTTTCGAAATCTGTGGGTGACCTATAACTATGTTCGATTGCATAATAGTTCAAACCAAAGAATTATGCCCGTCATCCCGGTACGGTTATTGCGATGTTTGCAATCGTAGTAGTTGTTTGTAGGACGCCATGATTGACGTTAGATGAAAATATAAATTTCATATCAATTATTTCTTCATATATTTCTTTTCACTGTGATTAATATCAAAAGGTTGGTAATATATTTTAAAAAGGTTAATCAAAGGCATACCAATGAACATTGTGTTAGCGAAAAATTCTGTGATTAACACTTTCATTTTTGCGTCATAAGTAAGTTTAGTTTAAATAACTGGCGGAGCGAGTAAGCAATAAACTGGATCAAACAATAGTTCATTCTTTTATAATGAGCCAGTTACACTAGGGAAAATTTCATAGTGCATTATAATTTCACAAAATTTTCATTGACATTTCTTTGGAAGTCGTTCGTTCTTCATGCAGTGAATGCTTATGCGTTTGTTATGTTTTCATAACGATTTCCTTTGTGTCTCTATTTTAGAAAAAAACATATTTTCCCTTGCAAACGTTATTTAACTATCATGCCGGGTAAACTATATCACGAAATTCGGAAAATGATAAATGTTTGCATATTCCTCTCGATTTTGTCTTTTAATAATCGTAGCCATAAAAAAATTTTGAACTCACATCATATGATAAACTGTAAACATAAATGTTAAAAATATTACATACAATTGAATTTCCCAGAGTAGGGTTTGAGTTAAAAATAATTAATAAAATGAAATAAAAATGATTCATTTTCATTATGCCTCTTGTTTTCTTTGTGAGCGAATGTCGTTTTATTTATGTACATAGTTTTTAAGCTTCTTAGTTAATCACAATTTTTTAATTTACCTTATATCCGCCTATTTTCTTATGCTTATATATTTTCTCTCCCAACAAAAGTCAAGCGTTCTTTTCGATTCTTACTCTTATTGTAGTTCCGTTGAACTTTGTTTTAATTGCAATGATCATACATTTTCACTTACTTGATATATATTCAACATATTCCGAAGCGAAACAGTAGGATCGCTTTATATAAGTGACACAAACAGATTACAAAAAGGTTCATTTTAAAACGGCACGGTGGATGGGCCGTTGACCTAACTTTTCAAAGATGAGATGATGATGAAAGCGTGACGAATCAGGAAAGGATGATGGCAACAACCACAAAAATGGAAATTACCATTACTCTCAAAGTTGTTTCATCTATCGTATCCGAACAAGTTGTAAACTTTATTAAGCATTTTTCTTATATTTCTCTATTACTTATTGTTCTCCGATTTATTCAAAGAGCTATTAAAACAAAGTTTCGCTCTAAGAAAAGTATTCTTCTTTTCTAATGTTAATGCAGTTTGTCGCTAATTAGCTTTTTGACGATTATTAACTTTTGCTGAGTAACGACTTTTCTGAAAATCAATATTTAAATAAATAAATCCCTTTTTCATATCTGATTTCTTGGAGGCGGATATAGTGGCTTTATTGTCAATATTTTACTTATTGGAAAAATAAACCCCTTTGTGGGATTAAAAAAATCAATGGAGTCAACTGAATCCTTTTGTTTAGCTGACTAGCGATTAAAATTCTACAATATCGTTGTAATTTACATGTTCGTCGAACTGACTTCATTTTATATAAGTACCGTTTAAAAAGTTTTGTTCTATTCTTTGTTTGTTTGAAATAATCGTCAAATTTTAAATTTCTTTGGACGAAGCTTCTTGAGCGATAGGATTAGTTTTTCATCATTCATTCTCATTCCATTTTGAGATAAAAACAATTAATTTTACTAAACTTCATCTAAGTTTTCAATAGTGCTTTGCACGTATGTTATTCGATGCATTTGAGTTAACACAATTCTACGTCATAATTTTTATTTGTTCAATGGTATTTTGCCCTTAATCTAATTGAAGCAGCCGAGACCGTTTTAAACCTCTATTATATTTAGCAACAATTGATTAGTTGCGTTAATCTTCTTACTTTACATTGAAGTATTTGAGCAATAATTACTGAGTCGGCTCTAAATTAAGTCAAATTGTGATGCGGCCATAAAGAAATCTCATTCATACGAAAAGTATTATACTTCCTTTGTAGCAACGCATAAATAC
The DNA here is from genome assembly GCA_954870665.1 of Stratiomys singularior. Classification (NCBI taxonomy): domain Eukaryota; kingdom Metazoa; phylum Arthropoda; class Insecta; order Diptera; family Stratiomyidae; genus Stratiomys; species Stratiomys singularior. The sequence goes on along the minus strand of OX940880.1, from coordinate 108,760,128 downwards.
GGATTGCGTGTTACTGCGGTTGCTTCCTATAAGATACAGGCCAAAAGCGTTCAATCGAGGTACACTTTAATCGCAACTAATTGATTCTAGCCACATAAGTAGGCATTTTATACAGCGATGCATAGTAAAGTTAATACGACAAATTCGAATATAGGTGTCTTCCGGATAAAACCGCACTGTGTGAAGCGATGCCAAACCGGATCTTGGGTGAATTCTCCGTGAGTTGGATTATAAAGTGTAATATTATACATGTAAGTAATATAATCTCGGTTCATACTCGTTAAATCAGTTGAAACTTGTGTCCTGACTAGCTTCGCGCTATATGTTTATATGCTCTGGCATTGTACTTTTAAATTCTGGTTTTTCATTTTACGAATCTTATAAATTCATTTGATCATTTATTTACAAAATTCGCAAAATAATTGGATACCCATAATATCATACCATGATGCATACAAGTCATTGTTTTCTTTGGTTTCTTTCTTCGATAGTCTTATTTCATCATTATAACTACAGGATATTGTAACCGATCAGAAGTTGCACATGAATCATTAATCTCGCTGTAAAAGATCACAACTGTGATAAATGTTATGTCATTTAAATAGATATCAATTAAAAAATTGAAGCAATTTATACTTTCTATTATATTCTGTTAATTACCTCTTGAGATCGAATTTGCTAACAGAAATATATAGCAAAAGTCTAACGACGATGAATAATTTAACGATTTTCTTTACTGATACTGTTGAGTGTTGCTTTCTATTTTGTATTGAAACATGTGGGACTATTTTACGCACAGGCCAAGATTCTATACTCTTTAACAAGGTTCGCATCCATACTCTTGAACAAGGTGTGACTTATCTACAATGGGACCCTTTCTGTCACCTTTAATTCAAACAAATGTTCTCTGATTTATTTTTAAAACATTAATAGAATATTAGCTTGATTAAGATTATCAATCAATCTTTAAACTAGTTAAATCGTTTAGATTAGAGTTTGAATTCTCTGTTCTCATTTGTTTGTGATATTGTAGATTTTTCCAATTTCTGTTTTAAGAGAGTCCAGAAATTGAAACAGGTACGAAATAACTTATGAAGAGCTGCTCTCAGTTAGTTTCAAACCCCCTGAGAGACACGCAACTGGTAGCAGAAATATTAGAAGATATTCTTATAAGTTTATCAAAAATTATATTTTTCATCTTCAAATCGTGCTTTAACTCGTTAGCGGAAATGAGCTTATAACAATGTTTTGCCTTTGGTTGAATAAGGTTGCCTTTGATGAATAAGGTTCGATGCAGTTTATAGGTTCAAGACAGTGTTACTAAGTAACAAATAATGTAGTAGTTTGTGACAATAGTCACAATATTAATCTGCTTCAGCAGTTTCATAAGTTGGAAGAAACTTTACCATACTTGATACCAAACATAATCCAAATGCACAATATTTGCACAATTTATGTATTGACGTGTTTTTATATCTATAGAAACCAACGAAGTTATTGCATTGGACAAATCAAAAAGTGTCGATAAAGATTTTTATGGAGCCTTGTGTTTAGGAACATATCCCCCTGTTGCATTTATATCATCAGGGCAGCATACATTGTATAACTAAAGATTCTTTTGATACAAAGTCAGTAGTAAGTCTTGACTTGAAGATGTATGTCATCACCTTTCTTTTAAACAATATGTATTCAGTGTACTCTAACTTGTTTTCACAATCACTCGTTCTATATCAATATGAAAAATTAAGATATGCAAAGACATAAATTGTATTATTAAAAAATTTCTTATGCAAATGATTTCGCAAAAGTTTTTCTTGCTAAAATCATGTAATAAAAAAACTATCTCAGTATAGTGAAACACACGAATAAAAGTTTCACTTGATGTTTAATATTTTACTACCAAAATAAATGTAAGAAAACAAGCAACATCTGGAAGATACTGTCATAACTTGACAAAGTCATCGAATGCTTCCTACTCAAGCAAAATCTTCAAAATCGCGTATAATGTCAATGTGCAAAAAATAATAATAAACCCAGAAGTGACATTCATATGGGAAACGAAATCGAGTGTTGCGTGTCACTGAAAAGAAGCATTCATTACATTTTCTTTGGAATTCAACCGCAAATAAAAGAGGATCTAAAGGTTGACTTTGATTGTTGTATTAATTTTGTAAGATGTGAATGAAATACATCGCTACGATTCGCTTGGCTTATTGAATACACAATGTTGTTTTCTTCCGCATGATAGGACCCGAATGAGCGTGGTGTATGAAATTCATTTTAAAATAAAAACAAAAGAAGGTAGCAACAATGTCAAACTTACATTTGTGCCTTATTAAGAAATTAGTATGAAATATCCTTTTCAGCAAAAATTTAAACGATTGATGTTGATCCCAAATATCATTCACTCACAAAGTTTCTTGTCGAGTATCACATCGTCACAAGAACTCTCGACAAAAAGCACTACAACACGACACTTATTGCGAGGTCATAATTCTTTAACTACTTATCCCCAGAATGACTGATCATCACAAGTATCACTCGTTGTTTCACAGGCTATAAACAAATCGACCAAACAACAATAGAACGTACACAACTTGCCAGTTAGTGTCTTTCGCACGGAAAACACAGAAAGAGCGTAATGTAACACTTCCAAGTTGAAATCAGCGACGTATAGTTAGTTACCTGTTAAAACGAACGAAGACCAGGTGTGCACAGAAACGTGATTGTAAGAAGACTGTTTCATTTTTGCTTTAGATGCAACACGAAGAGGTGTTGAACACCAAGCCGAGAGTTCGTTTAGAGATGGTGGATTTTGCTGGAGAGGGAATGTATATTGAATCTTATAGTGATTCAAATCGATGAAACATGTAAATTGAGACACAATTTTGAACAATGTATTGCTTTCCTGATTTGTCAAAACGAAGGAATGTAATTTTACATTTGGATATCTATTACTTTGCAGCATCAGTAACAAACTCATAAATTAGAACACAATAACGAAATAAGCCCAACGTAAGGACATTGTTGTATTCATACATACACAAAGTGATCCATGAGTGGTTGTACGTATAAAATAAGTTTATTGTTTCAAAACATTACCATTTACTGCCAGATATTCTGCATAAAATGATTAAAATTCATAAAAAAATGATTCGCTGAGCTCAATAGGCGAAAATTCTTTTGACTAGCAACTTTCTCTTATACTTGTTTAGTGTGGATCGGTTGATTCTGTTAGCTATTTAATAACTTCAGAAAGAAAAGTTTATTGATAACCTGATAAAAAAAAATCTTCAATCATCATCTTAATATAGAAGACTTTTTCAAAACAACCTTAAATTATGTTATTTAGTCTGATGAAGATAAAGAAATAATAATTGTTAGTCGTTGCATTAGGAATTATTGTGTACTCCTTTACTCGTCTCTGACATTAAGCTCATTATCCCTTCTTGCAGTCTTCCTCCGGTGCGAATTTTTTTTTTGTGCATTCATTTTTTATGGAAAGTTCATGATAAAAATCTAACAATGAAGAGAGTCTTCATGTATTTATAATATGTATTTATGTATTTCATGTATTTATAATAGATCAAGAATTCATACTAATACTGTAGCGTTTATCTTTTTATTCTGATTCTTTACAGGGACACTGCCAATAAAAAACAAGAATATGAATGTGAGTTGCAAGAAACATCGACTGAAAGCAAGACTTTGCACGAACAAATTCACAGTCTTAAATTGTCAAGAGACGAAATTCTGTCAGAAAACTGGTAAACATTATGAGCGCTTAGCGAAATTTCAAAAAAATTAATACATATCATTCAATTCTTGTCAGTCGTATTACAAACGATCTTGCAGAAACAACTTCTGAATTGAGATTAGTAAAACAACAGCTTAAAGGTTCGGAGAAAGAAGTGGAAAAGTTGAAACAACAGCTCCAGCAGTATGTACAGGAAGTGAAGCGTGCTGAAGAATTGTTGTTATTAAAGGTGAGAAAAATGAACGGTTTTGTTTGAATTGAAGCATAAGGACTTGTTACGAATTGTTGATCACATAGGAACACGAACGCGAAGAGATGTTGGAGCATTATCGTTCCTTATCGCATGACGCAGTTTTACTAGAAGGCAACAATCAAAGCTTGGAAATTGAAGCAGCTGAACAAAGGTACATGACATTGAATCGATTATTGTTGTAATAGACACTCAAATAAGCTTACCGTCTCAAACAGAAAATGCGGATGCCGTTGTATCGATGCATCGAATATTCTGTTTCATTAACGTTTCATTTTTCCCTATTTTGAAATCGAAACACATAGTTACGTGAAATAGTTACGCTTATATATTTTTTGTTCTTTTATAGTCTTTTCATTCTTATTTTATGATTTTGTTTGATTTATTCAAGACAACTGTTATGCGATGCTCAAACGGAAGTTGACAATTTGAAAAAAGAATTGAACGCTAAGGCTGAATGCATATTAAAATTGGAAAATCAGGTAAGCAAGATATATAAAGTATAAACATATAGGTTGCAATTAATTTCAATTGCCAAACACTAAAACTTGCAGAATGTAAAGTATACATTGAGGGGTTTAAATATGAATTAAAAAAACTACTAGTTTTTGAGATCTTTACACCGGATACAGCTCTCTTCTAGCATAATTCATTTAAACTGCTTGTCGCCATCTACATTTTCTAATGTTTCTAAATAGCAAATTACCGCTATAATTTCTAACATCTCATTGAGTTTTGCTATAGGTTTAATAGTATTTGAGATAGAGCTATCGAGCGAATATAGATTTTTTGCTTTTCTTTAAGTTTGATTATTTGTTCTTCATTTAATTATTGCAACAATCAAAATCATTCTCCTGTTTAAGATGCACAAAAGATTAAACATATTGGACATAATGGTCAAGCCGAGTTGATTTTATCATTAAAACCATAAGAACTTGGGAAGTTCTAACATTTTTTTTTCTCTTTTGAAAGGTTTCTTTGTTGTCATCCCGAATTGTTGAGTCGCAAGCAGAATTAGAACAAAATTTTGATGAACTTCGTTTACTGAAAGTTGATTTGGAAGCTTCAAAAGATTTAATCGCCAAACTAGATGTTCAACGTGATAAACTAAATGCCGAGTTAGAAGAAAGTAAAAGTATAAGATGCCAGGTAAAAGAATAGTGTACTCTAATTTAAACATCCAACCATATCATATCATTTTTTAGCTGGAGAATGAATTGAAAGAAATTCGTGAGAATATGAATCTTAATCTTGAAGAAGAAATGCAGTTTAGCACTTTCAGTGCATCCAGAAAAGAATTAGAACACGAAAAATTGAAAACTTGTCAATTAAATCAGGAAATAGCCCTCCTCAAGAAGAAAATGCGTGAGCTTGAGGTGATATTTCTTTATCCTTAAAAAACAAACAATAATTTCCTTTAATGCGGTTAACAGAGTAAATTTTCCCTTTTTTGAATCCAGGATAAACTATCGCGAGAAAGGCAAAAATCACTGGCAAAGGAATCATTAGCTAAGGAATATTCAGTAAAAATACAAGAATTACAACAAGCATTAACTAATGCACGATTTGAGCAGTCAAGAGCCCGGGAAGGGTCCCCTAGGTATACAACATTATAGCTAGTTGAGTAGTCAAAACTTTGATTCAATATGCAAATTAGAGTAATACAGACATTTATACGTCAAAACTGTTTGTTTTTAGTAAAGTTACGTACGAGACGATACCTCTTTCATTCATTTTTTCAAATGAAACGTACGATATTCGTGCTGCAGTCGAAAGTAGCACTCCAAAGCAAAGTATTAAAACAAATACCAGTCCTAGCAGTGAATTTGCTTCATTATCGAATCAAACTAGAAAAAATGTTATTCCTGGTCAAAAAAGGGCATTGGAACATGATATTAAGCACTTTTTGAATTCAGAAAATGGGCTGCGAGGTATAGTTTTGGGTGGTTTGGTTTTGATCTTCCGAGTTCTTTGTTCAAGTGTTTCTTTCATTTTGATTTGAATTTCATTCTAATTTGTTAATATCGTTGTTGATCATTTAATAGATTCTGTTCATGAGCATGAAGAAAAAGTTTCACTGAACGAAAACGAGTCAAATATTATTGTTCGACGAAGAAGAATAATAAAAACCAAGGCGACCTCATCAGTAACAAAGAAAACATTGGTGGAAGATGAAATAAGAGGTACAATCCTGTTTGCTTTTCTATTTTATAAAAGATAATGTAGCCATAATTGTGCGCCCAATGTTGGTAGGTGTCTATTGACGATTCAAGTGCCTCAATCACAAAATCAGTTGTTCACTAAGTGTCTTCATCAATTGTTTCCTTCAAGTCTTTGAACGTAATTTTTGTCTCTTTAATTTAAAGGTTTGTAATCTTGGTGTGTGTACATAGTAGAATAAGAGTCGCGTTTAACGTGTCACGTCGAAGTATTTGAGAATAATGTATGCCAATTGGATTTCGCCTCCACCCATATTTAGAATTTTCGATAAAATCTATTTAGTGCAAACTTTTCCTTGGGCCATTTGTCTCTTTGATCCGTAAGACTAACCCATCGTTCGAGTTTGCTAATAAACCAGGTCTTTAAAATTTCTTAACACATTCAATTATGTACTCTCATTGAAAAATTCTTAGATTTTTAAGGACTCTATAAGAAACACCAATGACGATTCTCTAGTTTGAATTTGTTTGATGTAAATGATGTATTTGAGAACCAGCGTTTTGATTTCATTGGAACTTTTTCATACAAATAATAAATTAAAATCAAGCCCAAGCTAATTTTATTGACATAATTTATGTCATTGGTTTATAGTACTGGAGCCTATAATTCTTGTTTTCTTTTCCGTATACAGTAGGAAGCAGTAGTATGGCTTAGAAATCTTTTCTCTTCTCTTATGAATCTATGTCTTCTTAAGAATCTATGTCTTCTTAAGAAATAGAAATTCTATTCCAAGATAAAGGAAACTCGGTCGTCGGATGAAAGCTAAGACACTAATTCTAAAATTCTAAGACCTTTCCCCAATCCCATACGAGAAAGTTCTAATCAATCGAAGGAAGCGAAAGCGCAACCATGTTCTGAGGTCTGTCTAATAAAAGAATTCACATCGGGCCCAGAAACAAATTACAGCAAGAGTTTGCATATAAACTCTAAACACTGCTTCAATGGTTGTTTGAATTTTTCAACAGCAGCCCAACTGAAAGTTTCTCCGATGAAACAAAAACATGATATGCAATCGTCGAATAAGGACACTCTTTCTAGAACTGATGTGTTTTTAATGCGAGCGAAACCTCAAATGAAAATGGCGGAAAGTATATCAGGATTTCCGTGTAAACCATGATCTTTCCTGAATTTTCATTTTTTTAGGACAAAGTTCTAACGAGAGCATACCAAAACGGAATGCCGACTTCAATCCTTCAAATGCGGAAACGAATAGTTGCCTGCAATTTAGATTATTATCTGGAATTGAATCCAAGAAAAGCGCTTACCCAAAGTCATCAACAACAGATATTTCGTGCTCATACTACCCTCCAGGTCAAATGGTTTCGTCAGAAATGCATGTGTCCGATGACAAAAGGACTGACTTCGTATTTCATTCAGATGCTAATTTTCTGCCTGGAAATCGCACTGAAATTGAAATCGTCGCTGCACCTGCCAGGTCTGAATCAAAATATATTTCAGTCGGTAAGAAATACGCTCAAATTTAACATTTTATTTGATTTTTAGGGACAACTTGTTTACCAAGTATTTCATATTTTTTAGTAGAAGATGGAAAATGCACGCCTATAAAAATCGATGCAACTGAAGGTTCTTTTCAAGAAGAAGAAAATATGTTGTCAAACGAAAAAGTCCATCTTCCTCTTTCTGATCCATCAAGTTGCAACAATCCGCTTTTCTCCCAAAATGATTGTTGTCCACATGTCGATGTCTCCGTTGAAAGCCTAACCTCAAGAATCTCAAAAAATCCCGAAAATCCTCAAGTAACAATCGCTACTGCAACGCAAGCCAGTCCTTTGCCCGCTCCGTCAAAGGCGTGCTCGTGCATGCAAAATCGAAAAATGCAAATTTTAGCGTCATTCAATTTACCTGTTGACCAAGCCGAACCACGATATACTTCGAACAATTCATACTATAGAACATGCAAACTATATCGAACCCCATATGGATATGAAACAGAATCTTCATCTGGTTTTGAAAGGACTTCGGCAAGAAAACAAACGCCGACAGTAAAACCAAAAAATTTAGATTTGTCGAAGCTTCCACCACCCCCAGAATTTCCCCGAAAAGCAAAGTAGAACAATGCCTTGTTTTAAATGTTCTTTGCGTAGCTGTCTTCTGAATAATAGGCCTACAGTGTCATTAATTGAAATTTAATTATTTCCTAATTCGTAGACTGTGATGCGTAGGTTCTAAGTGACTTATGAAACCGTTAAAAATAATAGTTTGTAAGCGATATTGTTTTGAAGTTTCAGATGAAAGGAATTAAAATGAATTATTATTCTTTCTGCTGACAGCAGTCGTTAGCAGTTCCTGTTCTATGTTTATTTGAATAAATTAATTGATTATGAAAGATTTGGCATAACAAGTTTGTATTGGTAATAATCCTTTATTATTACGAATTTTATTGTTACTGAACTGAAGTGAATCATGTTCTATTAGTTTAAGATACAAGTTTTACTTTTGGTTTTCGATTTTAATCCAAACTCTAAAAAGAACAAACATAGTCTTCCAGAGCTAGTGCAACTCGAACTTACTTTAGTAACAAACCAAACAAATCTAAACTAACCTGGTGCTATATCGCTATGCAATGTATATATATATAAGATAATTTTGTAACACAGCTGCCGTGACTGCAGAAATGGCTTAGCTTTCATCATAACAAACAATCAACATAGAAAAAAGGAACATGTGAAAAAAAATCATAAGTCTCATCATATCATAATTCATAAACAGGAATACTTTGAAAGCCAACATTCAAGAAAAAATTAAACGACTCTGAATGAAACTGGTGGACAATATGCCGTCTTTAATTGGCCCAAAAGCTGCGCGATTATTGCACATATGAATCTGCATACATTATATTCTCGGACAAAACTAAAATCAAATTTTAGCGATTACCACAGTAGTCAAGTAAACTTAAGTTAATGTTGCATATATTTTGTAATAATAATGTTGTCCCATGTCTTAGTTATGTAGTTAGTCCATAATAAAAAATAATTAAAATATTAATTAAAAGCGTCGCTTTTAAAATTAACGCTATATTAATATTAATAACATTATTTTGTTGATAGTAACTATTACGTTAAATTTATCCACTTCTCCATCCTTAAACATTTTTAATATCATAGAATGGGTATCATTGCTCACACTTATAACAAAACCCTTAGACAAGCGCAACATGAATTTTACCTTATCGATTGATTGCATTTACGCAAAACTTGATTTTTTATTTGTCTCCTGTCGAACATTAAAATGAAAATTATCGCAACTTACACTGCTTGGCCAGCTGAAGATAATTGAATCCCGAAATTAGCGTCGAGACGATCAACTACGAGCAGCATTAAAATGAGGGATTGCTCTGCGACAATAAAACGAGCTACATCTAAATTTTAAATAATTGCATCGTTCTTCGATACTCCTTTCGGGTGCAATCAATCCTCATCAATCCAAACAATGGTAGCGAACTTGCACAAAAGTATACAGCGGTCATATTTATACCAGCACTTAGACTCAAAGGTGTTTTTTCCGTAAGCAAGATAAACTTTGAATTTGTTTTTAAAATCAATCAATATTTCAGTGCTCAATGTTCAGCTCTATAAGCCAGCGATGCGTTCTTTTTATTTTGTCCGGTTAAAACAACTTAAATCCTCATTCAAAATGATGATGATGTGCTAATTCATTCATCTGATGATGTGCTAATGAAACAGTCAAGATATTCTTTTCCAAAAATGTCTTAGACAACGGCATTCCATCTAAAAGTCAAATATCCGAGCACTTACTTCCTTGCGACAGCAGTTGAAATCGGAAGGAACCAGCTACTGTTTGTTACTTCATCAATACGGACCATACAGGACGATAAACACGCAATCAACCTTAAGGAGCCGTTTACCGAGAAGACGAGCACCTATATTTGAAATATTTGCACATACTGAATGTTTATTCAAACAATTAGTGCGATTTTATAGAATAAAAGAACATAATTGTAACATAGAAACAAACATAAGTAGTTGAAAGTCTTAAAGTCAATTTGCAGTGCTTAAAAAATGCAAAACTTTAAGATTTTTATTGAAAAATAAGATTTCTTGTCAATTAACCATGTCACTAAATTAATTAAGATTATGTTTCAATTTTTGACGATAATAGAATTGAGATAATAAAAAACTTTTTATTTCTGGAATATTTTCGTGTATTTCTATCATTTTCTTTAATAATACTATTTGCTTATACAACTGACATATCAGTTATTTCACAATTCTAACCTAAACATTGCTTATCAATGTCTATCGTGTTCGGCTTTCAAATTTCTGCGTCGATTTTTCAAGCAAAATTTTATAAAATCCAGACCCAAGTACTAGGCGACCAGAAGCATGCAGTAAGTAAATTTTTCCCAAAATCCAGTTTGAAATAATCACGGATAGATGGCGCTCAGTTTGGAAAGTTTCTAGGGTGGCGGTTTGTGCAGTTGCTATATGGTGTACCGGCTAAATTTTCGAATTAAACATTGACATCGGTAGATGGCGCTAGTGTATGAACTTTTTGAAAAGCTGGCTTGTGTATTTGCTTATTTAGAGGCGAATCTTCGGTAAGGGTTCATGAATTGTCTGCGAACCGCATACATTGAGTAACCCCCGAGGCCACTAGGTGGCGGCAGACGTTAATGGCATTTTGTAAGTACAAGGACGAGGTAAATATCCTTTAGAGTTTTGATTTAATTGAATAAGACAATAGTTAAAAAAGTTATTATACACAATACAAATTTATGATTCTAAAAAATTTAAATATTGAACTCGCATTCGAATCATTGTTTATTGTGACGAATCGTTCGCTTGCTTTCTTCTTTGAACTGGAACCATAAGAATACATGCTCTTCATGTGACATATCCAAGCGCGTACAGCAAGCATATGAAGCAAAGCGCGGATGAGTCCTCCCCATTAGGGGTTCGTGTAGGAATCAACACACCGAGCCACTTGCACGAGAGCTTTATGATGTAAGTAGACGAGAGATAGGAAAAATAATTGCAATGCTACATTTGTTCGTTTTTAAATTTTCCGTTGTAATTTTAAGAGCAATAAGATTAGATTAATGTCAATTTGTGTGCTGAGAGCCATAATTTCTCAATTTCTTTAGTCAATTCCAATTATGCCTGCATACTCGTGATGCAATGGTGTTGTGTTCGGTGTCTTACAACAGTTCTCTTTTGCGTTTTAATTTCCACACGGAAATTTAAGAGATTGAAACCAACGCCCGGAAAATTCTATCTGAAATAAACAAAAAATTGTTAGAATCGAACGCTCTAAAGTATTGCATTAGTACCTTTAAATTGATGCACGACTCCAAGATTTCCTGCGAAATATTTCAAGCTGTTTGCACAGCTCATGCTAAGTGAAATCACTTTGAAATAAAATACAAAATTAATTTATAACTCACAATCAGTTCGTATATATTTTTGTATTTTTTATCAATATTATTGTTAATTTATTACTCTGGAGAAATACATATTTGACTTTTACTTCGACTCTTTAATTTTATTTTAAATTATTCATGACTCGTATTAACTATTAACTAAATTTTGTATTGTTCGTTCTCAAACATTTTTTAGGTAAATGTATTTTCGTTCAATTTGACTTGAATTGCTGAAATAACGATTTAATGTATTTGTGTATTTGTTAAATTTTTTAAATTTGCATTGTGAACATTTTGCAACAGTTTAATCGTAATTAAATGTGAATTTTGACGTTTTATTTTGGTTTGGTTTCGGAAAGATAGTGTTTTGCGGTACAATTATTGCTCGTTCCAGACCTATTGAACTAGTCGTCGCGGCAAATAGTCTACAAGATTCAATTTAAATAAAAAACGTTTATCCAACAAAGCTCTAATACAAATCAGCTGACATACTACGAAAAAGAAGAAGAAAATAAACAGAGAATAAAAATCAAATACTCATTTACCCGAATTTCAATCGATAAATATTTTGTTTAGGTTATTTATGCATACACGTGATCCCACCCTGCCATAGACTCTACTTCTAATTATTCAGTTAATATTTGAATTTCACTTGATTTGAGTTTTGCTCTTATACGTATTCCAGCAAATGAACATTCGCCGTACCAATACCGAAATGCATCGACCGACTCACATCTCGCCGAGTAAAAAACTACATCGAACACTAGTCTTGGATTCTTCGCTATCCTTTCTAATCTCAATCTTTATCATTATCAAATTTTTTGGCATATTCTTATATGTCTTTCTTTGTTCCACACGTTTCAAGTAAAATTGTTAAGGACTTAGAAATGATGTGATATTGAAACATATACATACAAAAAGTACAACTATATACATACGAGATATCATTCTCTCTCCAACACGACGTTCCCCGTTAATATTTCCCGTCTTCTTCGCTTACTTGAATTTTTATCGGTCTATTTTGTTTACTTACATCTGAAAGCTTCATTATACACAACTTAAACGCTAAAGCTTGAGAAATAGATTAAATAAAAAATTTACAAATAATAGCGAAATAAAGCAAAAACAATGATTATAACAAACAAAAACAACATAAATTCTTTGAACAAATTATACTTTTAACAAATTTTGTGTAGACGAAAAAATTTACAGGATTCCCCATAATAGGAAGAATGCAGTTTGGATTTCCAACGACCCTCCAAACCCGTTCCACACATACACGCTCAGTATGGTGTCATTCAAATTCACTTGATTCCGTCAATTTCCGGAGTCTATCACGGTGACTGGCTCTATCCTTCCAAATAGGTTTGCAGGTTAGACTTCTGTCGAACGTCCGTTTTCATCTGGCCGCGAGAGTTTTCGTTCACGTTGCAAACGCAATCCTGCTTGCTGATGCTGCTGCTGGTAGGAGTTTATCATTGCTGCTGCACTATTACTTGCCGGATGCATTGGTCCATGTTGACCAGCCATCATTTGGACAGGTGGAGGAAATCGCATTTTAGCCGCTGCTGCATTGGCTGCTGCTGCGACAACTGCTGCATTTTCACGAGACGCCGTGCTGGCTGATGTAGATTGGAATGATATTGACATACCACTGTCCAGTGAGCCTACACTGCCACGTCGCTGAGGTTTCTCATTGCCAACTGGAATTGCAAACGGAAATTGGTATTTTTGTTTCATTGTTGGTAATTTGTGCTAGGACTAATGATAAGCGAATGAAATTTTGCCAGAAGGAAATTGAGGATGCGTGCAGTTTTTTTTAGGTTTCGACGTTGAAACAATTTACCCCAACCGTGGAAGTGGTCAATTTTAAACATCATAAACCAAAGGTAGGAATTTTCACTTTCCAACTGACAAAGATTAAACTGATTTGCAATCAACAATTTTACGCTGCGTGGATGCATCAACATCAAAATGATATTTGCTTCGATTTTCAATCTATCAATTACTTTAGACGACACAGAATCCCGTGCACGAAGGGGGGAACGCGTTCATTCTGTTATGTCTTACGCCTTATAGTTCCTACGTTTTAAGTTATAAAAACAAGAACAAAACCGATTTTCCGGCTCAGACACCACAGTCGTCAACTTTCATCATTTCTTGATATTTAAGATAAATAATAATCGAGAAAAGTTTTACCACTATTGATGAGATATCGGTTGAATCATCATTGAACCACGGGGTTGAGCTGAATATCATGCCGAGAAAATAATTTCAAGGTTTTAAATTTTCGTCCAATCACTCAAATTTTAAAACGAATAAAAGGCAGTTCATTGCCGTGTGGTTATAATCCTTTTGCATGTATTTTTATCGTTAATTAGGCCATGCAAGTTTAGTATGATCATCTAGTAAGCCGAAGTCATTCGCTAACCAGGAAAGACGAGCAGGTAACTAGGGAATCCGCGATTACCTAAGCATACTCGATTACTCATATATGATTCTAAAGAGTATGAGCTCCACAATTTCTGCCAGGAAAAGTGAACTTCGATGACTGCTTGTATAGAAAACGTTGCCAGCACATCAAAATTGACTTCCGATGTATACATCTCGAAAGTTTTGGCTTTTGCAAAAATATTGGTTAGCTTACTGATTGCCCGCTCATTAAATTACGAATTAAGTTACGAATTCTTGGACGCAATCGTATCAGTTTGACAAATGAGGAATCGGCGACAATACATTCAAGTAGAAATCTTAGACTGCATTTTCGCTCACCAAATTTACCAACAGGAAAAACACCAACATTTTCGTGTGACAAAACATGAAAATTACTACAGGGAGAGCCATCTCGGATGCAAATGAGTATCAATCCCTGACAGTGATCCAATTTTGCAAACGAAAAACATCCACAGGAAATTCTTAATGAACGATTGATAAATTATGTTTCGATCGAGTAAAGGACCCTACTTACATTGTTCGTGCATATCCAATAAGCTATTGCTCAGAGCGCTGCGCTTCAGTTGCGCCGATTGATCATGTCCGCCCGCCATAATAGCATCACCACTTGGTGGTGTTTGGAATGGACACGGACATACTTCCACATCAGCTACACCACTATCACGATTTTCCGATGTTGCCGCATTACGATTACCACCCCTTGATGATTTTTGTCGTTCCAATTCCGCTTCAATACGTAGCTGCTCCATTTCGTCCATTTCACTGATCGATTCCCGAAGATCTTCCGCAAACTTGCACCGATCATGCTCATTACGGGCATTGAATGTGACAAGGACTTTTCCGTCTACTTTTTGTGAGAGTCGAATGCAGAAGGGATAATCTAAAAGTGGAAGTAAATTTTCATTCTTCAATGATTCAGCGACGAAACGTTCAACGGAGACTTACTTGGAACATCTAACAAAGTAACAACCATTCCGCATAATGGATAACTATTTCTAAATGTGTAGGTAACTGAGGATTTCTTTTTACTGAAGATCTTCGTTATAACAAGCAAATCGTTAAACAGGAAAACCTCGCGTTGGTGCACGCCGGGACGCTCCTTTTTATTGATATCGGGAATTTCATACAAACGACAATAACATACTAGACGACGATGTGGTAACGCTAAATTTGGCTTCTTTCCAACAATGGTGGCTTGAACTTTCATCACTTGGGTGACATGATCACTGCCAGGTTTGAATTCGTTCGCTTTGACGCGCTCGTAAATTCCAGCTAACATATCACGATCGATATCGTGGCAGTCATCGATACCGCGCAAATTCTTTATGAAATCATCCACACGCATACGGCGCTCTGGCTTAAGATTCGGCGTGTGCAAATCGGTGTTTAGCATTATTATGGCAAAGGCTAAGACAAATACCTAAGAAAGGAAAATACAATGTGAAAAATGTTTTCGTTTTTTAAAACATAGGATATGTCATCTTATCACCATTCTACTCACCGTATCCGAAGACCGTAATCGGGCTACAATGTCCGAGTTACATTGACAATATCGCTGCGAGAATACTTCCATGAGTCTTTCGATTTTTTGCGCTTCACCTGGCATACGGAAGTATGCCTGGAATTTTCTCAAAGCCACATCAACTTGCATCCCCGAAAGGTCCAATTCAGCAGCAAAGCATTCCAACACAGCCATATTGAAGGGATTTTGCAGGTTTCCAAGATACTCTCCGATCATTTGGCGAGACAGACCCTTCCGCGATATCAAGAACCGAGCAACACCTTGCGGAGTGTTCTCCAGGAATCCTCTTCGGATCAAATATGTGATTCCTTTTTCGGGCTTCTTGTTGAAAAGATTCAGTCCAACACGATATTGTCGTTTTCGTATTGTCTCCGATACTTTGTAGTTTTGCGGTGTTGTTGCTGCTGCTGCCAATTGCTCATTTTGTTCGTGTTGCTCATATTGAGCAGCACTCGTGTGCGAGCTCATACATTCTTCAGGTACCAAGTGATGGCCCGATGAGGATGCACTCGGATGAGACGACATCATGATAAGATGGTCTGGCGACTGAGCGAATTGGTTCGAACTATTTAAATTGGTACCGCGCTTCCAGGTCTGCGGTGAATTTGAACGATCCGAACTGAGATCACAGTTTGCTACGCGTTCAGCCGAGGCTGCGCTACTATCACTACCCGAACTTTGTACTGAGGTCAGGCTTCCGTTTTCAGAGGTCTTACATAGACCGTTCGGTCGCAGGTGACGCGAGGTATCCATCATTGAAGGTGGCGGGGGAGTTTGACGTTGTTGCATTTGCTGTGTTGTTATCGAGGAAGTGCGCTTCGGGACTTCCGGAGGTACTCGCTTCCCACTGCCTGTTGGAGTTGTGCCACGTGGTCGCATGTAGATTTGAGCGGCTGTGTAATAAGGCGTGTGTGGAGAGTGTGAATTCTACAAGGACGAGATCACCGGTTATATATCTAGACGTCAATAAATTTTTTGAAAATTTACCCATGACAAATTCAATGAAGAATCTATTTGTTGTGAAGTATAGCTGCCGTCGTGTTGAACGGCGTGGTAAGGAATTTGTCCGCTGGCATAATGCAGAGGTGTCTGTTGGCATACTGGTGTGCTGTAGTAGTGCTGCTCCGCGGCGTGCAGCAAATTAACATGCGGATGAGAAGACGTCGAGGATGCCGTTCCCCCACTTCCTCCGATCATCGAAGAAGATTGTGACCAAATCGAAGCTGAGGATGATGCAGGTGGCATTGGTGATGTATTACCGGACTGACTGCGCGGAATTGGACTGGAATCGATTTGACGACGCTCACGTAGTGACATCGATCTTGTGGGCGGAATTCGATTTGCTCCAGAATGACAGCCAGGAGGCGTTGCAGTGATACTATTCGTAAAAAAACAGCAAACGCATTCGTTAACTCACAAAATTACTGATAATCACTACATTCTCAACTTACGTTGCACAAACTCTTGGCTGTTGCGGTGATTGTGATTGAACATTATCAGCATGATTTTCCATTATCGCACTACCATATGCTGATGATGAGGAATTTGAGGGTGGACCATCGTCACCAGTTATTGTTGCATTTGCTGACATCATGGTGCGCCGACTTAAACGTTTTTCCGCTTTGACCATAGCTGTGATCGAAGCGAATTTCTTCACCATCATGTAATGTCGGAAGGCACGTTGTATAGTAATGGCTGCATTACGTGCCTTCACGCCGCCATATTTACGTTCAAGTAATTCTATTTGTTTTTCCAACAAATCCTGTGAGAGCTCATACCTGAAATAGAAGAAAAACGATATTTATACTTTCTATTTTGCGTGTGTCTTTGCTAGTATGGAAAACTTAATAAACAGGAAAAGCTTTAATTCGCTTAGCTATTGTTAACTTTGTTAGCATCTCATCAGCTCTTGATTGACAAATTGAAATCATTCTAGTCACGGATACAAATAGGGATCAAGGCAATAGGCAGCGGCATTAAATGTAAAAAATGATATGATCAATGATAAAATGATTGGACCAATGATAAGATCTATCCTGACGGGGAACCGTATTCGAATCCATTTTTTTCGTATTTAGCAGGGTAAAATTTGGCTTTTATTCGAATCAATTTTATCCTAGGTATAGCTGGTGACGCATATTAACAAACGGATGATACATTTAATGTATAAAGTCTTTTCAAAGGTATCCGGCGAAAAATTGATGTTAAAAGACTGATAAAATTCAGAAAATGTATTGTTTCAGCCAAGAGCAGAAGTTTAAAAAAAGAGAATATTCTTGCAATGGAAACAATCATCTGTACAATAGTATTAAAATATCTTGCTGTTAGTTTCAATTATGGCAACGAAGGGACAATTCTACAACGAGGAGAGTTTTTTTGAACTTATGATCCTATTTATTGGATTGGTAATGTAATCGAACATTTTCGCTTTATATATACTCCACCCCTCGAGGTATCTGTATAGATAAGAAATAGGTTTGATGTTTTAAATTTACCACACTTTTATCCGTTGTCTATTTGACAAACTTTCCCGTATATTAATTGGAAAATTCTCAGAGAGTTTAACAGTTAATAAAGTTAATTCCTCCATTCAACAGTCAGCTCGAATAAGTTAGTCAAAGAGATTGTTAAACCGTTGAGAAGTGTTGCTGAAATTTTGCCCTGGTATTTTCTGTTTTTTTTTGCATGTCCAGGATATAAAAGCCAGTAAAAGATCAGTTACGAATTTATGCTAACAAATCGTAAATATGCTCGAACAGAGTTGCCATATGCAAGATAATTTGAGCGAAGGATTATCCTTTCAATCATAAATACCAAAAGGCCAAGTAGTCGTTGCTCACGACGGTGAGCTTACAAGCAATGATAACGAACTCTAAATATGAGATCTTTATTTTTAAATCGATAAATCATATCCGCTACATTGCTGATTGTTTTATAATTTTCTACCAGTTTGCGGATTACAGAAAACATGAGGTTAGTTAAGTTCAAGCCGCAGGTTATTCAAGAAGAGGTACAAGGTCCTTTTTCTTTTTTCTTTAAATAACAACTTGTCCAATCTCTATTATTTCTAAACCAAACAACACAATAAACAATAATCAGAAGATAAAAGAGAAAAACCCCTTTTTTGATCTTAGAATTAATTCGGAATTTAATCATCCGTTTCAAATCAATTTTCGACGTTTATCGTTCGGGCTTTGAGCCGATTCCAAGTGGTAAAAGTGCTCGCCCTTCTCTTTTTTTCATCAAAAATATTTCGTGACGTTGGAAGCAATTATAAATAATAATGATTCAAATAAAAGTCAATTACATTTATTAGCTCGTCTTTAAGAGCTTTTTATGAAGTCCATCCACTTGTATTAAAGTAAAAGCCAGCAAACTGTTAATAATAAACATTTACTCGCTTTCTTACATATGTTTTCATCATTACCAAGTAAACCTCACACGTATCGTACAATATTGACATATCATATGCAATGGGTCCCGAAATCGAACATCTTTTCTATAAAAATTCAAAATATCACATTTGTTCCAGTTCTGCCCTTCGTTTGCGTGATAGTCCTTAAAACGGCTGCTTAAACTTTTTGGCTTAAGCAATTGCTCCAACTTGAGCATCAATTGCGGTGCAGCTAATTTGCCAGAAAGCACATTAAGGATCCCACTCTTAATGCAAACTTGCAGACGACTATTTTTTTCTTGACAATCTCTCAGACATAGTTCGCTTTCTTTGAAAATCTTTTGTTGCTCGCGCGATTGCGGTGGCAGCGATGACAACGGCAATGAAGAGAATTGTAATGTTGTTGGTGATGAAGATGATGATGACGCCGAGTAAGATAATGATACCGTCAACGGAGCTGATAATGATGATGACGATGTCTTTGATGGTGCCATTGCAGAAGATTCTGCCGAAGTGGCCGATGAAAATGACGTCCGCGATGATACCATGTTATAGTATTTTTTCCATTTCAGTTTCCAATTGTTGGTATTTTTATGGTTTTGTGGTTTTTTGTTGGTGATCGTTGAGTTGGCTGTTATGTGAGTTTGATTCACTGAATCGGAGGAAAAAATAGAACAATATACGTATTTTATTCAATTCCCAAGAAAGCACAATATCATCTCGAGGAGGAAGAGAAATTTTCAAAGTTCGTATGGTGGTCGTTTCGGATTTGCAGATGAGTGTGGTTTAGACGAGTGGCGGAAACTAATCCATACCACGCTTTTCCGCAAATTGATATTACTCTATCGAATTTCATTCGCTTCGACGGTGCTATGCGCTTTCTCTGAATCTTTAAGATTACTCTATTATATTTTTTTTTTATTATTATCGCAAGCTTTTACCTTAAATATTAAATCAACATATTTTTGAAACATCCTAACAATACCAAAACAAATAAGTTGAGAAAGAAATATTTCCACGTTTCAGTGCATGTGAAAGGACCATAAATAGAAATAACTGTCAGTTTTTCATTGTATGCATCGGCCAGGAGCAGCAATTCACAGATATTTTTTGTGTTACTTGTGCATCGACAACACTCGACTAAGCAAAATGCTTTAAAAATAAATCTTGAAAATATATTTCTTTAATCTTCATACCAGAAATAAGTTTCTGTGACGTATTTTCCATCCCCACAATATTACACATTTTAACGCCGTGCTGAACGGGAATATATAAATAGAGACCAAATTGTTTTCTATTTTTCTTTAATTTTTTTAGTGGGATATGGGAAATATCATGACGTTGACTAAGAAATTTGTTAAAAAAGTTTAAGGTCATTTTCGCATTTAAAGCTTGAATATGGATTTTTTGAAGCAGATTGAGATATTGAAATTTACGAGTAGTCGGAAACATAAATGTCAATATAAACTAGTTATTACAATATTTTAGAAGCATTAAATGTTAACCAGAAAGGATTTATGATTGATTGATGAACAGTGAAATCAAAAAACTTTCTGGCATACTATTCCCGAAATTGAGTTCGCTAATTTTTATGAGTTTAACATTTTTAAACTGTCTCAAATTAATAATAATTCAATTTTTATTGAAAGCTGAAATTTTATTTTGATTTTTTTTTTGAATTTTCAGTTTCTATGAATATTGGGCAGATTTTTATGTTATTCGACTTATATATTTACTGCGGCTGAGTGCAATAATCGCCTTATTTGGAAGTAGAAAACTAGCCAGTTGTGATTAGCATTAAAATATTTCTGTGTTGGATTTGCAGAGCTGTAAATGGTAAGAATATGTTCGTTGCATTCATTGACGTACAACGAAGACGAAAGGATCAAGGATGTATGAATGTTGTCGCTGTAGAATATAAACAGCAACTAAATATCATAAGAGGATTCGCTAAAGCAGATGCTACAACATAATAGTGTGATGTAGAAAGAGAAAAACCTTGGCAATTCTTGCCATGCCAACTCATCTCCTTAGATATACATAGGTTGTAGAATCCATTTTAACAATTTCAGAAACCTTTCTCGAACGCACTTTTTGGCATAGCGTTGGCACTTCAGGTATCAGGCATTGCAATCCGACTGGTACTAGAGCATCCGCAACATTGAATGCAACAAGTTCAAAAGTTTAATACGAAGGAGACTATCATGTAAGGAAAAGTCAATAAAAATTTGTTAACAACTACTGAGACCAGCAAATTTATCCATATCACATCGTTGCGGGACTAAATCCGAACGTCATCGTTGGAATAAGATTAACGTCTAAATCCAAAAACCTCAAGCTACACGACGTTAATGCCAATATAATATAGGAATGGAGCTATGAGGCTCATTTTAACTTCAAGGTCGAAAATATCAAAAAGTATTATCATTTTGGGTAGCACAAAATCTCACAAGTAAACGCAATAAGGTGTTTGGTTTGGTTGATTTTTCGCTTTTTGTCGAAATAAGTCCCTTTTTTATGAAAATGGGCAATGCCATACTGTAAGAGTAAATTCTATGCGCAGACCAAGAATGTTGTGAAATTTTTTCCGTAACTCCGTGGATATAAAGCATTAAATACATAGACGTGATTTTTTCGCTGAAGGATAAGATAATATAAAAGCAATATCTGTGTATATGACTTAACTCGATAATTTGATTTAGCGAATTTTCAACTCATCAGCTGAAGTAGAGCATTAAGGAACATGTTTTTTGAATTTCTATCGAAGTTTCAATGTTTTCCAAGCGAGTAGAAAGACATATACTATTAACATAAAACGGTTACTGTTCACAATAAACTGTCCAATCTTTCGTAAAAAGATGAAAAACCTATTCACGCGCGAAAACAGCTATGAAACGTAAAATTTGAATCAATATTTACTCTTGGCATTATGGAGTTTACGTTCGGTGACACTAGTTTTTGAAATTGATAGCCACTTAAAATTCTCGTTAGAAAAGTAACGCTTGCAATGGAATCGATACCCTTTTAATTTAAATTTCGAAATTCGTCTATGAATCATAAACGTTTCATAGTAAACTACAACCATAAATGTCACAAATGCTTATATTTAACATTGCCAATTCAAATTAAGTATGCTCAGGACATAGACTACTTCAGTTGAAGTTTGAATTTTCGCCTTGTTTATACGGCTCCAGCAAATTAATCCGTATTCGAGCATCTGTCAAAATTGTATTGAAAAGACAGTGCTCCATCTTCAGGAAATAATCTTCGTGTGAAGAGGACATTGTAGCTAAGTCAATTCTCATGAAACCATTGCCAATTCAAAGTTTTTATAAACGGGGCATCCAACCTTATAAAATTTTCTAGTATTTATCAATTCAATGTCGAATAATATTTTTGAATATTTGCATGTAAATATAATATTCTGTGGGTCAGATTATGAAATTTCTGCCCCTTAATTCATACTACATTTGTGCTAATATAAGTGAATTCAAGGGAAAAGAGCTGAGTCTCATCAAGATGGAGCGACAATCAACTTTCATTAGCTACCATTGGTGAGGTTTTTTAAAGGAAAATGTTTGGCACGGAAGGGGATACTTTGAGGTCTCTCAAGTGTCCAGAACCGACTCATTACGATTTTTGTTTGCAAAGCATAATAACAAAACAAGATAAACATTCCCGGGCAGTTTCTCGCAGACAGTGATTACGCAAGCAATTCTAGATTCAAGCGTCTCGAGAGTGTTAATTTTGCTAAACGATGAAATGAGAAAAAAATACTACATTTGTGCTAATATAAGTGAATTCAAGGGAAAAGAGCTGAGTCTCATCAAGATGGAGCGATAAAAATCATAGATATAAAATCCAAATGTCAGCTAGGTCCCTTTAGGTCATGGGTTTGTCCGAAGTTCCTTCGCTGTTTTGTGCTGACGTTATGGCGCAGGTTTCTTGAAAAGTCACCTTGACATCTGTACGCGACCTACGTGATCCCAAAAAGAATCGAATAACACCGAGGAACTGGATGCTTTGTGCCGTAAAATTCTATGCCGGCGACATTTCTCAAACTTAGGGTTTAGAACTTAAGAATGTTTGAATGAAAATGACGCATAGCCGGCCTATTTTCTTTATAATTTATAAATATTCTTTTTATGGACACCATTTAATGCAGCCAACTTTCACATACAGAATTTGAATATAAGCAATAGCTTATGTGTTGTATTTGGTTCAATTCAAGCAGGATTTCACAGCAAAAGTTTATTATATCTGAGAGACGCTTAATCATATTTATTACAGCATGAAATAAAGTCAATAAAATCAATTAAGTCACTCACTTGAGGCATAAAAGTCTCAATTGGTCAAAAGAAAAGCAGTCTTATGGTTCAGTAAAACCATGACGTCTGGATCGAAATGCTGATGAACGCTTCGTTCACAGCCTAGAACAACTATAAAATAGTTTACTCTCAACAGAATTCTTTTAATGATAATTATCTCCTAATGTATGCAATGAACTCATATTGACGCTTATCAGTTAAAATAATGCAAAATTGATCCTGTTAAGGATATGCTTTTATAGCCCGCGTCAATACGTTGCAGCGATCTCTGTTGGTAATAGCCCAAACCTTCGACTTACAAATAACTTTTCTCGCTACAACTATTTCTTTAGAGTGAATATTTCAGTGTTTCTTTTTTAAGTGGCTTGTTCATCGAAATAATACAAAATTTCGTAACATTTGACAGCCACTGAGATATCCCTGCATAGCTTTTATTGCAACTTTTGCCTGTCCGCAAGATTGCAAATTCTGCTCAAAGGATCAATATGTTCGACAGAACAGACAACGAATGAAACAGTGTTCTGAAGAATTCGGCCAAATTGGGAAAGCAGAAGATATTCAGAGTAGAAAAATTCAGCGGGAAAAGACAAAATTTTCTTCTATTATTATTTTTCAATCGAGAACAACTGTACTGGTTTTTGAAACAAGAATCCTTTTATTTCGTGATATGGATTTAAAACAAGCGTCATTAATTCAATGAATTGTTTACACATTGAGCCGATAGACTTTCATAGTCTGGAGAATCGGCTGAAAAATGCAATTGTTTGTCTCCAATTGAGTCTGTAGCGTAACTAACAGATTTGGCAAATGATTGCCATGGTAAAATGACGATTCAGCATGAGAGTGTTTCATTTTTTGAATAGTAACCAGCCACCATACGATCCATGATATTCTCTTCCGTCGCCATTGAATTTCAAGCCAAAAATATCAAGAATTTTTGAGCAAAATACACTAACCGTTCATCACGTTGCTGTTTTATGTCGAAATCAATATATTAAAGTCTATATCTGCTGCCACAGATGAAATCTAAAAATATTTCCTAAATATTCGTTCCGTATTTTTCTGCTCCTTCGGCACACAGCCCATCGTCACTTTACCAAAAATATTTCACATTCTAATCTGTCCCGTGTTTCTTCTTATTCACTTTGTGATTTATTGCCGTCACTTCAGCAAAATGTGGAGTATTCTCTACATGTGTGTATCACAGAACTTGCATTAGTAACACTATCAACTAGGAACAATCAATTGGTATATTTATCCTTAATCTCGTAATAGAAGGCACTTTTAAAATAGATAGTGGAGCTTATTTTTGAACAAAAGATTCATCGACCGCGATTCTATTATCATGCACAACAAACTAATTCGGTACAGATATTAAAACGAAAATAAGGAAAACAGCAAATCACTCGTGTCGCGGTAACTTTTAACTTAAATTTATAAATAAATGATCACAGAATCCGTTGAGTGGCTGCGAAATATTGAACAACGACTAAGTCAATCACAAATTGGAGCACAAACAGTATCTTTGAAATATTACACAATTAGAGCCTCGATTCCGGCATCGGTTTTTTGTCACTTGGAAATACATACGTTTGTCTCTTAAGTGATTCCCAGTTGTTTGTGAGATACGAAAGAAATCTCTAAATGCGATAAAATATTTTTTACATTTCAAAGAAATCACTGAAGAAAGTTGCCCCAAAGCTCGGAGCCAACACATTGTGAGCGCGGAGTGAAATCGGAAGTATGTATACAAAGACGCTATAGCCTACCTCAAACAGACCGTTCTTAGGAAGTTCCCCATGGTGCGGAAAATGTGTGGGAAAAAAGAAAATTTCTCGGCTAACCGACATCAGACTACACTGCAGCGCGTTAACTCGATTTTCCGACAAAATTTTCACATTTCGCTCCTGTTCAAACGCATTAACAATAGGTAGGATAAGCTTTAAGTACATTCTATCGACCTTGTAAAAAGGATAAATGAATATGGTAGATGCCCGACTAGTTTTCCCCCCGAGAACCTTGATTGGGATCTTATTCTCTCTTGGCCCGCACCGACGAACTACTTTTGGGTTTTAGAACTTTCAATTTCGGCTGAACGTTCAGACAATTCGTAGCCTAAATGTATCTGCACACATAAGATCTCTTGTTTGCCAAAACATCCCGAGAGAATATCTTTATTTTTATAAAAGGAGCCACCTTTTTGGAGAGAACAACAGGCGTCTTCTTGTTCGACGTTTCTTATTTCTGCGCTATGGTTGTGGCTGTGGCGACGTAGTTGATGCCAGCGTTAACAACAACGTGAGATGGCCCAAAATAATTGTAAAACAAACCATACTAGAAAATGCTTCGTCTATTTTGGAATGTGGCGAAACTAAATAACACTCGTCATCGCATCCATAACAAAAGGAGATGGATTGAGCCAATTGGGAGCAAACTTGTGTGAATGCCTTATACAAGTAGTGTTTGTTTGCTGTATTTCGTATAAATTGAGTGGAAAATAAAAAAGGCACTGCATTAAGAACAGTGAGCTTGCCTGCATAGTAACCTTGAACGGGGAGGAATTGGATTTGGAAGCTGAGCCGAATAGAATTTATTGAATTTGTGCCAATTTTGGAGAGAAATTAATTTGGGTGGTCGATAAACAGGTCACATGAAGACATTCAGAGCGTTGCTGGATGAATTGCACAAAATAGCAAGTCTACGCGTGCTGGGTAGTTAATTTTGGAAAAAAATTTTCGTATTAACTCGCCTTGATTTGATCCTTTTTCATTTGGACAAAAAAATTTTGTCATGAGTAAAGAATGGCTCAAAAGAGCCGAGATAATTTCAAATAACCCTAAGGCCAGAAAGTGAATGATATATGATAACTAAAATTAGAAATTTATCTAATAAAAGTTGGCATAGTACAAATTGAGCTGATCCACGAATCGAAGACGCCACAAATCGATCCTCATTATTGCTGCAAGTGAAGATGGCATTTCGTAATACGCCAAGGTTAACTCTAATGGACCATTTTTCAATGGAATTTGTATTGGGCTCGATAACTTTATTTAAGGTTAGCAATCGGGAAACGTTTATAGCACTCGTACTCTCTCATACATATAAGTCACCCGCCATTCAGGACATACTCGTATACAACGCATTTGTAACATAGTCAAATTTGAATTCGACTTGGCTATTTCAAAGTTAGAGGCAACGAAGTAACTAATTTACTCTTATCCACAGAATTTACCTTGAAACAAAGGTGCGCGGATGGATACGTTTGAAATTAAAAGGACTTTTTGGAGAATTAGAGATTGAAAGCTGTAGCCAAATTTTTCGCCCAAGAACACGAAATAAATGGTAAAAAATAAATAAATGAAGCGGAAGACGACGAAAGGAAAGCCTTTACTTTTTTGCCTCCATGCAAATTTCGAAACTTAGAAGAATTACCCATCACGACTGAAACGGCAGGAAGAACTCAGAAGTTCTGAACTCAAAGCCGAAGCTACAAGTGGTAGTCGCAGAACTAAATTGAACATTAAATTGTTTAATTTATATAGATTTAATTTTAAATTTATTCAATTTAAAAATTAACTTTTATAAATTCAATAAATCACCTAAATTTGCAACATTTTTGGTTTAGAAGTAGATGACACTAGAATTGAGCAAATACAATTGCTGCTCAAGCCCTCTTTGTAACACAATTTTGAATGACAAAATGTCTTCATTTGAATTGTTCACAAGACCCTTGGAATGGTGATTGAAGCAATACAAGAGGTATTTTAAACATGCTTAAGGATTACGAGCAACGTATAAACAAAGCTGAGTTTAGTCAATCAAATAACAACAAAAGCTGACAAGGTTGCAGACAACGTATCGGTTTTCAATCGAGTTATGTAGATAAACTACACGATTCACAAACTATCTGTAACGTGTAATGAGACGGACTTCTTTCCTAACCTAGCTCTTGAGTAGCCAAGAATATTCTAAGCCTTATCTGTGCATAACTAATATGTCACGGTCTCAATTACGGATTCAATTTCTCAGTTCACGAGATATTAAATCCGTGATTAAGACCGTGATTCTCAGCAAGGGATTCAATATTCGGAGCGAAAGAGAATGCTGGTGCTAAACACACTCATATGAGTGTAAGGAATAGGATAGGCGACACCAATGATCTCCATTATGAAATATAAGAGATTTTCTTAGATAGTAAAATATATTGAAATATCAAACCATTTGTCACAATGCGCTCGGGTGGTACTAACATTTTCTCTTTTTTATCTCCCTTGTCGATCGAAAAGGAATTGCCGTATTTTGTGACGAATTGAGGCATAGAAAAAAAATATATCGCCTATTGGACTTCAATAGATTCTGGGCTATGTTCTCTGGTCAATACACAAAGTGTTTGGTGGATAATTCAGAGTCCTCCTACATCTGGAGGTTCCATGTTCCGGACGTGGATCTTCGCCCCGCTACCCCTAAAATGAATTATCCAATGTATGCAATCCAAATTAAAAAAGATTGTAAACCTTTGGACAAAACGATCAAATGGAAGTTGATCTTTAATTTCAACATTGTTCATTCATCGCAGGTTCCCCCTGAAAACATATTTGTTCTATTAATTTTTTAAAAATAAATTTTTAAAGTTTTTACAAACCTAGCAATAGTTATATCGAAGAAATAGCATCTACAGAGCCAAAACCTTGGATAAAGTAGAATTATACGATTTAATAAGGGATCTTGAACTACCTAAAGAATCTGCAGAGGTGTTGGCTTCTAGATTAAAAGAATTTCTAAAAGATTTCTATCGTACAAGAGAGAAAGACTTGCCACCATTTTTTAAATCGGAATCATCGGAAATCATTTTTTAAATTTTTTAAATGTTTGTGCGGATGTGCAAGGCCTCCTTCTGGAAATGGGTCTTTCAGAATACCAATCAAATGAATGGCGTCTCTTCTTGGACAGTTCTAAACGAGGCCTTAAGCGTGTTTTTTTACACAAGGGCAACCAATATGGTTCTGTTCCCGTTGCTCATTCAATCAAATTCAAGGAAGAATATCAAAATAAAAATATTTTATATCAAAATATATATTTAATTAAACAATATATTTAATTAAATATTAAAAATAAATAAAATAAATATAACGAACACAAACGGAGCATTTGTTTAGATCTCAAGATGGTTAACTTCTTATTATGACAACAAAGTGGATATACCAAATACCCATGATTTCATTGTCTGTGGGATAGTCGTGCCAAGACTGGACAAGAAGAGATTGGCCTTAACGTAAGATGTGACGGAAGTGGGAAGGCAGAATGTAATAAACCCACATTTGGTTACAAAAAATAGAATTATATTGCCCCCTTTGCACATTAAACTAAGTTTAATGAAACAATTTGTAAAGGCGTTAGATAAAAATGAGCAATTTTTTCTTTATATAATGAGAAAATTCCCAAGTTTTAACAGACAGATAGATAAAAGCGGGTATTTTTGATGGCCCACAGATAAGAATATTGATAAAAGATACCAGTTTCCCAAGTTCAATGATCAGTCTGGAACAACTTGCGTGGCATTCGTTTATTGAAGTAATTAAAAACTTCCTGGAAAATCACAAGTCAAGTAACTATGCTGAAATTGTTAACAACATGCCGGAGAATTTTAAAAACTTAGAATGTTACATATACATCAAAGTGCATTATCGCCACGGTCATATTGAATCTTTGTTCCTATGCCATATTTGAACAAGGGGAGCGGTTTCACCAGGACCTAAAAACTATGGAGGAGAGGTACCAAAGTTGATGGGATCAGCATATGATGGCTGACTACTGCTGGGGGAATGCAACGCGATTGTTCTGCTACATCTCACTAACGAAAATCGAGTAAAAGAAAGTTTTTATGTACATAAGAATTTAATAATTGTTGTTTTTGGTGTAAATATTTTTTTTTCTGTTTAATTAAAAATCGAGAAAACTACACGTACAAAATCAAAATTTTTGCTGTAAATGTAATTAGTATAGGGTCCTAAATTAAAAAACTATTACGACTTCTTGGCACCAGAACCACTGTTGACCAGTGTAATAGAATCTTATCGGTGGTGGTTTGGTTGGTTTTGGGCAGAGCCGAGTAGTACAGATATTACCTCACAATAAAATATTGTTTTTAATTAGAGGAGTGGTATATGCTACAACATCATTATGAAACAGTAAGTGTGTAACAGACGAACCTATTGAAGATCACTACCAATTTTTCAAGAATGCTTGAAATTCCTGTAGAGACATTATTGCAAATTTTCACATTTCATGGAAGTACAAGCTTGAAGTAGACATGGAGATTTTTTCTGAATGGTTGTACCAGTTGGTAGTTCAATAAGAAGTGTTTTCATGCATTTAGTGTTTTTTTCAGACTGCAAGTTGTAACAAAACATAAAATATCCGGCTATCTGTAATATCTTCCGTCTCAAAACCCACGACTCTTCTTCGCCAATATGCATATTAAATTGCGCCATCATTATATACGCTTCCTATTGAATATTCCATTTTTCCTTGTCATCATGTCACGTGCTTTTTCTTTGACGATTCAACTTAAAAATTATAATCACGTACGTTAAAAGCTCGAGCCATATGTCGCCTAATTATACATCGGACTGAAACAAAAGAAGACATTTCTACACTCGGAAATACTTTTATTCCTAAACTACGTGCAGAGACACCTTTCATTTCAAAGTACTTGAAACATTGTTATGTAAATATTGCACAAATCAACAGCGTTAACAATAAACCAAATGAGGAAACAATATAAAGTGATACTACAGAAAAACATTAAAGTGCGGTGTTTTGTCATAGTAAAAGCTTGTACACATACCTAACACTTCTATTGAACTGAAATCAGTGGCTCGAAAATCATTGTCGTCCGAAGTTACAGCAAACAAAAGCTAATCACACACTCAAGTCTGAAAGATTTTTTAACTTTATTTTTTGATTGTTGGTGATTTGCGTAACAGAACTGATCATAACCGGCAACAATTTCGAGCCACATATGACGAAAGCAGACGTTTGGAAGACTTTGATATATGCTTATTATTTTTCGAATCAAATTATGAGTTGTACGTTTCCGCCAAATAGACACAATCACTTCCTATTCCAACACATCGTGTAAGGACTGGACATACACTCCGAAAGTAAACAACTAGTAAGACCTCAATAAGTCATATTGACCCCACACATACATTCGCTCACAATTCTTCTTAATTTCAAGTAGCAACTGATTTCCTTGTGAAATTTATTAAATTAGTACCTGAGGGGAAAAGATTAAACGAGTCTCACACGTAATAACAGCCACATTTTTCTCTCACTTTTGTATAATGACTGCTGATAACACTGATAACATACAAAGCATTTTTCAATTTCGCGCACTGCTAATGTAACATGTACGAGTACGTTCACTTAGGATGTGTTGCGAGGGTGGAAATCATGTTTTTTTTTTGTACTATCAACGGATCTGATAGTGAAAAATGCTGGAGCAGCTGTTTTCTTGCGATCGAAAGAAACAAAATTAGTAAAAACCGAGAATCGACTGGGACAAATTTATCTGTAATATTATTCAAAAGTATCTGACACCGAGCTACATATTATCTGAATGAATATTATCTGAGCGATTCGCGACTAGGGATTTGAATTGCGTTATGTTATGCAGGTAAGTACACCAAAGATGGCTATTCTGGTTGGACTCTGAACGTGACGGCGACAGCGGTGGTAGCGCAAATTTTTCAAGCTCGCTAAAACGGAATAAGCTTACGTATATGGGTAAATACTGGTAAATATTACATTTTCAGGGAAAATAGTTCATGCAAATATCGATGTCGAAAGTCGCCGTGGCATGAAGGCTGGTCGTGTGCGATGGAGCCATGTTACAATTCAGTGTTGAAGTGCTGAGTGTGTTCAGGTGTGTGACACAATTTTGAAATATATAGCTAGTTGTCTGTTGGCGTTATTACACACATCAGTGTTGGATGGAAGCCAATTTATTGAAATATCGATATTTGAGTTGCTTGAACTTCACCTCAAATCACTGATTCGCGGTCATTTATAATGTAGTCTAGTAGACGTTGAAGGAGAGCATACGAGAAGAATTCCATAGCAAGAATAAAAATTAATTCGGTTCAAGAATGTTATGCTCGAGAAAAAGAATCGCATTTGCTTCGCTGTATGCACTTAATGACGAAAAGTAATCTCAAAATTAATATGAAACATTCACATGGAATTTTTTGTAGTTATGCATATAAAAGTAGGATATGGTGCTACGTAATTTGTTCAAACGTTAAAAGAAAGCAAATTCGTATCCAATTGCAGAGCAAAATAGTGACCAAACATGGAAATTGCGAATAGGATTAAATTTTTTTTTTCAAACGGACATCATCAGACTTATCAGATCTCATGTATCTCAGGTTTGAGTTCACACGACACCAATTTCTTCGAAAGTTAGGGCTTGTTGAAGCGTATGGCATGTAAAACGCGACGGTTACGTAGGTTGCTAGAAAGTCTGAAAGGGAGAAAAACAAATTCCATATTAAGGATATGAATGAAAATTACTAGATGGTGCTGATGTTGCCTATTATACATAAAAAAAATTGATTGAAATAAGTGTCCGACTTGAATTTGCAATTTTGATTCAATTATCAACCGCGTTTTTTTGAAAGGATTTGTTTTTCCTACGCTCATTGTAGAAGAAAATACAATGACCAATTATCCTCAAAATTAAAAGGACATTTTTATACATTGACGGTTCAAGTGAATCCAAATTCTGAGCAATATGATTGTGCAATGGTTTTTCAAGGAATTAGATAAAAAATTTTAGATGAATTAGGAATTAGATGATTTTATTACACACGTCTGAAAATTTCTTCTTATGAAGTTTTACAATTGCGGACACCCGGAGCTTACCCTTTAATTTGTATGACTTATGGCTTTGACTCATAAATATTGAGTTTTTCCGTTGCATAGATATATATTTAGGTTATACATATTATAATCTTGTGTGGGCTAGTAAAGAAAAAATAATTATATTGCAATATAATAAAAAAAAAAAAAACGTAAAAAATCATCAAAATTTTCACTTTGGGTTTCCATCCATCGACTTTTATTACCTCTTTTTTGGAATTGTTGCTTCTAGAAAAAAACATATTTCTCAGTTCATGTTATTATTTAATATTTTCAATAGAAAAAATTCCAGAAAATGAAGACTTTTTACCCTGAGTGCCAGACTCCCTGTGGCACAAAGCAACTGGACTTCTGATTAATCGACTTAAAAGTCTCAATTCTGAGATCTGATATCCTTCGCCTGATATAACATCGGGCTAGGTCATTTTTGCTGTACTAGCGACATCTTCGGGTTAGGAAGATCCCTCTTTTAGCAGGGACGGAGGGAATGCGGAAACATCACCCAGGAACTAACCCTGGGACCATTTCTTTCTCTTCTTGATTAATACTCTCTCACTCTAGTTCCCTCTTCGTCTATCCACTTTCCTTTGCACTTTAGAAGACGAATTAGAAGAACCACTTTCGCGATTTCGCGATAGTGGGTGTGAATCCGCAATTCCCAAACTTGCTCACTACTGGAGCTCAGTAAGACGCTTGCTGTAAAATTCGCAGCCCTAGATCAGATATTCGGAGTAGGTGACCTTTAATCGAGATTGGTCTCCCGGCCTGGCAGTGAAGTGATTCAGAGGCGACACTCTCGCAGCTGCAAGAAGACCTCAGTTTTTTCACGCCCCTGTTGTTTATCTTTAAGCTTTCTACACGCAATATCATACGGAATTTGATCCATGATGACTTATGATCCATGATGACTTATGATCCATGATGACATCATGGGCGAAGCGGATCAAGTATAACCAGAAAAGTTCGTCGAGAGATTTAACAGGTCTGGATCAACAATGGAACTTTGCGCCTCTCTTAATGTAACGTCCAATCTCCGCAGTTTCCTTAATGTAATATTTATCGTAAATTGTGAATATAGTAATGGGTGAAAATAACGGCGAAATAAAATAAACTCCCCCTTGAATTATCTCGAGTGTTGAAATCGATTGCACAAGTTTAGGGGTGGAAAGTATATTGGCACTAGAATTTCTACGCAGCATATTGACTCGAATTGGGACGCAAAATTTGCACGGGTAGGTTTAAACTCACAAATGATCCATGCAGTCACATAGAGTCAAAAGTCAATGAACACGAACTAAGATTTCAAACGAGGACGAAAACAATCTAAATCCATTCCAAGGTTCTTGGTTCTTGGAACTTCGAGTTTGAATGAAATTGTCATTTTGTGCTGAGAGAATGTCTTGGTTGCGATAGAATTAATTGCAAATTTGAAGTGCAGTAGATGTACAACGATGAATATCCAAAACGCACTGCAAAACGTACCATGGATCGGGAAAAGTTAAGGGTAAATTGCAGAGGTGCAACGTAAGCGTCATCTTTTATGATTTCTTGAAATCCGACTCATCACAAAGTGATCCAAAAGCCTAAAGAATAACGAATAAAGAAAAAGTAAGCCCAGAGTGGTTGACTGTTGCGACTGCTATCTTAATGCATGAGAACACTAGACCACACTGCGTCTTTGCGATGATTATCGCAAAACTACGAGGATTGGAGTTCGAACATCGTCATCATTCAATCGCTGGCTAGAAGCCCCCACAAATAAGGGCATCTTCTAAGTTGAATTGGTGTTCCAGTAATTTATTAACACTTGACCGGGTTGTACCACCTGAACACCAGTAAAAGTGGCAAATGTGTATAGGTCATGTGGGTGCGTTTTTACATGAACAAAGCTATCCTAACATTTTTTAAATATCACCAGCCTTTCAATTGTAGCTGCAAATTCATTCTTGATGACTTGATAAATTTTTGGTGTCACAGATCACCAATTGAAAGAAAGCCTTTGTCCCATGTTCTTACCCGTCATGCTTTGCATCAGCTATTGGAAATGACCGTAACATACTTGAATACCATCAGTGACCTCAGCGTTATATAAATAAACTTTAAAAATTACCCAATTATGATGATGATATGATAATGGTTCTATCAATCAGTTTTTGAACAGTTTTTGAAGCAAGGCAGATGCAAAGGACAATTTTCCAGTTCTAAATTTCCTAACGGAATAACGTCCCAAAGAAATCATTTAAGACACTTCACAGGTAGTTTGTTTAAGAAATGTTTCTATTGGTTTCGTCAGGAGTGTGTTTCAATAATTTTTTTTAGTAAAATTTTTATGAGACATGTCATTGATTAACAATCTATGTTGAGTATTAATCAAATCGAATTCATCCTAATACTTATTCGTGTCCAAAATTTTAATTTCAATGTGCAACTGATTTTTCAGACAAATAAGAATATGAAAAACACGAAAACTATCCTTTTTAATTGTTTTATCACCTTATTCCTTTAACACTCCATTGAATATATTTCTTTCGGTCATTTAACAAGGAAATTATTAAACGTTGCAATTATAACTGATGCAAGCTAATAAAAGGTTTTGGAATTGGGAATTCAATTGGAAACCACTTTTAACGTTTACACCAGAATATAGTTCAAATTATTTTTAGAATAAACAACAGTTCTACACGTTATAGGATAGAATCGAAGTTTGTTGCTGATATTTGAAAACCGCAAAAAACAAATTCACCCGATTGTACACTGCTAAATAAATGTCGA
The DNA here is from genome assembly GCA_954870665.1 of Stratiomys singularior. NCBI lineage: Eukaryota > Metazoa > Arthropoda > Insecta > Diptera > Stratiomyidae > Stratiomys > Stratiomys singularior. The sequence goes on along the minus strand of OX940880.1, from coordinate 108,725,108 downwards.
TATTAACACCAAACTGTTTCAACTTGAAATGACTAAACTTTTAATACTCGATGAAGATAAACAATTTCCTCGTTTGACTCCTACTTAGTAGTTAATTCCCGAATATTCAAATCGAATAACCCTAGCCTTCGACGCTTCTAGTCGCAGCAATATGATATTTTATTCTTATCATGAATTAAACGGCCTCAGTTTTCCTCTCATATCTAAATATGAAACATACATACAATATAATTATATTCATAATCTTGATTTTTTTTAATGCAAATACTCGCTGCGTTTTCATATCGAGTAAACTTACTTCAGGGTATGTTAGGTTTGTGTTGAGGCTACCCCGAAATTTTAAGGGCGGTTAGTCAGTAACATCTGTTGATTCAACAGATGACGCAATACATGATGCTACTCTTCTTTGCGTTGATTTTATTGTTTCCCAATGCTTAATATTTTCTTTTTTAAATATTTCCTCCGTTCAAATTAATTTATCTTTCAAAAGCCACAGGTTTGTTTTCTTCAAGAAGAAAAGTCATATGCCTCAATGTTGCGTTATTAGGCTGCGGATTCTAACATAATTTACTCCTGAATATAAGATAAAACTGGTAACATTCAATCAAAACGTTTAATAAACACTTTTAAGATTAATTTATTTTAGAGCGGTATTCCACTAATTAGAAAACACACCACCAATCTTCAGCGGAAAAGCCATTCTTGAGACACTACTTTTCAATATCTTTATTTCCACTTCATCTTCGATCTAAGAGCAATCAGTCAGCAGCCAAAATGATGCTGGATACATTGTGCAAGCCGTCAAAATTTAACTTTCACGGACACGACCTAATTCCAAACTGAAACATTTTACTTAAGAAACCTAAAGAAAACCTATTTTTCTTTTAAGTAAGCAAGTCTCACAACCACAGGGATAATTAATCTTAATTCGATTACAATTTAACCACCATAAAGATATTCATTACAATGAGCATCGAAAACTAACTATCATCGCTTGCTATTATATCTCAACTCCTATAAATTCTCAGCATGAAACAAAAATTTTACCAAATTTATCCGCAACTGAACTGGTTGAGTGTAAAGTTATCCATTGGACCGATAAATCTTTAGAATGAAATAAATTTCCCAAAACAATTTTCAAAGGTAACTTTCCCATACGTCATCTTGTTCATGTCTAAGAATGAAACACCTGAGGTGATACTCATCGCAGCAATAAGCAACGTCTTGTTCAACATCACACTTCCGTTCAACGAATATAAGTCTGGATGATGCTACAAGCGAGATAAGGTAGGAATAAAAGGTAAAGCGGGTAGGGTCAGGTTTCTAACAATGCAACCTTGTTCCGGTTCATATCCGGACATCATGCTGCCTTATACAATAATTGAGAAGGAAAACAGAACAAAAACGCAGATAGGAACGCAGATCTTATGTCGGCGGTAAATTCAAATGTTAGTAACAGGAATTGAATGATGTGGGAACAAATGCTAACAATCTTAAGGGGTTCGATGTGAAAAACAAAGTGTGGAGCGAAAGCATTGAAGACGGCCAGTGAAAGAAAAAATCAATACGATAGGTTTGATTCACACATTCTGCATACACCTTCTTCATGATCAAGTTAAAAACTTGTGGGAAAGGTCGAGTCATGGCTTATGCGATCGTTCTTTTGCTGTAAATATGTTGGATAAACCGATTAGCATCCTTTTCTCTTTTAGACTTTTTGACTATGTTTTGAGATTCAACTTTTTCAGTGGCATAATTCCATTAAAATCATTTCCGTGGTCTTAACAAACAGATATTAATGCATTCTGGTACTTACGCAGTTTGTGCTCGTGATCGTTTCAACACATCTCCACCATTTCGCACAGAGTTCTTTTTGTGAAGTGTCTGAATAGATGTGGTTCCACCAATTCCTGTGCCAACACCACTTCCAGCAATAACCACTGCGCCACCATGGTGATGAGCATGGTGTATGTGTCGATAGTGCATAGGTTGATGACACATTTGATTTGGTTGATTTGCTGGATGTTGTTGCTGATAGATGATTTGCTGTGGCGGCGGGGTATAGTGCTGCTGTTGCTGAAGGTACACATATCCACCAACACCACTACTCGTGGAGGATGATATCGAACCCGGAGCAGGAAGTGAATATTGTCCGGAGCCGGAACGTTCGATTACTTTTTGCGGGAAACTGCAATGAAAAAACATATCGAAATGAGTGCAAAGATCCTTAATGCAAATTCATACTAATTTTTCTATAGGTTATACTATTTTTAACGAGTCCACGAATCGCTGGAAACTAAAAATATACATGTATAGTGCTTCGATATACACTACCTCCATCTGTTTGCCGATTTTACACACATTGAGTGGTATGCAGCTTTATTGATAGAATCCTGCATTATAAGGCACAATGATCTGATTTTTTGCAGGCCTGCATCAAAGTTAACACAGGATACATCTTCTGTCAGATCATCGTCACGATTGAGCAACATTGTGAGACGAACAAGTCAATCAATAGATCAATTGATCTGAGAAAATACGATGGATAATCTTACTTAAAATTTAAGTTTTCTTACTAAAAGAAAGGTTTCAAAGAAGAACATACTGGAAGCGGAATGTTGAATTTACTTGCAATTTACTATGATAATAATGAATATGCATTCAAAACTCTACTGAGATGGAGAGTAAGCAAAGAAGTTTATGTGAAGAAGTTAATCTTCAATCTTCGGCCAGCGTTGGAGAGTGCGAGCATTCTTTATATTGAATTTACGGTTGTAAATCAAAATGTTGAGACCTAACCAAAGACTTTGCTTGTTATTATTACCCTGGGAAGTTTTGCAGTGCACTTTTTTAAATAATTATAATTTTTTGAGAATTAAGGCGCTCATCTTGTGTAAAAAAGCGATAATGATAGACTAAGAAAGAAAAAGTATAAAATCAGTACAAAATTATCAAAAATTCAATAAAAATTTACAGGACCAAGTTGCTCATGATGTTAATTGAAAACAAGACGAACGATTTAACTGATGTTATTATTCAAAAGGATAGGGTTGATTCTACGTTCGTAGCACAGACAACTTTTATTGATTCATAGAGCTTCCGAGCCGTACAGGATATAAAACCTTATAATTTTTCCATTATGTGATGAAATCATCAATGCAACTAGGACGTGTTCTAAGGAACTATCAATTTCAATCTAATATGTCAGTTTTGAAAACTCTACTAAAATTATTCCATCTGGCCAGAAATATCTGAGGAAATTGCCAGTGAGAGGATTATAATACATGCCAATGTATGTTCAGTCTTCCATGCAAGGATTTTAGAGCAATCTCACTAGTAATACTGAAAAGATTCGGGATGCAAGGTGTGCAAGGGAGTAAATTGACTTAGTGTTTGCTAATGTTGATTCCGAAAAGTAATACTAGAAGGTGTGATATGTGAAAAACTCTGCGAACTTTTATATCTGCGAAAAAGTTTTTCGCCGAGCAGGACAATGAATAGGGAATTTCATAAAGGACCGTAGTTGTGTTCATTCTATGTTCATTCTATGTTCATTCTTTATTCAGAAGTATTTAGTGCTGTCAGAAAATAAAGATAATAGATAATTTTATAGGGAAGAGTATAGTTTTCATTTGGAATTTTTTATTAAAACCCCCAAAACTATGAATCAAATTTATTCAAGGATATCCCGAAACGAAACATTCTGTGATAGAGTGAGCTTTCTTCTTCATTCAACGATGTCATCGTTTGAACTTTATCGCATGGATGTCACTATATTCGCGAATAAGTTATCATTTACTTTTTCCTTTCACCCATACAAGCAAAAGTATGCCTGTATACCGTAACACACAATATCATTCAAATTCAATGTGCCGGAAATAGGACTAATTTGATATCCCTTTTTTCACTACTGACTAATGACAGTCTACTGCTTATCTATTTAATGTATGCGTGATGCTTTTTACAGAGCTACACAATGCAAAATCACGGAATGGAAGGAATAACGAACAATTTTCTTGCCATTTTCTCGCTTGATTTGACTGACTCATTTTTTCATAGACGTGACATAACCAGATTATAAAGAAGAATTTTCAATACTCTTGCGCAAGCGATAAAGAGGAATGTAGATGAAATCGACCTGTATTTGAAATACCTATGATATTTTTTATTTGGATAAAAATGATGAGCCTAATATAATTTTACTAAGCCACGCAAAAACCGATGTGGTCAACTATTGATTGTATCTTTGATCATCATTGACAGATTTAACAGATTCCCTGTCCAAAGTTTAACGTATGATACATGACGGAGTTTTTGTACTAACCATACCAGGTGCATGTATCATATAAGAGCAAATTTATGGGTGATTTTAGGAGGGTTTACTGTAAAAATTCAATTTTTCATGTATGGGCAAAATTTGGGCTTGGTACGGTTGGTGTAAAAATTGTGTTATGTGTCATATGTATGTGATTAGACAGGGATCCTGGTAAGAATAATCTTTCAATTCTCAATAGTTAATTTGCTTTTCATACTATATATTCCATAAAAAATGAGAGTTTATCCAAAGTGGCTTTCATGCAACCATTTCTTACTTCAAACCTACAAAAATCTACAAAGTCAACACATTGAACATGAATCTGATTGACAAGGAGCACATTAAGTTCATGGCAGATTTTGTTACATTTTCCACATTATTTGAATGTTAATAACCCGATTAGCAGCAACGAACAAAGATAAGCTCAAATAACAGATCCTTGAAACAAACATTGGGTAATTTTCCCACGCAGCTTGTTTATGGTTCAGAAAAATGATTGACGTATTGGCGAAAAAAGTGAAAAAGGACAGCAGCTACACTTTTTCGTGAACAATATTAAATTTCTCGTTTTTTTTATATAAGGGAAGAAGATACGCGAGCGTATGTTAGAAGTCAACGAAACTTATTAGATTCTCAACAAAATACAAGGAAAGTGAACCGTGTGCTTTGTAAGAATGTCTTCTAGCATTTTATTTAATGGATTTAAAAGTCCAATTGCGGGCATGAATACGTTATTCATACGTTGTTCTTTTTCCCCAACAGAAGCAATACACGCCTTTACAGCAATTTGCGATCGATAAAGGGGTGAACCAATTTAAATCGAAATGCAAGTATTAATCGAAATTTTAAAAAACATGCATTCGTTTATATTTCCATTCGGTGCTATAATTGCAATTAGTGTTTCGTATCCTTTACAGCATGCACTATACTCTATTTTTATACTTCCGCATTAACATACATGCAACGAAATACACACCACCATCTCAGTATTAGTTGTCCCATAAGATGCCGAAATGCACTCCAAAAAACTGATACTCGCACATTTTCCAAAGTCAAAGAGCACCCAAAGTACCACTCAACACTAATTATAACTTTTGCAATAGAAAACGCTTTAATTTAAGAGCCATGAACTTCTTCACTGAATATAATAAAATATCCGCCGACACGTACGTAGCAATCCGCACATAAGACACTTGATGATAAACTAAAACTAAAATACTAAACTTTCTTCCTCTACGTCTATGCCCTGTGAAAAACTTTGAAATGCAACCGACAAGCCTTAGGAACTTTTCGCGCTTGGATGTGAAGTGAACAGAATAATCAAAAGAAAAAGAACACCATACATAACTTTGTATCATGTCACCTGCCTGATTGCCCTTCCTGTAAACAGCAAGGTGGCGTGGCTGCCAAGCGATGCATAAGGGTAGTTTTTGATGAACGGCAGCAAGCTATGGTAAACCCTTCTCACAATAGATCGCTTCTTAAATTATCCGTTTTTTTCCTGTTGATAAATGCATAAAAGGGAAGTGCCGTGCACTTTGAATTTATAACTAAGTGCATAATATCTAGATACACGGTCGTCGAGTATACCATAGAATGGGGAATGGAAAAAGATACAGATATGACACAAATAAAACTCGTCTATTGGTGGCTGTCTACATTTAGTTTGTTTTTGGTTGAAGGGTCTAATTTGTCTGCATGTGTTCGTTGGACGATTGTGGGCATGGTGGCCTTTTCGATCAAGGCTACACAAAACAACAAGGGTATAGAAAAAGGAAATTAAATACATGTAACCGCATGGATTTTGTCGAAGAAAGTTTGTCCATGTGCATATGAATAATCAATATGAATTAAATATTGCCCGGAGATATCTGAGATTTGATTTTATGCAACATTTCTTCGCCCGTGACATTCAAGATTCACGTAGTGCTAATGAAAATGCAATCTCGCGTTTCTTTATATGTGTACATCCTGCAAGGAATCTGATGGCTAAGAAAAAAAAACTGACACAATCAAGACGAGATTATGTAATTTGGATAAAAGTGTAAGATTTTCTTTTATTTGGAAGCTCTTAATATATATCGTCTTTTTATCTAATTTTCCCAAATCGATCGATCAAAAATCCAAAATGGCGCTCAGAGGAACAAAAAGCGATCTATTTGATTAAAGTGATTTGATTCAGTGAAAGAGTTTATTTTTCCCCATGAAATTTTCAGAGAGAAGAATTGAAGAAGAATCGTAGCAACTGAGCCGGTAGAAATGACAAAAGAAGTGAATCTGAACTGGAAATTGTGCGTCGATTAGGAACTCTAACAAATCAAATATAAATCATAAAGGAACCATTCAATAAACAGGCAATCCCGCAACAAACGTTTTTGCTTAAAGTTGAAAATACAGATCTGCTAAGTTCTTGTTTTTATGCAAACGGAATTATCTACAAAAATACCCAACAAATTTCAGAAAAACTTCTTCAAGGACAAAATCGTTCGGTTCCTTTAATGATTTACGTCCTCCTTATTAATGTTAGAAAAAAACATTGCATGCTCCTGTTGGTATTCGTTTGACGAATAGATCTACGGAGAAAATATAAGCACTTTTTATTCTCTTGGTCTAATAATAATAGTCTATAGTCTTAGTCTAATAAAAAAGTCTTGGTCTAATAAAATTGACTGTTTTGGTTTGTTGTACTAATCGTATTCGGTGTTATTCATATTCTATACTGTCTTTTTAGTCAGACACATAAGCCATGAGTCCTTCAAGAAAAAACATATGTTGTTTAGTTATAACATTGTGTATGGGCAGAGTTCACGAAAAGATAGTCTAATAAGTTCGATAGATATTCTTGTTGATAAAGTAATAAGTTCTGAAAAGTTGAATATTTACCGAAAGTCTTAGTCGACATTATTTATGTAATGTCTTTATAGTGCAAAGTTTCCACATGGAATTAATCCACCAATATACCCACAAGACGAAATTTAGTACTTATAAGCAAAATACTAAGAGCCTTTGGAACCTACTGAACCAGCTTAAGTTTCTTCAATGAGATCAAGAACTTTTTCTCTCCTTTTTAGTTATACTTCACCCACTTTCTCTTCTATCGATTATCATAAAGTTCATGTGATATTGTCAAGGCTAATGAAAACTTTATTGTTAGTATAATATCCTCCAACCCATCATACAATACACAGCCCGCACGTGAAACATGGAGTCATAGTGCTGCATAACCCTCCACTAAATCCTGCACACCATCATCTGCCGATTCAATTAAGAGGACTTGTGAGTTTGGTCGTGGTACTATGTATGGCTTCCCTCCCCATGGAACGCACAGTAATCAATGAACTTGCTGGCTAAAGTGTTCTACATTATTTGACTCGTAAGTAGAGTGAAGGAAGTAGAATTCGTTCAGTTAAAACTCATATGGTAAATGGGTTAAATGCGATTTATGCAGACATGTGTACGTAAACACTCGTGTTAATTGATAGATTTAAGGGGTTCGAAATCAAAACAATTAGAAGCTTTTTATCATTTCGGGTAGTAGCAAATAAACAATTTTTATTAGAGCGCGCATGTAACAGAGACTCGATAAATAAATTGTTTACATTCGTTGGAACATTACTTTAGAACTAGTTTAATTGACTTAATTGACAAATCGGCTTAAAATTTATTTTTCGAAAAACGAAATCGTTCGCCCCCATTTTATAATTTTTTTATTTTTTTATTTAGCATTTGTTTTAATATTCATTTTATTTAGCATTTCTTAGATTAACTCAAAATTCATTTCAATCATTTCAAACGTTGCAAATAATTAAATCACACCTGTAAGTATCTTTCTGTTAGTTTAAAAGAACTTTAAGAGATTTATAAAAGCAATTCACATGCTTTCAAATAAATTATCAGTGACTATTTCAGAATCAATGAAGGATAAATATGGTTTGATCGTATTATCAAGAATACCATTGAAGAACGTAGTTGTCTAATGTCAGGATCACAATTTGGAGCAACTTTAACTCATCAAGTGTAGCGCCAAACATCCTTGAATTTTTTTTGTTCAGGCATACAAATCAAAACGATTAACAATAGTTCTCTATGTTTGAGAAAACATCCGAAATTATATTAATAATCTCCTCCTGTTATCATGGACGTTCATCAAATATTTGTTGACATCAAGCCAGAATTCGAAGATATAAATCTAAAGTACTGTGTTTGACTCCAGGATTCTCTGAGTAGCCGATCAAATCACTAAAATGATCATGTTACAAGGCAACTCAGAATCTCAAACAAAATGACGTCAGGGATTGAAACAATAGTAAGACTAAAGGAAAGCGACAGACTCATATATATTCAATCTTGTTTTCAGCATCAGATCATCAGAAAGTTCTTTATTTTTTTTATGACAGCCTGTATTATACAATGGGTACTGGGCATGGATGCAAGCACCTGAAAATCGTAAACGAAGGCTTAAGCAAAAGGCGAAAACTTAAGACTTAGCAACCCGGGTTTTAACAAGTATCATCGTGTTTCAAGTATGGGTTTGAAATGGGTTTAAAGTAATTTCTTTATCTCAAAGAACAATTAAGAAGAATATTTTACGGGAAAAGTGAAGGACGAAACCCAGTAGGGAAACCTCGGAAGCGTTAGATATCTTCTACCGGCGAAACCAGTGCGAAGCTTCTTGCATTTGTGCATTCTCTTACATTCTAATTTGACAAAACATCAAGAATGCAGTTGACAAAACTTCTGCAAAGCAAAGACCTGTGGTGTGTAGTGAAGAATTGCCGACGACACAGTTTCAGATAGCAGGGAGTGCAATGTATACAATATTGAGTGAGACCATGTGATTTTTTTGAAAAAAACGCTCGCAAAAATAAATTCTACCGCAAAATGTAACCAGAAAACAGATGCCAGATCCCTGAAAGTAAATGTAATAAAATTTTGGATCTCCTTAACAGAGTGTCGGCTTATTAAGTTTTTTATCTTTATGATAATAAAGTAATTTCTTTATGGTAATTCAATCACAAATAAATCACTGTGCCTCATAGTGGTTTTCCATTAGTAGGTAAATTCCAAAACGCAAATCTAATTAACAGATAATGAATTCACCGAAACTGTGTAAAACAACAAGATCTGATTATTATTAAGAAAATCAAGACACACATCAAAGGAGTCCACTGATGGAATTGAATCCTGAAAATTGAAACTTTTATTCATAAAAGTTGATCTTCTTCACGCAGAAAGGAAAAATCTGCTGGATGTACGGTTTTTAGCCCAAAGCCAGTTAAATCCGAATATGATCAAAATTTTTAGCATTTGCATTTGTTTTTTCCTCCATAACTTACCTACACATATGCAATTAATTGCAACAAATATGAATTGAACGATGAGCATATTAAATTCAATTGTTTACATTCCTTCGGATTCAGGCAGGCATAACTGAATATAAAGAATAAAGGAAAATCCGCATAAATTACATAGCCGTCATTCATATTTAAATTTCTTTTGATTGGTAAAATGTTAATTTAGTTTGTTTGTGCTTTACCTTGAATTTTTCTTTCTGCATTTCGCAAAAGTTTACGTTTAAAATGCAACTACAGGTTTACTTATGCATCATTTCGAATATTTTTCAAGGTGGATGAATGCGTTATGCACTTTGAAAAATTCATTTATGCATTTCATAAATTGAATAATTTTTCCTGAAAATATCAACAAGAAAATTTTATACGAACCACTCGTTGCTATTGCTTAGCATTTCGAAAATTGAATTAAATAAGAAAGACAAAAAAGAGTAGACAAAAAAAACATACACTGTTAAAAATTTTGTTTAGTTACGGTACAGTGAACAGTGGAATAATGAATAAATTTATTGGATTAATACAGAAAAAATGCAATTAAACAAATTTGATATTGGCGATGATAAATGATGCTGAATTTATAGTTTATTCAGGGTTAATTTTTATATGATTTAAATCCAATGAATTAACATGAAAGTAACGGATTTTCAAAAATTGTTAATATTTAACGACTTGCGAAGCAAAAAACAGACGTAAACAAGGACAATGCAGGTAAATTCAAAATAGATATTGGAAACGGAGATCAATGATAAAAGGCAATTTAATCTTTGTCGAAACGTAGAGATAAATACAGAAGCTATTGATTCAGCTTCAATTTTGAGAAATAATAATATATAGCAGACTAATTGCAGTGGTTTTCTGAGATGGGCATATTCTGCGCTAAGCTAGCAGATGAGGGAAGGAGTTATTTAACTTCAGAATCTTAAGTTGATTGCAGCTGGGGTACAAAATACTTAATAAACATTTACACCCTCGGAGGTTTCCAAAATATGAATCCACGAAATATACGCAGAAGTATAAACAGTATAAGCAAATTGATTCCAACAAATCAAAAAAGCATTCAACATAAATTCAATGGCAACTAAATCATAGAAACGCTTGTAACGACTTACCATAGATAAGGATATATAAAATAATGGGCTGCCTCATAGATTTTTAAATAATAGAAAATAAATCCCCGAGAGCTCGAAATTCTGGGTGTCGTATACGTCGATTGAAAAATCTTTATTCTTCCACTTCGAAATAATAAATAGATCACTTGCAAATAAAATTCAAAAGGATATAAATTGTATTACAAATGATAGAGCCATATGATTCGATCAATTCCATAAATAAGTTCAGGTTTCATATTTTACGACTAGTATATTTTTTCAGTTCACACTTGGGCACATCCCTTGAACTTACTATCACAAGTACAAAGAAATAATTTATACTTTTAATTTATATTTTGGTTATTTGTTATTGATTTAGAATGGTGTGCTTAATGTTGAGGTGTTTGAACATTATAACTTTACACTTATAATTTTTTTTAAATTATTTGGTAGTTTTTGTGAGTATTAAATTTGACAGGATGCTTTAGATGCTTGAGCGGATTTATCGACCAGGCTTTGTTATCAATAGGTTTTTGTTTCATGTATGCTTCATAGAAAGCAACAACTCCAACAAAACGAGAACTCAACTTGCTTGATTTCTCGTTCGTGTATGATCAAATTATACAATGTCCATCATTTTGAATTGAAAGGCCATCGCGGAAAAAGACAGGAACATTTTGTCATCGTACTTTTACAAAGATGATCATATAAAATATCAGATAATGGTATTAAAGAGGTAGACAATTATACATTTATTAAAATTGGAAAATTGCATTGCATCCTAGAGACGAAACCTTGGTGTTTTCTTGAAAAAATAATAATCCAAAATATTATTAAAATTTATTTCCACGTTATATGCAAAATTTTCAATTGAGTTTCGTATAATGAACTTTACGTTTTTCATAATTATTTGAATGCAAAAACAATTGCCAAATCTTATTGTGAATCCGATCTGTCAATTAAAGGTATTGGTATGCATACATTTTTCGAAATACCATCAGCATTTAATGAGGAAGAAGTTCGAAATATCAAGTCTCTGGTCTGCTCGTTATTTGAGTTGGAGGCTTAAGGCTCAATTCAAACTTATAAAAGACATACATGAATTTGAATTTCTCATATAAGTTCCTGTGTAATATTTATGAATTAACTATTTTGTAGGAATTTCTATTCAATTAAATGATTCATTATTATTACTTCTACGACAAAATTACAACTTCCATTTCTCTTATTCTTACAATATCATTCTGTATTATTATGACGATCCCAATGTCTCTTAATCCTCAGTGCGGGGTTTTTTGCGTCATAATTTAAAAAACATCGAACGTAAACCTAACCCAAGCTATTCTTTTGTTCTACTGTTAAGGTTATATTATTCATACATGGTGTTGCATATTGAAAATGCATGGAAAACTACCAATAGCCAAAACAAAATCTTATTATTGAAAAATCATCAATTTCATAATTACATGCAAAAAGAAACTTTATATATTCAGGATATGACCGGACATTCATCTTAGATAATTTCATAGCCTAATTTAAATTTAAACAGCTATTATGAAAAAGTCATGAATAAAATACAAAAATACCTTGGCCCAATAATAAATCCAGAAATGCATATGATCATCTTGGTGTGATTTCGTCAAAGTTCAGACAGAGAGCACGTCAAAAGCAAAGATCATTAATGTTTGACATTAAATTTAAAACATCCATTTACGATTCGACGTTAATATCTTACAGTCCGAGGACTATTAAAAAATGAGTCCATGTTAAATGTATTGAGGAGTCTGTTTACGGCACGTCATTCAATCTGGAACCAATTTTTAAAGATGCCTCCATCTAATGTGGAAGAGATCATGCGACATTTGTTGTAGGTTACTTCTTATCTATTTCAACATATCTCCAGACTAACTTCCTAAAGACAGGAAACACTTTACTATTATCACTCGCAATAAAAAACTACCGGCACCAATTGTATTTACATTATTATATCACTGGGTTTCTCACTGAAAAGTTTATCATTCGTATCATACGGTCCTTACAAGAAGATACTTCCATTGTGAACGCGGTATTTTATAAACAAAACAATCAACGCAGAAGACCACTAAGTCTAAGTCAACACTAAGAATGAAGACTCAAAGTTCTTAACACATGAGTGACTCTTAACCATGTTAAACTACCGAACCGTATGACTTCTCAAGAAGAACTGAAGGTAAGCGCTGAGTTTAAGAAGGAGATTGTTCAAATTATGGCATACAGTATATCCCTCGCACACGGGAGGAAGAAAGGATACAAAACAAAGTTCGTGCATTCGGATTGCACACAGCACCTTTCGAGTCAAGGGAGAAGGTGGATCTTGTCTGTATGCAGTAACAGCTGGCCACGGGTCCTTGTGATAAGCAGATTGTTCAAAATATTCAAAACACGACTAGAAGTAAACATACAACACACATGGAGGAATGTGAGTGCGAGGTACATTGTCCATTAAACGAGACAACAGAATATGCGTGCATTGATTGGAATTTAATGAGTTTCGGATGACTTGGGAGTTAGGAGTAGCAAGAATATTATCTGATTAGCGTCTATCTAGAAGAAAACATTTAACAGGACTAGATGTTTGAGAATAGGCACGGATTTGTGTCATATACGCTATAGTTACCTCAAACTAACTTTTGTGAAATGTGAAACGCTTGTGGCCCAGACAACAGGTAGTCATACTCTTGGTAGCCTGCAATAACATCAAAATATCAGAAGGTGCATGTTAGACATTTCCAAGTAATGCTGGTTTGATGTCATTTATGCAACTTAGGTATGTTGTGTAGATTTCTGTTCACAGCGATTAAAATATTCAAAACAATTCCTTGATGCTAATGCCAATGGATTCATACGAGGTATAGGATTGGTAGCAGCCAGTAAAGGTTGTCATCAACAATTTTTGACAAAATATTCTGTCCTAAATATAATTTACGTACGTCGTCAACTTCTCTGCCCCTTTATTTTAATTTCTTAAATTGAAAAAAAAACTAAATGGGATGAAAAATGGTACTTGTTTGCTTAATTATGACAAGGACATACCTCTGTCGTCTGCAAACAGTTTCTTCGGTTAATCTCATTAGTCCCAGCTTAAAGCATGATACTTGAAATCCTGTTGAAATTTTCAACAGACAATCGATTGATAAATTTTAAAACTGTTCAGTGTAACAAAATTAATCAGTCTTACAAACAAAAGATTTTTTGGTAAATCTTTTACCGTCTATCGCTGATGACAGTTCCAGGAGTGGCAGCCTTGGGAATTAAGTATATCAATTGTGATCAAAGCCGCTGGCAAGCGAATTAGGAGAAATGCTCTATGAAAACATGAAAGAGAGAACGTATTCTCCAGGGAAATTAACATTGAACTTCGGATCGCTTCCCACATCACCAGAAAGACCTCAAAAAGGCGTTAGTCGGCAGATCCTATGACGTCGGCTTCTCGCTACATTAAGATGACCAACCTGCTGAAGTTGTCGCAGCACTTTCAAAATAAGGTAGTTGCCAACGAATTCTTTTTACAGCGTAGAAATGGGTGCAATGCAAAAGAGAACTTGCTCCTTCAGAGAAATCAACGTTCCACTTCGAATTATTTTCTGGATCACCAACAAGATCTGAAATTAGGCGCTTATTGGCAGAGTAATCGATATCTTGAGACGTCGGCTTCCAGCTACATTAAGATGACCAATGTGCTGAAGATGTCACAGCACCTTAAAAAAGGTCTCACAAATCCTTTTTACAGCGTAGAAGGGAAATGCGATCGTTAAATGACAGGGTACAACCGCTCTGTTCTTAGAAGGCCATTCTCTGGCGTAGGCCATAGTTTAGTTTGACGTTTCGTATATTTTCTTCAGCATCGCGTTAAATTAAAACTAGCAAACTATGGAACGGATTTGATCGGGCATTGACGCAATCCTACAGAATATTGATTAAATGACAAGTTACCCAAGTGTATTGTTTTCGAAGAATTGCCCTCTAGAAGTCCTGACTTCAATCCAATGGGTTATTGACAATGATAAGCTTCAGAGGAATGCCGGTTGATTCCTCATCGTAATATTAAGCGTTAAAGTATGATACTGTAGCAATGGCAGCATGTTCCGAAGAATTTATGGCAAAACAAGGTTCCAAACTGAATACCAAGGTTCCAAACTGATCTGATGCACAGCCTCTTTGTGAGTACTGATCTATAAAGTGATGCTAGTTCATGAAAAGGTTTATAAGTCTAAGTCAACATTTCTGTCAGCCATACCATGGTCTCTTGCCTGTATATCAGTCACTTAACAAAACGCTTCAGCCTCGGTTGGAATAAATAAAATTGAAATAACTGGTATAACAATTTCATTTACTGAATCACTCCGCAAGTTTTGTGGCCATGGTGCCGTCGAAAAAACAGCCTCGCTGCTAGAGCATATACTTCCAACGAGATATCAAAAATATATCTTACAAACACTTGATCTGAGAAGTTTAAAATTGATGAAATTTCAACAAATTTAATCAGAAAATATCGACGAGGATAGTATCTTAGAAGCTCAGAAAGAGGATGAGCGAGAGTTACAGAAAGCGACAGTTCACAAAAAAATGTTTGAGCAGCTATTAAGCAGCTTTTCAGGATGAAGGATCTTAATATTTATCAGGACTAGCTAATTAAACTGTGAGATTCCAGTAATAACACTCTCAAATTTATTTTTTTAAAATATGCTTTTTAAATAGCTAAGATGTATCTTTCGAAGTTTACTCGAATTTTTTTAAAAAAACACAAAATATTTTAGAGTTTTTAGAGAACCTGCACAAATACTCCTCCGAACCTTTTGATTAGCAAATCAAAATATTAATATGCTAGTCAAAACCACCATCTGGAAAGAATAAAATCCATTTCCATTTATTCTACTGGGCAATGATAGAAAAAAATAACAAATATACGCACCGGCAGGTGTTCCTTAAAATTATGTTGAGCGATGAAATAAGTCTAAGAGACACACTGCACCTCAAGCTATGGAATTTATAGTCTATACGAATGCATTGACAATAACCCAGAATAATACAATTAAACTCCATAGAAATAAAATGAAAGAAATTAAGGACAGCAAGATATTTTCTGCTCTTGCTTCTGAATAGTTGATACGGATACGGAATAAATGCAACACCCTCGTCACGATAGCACTAGCACCCTTAGAAAATGGGTCGTTATTTTTATCCTTCGTTCCTATTTTCATCTTGAGTTTCATTTCAAATTCGAATGCCAAGCAACGAGGATGTCAGCTGTTTGTCTCATTTCGAAATAAGGCTAACCGATTAGGGCAAAGAAAAGATTAATGGAATGTTGTATTTGTGAATTTAGTGGAGGAAAATTTTCAACCCAACAATGTAAAATGAAATCCATGTTAGGTGATTAATTTACACTGCTGGAGAATAATTAAAAAATACTGGAAAACAAGCGAACATGTTGGACTGTTTTTGGCTCACTTTTGAATCTGACCGACTTGAAAGTTGATCAAATATTCAAATCAAATCGCTCTTTACATTCACTTTCGCTACAATGTTCTAAATGGAAATAACACAACTAACACCGGCAGCTACCTTTCAATTTTGCACCTGGCCATCAACCAAGATATCATATTTGCCATTGGCATTGTGTTCTGCTAAGCTGCGGCAGAATAATAGCAACAGCAACAGCAGCAGGTCTTGTGCACCAGGTCTCAGTATCCAAGGAGATATTTTTTTCAGATACTTTTCAAATATGCACAAAAACATTTCAGTATTTTTTTCGAGAATGGGTAAAAGGTAGATGTGATAGCAGTATGATGGTCATATGGGCCACATCCTAACAGAAAACATCTGCCGTTTCTTTTCTTTTCCCTTCCTTCGTTCCTTCGAATCTTGGATTTCATTTTCTTTCTGTGTTCTTTCAAAGCAAATGACTTACTTTTTTGTTCAAGTTTAAGAATATACTCAACAAGTCTTTTCGGCTGGTGAAAAATCAGTGATGTATCTGGTTTTTTTTGGATTAATCATATATATTCGAGACCAGCAGATGGTTTTCCACGTTAACTTGAAAAAGGACAAGGTGTATCAGGTCAGATTTTTTTCTTTTCGTTTTCAAGGAACGAATGTTGTAAAGTGGCGGTGAATGATGTGGTAGGTGCTTGCCACACGTCTTAGACGTCGAAACAACTGCGAAGGAAAATTAATTAAATTCATTTTATCGACTGAAGGAGCAAAATTGCCATAGCAGTCAACATTGTAAAAATATCATCGGTTATAAGTTACCTTCTTTCTATCCCGACATCCAACCAATTTGGTTCTTTTATAAGAGTTATGTCAACAAAATTATCCCAAGATAGCTTGATTTAGAAAATGCCATTTATTGCGGCCACCCACATTGTCATTTACTTTGCTTATTTCATTTATCCTACCATCCACAGTCCTAATGTACACAACATTGGTCTTCTCATCGGATTGGAACATGTTGCTTCTACAAAGGACATTTTCATTTTACGAAGTCTTTAAGTAAAAAGATTGACAGACGTGAATTGCACGGATTGAAGAATTTCCGGTTATCTTGTGCGTAACAAATTTATGCATGGTGAAGTAGTTCTACATCTATACAATTTTCTCCTTCAAGGATATTAGGAGTGCAAGAAACGTCTGTGGCATTTGATGCATAAAAGTGTAGCAGATGGCCCTGAGGAATTTTAAATCATTTGTAATTTAGTTTTCCCCATTGGAAAATTTTAAAATATCAAAGGAAAAAAGAACGGAAAGTATTTAGAAAGAAATGTTCGACTTGTTGAACATTTTTGTGAACAAATGCCACGCGGATTGGATGCACGAGCGAAGGAACAAATAAAAAAATACTGGACATGTTACAGTTGAAGAATAAATTTATGCGGGCAGCTTCGATACATATCCAAATTTTAATTTTCTTCACGTAAGGTTATGGTTTACAAGTTTATCAAGAATCCCAACAATTTTCTGATTCATTTAACCTTAAAATTTCAGTAGAAATAATGGAAAATTGAAGGTATTATTTGATTATTTCAATGCAATAAGACAATAGATTTGATTGATTTCTGAATATTGCTTTCTGAATCCTTTTGTTAAACCGCTTATTCGCTATCTAAGGTTAATACTTTTGAAAAAGAAACAATATCATATATAATATATTATCTAAAGTCGACATACAATTGAAGAAAGGTCTTACCGCCTTCGAAATAGCTGGCTGCACAATTTTTGGAAAGTACCTTAGACAGATGCAATATTCCATTTCTTAAGGAAAATTTACTTGCAGATGATAACTTTATGCCATTCTATATCAATAAAATTACAATGAATTGCAATCTAAAAAGAAATTCTCTTGTTACAAGATTGGTATCCTGACCATAGAACGGAGATCAGCAATCAATTAAAGGGTTGTTAGAACTGCCAAAGAAGATAATACTGCCGCTTCTCAAGATCGTCTATTTCGAGGATGAAACTTACAAAGAATACACTATTACATAGTGTACTCGAAGTAAAGCTAAAGTAAATATAAGAGTTTTCTTTTTATTGTTTCTGAAGAACTTGACTTTGTAAGTTTAAAAATTTCACGTGTTTCAGGCATTTAAATGCAGAAAAAGCAATAAATGTAGAAAATTGGTGAGAGTAGATCTAAACTATGATATTATTTAGTTTGTAACAAATGCCATGTATTCTCGAAGGACTGGTACCAAATATGAACTTTAAGAACACTATAGAAAAGCAATATTAATCTAGAATTCTATACTCTTTAGGTAATGGGGAACTGAACTTCAACTCATCATAGATAGAATAATAAATACAATTATTTACAAAACACGAAACTCACGACTAGATAAGCAATGAGCAGCAGTTAAAAACGCCCATGTCTTTTTATTTGAACCATAAAAGGGTTCCGGAAAAATTTTTGAACCAAAAAATCCATACTTTTCAATACGAACATTCATTTTTCCCATCACCTCTTCCGTTGCGAAGGGTTACCCAGTAACCTTTCCTTGAGAACGAATTAAAGATGACTTGAAGGCATTGCTAAACGCGTCCTTAAAGGGATCAAGCCTCTTAACTAGGGAAAACAATGCCATTACACCTCACATAGAGAATAAAGTTTTAGGTATCCTTTTTATAAAGCCCTGGTTAAATTTGTTGAAGACAATCGCAAGGTAATACTTTCTTGTTAAATATATGAGTACGTATGTAATACATGGATAAAATTGAACACATCATGTCGCTATTCCAATCCTAATGAATGACTTTATACAATCTTGTAATCGGCCAACATCTTATCTTTGGAAACTAATTCAAATGTTACTACGAATTTTTTTCAGTCTGTGTTCACTAAATTACAACAAATGAATTGGCATACAATTGGAATATTATAATATTCCATTCATTAGCCAAATAATAAAATGCCTAACTTCAACCGCTTTGAAAAAGCAAACAAGTCCATATCATATATGAATGAAGGAAGAAAGCAAACATATTTTGAATGATACAATAGAACAATTTTTTCTTCTTTTTTTGCTATTTGTTTGAACATGATTTCGGGTACGTGCGCGCCTCTAGTGGTGAGGAAGAAGACCAAACGAGAGGCTCAATTTTCGACTGTTCTAACCATTGGCGCCGTATTTCGGCAATAACAACGCGAATGTTGTCTTCCAAATGGTCAAACATCTCTTTCTTGTCATCCTAGAATATTGAAAACCAAGATCCTTGCGTAAAATCTTCAATTATGTGAATGGAAGCAGGTTTAATTGTGAAGCACGATGTTCAACGGACTTAATTGGGTCTTCATAGAGACTAGGCTCTACAGCTGCTTTTCAAATTCCATTCTTGGAATCTTCATTCATACATTCCATGAAAATGTATCATCGCACTTTTCTTAAAGAATTAGGCCTGTATCTCCAATATTCATAATAACGTTTACAGGAATATATAAGGAAATATTTTGTTAATCATAAATAAAATTTTCTTGTCGGTTTTTCTAGGTCCTCACATGACTCAAACGATCGTGGGGTTTTTGCTCAGCAAACAGGGACCAGAAGAGGAAGATCAGGTGCATGATGGGCAAAGTTCCAATACGCCTAGAGCAACAAGTTGAATTTTGCCAAAAATGCTCAAATTAAATTGCCATTTTAAATGAGGAGGCTGGTTTGATATTTTATTTTGTTAATTAACGAAAATTATAGTTTGAACTATTAAGCCAGTTTTAATTGATATAGTTTGTAGACTATGTGATATTTGTGCGCCCTCACTATCTCTGTGTCATGTGTGACAACCCATTAATATGCGTAATGCAGCATAATTCTATGCATTTATATGTAGAATTAGTTATTTAGCTATGCAATTTGAAGAAAATGTTCAAATTAGAGAAAACGAAAAATATTCAACTTAAGGCCAATCCTGCACGCTTCACTGGGCTGGCGCTTTTAACTAGGTTGAAATGGAAGGTTGGCGGCTCGACAATGTTTCCCTTGTCATTTAGAACTCTCAAACGTTAAAACATGTTTGTGATTTGGAAATTTTCAAGGATCAATTAGATCCGCCGAAAAAACCATGATCTTACTCTATTATAAAATAATCCATTATTAAAAACAAGTGTTGAAAATAGAGTCTTGCTAAATTTTTTACCAATGCCAAACAGTTGCTTCAGTCAATAATAGAAAACTAAGCTTTTATCTGTGATGACATGTTCTTTCAAACAAAAACTTGCTAGACGGTTTTGCACAAAGAAACACTACAAACTAATATCAACAATAGGAGAGGTGTCAAAACTTCTCTCGTTTTTTTCACATATCAACCTGAACATAAGTTCTCCTTGGGGTAAAAAATGGAAAAATCTTTTCTTTGATGCATAAAACAGCTAAGCAAATACAGCGCGTAGCATGCTTCAGCAATTTCGTAAATAAAATAACAACTTCAGTGTTTATATTACACTTAATTACCAACTATTATAATTTTGCATGGACACATGTGGAATGTGTGCAGAGAAGATGGTTGGTGGCGGCAATGATGATGCTTTTCAATAAGATCTGCAGCCTGTTTTCCATACATACTTTTAAATACCAATAAAACCAGTCTAACAACCACTTCGGCAACAAATTTAACAAACAATTTCTAATAACAAACATATTAAAAGCTGTGTTAGCATGGCAATAATGTTCACCTGTGCTTTGTTCACGTTAAAAATAAAAACCAATGCAAATAAATAAATTATGGGCTGATGACAAAACGCGTGATTGCTATATTCAAAGTCACGAAGATCGCGAAATAAAATTAAATTAAAATTCAATTGAATTCAACTGCAACTGTGTTATAAAGGACGCATAGAAGCGATTAATTAATATTTAAATATGTATGCACAAATAACCATTAATGAATGAAAGATATTCTTGCGCTCTTGAGAGAAAGATACATTTACAGATGCTCGTTTGCAATTGTTGAGTTAACAACCTTGAATTTGATTAGTAAGTAAATGACATCAGGTAAGAAACAGCAATGCAGTCATATGTGAAAGAGATGGTGGAACGTGTTTCTACTGTTTGGAAAGCCGACCATGATAGAATCAGATATTGGATTTCATATATTTTGAAATATATGGCTATCCTCGAATTGGGTTAGTATTACAATGACTACAGTTGAAGAGGAAGCGATTTTGCCTCAAATTCATTTACTTATTATTGTAGCAATTAATCAGTTCAAGTTAAATCTAGCACTTACGCTTACCTGTAAGTAGAAAAAATGATGTTAGAGAAATACAAAAATAAACACTTTAATTTATTCGCCGATAAATCAACCGAATCGCTTAGCTTAGGTCTGACATGTAATACTACAACATATTCAGCGCGCTGAAAGTGTTTTTGAGACAAGTTTTTAAGGAAAGCAACTGACCTATGTAATCTAACTAGCGACTAATTTAGCATGCGCAATTAAAATGTCTTACACTTAAAATATACACGCATGCGGCATAGTGCCGTGTAAAGATAGAACAAGCAGTGTCATTATCTAATCATATGTCGAGCTAGCAGATGGCAGACTGTCACGAACGTAGAAATTTTAGTAGCTCTGGAAAACATTACTACATAATTAGGATTCAACCGCTTATGTAATCTCTAACAATAACTTACTCTGTTGAAATTACTCTGTAAATTCTTAATGAAATTAATCAAAATGGTAACGGATATTTTACATTATCATATCCCGAAAGTTAACATAGTGTATGGAAACAACCGAATAACAGCCAGAAAAAAAAATCAGTACATGTAAGATGTGATTAGTAAAACATACATGTAAGGTACATGTTAGATGTACAAAATCTTCGTTGTAATAAAAAGCAGATATCTATTCAATTCGACTAAATTTGGTTATATTAACAGGGAATGGCATGTTTCTGTGACCCTCTTCAATAATGACTGGACGCCTAGAAAGAACTGCACAACTGTCAATGAAAATGAATATTTGAGTAAATAATTTCCAAATTAGAAGAAATGTAAAAAGTCGTCCTTTTTAAAATCATTGGGGACGCGCAAAGTACCAAAAAAACGAAAGGAAACATATTGGTTCATTAAACATTTAAACACAAGTGAATTTACAAATAAACCTCCAGAAGGAATGAGGCCAATTCTGCTACAGTACCGGCCTAACATACCACCAGTCAACGAGTCGAGAGAGAGTCGAGAGAAAGTCGAGCCTGGAACTGTTTGACATATTTGTTCGGCTTAAGCTTCCCTGTTATACGCCTTATAGCACCTCCCGATCACAGTTATCCATTATTCACGGAAAACTGAAAAGGATGATTGCTAGAAAAGGAACGATCCGCCCTCGAATCCTACAACCGATCAAGTATGTCTTAATCTGTTGTTAGGATTTCACAGGGCGTAATGCATCAACTGGTTATATTTGTTACATATCAGCGCCCCTTCGATTAGGACATCCGGACGGAAGCCTAGCAATTTTGCGAAAAGATCACAGCGCGGTCTCTCCTATCCTTTGCAAGAAAATAAAGTACGACATGCATCGCTCTTCTTTCTAATTCATAACATGCAATCTAAAGATCGTAACCTTGGTCAAAAGCTAAGACAGATAGAATTCAGTCTCACCATGCTTTTGGTTTCGACTGAACAAAGGTCTTAAAGTGCTGATGAGCCGCACGTTCCTTTCAGCGCACGTAAAACGTCTATAATCCCTAGCCACTTCTTCTTTATTACCCTCGTCACTTCTAACATAAATTCTTTCATGTTCTCTGGCAAGAAAGGCGATAGATATTCGTAGCGATTACGAGCTACTATAGCTGGTGTAGTTTTCGGTGCAGCTCCTTGTTGAGAACATCGTTCCATATCTTTATTACATTACATTACATACATTATATATAAGCGTCAAAGTTTGTAAAGGGCTTGGACTTTCAGGTTTTCTCAAAAGTGACATCGCGCTTATTTTTCTCAAAATTAATGTTTATTTCTCGGCATTGATTTTCAATACTTTCGAAGGCATTCATTGTAATCCTTAAACTCCTTCTGCGGCTTTTACCACATAAACTGTTTTTACTTCATTGAGATCTGCATAGCAGCTAGTTTTAGTACGAAGCTACAATTCACAACAATTTACGAGGGCGGTCCGATAAGTACGCAGCCTACAAATGAAAAAACAAAAATTTTGGAAAACAATGCAATTTTTTCAATATAATTTCTTTTTAGTTCGATATACTTGACCCAGAGGTGTTCAACTTCTTTAAACAGTCCGAAAAAAAAATTTGCTTAGAAAAACGAGACTCGAATCACCGCCCGATATTGCTCCTTTTCCATTTTTTGAAATCAACGGACACGCTTGCTTTCACACGTTCTCAAAACAGAACTACAAGTCCGATCTGGCTGAAATTTCTTAAGTAGCCGTCTACAGGAAGGTACTACACTATAGTTTTCTTGAGGACTATAGTCCTCTTGAGAATAGTTTAAGATAGTATAGTCCTCTTGAAGACTCCTCTTGAGGGAGTGGCACCATCGGGCAGTGAAGCTAAGTACTTATCGGATCGCCCTCGTACGTTCAAGAATGTTTCAAAAACATTTATTATTACAAAGTTATAATCGTTTTAATCGATCACATCAACACTATGATTGGTTGCATTAGCGACATTCCTTTATGCAAAATACGAATTGAGTGGAATCGGACGAAAAGATTGAATTTTTGGCAGGACGAAAACATTTTGCTTTAAGAATGAAAATATGCTGTACAACTTTTATAAACTTTCCTAATTGATGATCTCTTGGCAGCTAGAAAATGGCTTCTGTGGTATTAGGAAATCTGGCAGGTATTCTACCTAAATACGAGATACATTCCATTTTATGTGAGAAAATTTGGTTTCGAACATATAATTTCAAAATTTACTGGCTTACATTTGTTAAAACTACCCACCAATTAAAAAAATAATAATTAATTGGACATTGTTTTTTTTTTTTTTTATTAGCAAAATTTTCGACTATAAAATTGATAACTTTACTAAAACTTCTCATCGAAAGGATACACGAACCCAGTACTGATAGATGAATTAAACCAATAGATTTCATCCGTCACGCTAGGGTTTGCCAATAGCCAGAAGTCATTAAAACAAAAGTACTTTGCTATTGTTTATCATGATTGTGGTGAAGTAATTTTGCATTAATAAAAGAACACATTACGTCCTTTGCATCGCAAGTGCACAGTTTGGACAAAAAGCGTTATGCAAGATGAAGAAAATTTTCCCGGAAATATTCAATTTTCTCAGTTACTAATAGCCAGATACAAAACACAGCTATCGTTGTAAACTAACAACCGTTGCTTACGAATATCAAAGAACTCTAAGGTTTAAGATGACGCAGACCGATGTTTTTACATACTTTCCAAAATAAGTTGATGTACTTCACAGATACGGTATTCGAGTCAAGATTAAGACACCAGAAAGGTCAAACTATTTATTCCGCAGATTCAAAGTTAACAAAAACGCTTAATTTACGTCTTCTGAAAGGGAAAACTGATTTCAACATTTTCCCATGATTAAATTATTTTGTGCTTTCGCGTGCACATCCATAAATGTTCAGTTAAATCTTTATTTCTTCCATTTCGTATGTGGTATGTGTTGTGGTTCAAAGAAACGGCGACGGTGTCTGTGAATGAAGTTTGTAATTTGATTTTCGTGCATTTGAATGGGAATCTTCTTTCAAGGAATATCTTTAATCATCTATAAGTATGGAGAAAAAGCGTGTGCAGGTTTAATTAAATTAGTTTCTACTTGAATAGCTTCCGGAATTTTTTTTGAAATGATGAGATTGAGGTTGATGATGAAAATTTATTGTTAATACAAAACATTTTTATAAGTCATTTGATGATTATTAACACACATTACATCTGTTACTAAGAACACTTTGAAAAGGATTGTTTGGTTTTAAATTGCATGAAAGGAAAGTGCAAGTGCTTATTATATTAGCACAGACTATCGTGAACAGGAATATCACAAAATTTACAGGCTCTTAGTTGCAGTAGTTGATTGCAAAACCGAACAATGAAACAGCTTCCATTATAGGCGTCAAGCGATTGACTCTGATGTTGAAATAAAACTGCTTTGTCTCTATTTTAAGTGGAAAATTATTTTATAAGATTATCTATGTCGCAAAGATTTTATTGAACTGTTGAGCTTAGGTAAATAATATCTCGAATACTTTCGAAAAATGTCATTTTGTTGCAATACTTCAAGTACGTGCGTTCTGGTTTCGAAATCGTTGCTTTTTGACACCTTTACTATAATCGCATGACAAAGACTCTGAACATTTAGTATGGAATAGTATTTCACACATTTAAAATACGATATTCAAGTTCCATGCGCATTTCTGTTCCATGCACATTTCTTCTACACAACTAGACACTTTTACGTTTCGTCCTCGTTTCCCTCCGTTTTTTTCAAATCCTCCTAAAATTGACAGTAGGCCAAAGATTTGCTGGTAATGGACGTTGAACAGATTACCACTTTAATAAAGAGCTTAGTATATTCTCCTCCTGCTCGTCTGTAGACCTAGGTCCTAGAGTCTACAGAATATCAATTCAATACAAGAAAGGCGGTCCTCTAAGTACTTAGCTTACAAAGGAAAAATGAAAATTTTGAAAAATTGGGGATTCATTTCTAAACTTAGTCTCGCGGCACTCATCACGCCGATAGTTTCAAAGTTGCCATGTCTGACGTTTCATGCAGGATATAACCTACTATTGTGATGTCTCTTTATTGTCTCATCTGTTTCGCACCTTTCAATCAACAGGCTGCTTATACGAAATAATGGATTTTTGTCCGGTACCTTCCGTGGTAGCCGTTTTAGGGGAACCTGGGCGTGCTCATCCAGAACCGACGTGCGACCACGCTGAAACCCCTTAAACCAATTTTTCACGGGCGTCAACGCAAAATCAGAGTCACCATACACAGCATCAAAGCCCACTTTGATATCGCTGCATAATTTACTTTAAAAAATGCAAGAATCGAACCGAAATCCGATATTGCTTTTCCCCCTTTTTTCTTGAGTTCGCAGACTCATGTTTTGACTCATGGTCAAAACAAAGCTACGAGTACGATTCGGCTGACATTTTGACTGCAGCCGTCTAAGAGAATATACTACACGATATAGGGTAGCGATAGTGGCGCCATCGAGCACTGAAGCTAAGTAGTTTTTGGACCGCCCTCGTATGTTCAATAAGTATTAACGTCAATGCTCGGTGCCCCCCTAACTTTTTTTGTACATTACAGGTTACAATCACTTGTTTCAGAACCTTAACCGCTTTACGTTAAAGCTCCTCTTCTGCTGAACGATCCAGGATAATCGAAATGTTCAATGTCGTCCCTGCAGCGAGTATTTCTTTGTATACGTCACGGTCCCGTGGTTTTATCGGTGATGTCAGCAATTACAAGTTTTACAACCTTGTCACTCTCATTTGCTATGTATTTGTCTGTCACAAATTGCAGGTGTCTTCCCTTTTGCTGGTTGCAGCCTGTGCATGGTTTTATTGCTACACATGAATGCACATCAGAAACATCAGGTTGCACAAGATATCCTGGGGTTTTGGGGTTTCCTTCTCATCTTATCTTTGTTGCAGTTAATTGCTTCGAAAAAATGGCTTATATTATATATTAATGGTCGTCCCACGATTTATTTCGCTCCGAAGTGAGACTGTGTGCGGGTTTGCAGCAGCCTATACTGGAAGAGATGGTAATCGGAGGTCTAATTCAGCCGAACCTCTACCATCAATTCATTGGTGTGAACTTCGAACGTATTCCGAATCCTTTTACCGGGACATACACGGTACGGTCGGTAGATTGAAGCCGTTCGCACTTAAGAGTCGCTTCGTTGTTACGATAAAAGGAAATGTGATCTAATTTGAAGCTACAGTAAAGGTGCATTTTCTGTGTAAAATAAGCCGTACCGAAACCTCTTTTTTTACTGGAACGGGGCCGTCCGAGTATCCAGAAGAATACTCCTGTCGATTATCATTCTGCTTTTCGTTGATTTTATCGATACATGTGACTTGCAACTTAAGATCAAAGGTTGGATCGAGTTTTAACTTCGTTTAGCAAAAAAGATCTCCGGATCGGGGCTCCCTGATATGCAATAGTTTTTAGATTTTTTTTTCCAATTCCTTGAAACACTAGTATCACTATTACACTCTTGTGTTACTTCAAATTACGATTCAAACGAACTATCTTCATATATAGTTCAGGTATAATTTAAGATACCTTAATTCTTTATTTCATTCATATTCTAACCGATAAGCTGCTGACAACATTAAAAACGCGAATAACGTTTGAGGTGTTTTTTACAGAATAAGGATAAAAAACATGTGAACAATATCCCCCGAATAAGCAGAGGCTCAGCAGAAATAATGTCATTTGGTTTGTCGTCGATTCCAAACGTGAGCCTCGTTTTTCAAAAATTAAAGAGATCAGATATGCACATCAAAATATTATTATGCTGCTGGGTGTTCATATTTAATTTATTAAATATGAGATCAGATACGCAGGAACGTTAAAAATCTAGTTCCTCTAAAAGCACATTTCATTTGTAAGGCGGAATGCATTAAGTAGTCACAATGGAAACTGACAGCGGACCGTTGCTTTTTGTCACAAACTGAAAGACTTTTGCAGGATTGGAATAATTGAAGGTGCCCGCTTTTAACGAACAAGACCCATCTTAGGCTGTCAAGATATCGATGATGATGAAGAGTTTTTGAAAATTGCTTCTAAGTTTGAATACACAACGGAATATAATGCTGAGTTACAAAAGCATACCCTCTTGGGTCCTCTAATTAGTTTTATAAAACATTTCGAAAATCTGAGGAGAACATACATTGTGTTTAGCATGGAATAATAATTTGATGTTGTCTAAAAATTTCCGTCGGTTTAAGTCATATATAAAGTCATATGATCCGCTCATAATTCAAGTAGAGATCAATAAAATCGACGCTCGATTTACTTGAAATTTTGTATATTTTCTTTGATACAAGTCAAATTTGGAAATCGAAATAGCCACCAATAAAATACAACAAAGATCCTGATGCTCAATCTCTTTCAAACATCCATGACTCTATTTGCAAAGAAATGAATATGGCAATAGTGGTTGATTGTTACAATTATTTGTCGGTCATGTTAGGTTGTCCTTTCGAATGATAATAATTTTAAACTATGAAATACTCTTTGAATTGAATGCTTATTTTATGTTTACACAAAACATACAATTATGTCAATCCTTACCATATCTTCATCTATTAAAATATCAAAACGAGCCGAAATCCTGTGCTCATTTCAATAATTAATGCGACTCATGATTGCCAATGGCATTGCTCTAAAAGCTGCAGACAATAGTCCAATCAATTGTTTCATCCCCTAAAGGTGTATGTCCCTTTATGGAGCGCATAATAAAATACCTTCTTCTCGGCATTCTCGGCAACCAACGTATACACCAATTAAAATTCATTCCACGTTCGAATCATTATCAACATATATCGGATACACAATCCAATCCAGCTGCAACACAATATTTCTGATTTTATTAGGCACACGTTATCCCTTTGGCGAATGTGTAGCACCTGTCTTTGATATGTACAGGCTGATGTTGTTAGAGATATGTTGGAGCCATACAACTCCCATAAAATGTCCATTGGAGGCTTAATATGTTTGGGATTTATGAATAAACATGCGTCACGAGGATTGTTGTTAATTTAATATTTTGATCAGGTGCGTATTCACCACGCGCCTGATGCTGACGTGCGAGCACACCGAACATTTTGAAAGGTTCCTCTTAATGGGTAATAGTGAATCTGTATCAAAATGGAGGTTTATACACTGCAGTATATCCCATCCCTCATATCACTCTTACTGATCTGCCTAAATTTAACCTCGAACCTTGCCGCAGCTACATATCCATAAGAATTATTAAAAGCAACACATACTGGTACTGACTTTCTACATGACGAGAAAAGAAATATACAACGTCAATAACATCCTAAATTACAAAAGCGTTTTCAATAATTGAAAATTCGTTTAACCCCTTGAAAATGTTGATTGATTGTTTCTTAATGTCTTTGGTTTTTTACAATTTCGATGGTATTAATAACAGCATAACAGTAATGTACAAAAGATATCTAGTGTGCACTCATAAGACTAATTAAAATGTTTTCTATCATGCGGGGTGTTGTGATTTCAAGGGTTGAGCCACATGGGTGGTAAAGAAAAGAGAAGCCTCACAGTGTACAATTTAGAATGAAGTTAATATGCGCCTTTCCAAATTACGCAACATTTGATGAATATTATTCGAATGCATTTAATAATTATGTTGATTTTCATTACTTCTAGCTCATGCACTTTTATCACGTTTATAATGTTCACGATATTCGTGTCTTCCGTAACACCTGACAGTAAGTTGGCAGACTAATGAAAACGTACAGCGACTTTCACGGGAAACCTAAATGTATAAAATATTTAGTTTTCTTGAAGATGTTGATCACTGGCACGATTGTCTGGATGAGTAAATTGAAACGGAACTAACACTTATAGTGAGAACGTTGTAACTGCCACTGATTGCATGTTGTCACGAAAAGCTTAAGGCTAGATTTTGGTTAAAAAGTATGTTTTCCTTATTTATAGGATAATAATAGTGGAAAGGTTCGTAAGGTTTGTAATCCCATTGAAACATAACCAATCAATACTTGTTATCTTATTGATAGTAAATAACAATCAGGAAAAGGAAATGAGCTATTTGAGATAGTTGAATTACATATTTGAATCTACACGAATTGAATACGTGGAAAGCATAAAAATATACAATTGATTAAGTAGTAGTAGCATAGCCACAATAATAGCATGCAAGGATTCAAAAATCCGATGCAAGAGATAGGTCAACCATCCTTAATGCCCCCCGAAAAAGTCAAATTTTTCCAGTCATTTATCAAAGTATAATTACTTGATGACGTTGAGCTCCTTGAATGCATCTCTAATGGTATAAGCCTCTTTATATAAATAATTCATAGGGACGAAAGTGTCTCACGAAGCAGCAACAAGTTGTATGTGATATATGGACTCTGCATAAGCCGCTATTAGGTGTAAATCATTAAGTATCAGCCGGAATAGAAGCGATTTTATATTTCTTATAAGTAATAGTATAGTAATAGTATAAGTCTTATCTTGCTTTTATAAAATTCACATACGAGATGTCCTAGATAGACATTCATTATACAATTTGAATATTTTACAAATTTAATCCATCTCCCGCTAGAATCGATTATTTCCAGCAAATTGACGCCTAATAAGGGGTTTTAGTGGTTGGGATGGTGTCCGAGCGGACACGAGTCGAGATCGAGATCGTTAGGATACTACCGTACGGAGTATCACTATAACTTGGCTGCGAACCTCAATCCTGGTGGTATATTCAGGTACGCGTAGGAAGCTAATAAGCCGCCATCCTCGGATGGTTCAGCTTGTTGGTGTCGGCTCTACGGGGAGTATTGCGGTGGCTGTGGTGCATTAAGGGTGGCGTTGTCCGTTAACAACTTCAGGAATACCTGGGTTCCGCATCTACCTATTCGAAAAAATTGTAGAAACATAATTCTAACAGGTATTGTGTTCTCCCAGCAATAATACTAGAAAGCTAAAAACTAATTATGGCGTTTCGGCCGATTAATCTTAATTGTTAAGTTTAAAATCAATGAAGCCACACAAAGGACATAGAGAGTTACATAGAAGTAGGAGCGCCTGGTAGTACTGTGTTACCCATAGGGCATTGCCTATAAAAATGTAACCTCTCGTGAGGGCCTTATGTAATACATACAGATAATAAAATAAAACTCTAAGGGTTTAATATAGAGCATGTAGTTCGAAAGCAAAAACGCTCTTGGAAGACTTGGGAGTTCAATATAGGAGAGATTCGTCGATCGAACATGCTCCTGAACGTACAAGCTTCCTTAATCTTGCAATAGAACGAAAGCAAATATTGACTCGAGCAGCACGCTGGGACAGCGCAAGGAGGTAATCGCCTCTTATTTAAGAATGTGCTTTTGCGC
Source organism: Stratiomys singularior (assembly GCA_954870665.1). Taxonomy (NCBI): domain Eukaryota; kingdom Metazoa; phylum Arthropoda; class Insecta; order Diptera; family Stratiomyidae; genus Stratiomys; species Stratiomys singularior. The sequence goes on along the minus strand of OX940880.1, from coordinate 108,693,756 downwards.
ATTCATATGATTGCTCAACCAATCATATGTCTCATCTTGGTTTAGATGTAAACTGAACTCACCTTGATTGAACTCACGGTGTCAGTACTGAGGTTCGGCTGCGTGGCTCGGGTTCTCAATACAGGTCAGTAGATCCACAAGGTTGTCCCTAGATTGCTTGTTCTGCCCAGGGAGACTCTTTGCAGACAAACATTCTCTTCTCCGAGAGAATAGGTGAACTGCCTTTGGGAAGACTGTCTTTGACTTTGAACGGTTGGACCGTTGAATTCGCATAGGGAAGAAATGTCGCATTTAAAATAACTGATATCGTCACTTCTTCTGCGGAGGAAGAAGTAACTTCTTACAATTGCAAGGAAATAGATGACATACCGGAGTCATATGACAAAAGATCCAGGCTGGATACTTAGTGTAACAGGGGAGGTGTTTAAATTTGAACGTCAAAAAAATTGCACACCTATGTGGTAGCTATATTCAAAGACTTTTTTAAACGACTAATGACGACATATTTTATGATATGTTTCGCGTCGTGATGAGCATAGTTAATATTGAAAATTTCATGAAAAATAGAATAATACATGTTGTACGCATCAAAAAGAAAAGAAAAGATCTTCCGTTGGGTTCAGTTTGTCATTTTTGAATGGTGCGCGATATTTCAATTATTTATGTGTTGATTTGCACTGTGTATCAATAAAATTTTGATCTATCTAAATTCGCTAAGCAATGTGCAATTGTAAGACGATAACGTATTTTACCAATAAGAACGGAAGGAAATAACGAGACATAATAAGAAAAGTGTTTATATTCATATTACAACTAAACGTGTTTAAAGTGATCAATCTCGTTCCGAGTGAAAGGGTAGCAAATTCAGTGAAAATAGTACTGTCCGTCGGTTACTGAAGAAAGCATAAAAATAAACGTTTATCATCGGAAAACGTACTTTACAGTTATGAAAACATATTTGAAATGTTCGTCTTCAAGAAACATCCATTATATGGCGAAAAGAAAACACTGAATTTGAATAAAAGGACTAAATATCAACCATGAAGCATGGTTGTGGTTCGGTTATGATTAGAAAATGATTGGCCATATTAGTCGTTTGGGAATCCAATCTTTCCTGACACTTATATCGATCATAAAGATTCGACATTTTGAGAGAACGTTTTCAACTACAAATTGTCAAATTCGAATTAAAAGCACCATGGGTCTTCTACCAGGCAACACAGCACACGCCAAATTGAGTAAATGAATTGTTGCTGTAGGTTGTCCAAGCAGCTGCATCCTTTCCCGCAGTCACCTGAACTGAAACGCATGAAGTATTTGTGAGATTATATCAATGCGAATTTTTGGCTCGACATGTTGCGATGACGGAACAAGGAAAAAGTCTCTGAAGACAATTTTAATCAAAGAATGTCAAGAAATCTCTGCCAATTTGACTAATAAGTTAGTCATATTGGTTAATAAGTAAGTTGAATCAATGCAAAGGGTACTAGATGTTAATTTCAGCTCAAAAAGGAAGCTGATTACGTACTAATTTTCACTTTTTCTCTTTGTTTCCTTACTTGTACACTTTCATTTCATGCCAAAAAATAATAAATTTTTATACTGCTATTGAGTTTTTTGTTAAGTTTTTACTTTGTATTCGAGTATAGATAACGTATGAAAAAATACCAAACGTTTATGAAATCGGGCGTAAACGTTATCGATTATAAGTTTTTTTATACGTTATCACATAGGTTTACAGCTTCTTTTGACGGTCATTCTGTTAAAGTCATTTTACTTCGAAAGACAAATGGCCAGAACCACGAAAAATCCAGCTAAACAAATGAAAAAAAATAGTAGTTTAATTTTGTTTGCTTCCTATATGATTTCCTTATCAGTATTATATAAATTAGAAATAAAGAAACTTCCAATCCAATCCAAATTGCTAAGGGATCATTATTGAAAATATTCTTTAATCACCCCTCTAAAGCAGATGCAATTAAAGAAGAAGCTTATAGTTCCATGTAGCTTCAATGGCGGTCTTATAATTTCGTATAACGCTGACCCAGGGTGATCAAATGTCAAATATCCAACAAATCATGGGAGTCTAACTTATAAAAAAAACTGTGTTTCATACTCACGACTGATGCCATTTAATTATATTGTAATTTTACGTGTCTAGCATCTTACCTGAAAATGAAAAGAAAGAATGTGGTTAAAATATTTGTATAATTTGTGTTAGTTCGTTTGATAAGGCATTATTTCCAAAATAGCTTAAAAACTAAATCTTTGAAGATTTTGAATAATAAAAAGAATTCTTCCAGTTAAGTTGTCGTAATCGTATATCCTGTTTCGTGTTGAACCTTTGGATATTTGTCGCAAATAATATTTGTATTAAATAATGTCGACATAGCAGCTATTTCTGAAACGTGATATACGTCACGCGCCAAACTTTGCCGTCCTTGGTACGCAGTTCACAGATGCAGTAGACGTATCAAGGAGATGTTGTTCTTGGCATCAAAAAGACAATTAAACCTGTTGTTCTTCATACTCTTAATCTAAAAATAATTGAAAACAAACGCATCAGGTTCTTCTAGTTTCTTCGCCTTACGCATCATATTTTTCAGGCTCCAAAATGAACGTGGAGAAATAAGCGCTCTTTGGAAAAGACTTGAAAATGGTCATTGAAAACCAGGATACAACCAGAGCCATATTCCACATTCAGCCAGCCCTAGGATATAAGATCAGTTCTGGATATGTCCGTTTGGAAAGTAATTTTGCAGTATTTTATAAGCAAGTAATCCTAGCTATTTGTTCCCCATATTTGCTAGTATTATGAGAAAACCAGACGTGTGCTGAACTCAGTAACGCAGATAAACAAGTATATAGCTATAAGGTTGCAGATAGGATGAGGTGCAGGCTTTTCCAAAACAAAAGAATATATTTTTCAAATTTTTCTTTGATGCTTTCACCTGTTTCAACTTACCGAGCCGGAGCTGTTAAATTTTAATTATTCGGCAAGTAATTGATTATTGGGTACCGTCATAAGCCATAATCACCAAAAGTAAGACCTTCAAACATTCCCTTTCCCGAGAAACGCGCTTAGAACACGATGGCAGCGCAGGAGAGATCCATCGTTAAAGCTGGGAGCTAATAACAAGCGCAATTCGAATGAAAATCTCGAACAATAAGTGGAGCCTCATGATCAGCAGTAAGCTCGAAAAACCAGAAGGAGTTGTAAGTTCCATCGTATGAAAAAAAAAAAAAACAATTAGGTTGGTCTATCTCGCTGTAAGACAACGGTCAATATGTTTTTTCCACCTACTGAACCAAAACTGAGTTAATACTAGAAAACTTCCAAAGATTTTACACAACTACTCCCAGCATGTCCAACTCTACAAAAATGGTTTATATCTACCGACTTAGATTTCTCTTCCGGCGTAATAAATGCTTTCAACAAAGCTACCCAAAGTACAAACTCAGAAAGATTACAAAATTACTGGATGAACATAAAGATGATAAAGCACCGGGTATCGATGCTGTTCGCAATGTCCTACTGAAGCATATGCCCTGGAAAGTAATGGAATCTTTGGAATCTGCTATTTAATGCGCACCTCAAACTCGCTTACTTTCTGACAACATGGAAATATGCTGTGGTGGCATCCATGCCTGGGTCTGGTAATAATGCCAAATTTTTGCCAGTTACCAGCAAAGTATTTGAAAGACTTGTTCTGAAACGCGTGAATAAACTTTTAAAATTTTAAAGTATTTTACCACAGTTTTTGTTTGGTTTTAGAACCGATCACACAACTTAATACAACTCCTCCGACTCGTTTCAGAAATATCAAAAGTTCACTAGGGGATAAACTTGCGGTTGGTATATTAACCTAAGACATACAGAAAGCTACGATACAGTCTGATACGATGGACTTTTTAATAAACTTGTAGTTCATGTTTGGAAGTCTGCCTCGGCAAACTAATAAAATCGTTTCTTATCAGGCGAATGTTTACAGTCAGAATCAAAGGTATCCATTCTGCGACGAAATCAATCCCAGCTGAAGTCCCACAACGCTCTTGCCTAAGTCGAACTCTTTTTATAGTCTTCACTGATAATTCACCTATTCAACTAGAGTATAACCTCGCAGTCTTTGCAGATGATACTTTTGTGTAAATCGGCACCAAAGTATAGCAGTCGATTTTAATACCCTACTTGAAAATTTAGTGCTTGTAAATTCTATTACAGTTGGAAAAGTAAAAGGAACAAAGTGAAAATGAAGCCATTTTCTTCGTCAAGTGCAGGAAAAATGTTTCCTTCCCGACAGACGCCTCAACATTTTGGGGTGTTGTATTCCAAAGGTAGATGAGCTTCAGTATTTGGGCTCATACTCCAGAAAAATCGAATGTTAGAAATCCATAGAGAGACCCTTTGCCTAAAAGTTCGACGCAATTTTTGTCCTCTATCCTTGATTAAGCGAGAACCAAGATTAACTGAAGAAAATAAAGTCTAAATGATAAAATTTGTACTGCGACCAATAACTTCTTGGATCCATTCAACTAAGTATTTAAAGTTAAAACTAGAAATCCTTCAAAATCGTTATTTGAAAAAAACCTTCGTTATCGTTATTTGGAAACAAATTTTGCTACTATTCAACACGAAAACTGCATGAACTTTCAGACGTTGTCCTCCTTGAGTGACGCTGTATGTTGCGGAAAAAGAATTTGATTTACCGACAAATCAAAACGAACACCATATATCAGCACGATGGTAAAGATTTTGTGGGTTAGTTTTGATTTAAGTTAGCTAATATGTTAACAGGCCTTAAAAATTCAAGAATGTTTTTGAGTAATTTTCTGTCGATATTGATCTACTATTTCAATTAAAAAATTATTTTAATTGTATTGTAGCGAGGAGCATTGAAGGCAAAATATGTAGTGAATTTTCGGGTCCCTTAATTTTGTAAACCATATGTAATAGCAACTAAGAGCAATAAATAAATAAATTTGCGTGTACGTAAATAATATTGCATTACTCTTTGCCCTTAGAGTGTGGTGGGCAAATCTTTAGGACTAGTTTTAAATTAAATGTTAATATTAACTAATATTAGTTATTCTCATGTTAAATAAACAAAATAAAATCACAAATTGAACCAAAATTTAAGTTAAATCTTACCTTACGGTCGTCACGTGGTGTGATGTATGACTATGAGTCTCTTTGTGTCTTGTGGAATAGCTCACGACTGTAACATGTCTTGTTGCAGTTCGTACAACGCGTCGCACACGGCTCCGACCATCCCCCACAACCACTACTATAGGCGGTGGTTTGCCGCTGCCATACTGCAGGAATGGTTCAACTGGTGCCATCTGACGATGGCGTCGTGTACTTAGCTCCGTTTCAGACATTTTACAGATCCTTTTTATATTATTCCCGATTCATATAATCATTTATTTGCTGAACCTCGTGTGTGATAATAATAATTTCTTTCGCTTCTTTGCTTTATTCTTTGTTTTTAAGGTGTTTCGGGTAAATTTCACTAAGCTTAATAATTATTAATTTGATTTTAGCTCTTTGGTTTGGATTGTATTAATATGAATACAAGTAATTTAAAATTCGTTAAGTAAATTTTAATAGATTTCCACTAATAGATTGTTGTTAACTCTTTATAGGTAACATTTTGTTATGATTAGAATTGTTATAAACTCCACTTAGTTCAGTTGTAATTTCTTCTCTTTCTGCACGCTCTTTTGACGGGATCTAGAGACATTGTCGTCCTTAACTAGTTCGTAGCATATTTTTCAAAAGTATGCTTGAAACTGCATTTGAAATCAATAATTCGATTCGATGTCGTTATCAATTCTGTAATAAAATTCAAAACATATATAATCGTTTTTGAGACGCAGGGGGTCCACTAAAGTCTGCTCAACTGGGACTTATCTGCTATGAGTTGGCATTTCGTAGTCGTAGATAAAAATGGCAAACGGAAGAGATAGATGGTTGTAATTTTAGAGTCGTGATAACATTTTCCTGACGCTAGTCTGGCTGGGTGATTTCAAGATATAAAGAAAAACAAACACGCTGTTTTCGACAGTTGTATCTTTTTTTCTAGAATATATTTCGATTGATTTACGTCAACTCGTATTGACGTTCGATCGAAAGCAAATAATCATGAAATGTATTCTAGTTTGATGATGCAAGTAAATAACGAAGTTTTGTTTGCAGAAAATGAACGCATGTGAGTCTTGAAACCATTTTCATTATTTTCGCCGACAGATTTTTAAGAAATTAAGTGTTTTATCTCCAGAGCCAGAAAAAATACATGATTAATATCGTTTTATTGGACTTATTTCCATATAATATGTGTTATATGAACTGATATGTCCAAGCAAAAGGTTAGATTGTAGGTTAAAATTGTAGTAAAATATTGGAAGTTGAAATAAACGAACAGATTTATGTGTAATGTATAGATTTGTATAAACAATCTATTTATGCAAAATTTCTTTGCGCTACTGTATGGGTGGTACTTTTTCGAAAAATCGCCTTTATGACCTGGTTTCTAAGTACAAGTATCGAAATAATTACGCGTTGTCCACCTTACTCCCGGCGTTTTTCAACTTGAGCAAACAAAAGAGTCATTTTTCGTATCAATAAGGGTAACATAATTTTTTTTGTCCATTCTGTCGTTTGCTTCTAAGTTTAATGCCTGCCGTTTATCGGATTATCTAAAATGTATGACGTCCGCGGATTATCTAAAGTCATCCTTTAATTGGTCTTTCAATATTATTCTAAATTATAAAGCTGGCTTGAAATTCATCTGTTGTCGGTATATAAAAAGAGTTGACGCAGGAATTTCTAGTCCCTCGAAAAGCATCGTTCCTAAGATTTTCTTAGGAAACAAGACGACCGCATCACGATCTGCGCGGTCTACTCCGCCCAAAGATTTAATTTAGTTTATTGCAATATCTGGCGTTTTAATTTACTTTGGTTTTTTTTGCTGCAGCCAAAGTAGCCAATAGGATAAACCATTCGTCTTTCTCGGCTTTTTTACAGTAAATCTCGGTTATTGAATTCCTTGAGATAATCCTTGTCGGTTTGTTTTTATCGTGTCTGTTAGCAGGCATCTCAGTTTTAGTAATTCGGTGGCTAAATTTAAATTTTTGTAACCGCGAACTCGAAATATGTGATATCCTTTAGGAATTTTTTGTAATAAATTCATATGAATTTAATGATATTCTGATAGTTATCGCAAGCGCAGAATAGAATAAACATTTCCGAATTTTGAATTGGCTTGAACATAAATTTTTATACTCCGTTTAGTTGGTTTTATGGAGTTATATTGCGTTATTCGATACTTAATATCGTTTTTTCATGTTTTTCAAAGTAAAATTTATTTATATTAATATCAAACATTAATCAATAATATATTGACCATTCTTTTGGATGATCTTTTGCCATCTTTTAGTAAGTTGAGAAATTCCAAGAGGAACGTGGAGTTCTAAGCCTTTTGAGGAGTGAAGAATTGGTCCAACTAATTTTCAATAGCCTGGTCAGAATCGAAAGTTTTACTTTTTAAATGGTTTTGAATCGAGCGAAAAAATTTATAGTGTCATGGTGCCTAGGGTGGATGTGGTATCAATTCCAAATTGAGCTCTATAATTTTTGACGAGCTATCAAAGAGATGTAGGGTCTGACGTTATCATGATGGAAGTTTGGCACATCAGGCAGTTTCTTGGAAGTAGATTAAAGTAGATTATACACATGTTATCCCACCACACAGAAAGCATAACCTTTTTTTGGTGAACATTGGCTTTGGATGTCAATTGTAGAGGATCATCTTGCTTGGTCCATGATCGTAATTGGAATACTTTATCGTAAACAATTTATTTTTCATCACTCGTTGTGATTCTTTATTAGTTATGATTCGCATTATGTTAGTGCGTTTGGCGAAGTGGATTTCCTTTAATTCGGGAGGAACCCAAAAAGTTTATTTTGGACCATTTTTTTGTTGACTGATGACGCTCAATTTTTGACTTAAGATAGCTAAAGGTCTACTCTTTGAAACAGTTTTTAATAATATGAGTCACGCAATCACAACTACATTAATAAATACATTATCGAACAGTCCTATAGATACAACAAACAATAAAACAACTAATTTAGTCCTTAAACTGAATTAATGCTTCGTCTAGGATTTGAAAAACATTGTTCTGGTATAAACAGCTACGAAAACTTGAAATCTTTTCATCGAAAAAAAATTACTAGCCCTTTGGCCTCGTGTCTTCAAGGATGGATACCCGTACGGAGTTTTTTTCGAGTAGCATCCAGATTGTTTGATTGAGAGGATCTCTTCTGAAGGTATCGGATGCAATTCGAATTATTAGTGTTGCTTGGTGACCAATATTCAATTTTCCAGCAGCATTGCATCCAATATAATAAACTATAGAAAAAGGAGAGGCCAAAATTCTTCCTTTCCTACATTTTTTCTACAATTTTGCTATTTGCGCAACTTTTATTACCAACAAATTCATCTATAAAGTGTAACTTGAACATAAGAAGGAGCTGAACAATATCAGGAGAAATTCGTGGCCCTTTGACTTTACGCGTACACAATTAAGGACGAACCTAACAAAATTATTATGTCTAGTTTCTTTTTTCTTAAATATTTATAGTGTCATTAGTATGGCGGCATTCGTTCACTGAGGGTTGCTTTGTAGGAAAATTCATACAAAGAACCTCTTTATACAAAAACACACAGCATTATTAGACGCTGAGGTTATAAAATAATTCCAGATATTCCCTTCCGTGAATTCGAGTTGGAGTTGGAAGATATCTGCGGGCAGGTATTATTTTCTTGGAATGCCTCTTCTGCTGAGCAAGTCTTCTCACTTATTCAAAAGCCTGACGTTATTTAACTTGCGGGTCATACTACGTCTTAGCCTTAGTTTCCTGGCCAAACCATCGATTGGTTGGAAGTTAGCATTCTAACTTATATCGAATATCGAATTTCGAAAACAGCTTTGGCAGATCTATAGACCCTCAAAGAGACTCCCGAGACTCAGGAGCATCAATTAGGTGATCGTTGAAACCATATTCCTATCCAAATGCGACGTTGATTACCATGGAGGTGAAAGTAGAAGATAGTCGAAAAATTGAGTAAATTTTTACAAAACCGTTGGGCTGTTAGTCTGCTATGTTATTAATGGATGTAGTTATACAGTAAGTGTGTATAGTACGCGGTTTTTATTCAAATGCAATTATTTGTGAAATATCAGCCATCGGATTGCTTTATCAGAGGGATTGCTGGAATAAGGGAATCAGAGGAGATTTAACATTTGTTGAGTTTACACATCTAATAAATGTGTAAATAATGATTTGATTCATGGATCGACCACTGAACAAAAAAAGTAAAATAGCCTTTACGATTAACTTTATTAAAATTTTAAAATAATTAATTTTCTAGCAAATTGAATCACGTCCTAGTTATTTTGAGGATGATGGTTAATGAGGTAAAATATTTATTTGTTGATTTCGATAACTGAAAAAGGGAACCCAATCGTAGGAAGAAGATAGGACAGAAAAAAGCCAGTAGCTAGTAAAATCTCTGTATGTCAATTGTGAAGAAATTGTGAACACTGGTGGTGTTGTTGGGGATCAAGGGAGAGGAGAGCAAGGAGAGCAATTAACATACCTCATCAAATTACCCCTTGCTCATGTATATTTATGACTTTGTAATCTTCTGCATGCTCTCTTTGCGTTCCTAACCATCAGTTCAGACACATACCAAACCACCAACTAGACTTTTTTTGTTTTTCTTGGAAAATTATTCGGTTTATATCGTGAAATTTACATTATCCTCCAGTCCGAATAAAACTTCTAACACTCTCTGGGTTTTTATATTTAATTCTGTATCTTTTCATTGATTTTACCCCACACTCTTCTCGTACGTTAAATACGTTAATAATTTTCTGCTATTGATAACTTTTATTTCATTGAAAATTTAATGTCCTTGAAGAAAAAGATCGTAAGAGCTAAGCAGTCTTATATCTTATAATATTTAATAACATCACGAATTTCAGATGGATAAATAATAAATACATCGTTCAATTCATGGTTCATCATCGTCCATAATAATCATCAACATTAATAGCCGCACTATTATCTTATTGTAATACTTTTTTTTGCTTGTCTAATTTTTTCGGAGGTTAAAAGCTTAGAAAGATTATCTCGTGGTTTATGGGATTCGCCAGAGATAGGGTGTTTTACAAATGCTTTAGTGGGCTAATAATATCTTGTGGGACTAAATTATGTTGGATTTAAACAACGAGGAGAAGATTTAATGGCATTGATGAATCAGTATAATTCATAATTGAACTTCCATACATGCCTATCGTGTTCATTAATTTCTTGTTTTTTCCTCAAAGCTTTTACGCAACGGATGAACGAGCGCAATGCGTGCATCTGTTCACCTGTCGATCACCCTGTAATTTGCCTTTAGCAACTAAAAGATACTTGAAAATGAATTTTCATCTTTTAACTTAAAATGATTAACACCGTAGATGGATATCCGCCTGAAACTAAGTACGATACAGGCTTATAAGTATTATTCAGTGACGCAAGTATGAATTGAAGATGTGCAACGTTTTGAGAAGATACACAAATTATATTTTCTTAAGTAGGTGCCGATTGTATGGAGCTGTTAATACATTGAAAATGAGTCAGATTGCTTCATTGGAAAAAATACGTGTAGCAACGTTGGATCAGATATTAATACGTACTTGGAAAAATCGGACAATCATCAATAATTAACAGATTTGGTTATTTGATTTCTAAATAATTAACGTTCTGTTGAATTTCAAAAAATGCGGAGGCTGTTTGTTATTTTCATGAATGAATGTTGGTAAATTATACATTTGCATCAAATTATTTAAGCAGGTTAGTTGGTTAGATATAATTTCAGTTAAAATGGAAAGAGATAGCTCAAAGATGTCAAGGTTTAAGTTGGGGAGGCTCTATCATTGAAGGGAGATTGAAAGTCGGTGCTATCCTTCTCGGAATTAAAAGTCGGCTTTAAAAAGAATCATACAATTTCTGTCATCAATTCAAAAGAATTTTTAAACAATATGAAAAGTATATAGATTTAGGAAAAGACATCTTAAAGAACGCTAGTGTTAAAATGTCGGTTCAGCTTGTTGCACAGGTAATTATTAGTACTAACTCAGCCCCACAACAAAACTTGGAGGACCTTCTCTAGGCGCATAAAGCTACAGAAGCCACAGGTGCGAGAAAAAAGCAAGAATTGCAACCGCTTGACCACTAAAGCGATATGAAAGATGTTTTACTACGTAAATTTTTACGCCGGGACATACAAGCATTAGACCTGAGCAGAGTGGAATCCATGCATCAAGTGTTACCCTGCTGAGCTGAATCCCAATTTAGCGAGGTCTCACAGCTTAATAATAGTTATGGAGTCTCCGGAATATAGCGAGATTGTACTTCAACTCTCACGTTTTAGCTAAGATGGAACCATATCCTGTTATGAATGACTACAGATGTTTGTATGGACAAACAAAGGAATTCTACTGAAGGAACCATATTGTCAAAACTTTATCTGTGTTACAAAGACTTAACCAATCAAAACAGAATAATAGATCAACTTTTATCTAAGACATAATTAGGAACTACAAAATACCTGAATTTATCTTCAAATCGATAGATAGAGACGTTTCAGTGCAGCATTTAGTACTTCCGAAAGCTTTCTCAAAAGTTCACTCAATCAGAGAACCAATCGAGTAACTCGCCTTCTGGTAGCAACCGTGATTTTTTTCATATTAGGTATTTATTTATTACTTATCAAAGATATTATTAGATAAATATCCTCGTTATCATCACCCATGGCGCACAGCTTAATCCGGGCCTTGGTGTCCGGGAGTAAATTCCTCCAATCGTCACGGTTCTGCGACTCCGTTCTCCAGTTGATCATTCCCAACAAAGTATCGACTGCGTTTTCCAATCGAATCCTCGGTCTTCCTGCTGGACGTTTCCTTTGCGCTCTACCTTTCAATATGCTTTTGAGTAGCTCGTTTTCTTCCATTCTTTTAAAAGGCCCGCCAGTAGTAGTTTGCGTAGGTTTTCGTAAGTAGCAACAAGCAGCTTCGATAAATAATACAAACAACTCATCTTTGTAATGTAGTCTCCACCCTGAACCTTCTTTCACTAGGCCGTATATTCCTCTGATCATCCACTGCCATTTCAGTTTCTCTATCAAAGTCCATACTTCACTGCTACAGGTTTGACTCATGATTTGTAGATGCGAAGCTTATTTTGTCTGTGCACAAGTGTGGACTTTAGAACGGGAAGTACGGAGTAATAGGTTTTATTTGGCGCGTTTTATCTCGTCTTTTTTGGCGCCCTTTTTATTCAGGTGGGCTCCAAGATACACAAATTTAACCACATTTGCAAAATTGTATTCTGCTTTGGGCATGTTTTGTCGGACTGCAATATTCTTCTTCGTTTGACTCATGAGTAAAGTTTATCCTTTATTAACTCGTAGGACGATCCGGTTTACTTCAGATTTTAGACTTAAAACCCTTCTTTGTCATCTGAGATTCATTGTGCCATATTTTTGACATCATCAGCAAACGGTACCAATTGTGTGGACTGGAACGTTAAGGGATCAGAGATTTCAGCTACTATCAGCGCCATATTAAAGAGCATTGGGACAATTTCGTTCCCTTGCTTCAAGCTTGATTCCATTTTGAAGCTGTCCGTGAGTTCTCCGTTTACCTTGACCTGGGACTCAGTGGTTGAGGGTTATATCTTTGACAATGCGGACTAGTTTTTTTTTAAAGAATTTCTTTTTACAGCGCATTTCTGTGGATACTATCTCTATCTTGCTGGAAGTCTGCAAAGGGTTGAAGCAAGTCAATGTTATATCCCCAGAACTTTTCGAGCACCTGCTTAACTTAGAATATTTAATCTATTGAAGATCGTCCACTTTGAACGCTTCCCTAATACTCTCCGTTAAAACTTTCATAGTATGGCTTCAAAGTTCTTACTTTAATTTTGAAGAGCACTTCATAGAACGTGTACAGTAAGGCGATGTCTCTATAATTTTCACACATTATCTGGTCTCCATTTTCGTGCACAGGACAAGTAATACCTTTTCCCATCTGACTACTTTTATACAAATCGAGCGATGGAGAAGGATACTTAGAAAGACCCCCCCCCCCCCGCTTTGACTCAGTTCTCCTGGGGTCTTCCATTCCAGGAGCCTTATTTTGTATGAGATTAGGTAGTGCTGATTGAACTTCGTCTTTAGTTGAAAATGCGACTACATCCTCTTGTTCTGCTTCCGCAACGTTCACAGCTTCAATTGTTGTTGAAGGCATTGAAATGCAGCCAGCTGTTTTACTTACGAATGGGTTACTAGCACCCTTGTGCTCTTTTGTAAAGACTAGTGATTTGAAGCTTTCTTTCAGTTGATAGAGGCATAGCCCAACCTGAATGCATTCAGCGTTATGATTTCGGTCTTCTTTGGCTTGGGTTGGTCACTGAATGTTCTGTTTGTACGCCTACTTCCTTTTACCCACCACCATTTTCTTTAATTTCGCCCAAGATCTCTGCGCTCGCTTCTATTAACACATTTCTCACTGTCTTCACATGGTTTTTATGTCATCATTGCCTTCCTCTGCCTGCGGAGGTGTGTTAACACAGTTCTCTACTGCAGACATGTATGTATATGTTACTGAGCTATAGTTTGAGTAACTGAGCTACAGTTTCGGCTCTATTTCGCTCGTAGAACGAAGATACGTTGCGAATTCCGGTGTTGGCTCGCTTTTTTATGACTACATGGTCGATTTGATTGAATGTGTGTCCATCTGGAGATGCACTCGTTCTCTTTTGTATGCCTCGGTACGGGAAATGTATTGAACTTCTTGTAAAACTTCTACTGGTAGCCAAGTCTCTGCATGGAGGTTGTATCCTTCAGTTTCTCTTTATTCCCGTTTTTTGGATGGTTTTTGAATTAATAATATTAAATATCATTTGAAGGCAAAGAGTATACTAATATTCACTACTTATTTTATTTTTCCTTCTTCTAAATTTCCATTCCTTTCAAAGTTCCTAAGCAATTTTACTAGGTTGTAGAAAGACTATATGGTTGGAAATTACGTGACATGATGCGTTGCTATGATAATCGTACGTTTTATTTTAATATATTGTATAATATTGGGTACAATTATTTATAATGGTTAATTTCGAGAGCCAATGTCGGAAAAAGATCACTTTTGAAGGCAGCAAAATATATTTTATTTGTAAGGAACGGATCCTATCAAAATGATACCCTTAATGAGTTCAGCATGTAACACATTTTACATAAGCACATAACGCATTTTACAGTCTGAATTACATTAATTCCGATTAATATCAATAAATTATACTGTGGATGAAACCATTAGCTTATGAATATAGTCTTTTATCTTCTCGGATTCAACATTTCCGCCGGATATTACCTTACTCTATTCATGTTTGAATTTCACGACAATTTATTAAAAATTTACACAAAATACCAACGTAGTGCTGCTTAGATGATACCTTACTCCCATGAATATGCCTCCATGTATTCAAAGCATATCTGACAATTAGCAATAAATATCCTGCCAACGCATTAAACGTCTGCTTGGCACAAAACATAGGAAAACAATCTAAATGAAAATTCATATCCAATTTTGGATTTTTCATTAACAGATTGGTTCTAGAAAAACCCACACTATGTTAATGATGTGAGTGTATGCTTGAATTTTATATTATGAAAATTATGCAATTAACATAAGGTCGTTTTTATAATGCCAATCATTCGCGTTATTATCATTATTTTCATCACCGCCATCATACTACAAAGCAACTCCCGGCGACCCCCCAAATAGAGTCCTACGATCGAACCTCTTTGTAAATCCCAAAATATATTTTGACCGTTTCGAATGAGTAAATTTGCAATTTACAATTTATGGAAATGTTTAATAATAATCGTTGTAATGATGAAGACGCGGAGAAGCATAAAAACAAAACAAAGCGGACGTCTTGAAACGATTTTGGTGGGTAGAAAATGATTTGTGAGTAGGGTGTTTTTATCCACCCATACAATAAATAAGATGACGCTCACTAAGCCATGTGTGTTTTTTTTTCTTTTGAGATGCATACCGTATAAAATTGGTTACTTCTTGATGTAATTTTCCTGATTGAAAGAATCTGATTGAGAATATTCTGGGAGAAAACGTTCAGCTGGGATATTTTGCATTGAGTCGCGTAGGTTTCCTATTCAGTTCTTTGTAAACGTGGGAAAACAATAGATACGAGCTGTTGACCTGAAATTAGGATCTAACATACAGGTAGTAGGTTGGTGCATGTGGTAATGTTTCCACTTGGCTTTACTTCAAAGTTGATCTTTCTATAATTTCTTATTTCAATTTTACTGATAATTCATTCAATGTGATGAATTACTGAAGAAAAGATGGTAGTTAAGAAAATAATCAGTTAATCCTGTGGAAACAGATTTGTTGCAAGTAGCTTTCATATGTACGTCGTGCGTGAAAATTAAAACCAGACGTATCGTTAGGGGGAGTACAATTGTTACCGCAAAATAATCTGAAGCAAGTGCAGACAAATAAAACGCACAGGTTGAAGGAACAATTTTTAACATATCCAAAAAAAAAACTGCTGTGAGCCACCGGAGCGGGCAAGCAACAAAGCAGCTAGGCATTATGAAAGTATAAGTATCTCGCGGTACTTTTCTGTATCATCTACCCATAAACAATAGAAGTTAGCAAGTAGTACAACCACTGAAATATTTATTTATTTATTCCTTTAGATTAATCCAATGAAACGTTATCACTGATTATTCTTAAGTATTCCATTACTCGCGATAGACAATAAATTTTATACGAATCTACAAAAACTTTCAATTTGAACCCATTCATTTTTTTGGGAGAGCTTCCATCCTGCGCAGCTTTGGCTGCTCAATCAGGCTGATTTTCGTGTCGCCTTGTTTCTCCTGAAATTCTTCTATAACGGAGTCACGTCAGGATAATTTTTGGACACCACACTAACATTGTTCGTGGTTGGCTCATGCAACCTGACAGCTTCATACAGATTCCACTATTGTGTAGATACAGCTTCTCTTGGTCCCGCTAGGCTTTCTAGAAACATACGTTTCTTCAAAGTAAGCTATAAACTGTTCCCATACTGCAGGAGCTTCAGCTTTTGAATTTCCTAAAGGAACGAACAACATCTCGTGTGTGGACGTAGGCTACAGCTACTTTCATGGTTACTGGTCTCTAATAGAATTCGAATAGAATTCCTAGTTCAAAGTCGGAGTTGGCCAATATTGATCGAGCCATGAATTTTCAAAGTTCCAACTGAGGTGCAGCATCTTTTAGAATTTGCAAAATGGCTGTACACGAAGTTCCTTTTTCGAAGAAAGAAGAGCGTATGCCATTGGCGGACGGTAATACTCAGAGTCTCCATGACAAGCGCGTACTTCCACCATACTCAATATAGTAAAAACTTGTTTAATATCATATAGTTCAAACATTTGGTTTAATACAACAGTAATAATTACGTTGACGGTTCCGTCGACGAACCACATGATACTGACGCATGAATTTCTAAATTTCTTTTAGCCGCGAAGACTAAACTCCGGAAAAAAGACAACTCCAGAGTCGTAGATCAAAAAATAATCGCCAATCACAGTGTTCTTATAGGGTTCTTCGGGTTACTCGGAGTATTATTTTCAGCCGCATATTTTTAATCGAATTTACAATACCTTCGGCTTTGACTTCCCCTCTGTTTGGAGGATGCTCATAAACGGGTAGTTTTGGCCCTTTTTCCACGATTGTCTAACCGCGATGATTAGTTAAAGTGACTTCTCTCGCTGATCATTGCTTATCTCTAAGTATTTTCCAATCCCTATACGTTATCCCGTTACTGTCGCAGGATTTGTATTATATAAACCCGATGATATCCAATCTTCTATCTTTTATGAGATGATTTTTCTTAAAGTACATACTAAACTTAGCAAGAATAAAAAGGTTATGTCCACATTGTGTACATTGTCTTTTTTTTTAATAAATAAAGCCTAATTAGATTCTGGGAATGTACCATCAGGGAATCAGAGTCGGGGATATGACCGGAAACTGATAGATCGGGTCGCGATCGACTCTTGAATTTAAACAATATAAGTTAGTCCTCCGCTCACTAGGCTTTTATATTGTTGTTTTATACCGAACTCTATAAAAGACGTGAGACGTGCTCAAGCTCCTTAGCTTGAGCTCCATACCAGCTGCTGCCGATACCAGCTAGGTATACGAAAGGCATACCAATAGCCGATCTGGTCACGATCACCTTGATCTTGATAATTTTCCCGGAGGTACCAGCTCAGCTAAGTGGGCGCGGACACCAGGATGAGAAAGTCACTGTCAACAGCGCGATAAGACTCTTGCATCTGTTGCACAGATAGAACTCCTGCTGCAAGAGATCACATTTCCTAATTCTAAGTTCCTAGAAAGTTTGTTTGTGAGCAGATCACTCATCGAAGGAGGATAATGGTAACAATGTTAACCGACAATAAAAGGGTTGGAGTAGAGAATTCAGCTTGGGTTAAATACGTGGAGCATGACAAGGATATGAAGGTTCTGCGTAATATTCTAAAGATGACATAACGTTTGACGGATTCTCGATGTATTGACTAAATCATATGAGTCAGTATTGGTTCAATAAGTACATAGCAGATACTATAAACAGTCCGCAATAGAATCGAAAGCAGAAGTGAAAGAAAAGTGAAAGTCTGTTCGATTAGCTCCGAAACAGCTTCGTAATGAGTGATTTGATTATTGGTTGTGAATTCGAGTATATGAGCTTATGATCAATGCAGTATGAAAAAAGTATTTTATTTATTGAATTTTGCGCTTCCGTTAAAAGGAAGGAGATTTTAACATTTTCATATATTGTCTTTAGCCTAGACGTATAGATATGAAATACACACATGTGGCATAGACCAAGTATGACCACATACTGTACAAATGCATGATTTATGCATCAATCAATGCACCAGACGTCTTCTATTGATACAAAAAGAAATATCCATAATCTGCATACAGCTCTTCTCTCATGATTAGTCATGATTTCCACTGATACGCGTTCAGAATTTTGCAACTAAAACGTTATCGTTCAATTCACACTTCATTTCATGTTCATTTTGCTTCATTCTATGCATACCCTAGATACATGGAAATTTTCACTCTGGCTACCCATGTGTGGTAGCTAGACTCTCTATTTTTCACTATATCTAAACCAACATTAGTAATCAAGACCTAAAAATTCGCCGAGCATAATACACTTTTAAATGGAATGTTTCGAGTAAGAAAAAAAAACACAAGAAGGAGGTCATCACAACACTTTGCCTATCTACCATCATGTTTCATGGAAATGTTTGTTACGTCATGAAAGAAACTTTTACTTCTTGTGAGATGTAAAAATAAATGCAAAACTTAAAACAACATAGAACAGACACAAAAGAAACTTCATATTTATTCAAGTTTCCTTTTAATATTCATATGAGTTGTGAAAAAAAAATTGCATGCATTCATTATTTCAAACGTGGATCTTCATGCTCTACGTTGAATGATGAAAAAGAAAAACGTAGTGAGCTAAAAGCGACTATTGAACTTTACCATCAAGTGTATCTCCTTCTCCATTGACTGCACTTTTCGGTCATTTATCTGTTTCAGGTCCATGACCTTCTGCAAAGTGAATAATTTATTCATTATAAACCAACGCCTACCTTTAGATTGGCTGCAGAAAACAGTGAATTTGTGGTGGAGATTCATTAAAATTTGCCCAAAATGGTTGGATGAGCTTTAATGGCATTCTTAACAAGTTCCATCCCATCATAAAATTGACAATCCCTTAATGATAAAGGAAAAGCTCTATAAAAGGATACGTCTGACCGTTATAAGTGATGATCAGCCGCCGTCGCCATGAACGTAGAAACAGCACAGAGTATATGAATTTAATTTGCAAACATTTAATCTTGACCGTATTAGCCAATTCTACCATTTCCAGAATAATAATAATAATAAATGATGGTATGGTGGAAAGATGTTAATCGGCGCACATACATATGTCTGCATGTTAAGCTTTTATGGAGAAGCTGCAACGATTGTACCAAACAACTCCTTCGCAAATTGAATGGCTGACTCATTTCATTGTGTTGTGCTAATAATCGAAACACGAAATGGAAAACGCTAACAAATCTAATTATAATTAAGAATATTAGCAACGATGTTTGGACGATGAGTGAGTGAGTAAATGATTTCTAGCGCTCCTGATTGGAATATTTTAAGTGTTCATATGCTTGCATAGAATTGTAGCTCTCATAACAAATAGCATCTTTTTGCAGCCTAATTATGATCAAATATATCTCAAGTTCTCCCGAAGATATCAAATCATGCACTTAGCATTGTTTATGCCAATATATGTCAGTAATAAATCTAAATAAATCTACAATTAAAAATAGAAATATTGCAAAATTTTAAAAAAATTGTGAAAGGGTTGCATCATTTACAAATCAGCTGTGAAATTGTAAGGATCGAGTTTAGGGCGCGAGATTATAGTGGGTACAACAAAGTTTTATTGATTTAAAGGGAGAATAAGAATTAAAATTTTCTTTTTCAAACTTGTCGCTTTATGTGGAGTTCGGAAAATTCGTTGAATCATCTGTTCTGTGATAATTGTTTTAGCTTTCTTTATATCTATTTCCTTTTCTGTAGTTTTTTGAAATTTGGAAGAAAATCTGAATAAAATACCTTGTCTTGTTTGAAACTACCTAAAACCGAATAAAACCTCGGTTCTTTACATACGAACTTATATTTAACCTTAAAGTTAATATATGCATATGTAAATATGCGAGTAAAGAATTCATCAATAACTGAAGATATACTTAAGACAACACAAGCACTATAGGCAAGTGCCTACAGATACAAAGCGAAGCTGGACATTAATTTACGTCGACCTCTGCGACCTGAAGTTGAAGTTTGCGACCTGTTTAAAGGACTTATTTGAGTACGTGCCTATAATTTGTAAGCAGAGAAATAGAAAAGGTTGTTGTGCCTTCAGGTATCTGTTTTATAATTTAGCATCTTACTATATTAGTATATTTTAAAGGGGTCATATTGTCCTCCTTTTTCCCACATTGATTTTAAGTCTCTATCTGTGTTATTTTGATGAGAGCTTCCTGGACTTTAAAGATATTTATTATTACCGTAGGTTTCCTTCCTAATGCGCAAAGAAGAGTTTATTTTGCAAATATTTCTATTTATCAGTTAATTTACTTCTTGGGAAGTCTCAAGGAGTTGAGCAAGAGACTTGACGCCTGCAAGAATGTTTTTTATCTTTATATATAAGACATACGTATTTCTTTCCTTTAAGATTATTCGATTTATCATATTTCTCTGGTTCTACGAAATAATCAATGCTCTTTGGAACATCCTCGCCAGAAGCTACATTGAAAATAATGCCAAAATTGCTCCTCAATTTTTTTTTGAAGAGCATCAGATATTTCCGCATTGCGGATAAGATATTCATGAGAAACACAATAAGAGTAGATCACATTTCCAAAAATTGTTTAGACCAACATACCAGTGATGGAAGAATGAATGACGAATCAAAAACGAGAAACATATTGGCAAGTATATTTTGGAACAGGAGGCCATTTAATTTACCATTCCAGTCGGAAGAAGTTTCTTGTCCTAATAAATTAGCAAGTTTCGCTAGAGACTTACCTCTAGAGACCAGAGTATCCCTTTGAATTTCGGGACACTGCTTGGATTGCTTCCCATATAGTATTTTGAAGACAAACGACAGTTCCTTCGAAAGCTACATTTGAATGCAGCTCTGTCGCCTTAAACTGCTTTTTGATAAAATCTTGATTAAGGGAGCTACGAATCCTGAATCCTTCAGCTTTAAACAAAACTGAGACGGGTGCTCGAACAAACGTATCGAAGAGCGAATCATATATACTAGGGGAAAGGCTTGAATTGTCCTAAGATCAGAATAATTTACATTTTCAATGCTCAAAACGTTATCGACGGTTGAATGGGTTCCTTTAAGGAAGTATTTTGGAACAGACATTGTTTCTAGTTTATAGAGTGCACCTTCCACAAGGTTCAAATGAATGCAATTTCATTGGTTCTATCCAACGTTCAAACCACCCAAATCAGATTCAGAACACTGAATTCCAAACTCTCATTTAAAAAAACAGGAAAATAATTAAATAAAGGTTCATACATTTTCCTTTCTTATTGATTTACTTTATTTTTAGTGATTTCGGAACCCGGAATATAGACGCTCTAAAGTTTGATGGTCAGCAATTAAATATCAGAACAAATATTCTAATAATTTCTAAATTGGGGCTTAAATCGGGCATTAGGGAGTAAAACATTGACTGTTTGTGGCCATCGCTACTTCTATTCCGATTTTATTTATCCTGTCTTGTTCTGTTCCTGTCCTTTTAAATTCGCCTTCGACCTCAAATATGTTTTTCTTGTTACGAAAACATTAAGTTATAAATTGTTATATAATGAAATGGTTTGCAGCTTTTGTTTTTATAAAAGTAAGTAAAACTTTTGTTTTTATAATTAAGTAAAGTTATAAAGTTGGATAGTTCCAGCAAAACTCCTGCGAAAACCCAAAACTCCTGCGAAAAATTCCTCATATGTCAAAACAAAGATACATTAATGTCGATACGAATGAGAGCTATTATCCACATCAATAGTATCAGGCTAACCTTTTTATTTTGTTATAGGTAAGGTAGCTAAGTAACATGTTGGTTTTACAATTGCTGTCATGCTCAAGCCATAAATTCATGGTTTAACAGCCCCTTTAGGGCATGATTTCGCGACCAAAACTACACTAGAAAACGATTTGCTCAACTCAATTTCGAATTAATTTAGAGCGATCCAATTCAGCATTCGTGCTTTGATTTCATGATGGTGAGAAAAAAATTCTTTTCCTAGGTATCTTCAGCTTTGAAAATCGATAGAAGTAACAAAATTTGCTGACTGACTCAGCTTAAAAAACATGTTTTCATCGCAGAACTTATTAACTGCAGAACGTTTCATAAACGCAGAACTATTAAGAATGATGAGAAAAGAGGCGGTTCTCGGAATGTTATCTTCACGTTCCCCGTCTTACGTATGCGAAACGCGTTCAAATACGCGTTCCAGCGGTGTGCCATCTTCAGTGTGTGGTTTCTTCCTGCTGCTGACATTTACAAAAAGAAAATTCAAGTATACAAAGAGCCCAAAATGAAGGACATTCGCTCACTCAGGTGCAAACAGGGCCTCATCGATATGACACAATCATATAATACCTGAATAAGTCTTTAGAAAAATGGTTGAAAAAACAATTCGTTGTCTCACAACACAACAATCCTCACAACAAGCATCTGTTGCGTTCGTAATTTCCCCGTCGGATATAAAACCTAAAATTGTTGCTGTATAAATCTCAGTCACTCTGAAATACATGCTATCCCTGAATACGCTAAGGAAACATTGGCAGGAGAGGAGGAGGCGAGAATAAAGTGTTCATCATAATTCTGTTCTTTAATTGTTGTTTTCTTGTTTGTTTGTCAGCAGTGTTAAGTTGAAAAAATTTGTAAGGGACTGCACTCTAAGCTTACTAAGACAATAATGGGAGTCCTTTCCTCCAATAAATGTTTTCTAATAGAAATCGAACTCTCTATATCTTCTTTTTTTCTATAATGCGTGATAGGTAATCGAACTCAGTAGGTGATAAGTTTTACAAACTTAAAGTAAAGTTGAGTTCTACACACTTTGTAAAAACCGATTTGGATAGCAAGGAATGCCATTAGTCTCCAACCCCCCCAGACTGGTTCTATTTGATATGAACCTCGTCACGTTGAAAATGAGAATCAGGTCCGGATCAGCGTTTATTATTGAAGATTTCACGCTGGTCAACCTTCTAGTGAGAAGACTGAAGCTTCTGAAATCTATGGAGTTTATAGAAATTCATGCAAGTGAGTTTCTGAAGTATTTTTCTTGCATTCTAAATAGTTACTACATTGCATTTGCGTCTAGTGTAAATAAAATGAATCATACACTTTACAACTGTTTGTGTTCATTAATCGTAACCTATTTTCATGGCCTTCTATCGATTTAACAAAGACTTTCCATTGTTTGCAATGGCAACTGATAACAAGTGGCATGGAAAATTATCTACAACATTTGGAAGGTCATTAACTTTACATCTCTGACAATGATATGAGCCAATGCATTTCGCAAAATAATTCAGAAGATAGGTTAAAACTTATCATTAATCATTATTAAAAGTATCGAGGTGCTGGAATTGAATCTGCCTTTCTAAACTTCTAGGATTCATTAATCTAAATTCAGAATTTCAGCAGAAACCTTCTTCGATGTTAAAGTTCTTATAGGTATTCGATATCATTAGGAACGCGAAGGATATTGTGTAACAAATTTCTACCGAAGAAAGCTAAATTTATTCCACTAAATCCCCACATTCTCTTTTTGATAACTATCACTCGCACTTGAGTTATGTCTGCCTGTCTGAATTATACAAGATTTATTCTTAGCAAATTTCAAGTACCTTTTTCGTACGATATCCGGCACGTTCGAGAAAAAAAATCATTCAAACCACATAATAGGTATTCATCTATTTTGCAATAATAATGTTGTATCTGCAGCTCAAAAGAATCTTGTTTTTAGTGAATGAATCCAAAAATTGAAACGAAAGTAGGTTAAATACAGCTCAAAAAATGTTATTCAAGAACCCTCGTCTGGTTATTAATCACAATCGTAGCTAAAGATACTTATTTCTTAGCTTGATACAGCAAGCTTTTGTACAGATAAAAAAAAGACAAATTTTATTTTTCGTACCCATGTTACGTTTCCGAGCAACATTAAGCTTCGGTACCATTTTTTGGTCAAAGGCAACGAATTTTTGGCACTTGCAATACGACTGAAGAGGTGCCGAGCAAAATTTGGCGATATGTTCACATAAATTTTATAAAATTTCGTTGTAAGATTGTTGGGCAAGCTTGATTTACGTAAAAAACACAGCAAACAATTGGATGGTTTTGAAAATAAATATCAAAAGGCAAGGCGAGATGTCACCCACGCTGAAATGATTGACAAAACAATTCATAGGCATCAATGAAGGTTTCATGAGGTTGTTGTTGCTTATTCGCGGCTTTCGTTTGTCTTTTTAGAATGCATACATCTCCACTGTCGTAAGATTCCAATTAATCTCATACATCAACCAAGAACCAAAAGACGGTCGAGCATGTCTAGTTCATGAAAGCCTATCTAATGTTAACAATAAAGTGTACACAGCTGAACTAAAAGCGGCAATTTTCACCGACTACTCTTTCATACCTTCATTTTACCTGTATTCACTCTGTTCCGACATCTTGATGCATCCATTGACCATGCAAATCTAATGTACATATGCAGGCTACGTGCATGATAGGAGTGACAATAATACTATACTATACGATACGTTCGTTGTTAAGTGCGTGCGTCTATAATTAGGAATTCAGTTCTAATGGCGGTTCATCGAAGCGTTAGTTCCGTTTAAATTTAACTTTCCGGTGTATTCTATTTATGGTATTAGGTTTCTGTATTTGTAATGTCTAGCAGTCCAGAAACTTCTGCAAGTCAGGGTTGTTATTCAGCAAATAAGCATTCATGTTCATTTATTATTCAATAATTTATTATATTTTCAAAATTTCACCACTAGTCGAGTGTTGATGGTCCTACGACAATTAAAACATTACAGCCGGAGTGGTCCTACGACAATTAAATCTTCACAACCGGAAAAAATAAAGACTTTTTGTGTAAAGCATCCGAAAAGGTTCATAAACTTATACACTATTATTGGATTATGATTACAAGTATCATTATTAGGATTTATTCTTTTCAATTTCCAGGAACGAATATCAATCCTGAAAAATTGAGAAGCTTTGAAAGAGATCTAAGAAGATTTATTCATAATGTCCAAGGATATTGGATTTATCGCGGCATGAGTGCCATCCATAGTGACATTCATCCATGAGTGACATCCATAGTGATACTGACCCGTAGTCAAGCAAACTTGGTAGAGTTCTCAATAGAAGAATGACTGATATCATAAATTCAAATACACAATTAACGAACATAACTCATATCATATATCAATAACATCTTTGAATATTGACCAAAAGAGCCAACATTCTATTTATTCAATAATACGGATTCTATATTAGATATCGCTTTAAATTATGAGCATCAAAATTTGATAGGTCCTTGGAGCCCTTTTCTAACCGCATCGACTAGTGGCCTTCTTACCAAGCATTTTCTCAAAGAGACTAGTCGGAAAATGTACCAGAAATGCATGAATGAAAGTAAAAAAATTACTTGCATCACTCGACAGTTTATGAGAACGCACTATCAAATCTATGAGTAGATGTAAGTCTGCTATGGCAGTGTGTAGAAAACAATCTAGTGTAGCACACATAAATTCACAGTTAAGAATTCCTTAGAAGACAGCGGTAAAGAGCCAGAGACAGAGCTAAGAGCAGGAATCAATAGTCTAATAACTGCTATTTGTGCAAAAATCTGCAAATTCTACAATCTGAATTCGAATCCTAAAAGCCAGAAGTATAAACAAAAGATCTCTGTTCCTGATCGCTAAAGGGCAACAACGATGTCAAAACAAAGAAAAAACTTTCAAACCAAGGCAAAGCCGATCTGTTTGTTGCCACTTTTCTCACGAATCCTAACATCATCCTCACCAAGCAAAGCGAAATTAATGTGCTGTTGATATCACAAACATTAAACCCACTACCCTCAATATCGTCCGTTCCCGTAAACACTTGAATCAAGCTAACAGGATTTGCTAAATTAATAAATAAGTTATTCCCTAAATAAACACGGACTCAATATTGTCCTGAAATATTCTAATATATATATTTTTAATGCAAATCTTTATATTAGCTCTTTCACCTATTCCGTAAAGAGCATTCTAATAAATCCTATTTCAAAACCAAATAGGGACCTCCTTCTCCCAAACAACTACAGGTCGATAAGCTTCTTACCAGCATTGGGTAAGGTACCGGAGAAACAGATTTCTTGACCAGAAGAACATTTTCCCTAATTGTCACTGTCACGACACTCGACCGAACAGCAATGATACCGTCAGTCAGGACATTAAGTTTTCCTTGAACGTGACGCTGTCTGTAGGAATTATTTCACTCGATATCGCAAAAGCTTGAATATTTGCTGTTGAAATTCGGAACACCTTACCTTACATTCGCCGTATACTTGCTGGAGTTTCTCAAGGTTCATGCTTAAGTCCATTACTATTCAATGTTTATACCACATTTGTGATCTTTTCTAATGAGTGTAAACCAGTTTTGGTGTCGACAATTGCTTTTATATTGCCTTAGACGTGCCTTAGAACGTTATAAATATTAACTTGGAAACACTGATCGAAATAAATACCTATATTTTCAGCCTGCTATTTTCTTTACAAAGAAAAGGAAACCGTGTCTACTGCTTAGTCGGTGTATTAATTTCTCAGGTCAACAAATTCTTTGGTCGAATGAAACGTCATATCTTAGGCTTTCTCTTGATAAGGAATTGATATTCAAAGATTACATTAAATCGGCATAGACTAAAGTGTCCAAGACAATCTTGGCATTATATCCTTTTAATCCAGCCAATGTTTTCAGTTTTAAGGAATTGTGAGCTAGAGTAAGATAGGATAAGTACAAGTAAGGTTTCTTGTTGGATTTTTCTTTCAAAATAAAATACAATTACTAGAGAAACAATAAAGTAAGCTGAGGTCCATCATAAAGTGTTAATGTTGTATTGAATTGAATTCAGGTCTCTTAAATTAATTATTGTATTGTACTGACAATAAATGAAAATTCACAATACATCAATAAACATTTTTAAGCTGAATAAAATACTATGATTACAATTAAAATATCATTTGTTTGATAAGATGAAGTCTCCCTTAATACGCGAGATCCACAAGTCATTTCTTTAAAACCGCGAACATCTGCAGCAAGAAATAATTTTTTCATGTTAAGATAATTCGTTATATAATTCGAGGCTGATCTCAGAAAAAACGCCTGTGGAATTGCAGACTATCTTGTTAAACTCAATCTGATTGGAATCTGGTGGAGCTTAAATGAGCAAGTTCCTCCAAGAAAAACCGACAAGTTTCTGTCCCGTTAATTTATTCACATCTTGAAGTCTGTAGTCCTGTTGTTCCTTTGTGCTTTTTCTGCAATAATGCATAATGACTTGATTTTGACGTTGTTTGGGCAGTACGGTTGGAAATATCCAAGGAAACACGTTGACTGTATTCTTTTGGGTATTTTGAATTCTAGATCGCCTGTTTTACGCAAAATTTGTGAGCATGTCACTTGACCAACACGGCTTTAAAAATTTAATTTTTCTCGAAAAAGAACGAAAATTCCCGCGACTTGAATAACGACTGACGATAAGCCACTGATCCTTATAGATCTTCAAATATTGGAAGTATCAAAATAAGCGCTTTGTTCAAACATGCAATAAACAAATATTTCGCGGTCGATGTAGTGCTTTTTTCTGTGTTGTACTTCTGTTTACAATTTTATTGACAACTGAGAGAGGTCATGAAGACGGTTGCCTGCTTTTAAAAATGAAATCTCCCTGATCTGAGAACAATTTCATTCCAAAAGGTATAACATTAAAGTTTAGTTAAAGTATGGGAAAGCAAAAGGGCAGAACCCAAACTGACTCTTGATTATGCGACTCCAAATATTATATATATCATAACAAGTCAAAAGTAGGCTTGAACAGTCAATGTTTAATGAGCTTCCTTTAAAGAAAGGCCAAGATTTGAGGTTCAAATTTAAATAAAAAGTTGAGGGAAGATCAATGGCAGGTTAATGCGATTCCCTATATATTTTTGATTGACATGTAATAGAGGCCTTATCAGAGGATTGAAGAATAAGTTTTCATATGAAAAAAATGTTCGTATCAAAGCCTTCTCTCTCTTACCGTTCGAAAATCCAGAGATTTTGCGTAAATTACTGACACGTTCAAATGGTTGCGTATGGCGAAAGGAGGCAGTGGTCTATACACATATGTATATACTCATCGAAAGAAGAGGAGTGTTAGCATTGGAGTGTTAACATTAGGATTATTGACATTGCATGTTAAGAAAATAAATTTTTCTAAAAGCAAACTTATCTATTGCGAATTTCATCCTTTTTTCCTCCTTTCCCATTACTACGAAAGCTTTGAAAAACATTTTTTATTTAACTAGAATTTATTTTATTTTTAACTTGATTTCTTTTTTTGAGTTTAATTTTTGTAAAGAATCCAATAAAAGAATTTTTAAGGCGAAGTTGATTTTATGGGCATTGGCGCTTATCATGCGCATTTGATGCAAACAAGTGGACCAGGGTTCGATATGACATCAGTCTTTTCTGTAGTTTTTCTTATTGGTCACTTAACCTAAATTGTAAATAGTTCAGATATGGCTGGAAGACAAAGATGCTTAATATCTTTCTTCTTTCTTAATAACTTAATATCTAAATTAAACATGTCATTCAGTTTTCCCCTCCGAACAGTTTTTTTCACTCCTGAGCTGATTTCAATTGTTTTGTAAAAACTTTCTCGATGTGTTTTCATTTTGTTTAAGGTTGGTATCATGTTAGCAACCCTAACCATTACAATCCACTCTCAAACGGACACTTTTGTCATACCATGTCTAAATGATCCGAGAATTTCCGACCCATTGTTTTCTGATTTTTTTATTTCCGATTTCCTTTTGTTTGCGTGAGATCAATCCAAACTGAAGTTAGTTAGTAAGTAGCCATGAGTATATACTACTCAGCGCACACTGAAAACAATTGAATGCGGCACTTGCACCGTACAAGACATTTGAAGTTGTTCAACTTCTTGTTGCGGGTCAATGGATTCTAAGCGCGTACTTAAGCCCTACAAGTCAAGAAAATTTAAAATATGGATGGGTACCTTTCAAGCTGTCTAATATGGTAAAGATTATACGAACTCAAAAGCCATTAGTATGATAATTAGAAAGTGACCACAGTCTGCTATTAGAAATACCATCAGTAAGCGCAAATCCGCGCATCCACGACATTGTTATATTATCAACTATAATTAGTCAGCAACGGTAGAGTCGCGACATGGACGATGTAATGACGTTCCATAACTCTTCATTTATTTGTTTGAAGGGTAAGTAATTTTATGATAAGTTCGAAGAATTGTCAGGATTTGGCTGTACCATTATGAGTTGTTCTGGCACAGTCTCTTAAGATAGACAAAACATTATAGTGGCAATCAAGTTTTTTAGAAGAATGGACGTATTGGTAGCAAGCCATTACAAATATTTGTTAGCGTAAGTTTGGTTGAATTTGTATTGTAAATCATTCAACAAACTTCTAGCATATGAAAAATACATTACGCTTTCTACGATCTATTTAAATATTGAAAATGGAAAACAAAGTTTGACAAAAACAATTCATCCCACAAAGCTTATCTTCACTCGAAATGCGGGTCAGTGAGGAATAATTTAAACCTAACTCCCAAAAATCAACATCATCATAAAGTTACCTACAAGTGCTTGCACAAGAATTTTAATACATTTCAAGCAAACTGAATGGAATACCACTTCAGCTGGTACTTAAACAATTACTTTGCAAAATACAAATACACGATTTCCATCATTATGCAAACTAATAAAAGATCTTTTTGTCTAACTCTTCTTTTTATGCTTCTTCATTCTTTTTCACTTTTCATCTTTCACTTTTATTTCTAGCTATTCCTTTTGCAGCACGCATTACAAAGCTATTTCGCACTAATTGGTCGGCACGGCAACAAAAAACAAAAAAAAAACTATTTCACCTAAACGAAATCGAAAGATAGATTTAGTTTCGATAGACAGCTACAGATACTTTGGCAAACATCATTTTCGCAGCGAAAAATTTCACTTATGCTAGTACAACCCACATTACAAGCATTACAACCACTTATACTGGCGATACTATCAGAGCATTTTCCTGCAAGCAGGTGAGAATGGATGTTAAAATACATGAAAGTCCGCGCCAGCAATTGATAAATTAAAGTAAAATCCCCGACGATTTTTCGCGGCATTCCCAAATTACACTCTGTCATTCATGAAAATTGAAAGTGAAATTACCATCATTCGGAATTTACTTCCCCAAAACCACGAAGATATTGCTAACACACTCCGTACGAATTGTTTCTTCGATATTTTTATCGTCGCTGTTCACGTAAACT
The DNA here is from genome assembly GCA_954870665.1 of Stratiomys singularior. Lineage (NCBI taxonomy): Eukaryota > Metazoa > Arthropoda > Insecta > Diptera > Stratiomyidae > Stratiomys > Stratiomys singularior. The sequence continues at coordinate 108,663,390 of OX940880.1, read as the reverse complement.
TTCCTCGAGCCGCGAAGAAAAGTTAAATCGTTTTGTAGTTAAAAATCTTATATTTTATGATGATTGCACGCTGAAGAAGAAGAAGATGTGAGTCTTTTCGATTTTGATAGTGGTAATTACGGATATCCGTGTAATGCCGAGCGTTAAAATGAAATTGTTTATAACTACAATGTTTATGCTCAACAGTATGCCAAGAAGGTTTACAATGACGATTGGAGTTGAATCAACTACGAATTTTCATAAAACAAGCTTTGAGATATTGAGTAATATTTCTTTCGTGCTGTGGAACTGAGAATGCATGATTAACACTAACTTTCCAAGAGTTATGTAATTTACGATTGTCGATTAATTCATTGAAATAAAAGAATAGCCTTCACTTTTCCAGACTTCCATTATATTTGATGTGGCTAAAAACGGTTTTAAGGCGTTAAGGAGGAAATACCAATAGCAAAAACATTTACGAAATCCATACAAAGTGTATACAGAATCTTTAGCAATACTGGAAGCAAGGAACGCTGGAAAGCATTTCGTACACTGCTGAGACTACACAAAAATGAGTTCGCAGCGTTGACAAATCTGACAATGACAGGATCCAAATTGTATGTACTTATTATTGCAATGCGTAGGACAATTGCACGTATTGCACAAAGAGGACGTATTGTTCGTATTGCACATTCTGCAACGCGGCAAACTTGCCTTTTAAAAATTTCTAATTTGCAAATAATGTTTTTTTTTCAGTCTCAAGCGAATCCCAAAAGGAAAGAACGAGCATAGGGAACACAAAACTTCGTGTATGAATTAGCAAAAGCATTGTTTGTTTCATCCCATAGTGTCAAAACAAACTTAAATTTTATCTGGTTTTTTTCAAATCGAAATTCCCAGTCAAAATCTTAGTACAGTCAATTTTGGGCAACATTGCTCGATTGCTCTACAACCCTCTTTTTCAAATTGTCTCGCCGGAGTCACTCTTGTTGATTATTGTGCCTGTTTGGGGGGAGTGGTTTATCGAAATATTGCCTTACCTTTATTTATGAGATAGAAGGTTAAGACTGCGAGTTATGCAGGTGGAAGTCTATATCTGCATAGAATCATCGCTCAGACCAATCATTTGTACTTTGAGCTCGGTCAAATTGTGTTTTCCAATCAAAAAGTTAAAGTCTTTATACCATATTGATTAAAAATAATTCATTTGTCTGTGCACGATACTCTTGAGGTCCCTTGTATATGTGCAGTATAAATTTACTTAGCTCTCAAGAAGTTCAACGGAAATTTTGCACACAATCCCTTTCTAGTTTATTATTTTCACTGTGTCTGGATTATTTTATTTTTGACGCTCAGAAAAAGCTGTTGCCACCTATAACTTAAAATTTTGATAATTTAAGGCAAAATTAACGAAAATAAATCAAAATAAATTTGAAGAACATTTTTTGCAACATAATTTTCTAATAAGAGCTTCGTCATTTTAATGAATCATAGTTTTTCCATTCCTGTTGCTTTATCCTTGACCATATTTTATTTGATCGATGTCAGATTCAGGGTAAAAAATTCTGGGCTAGAATACCTTTACGTCATCTGAGACGTATGGGAATCTTCAAATTGAGTTATGGTTTATTAGAATTTTTATTTGGTTTTATACAATATCTTGGCTTAAACCTCACGCGTACTCTCCCAATAAAATTATAAAGGACATCCCAACAATGATTCTCATCTGTAAACAAAAAAGCAAAGTTATTGAGCAGCTTTAGGAAGCTTCAACAGGCAAAAGGAGTGACCTCGGTGCCAAGCATCCTTCAATGGACGATGTTTTCAGATTATCTGCAGGTTACAAGTGAAAGTAATGAAATATCCGAATACAAAATGTTGTTTGACACACTCGCCTTGCGTTTTTAGAATATAATACCTCCAAAGACTGCAGGCACAAATATGAGATCCGCTTGTCATTTTAAGAAACGGCCATGTCAATTATGATTGAACAGATACTAACATATCATGTAAAATCTTTGCTATCTCTTTACTACCACTTAGATTTGTTTGTACTGTCACAATCCCAGCGCTGAAAAAAGAAATCCTGTCAATCTTTAATAGGCACAGGACTTTTAGGCGATAACTTGTCACGTTTTCGTTTTGGTTTATTGTTATAATTTTTTCAAAACAAATAATTTCCCCTTACTAAAATTAATTTATTATTGATGCATATGTGCATTTTGGGAGCCACTTACGCCCTTCTTCAGTGCTGCAGTAAGTAAAAAAATTGTAACGAAACATTGTTTCTTTTAGAAAAATTTATTTAGAAAAAATTTATTATTTAAATTTTTTTAGAAACGATGAAATTAAACATAAAATATTTATTTGTATGTTTAGATTTCTTCCTCTTATGTATACAAAACTCTGAGACTTTAGTTCAGCTCCGATGTGCAATCATATCAATAACGTAAGCTTACAATACAAATGATTACTTTGACATTTCCTTGTCACGGGTCGAAAGTATTTACAAATGGTTTCATATTTCGCATTTAATAATGAATAATGAATAATGCATGAAGAGTACAGTTCACCTTTTTCTACGTAGTATATGGTTTTCCCATCAGCATGGTTTGAATATTCAATCATTATATCCACGAACCGTCTTTATTAAAGGATGTAAATAATATAATATATTTATCTCTTCCTGTTTTCACGATTGCAACGTTAATTCAAGACTTTATTGAAAAAGGGACTAACAGATTAGATTTATGGTTCATCGCTATCAATTTTGCATAAGTAGTTAATAACAATTGAATGATAAGCAAGAGCGCCCCCAAAATCTTGTACTTATGCAGAGGCATCGTCCAATAAGCTTTCGAATTCCCAATAATTTACCTTAAAGGACATGATTATGATTGATTAATGGTTCCTCAAAAATCAAATGCTAATGATCTGATGAAAACCAATTCACTAACGCAAAACAACTCCACTAATATCGCTCTCATATCCATCGTGGAGTGATATGCATTCAACATAACACCCGCAAGAGTAACATCCATATATTCGCGAATAAGCTTAAATTCAATAAACTCAGTTTTGAACTCCACAATTTTCGCAAAATATTCTTAATGCTATTCATTTTAAGATATTGGATTCGAGCATTTTTTTACGAAGAGACAGCAAACTTTATGGTCAAGTCGTATTCACATCTGGTAAGATAGTAAACTGCAATTTACAACACGCTCTCTAAGTTGGAAATAGTTAAACATGTGCCCCAGATACTTCTTATAATTACACTCTATCAACGTTAACTCGCCCAAGAGTTATGCACGAATGATTTATACCCGAAATACATAACTGAAAGTTTTCTTTTCATATTTAAATTTCCTCTGAATGTTGCTCCAACTTTTAATTATTTTTTCATACGATGGTTCTTTTTGCAAGAGAAAGCATTTGAAAGTTTTATTTCAAACTTAAATTCTTCAGAAATACTTTCAGTTTTAATAAATCTCCAGTGTATCATTTCGCTTAATTTTTCATTTCCAATCATTGAGCATCCCTTCATGCCAACATATTTTTTCCATTAGGTCTGTAGCCACTAAAATTGTTCCTACGGTTACAACATAATCTCCTTGTCAATTTTTGTTTTCAAAGTCAGAGCTTTAGATACAAGCATCTAAAGATGCATAATCAATCTCTCACATGTATCGCAAGACGTTCATTTTAGCGAAAGTAAAACCACACATTTGTTATGTTGGTTGTGTGCTATACCGATCGATTGTCTTGTGAAAGTCATAGGGTAATTGTTTCTGACCATGCTAAACTCAACTGATTTTGTTATTTAAAACACTAAAACTCCATTCGATATGATACAACGGAAAACTTTGTATATTCGTTTTTCTTGTTTTAATTTCAAAGCAATAATCAGGTTTCCAACGAAAGATACGTGCATTCACTTGGCGAAACAAAATAAAATTAATAAAATTATCATGAATGCATCGTGCGCCATCCAATTCCCACAAAAATAATAATAGACCAAACCAAGTTACGACAACTTTGTGATTAGATAATAGATGAAAGATTCAACAAAAAGTAAGACGGCACACAAGAAAAAGATACATTTGTCACTCACAAATTATTATCAAGCAGGTTGTCGAAACTTGAGTTGCAACCCGTTGAGAGCGAATAACTTAGTGATTTGGTACGATTATGTATGTAGGAGGCTTTTGGCTGCTCGAAGCTTTTTCGGCAATTTCTTAGACATACATACATATATTTGAATTCGTACGTGTTTTTACCGATATATTACAGCAACGGGGAAAATAGCCAAAACTGGAAAAACATGTTTTCGACATTAAATTAGTAAATGTTGCATAATAAATGGAAAAGCTACTTATTTTTATCAATCGCGAATTCGATCGTTATAAAAAGAGAAGATAAAAAAACCACTTAAAGTGTGTGCAGTTTCCGCTTAAATGACAAGGACCCGAAAGTGAATCAAGTAGCGAAGACCTCAGTAATTTTTGTAGCTCAGTTTTTTATCAAGTAAAAAAGCATTTCATTTTTGCTGTAGTTATAGTGAAATAATGTTTATGAGTCTTTTTTGAAGAACCCTCCGCATACCCACTCCAACTGAGAACTGCAATATAATGACATCTTAACACAGGAAAACATGAAAACCATCAGCTTAAAAAACTAACGATTGACAATTTCAAGATTGAAACCCTGGCCAGACCGTCACTGGGCTTATATCAGCTCTTCAAAAGTTAGCTCCTAGTCCGTTTTCCTAGTCAAGAGCCAAAGAATATATTTTTCACGCTTAACTCGTTCAGGCTAACGTCATGTCGACCCATTCCGTAGGGCTGTAGGGTACTTGCTTCTGACCGCTTCTGTGATTAAGGACTAAGAGTAAAACTTGCATGCCGTCTTATTTACACATCGTTTTGAGAGAAACATTGCTTTCGTCAATAATCGTTAAGAACATAGAACGATCATGAGCCATTATTGCGCCACCGGAAATAGTAGAGTTCCGGCTCATTGGAGTTAAGTTCACACAGGGACTAATGCTTCGTTGAATGCGAGGATGCGGGTGCCTTAGATTTGATGGCTTTGCAACATCCAAACAGCAAATAAATGACAGTTCCTAGGATCAGGACCATGATGAAAAGAATTAATTTTTGGCAAGAAATTTCGACGCTCTTGCCGCGGACAAAATAAACGATTTCAATAATAGAATTCACACCACTCAAAATTGAAAATGAATCAACTTCTATGGCAGTTTTCTGGTGGAACAATACTACGCGAGTATTATGTATTAAAGTTCCGCACCACGTTCTTTATCCCGGTACCACGGAAGAGCCGAACTATCTGTAGCAGTGGAAGGAGTGGTAGAAGAAAAAGTAGTAGCAGTAGTAGTAGTAGGAGTAGTAGTAGCAGTAGTAGTAGTAGTAGCAGTATGAGCACTAGTAGTATTTACATTTGTTTCATTGTAGATAGAAGTTTTTGTAGTATTAGAAGTAGTACAAGTGTTCGAAGTAGTAATAATTGTACTAGTAGTACTAGTAGTAGTAGGATTGGTAGTAGTAGTAGCAGTAGTAGCAATTGTTTTTGTTTACTTGTAGCTAGGAGAAGTTATTGTAGTGGTAGGCGTAGAACAAGTGTTCGAAGTAGTAGCAGTAGCAGTACCAGTAAGAGTAGTAGTAGTAATAGGGTAGAAGTAGTATTAGTTATTTTTTGGCGTTGTTTTGGTTGTATAAGTGGTAAGAAAGTGAACCTAAACCATCTGTAACACCTGTAGATCGAGCCAGACGAAGCCAATTGTAAAAAAATCATGACTAACTCCCAAAAACCCAGACAAAGGAGGCCTATTTTCCTAGGAGGAAATAGAAGGAATTCCTAGGAGGCAAAAAGCATATCGCCTACTAAAGAAATCATTGCAATGCAGATGTATGGTGCAGTGGTAATCAAATGAATGATAATAATCGAACTCTGTACCTTCCCTATAGTGGCTAAGTGAAAGCTGTAAGAAATTTTCATCAGAATCAACCCCATAGGTTTTCTATGAGTAGATCAATTCAACTATTTATTGTCCATTATGCCGCGCTATTTCTTGGACTGGTTGCGGTAGTATGCTAGAAAGGAGGAAACAGAAAAGAGATTTGAAATATCGGGCACAACACATGGACCAATTTAACCTGACCTAATGAAAATCATCTATGATGGTCTGTCAAGAAATTTTTATCGACCTTATAATTGGTGGATTAAAATGACAACGAAGAAGCGCTCATTAGTGCCGATTCAGTTGACTTCGCCCAACTCATATTTAACCAAATTATGAGGAAGCTAGAGTGCTGGATGACCGCGCATTGCTTCCAAATAGCAATCATAGAGACGGAGATGATAATTTTGACTTCATGAAGGATATCAACGATGATCTCAACGAAATTTGCAGCCATAATAATTCAATCAATATGCAAGTCTAATAACTGAAACTCATTTTGAACACCAACCTGAATCATTGGAAGGACATTCGCCGACGATGTGACAGAACGCTCGCCTGGGCTAGTCATTAAATAGGCTGATACAAACGTACGTGATTCTTGAGAAACAGCACCTAACAATGGCTGACATCAATACAAGGTTTTTTCTTAATCAACAAGAAAAGTACAGGCTTGTGCGAGGCAGCGAAGCGGGATGTAAGTGATTCTGGTCGCTGGCCGACAAGACTTTACTTCAGACTGTACAGGAGGAGAGCGGAACTTTTACCTTGATCATTTACCAGTGGTGCATGGATATTTCTATTTAACATTTTAAAAGAATTACTGTTCTACACGAATAACTATGTAGCTGGAATAGAAACATTATAGGCATACCGTTGTCATGTAAATTCGGCTTCATTCTGGGTACATCACTCTAAACATTTTATACTTACTTAGATATGTAATTCAGAAATTACACTTACTTAAGTGAGTGTTATCTTTATACTGCAAGACAGCGTATTTTGTATGCAAGCATTTTGCAATCAGTGCAATCACCAGCAGGTCAAACATTCAATAAGCAGCGAATTACTCAAAAAATCCGAATAGATACACCCAAAGGATTTTCGGTTAGAAAATAAGATTCCACAAACTTCACAAACATAGCTAATTCAGCGTATATCTGATTATCCTTTTTCACAGCAACCAGGTAAATTCATTAGAAGATCAAAGTCAGATTTCCTGATTTAATTAGCAGTATCTTATGAAATCAGAATAAGTAAAGGCACAAATCAACTTTTTTGACACGCTGCAATCTAATATCAAGCCAAATTTCGTTTCAGTTATATCATCAGTCATTCTAAAATGCAGGTCAAATCGACTTCACAAATAAGGAAGTCGCCAGATCGCCGGTTGGCGGCTCCCAATAAATAACATTAAATTATCAAGAAAACTATGACATTGATACCACTTCAGCAGACGTGGGCGTCATTTTGCATCATGTGCCATTTCTCTCATCTATCACATACGGTCCACCCAACATTATTTGATCGCAGAATAAATATTCTGGTCTGGCTGAATGTATTTTCTGTTTACGCTTGAGAAATGCAGCTGATAAAACCATTTACGCCTTTCATCATTATCTTCATCAACGTCCTCATCATGCTTTCTGAATTTATTAAGTTTCAGTTATAAATAAAGTTGGCTAGTTGCCTAGCATTAACTCTCCTCGGTTCACAGAGTTAACTTAAAGATAACGAACTGGCAAAAACCTACTTTCGATGTTGGTTACATGATTCTATGTACGCATATCAAAAGAAGTCTGAAAGCATCTCTCAAATGAGATCTGACCTATCACATGAACATATGCATAGAAAGTATGTAATCTACTTGGCAAATAGAAGATGTGAGTAGTCATATGTGTACGTGTATGTTTGATTATTGGTCCGTATTAATTTTGACACGTGAGTGAACACAAAAAAACTTGGATGGTGTTAACTCTTAGTCCATCATTTTCGCAAAATAAGTCAATCTACCAGCACATTTAGTTTAGTGGGTTAGGAGTTGCCGTTTGTGGATTCTTTCTGAAAAGGATGCTGTGTGCTATATTAACTGAGTTCTAAAAGGATATTATGGGATATAGATACTTATACGGCATTGTACATCGATTATAAAGTTTCAATTATTCATTGAACCGTTGTCAATCAGCACCAACATATCCTGACTGGATATGCAAGCCCCTTGCAAAACTTTAACTAGATGAAAATGTTCGCTTTCAGCTGTATGTATATATGGGAAGTACAACATACTACCGTATCCAACACACTTAATGCTAGACGGGCATATACGTATCAACGCGTATCACATGCATATGAATACACTATTACAACTACTCAGGTTTTAAACATGCTGCCTTACTACAGCTCCAGTTATCCATGTTAGTCTTCAGAAGCAAACGGCAGTAATATAAATAGTAGTCTAAATGTAAGCACATCCATTGGGAAGGAAATGGTTTTTCAACGAGTTTTTAATTAGCTTTTCCAGTTTTTCCATGTCTAATTATATTACGCTCAACATACTACACATGTGAGTGTTGTAAACGGGATCAAGAATTTTAAACGTTTCTCTGGTGCTTTTATGCATTTGGCACAGACATTGCATGGAATGAAAGTTAGTAGATGAATGTAATGCATCGGAATACAGTTGGTGGTATTTTCTGAGATTAACTTGTTTTCGAAACTAAATAGTTCAGGAGTTAATAGTGTAATAAATAAAGTTGTACTAATAGAGATGAAAACATTCAGACATTTTAGATGCGATGTATGGTTTAGACATCAAAATAAAAACGTATGTTTATTGAGTCTTTCCTCAGAATAATAAAAAAAAGCTTCATTTGTGAGTTATTTAATGGTGCAAAAGTAAAATATTGATTATAGACCTGGTAACTTCGGTTACCAGGTCAAATATCTATTAAAATGAGGGAAAGGTCAATCAATTTTAGGTCAATCCAGAAACGGACGAACGTACTGTTACAAAGTAAGGCAATGATGTTAACCTTTATGTTATATGTCAAAGTCGAGAGTCAGAATCTATACTCAAAAAATACGATAACCTCAGATCGGTGGTACTAGGAAGCTGCGTCATCTGCATCCTTTACTAAACTACATCAAATCCAACGAGAAACAACATTTTGACTAAATGTATCAAGTGAATAAGTCTTGAACAGACGCCAGGCAGCGTGTTATGAAAGCCGTCATGATACTCCAAAAACTCGGTTTTTCAGCGTCCGTCATACTCTCCGCTTCTTCGGGCCAACTGACTAAGTCCTTTTTCTGCAACCGATTGTTTATAATTATCTTCGACAACGATACGCATATTTAAACTTTTCTAGGACTGACCACATCGGATTTGTCACATCGGCAGAATCGGTTTAATAAATTGGCACACCTATGAGAACAAGTCCGCAGCCATAGCTGCGAAAAATTTATTGCTATAACCATTACTCTTTGTTCAAATAAAACTCGTTGATCTACGAATTCTACGAGTTTAATTCCCAACCCAATACATTTCGTTTCAAATATATTTTCAATCTAGTTGCTCCGAAATGCGAGGACCATGTGTTTTGTGGGTGTCATTTTCAAATTTATGTTTCAAGGATTCTCATCAACAAAATGTTTGTACGAAATTATAACCGACTCATGCTAAAGTCCATTCAAATTCAAATAAACTTTTACTTGAAAATATTTAATCATATGCATTCCAATCCTGTTCAAACTCATTTATTCACTAAGTAACACATTTAAATGAATCCTTATTGTAAAGGAGTTGTGACGGTAGTAGCTTATATTAGGAATGACAGTTTCAAGAATAATGGGCAAATCAAGATTCAGGATGAAAGAGAGTCGAGACGTAGACGTCAAGTAGAAGACATCGAGGAGATAGGAGTTCTCAGCGAAATAGATAAAAAAGGAAGATATACAGATCGCCTAATATTCACGTCTGTACCCGACTCAGTGATAAATAGTTCAACTTTATATCGCCCCTCGATGAAATAAATTTTATCAGTGGACAAACTGCAGTTTAAGCCCTTAAATTCTTGTTGAGACTGGCATAAAGCGGATTAAAAAAAATGTATGCATTGTATCGATATCCTTACTATATTTGTGTTTAATTTATAGTGATTGTTCAGTGGGCGTACCGAGGCGTATTATGAGCCCTTTATTCCTTGCTATCCCCTTGTCGCTGTTAAGGGTTCTCTTAAGTTCTTTCTGCATCCAAGCCCTGTCTAAAAAAAAAAAATAGCCGAAATGGCTGACGGAGGGGATCTCTTCCCTTGAAAAGCTGCCTGCATTCGGAAAGCCAAGAAAAGCCTGCAGAAGTTTTGTGAGAGATTTGAAGTGTAATAAATGAGGGGTTCTTGCTAGGTTTTTTAATTTGTTGTAAATAACAGTGTTTTCTGAGGACTTGTCTGCAGACGAGAACAAATATTCTACTACCCAAGGAAAAGACCAAATGTGTCTTCAACCTCTGAGCCGACTTCTAAACGTTCAGTAAACCTGAGCGAATGGAACTTCACGATGCGGTCTCCAAAGCTTCGCTAAACATACGCAAAGTTGAGGTTACACCCGTCCCAGTGCGTAGAATAGCTGTCGAGGTAAGAAAGCACCGACCAGCGTTGAAGCCACAAAGAAACAAAGGGTTTCTATTGTTTGTTATATGCTTAATCTTAATTCTTATAGGGAAAAAGTCCAACGGGCGTGTTAGAAAAATCATTTCGATGCCCAAAAAACTGTCGTAACTGTGATCAGTTCTACACAATTTTCGTTACACCCGAAGAATATCGAAGAAAAAGACCTCTTTTTCAACTATTTAACATGGGACAAGGTGACGTAGTACAACTATACACTGCTAACGGAGACAATGATATTGCCAACGTTTTGACCATATTGCCTTTACTGGCGGAATAGAATCTCGCTGTCTTGAATGCGGTAAACACCACTAATCAAAAAACTGGCCAATTTTCTGCATGAACTGTTTTTAAAGGCCACCCCGCTAGTTTCAGGGACTGTTCTAAGGCCAAGGGTGCTGAGGAGAGCCGGAATCTCCAAAAAGGAAGGAAGGACTTTGTTACTGTCTACTTACAAAACAGCATTCGAAATGGAGTTTCATTTGCTAAGAAGTAGTAGTCATAGAAACTGCAACTCAACCTGTGCGTTAAGCAATGCGTGTAATAGCCAACAGCAGCAATTCTGGCAAGGAAGGTGACGACCGGAATTCTGTCATGCACAACAACTGCAGTCATTTCTTCAGGTTTGACTTTTTGACCCTCTCTTGCAAGTTGGATTCCTTCGTTTCACAATACAAAAATCACTAATCTAATCGGACCTTGCTAAACTAAGTGAGAAAAAGGCGGTGTGCGCTAACTTTCCGGTATAAAAGGATCTCTGTTCAGGTATGCTTGGACATGCATAGATCAGATCTTTGGACATTCATAGATCAAATCTTTTCCGGTATAAGCGGCGTGTCTGATTGTTTTAGAAAAAGGCTTTTATTCGGTTTGGATCAATGGAATCATCTACAAACGAATCAAATTTGACTTTCCTGTGAGTTTTATACAAACAATAGGCAGTCTCATGAGAGAACACACTGCCCTTTCAGTATCTGGTGTAGCTAACTCTGAGCCCTTCTATGGTATTATTTCATCCTAGGCCCCCATCTCCTCAATATAACACCGTCTGATATTCCGGATATTGGAGTAAATCGTTTTGTTGATGATTTATTGGGATGGTCGACTGAGCAAAATCTCCGATTTGCAAGAACTAGGACTCTAAAGGTACTTGGACTCGATACATTGAAAAGAAGACTACGTCAATCCTCATACCCTACTGGAAAAAAGTGAATGTGAGATTAACGCGTAGGAAGATAAGCTGATACGAGATTGTGCTCAAGGATCTACATCAAAAATGTGGTCGTCGAATGAAAAGCATTTGTGATACTAGAGTCAAGTTGAATGGACAGGTACACAGGTGCACTGCTCCAAACAACGAAGAATCTGAGGCTTATTTTCGATACGAAATACACCTTTGGTACTCAATTGGATTCTGTTTGGTATAGAACTACTTATAAATACCATCTTTTTATGTATCTTTTCAGAAAGCAGTCAACGACTAGGAAGCAGGTGAATATTATTGATTATAGAGCCCTAAGCAGGCAAATTTTTCGGGTAACGTTTAATATACAGGTAGCGCTTATTTATAAGTGGGGCGAAAAAGGATGACTGGAGCAAAAAATCTTTCCGGCTTGCAGGAGATCTGCAAGAGCGAAGACGGACGGCCCTACCCCAACGGATTTTGGTACAGGAAGGTAGCTTTGGAGCCGAAAAACCCTACCGCAAGAGGTAGATCGAGGGTGCAGCGAAACGCATGGCGGGGCACGTGACGGCCATAATCAAAAATGTGGCGGCAATCGAGCGGTAGAAGCAGCCATTAGAAGCCATCAGAATTTTTTAAATATTTTATTAGGATATAAATCTTAAAATGTTATAAAAGAAAAACATTAAAGAAATTTTATAATAAACAAAGGAAAAAAAATCAAAGAGATTTCAGACTTGATGAAAGGTTATGAATGATTAAAACTTAAGTTAAAGTGAAGCAGAAATTAGAGAATAAATAGGCTAGGATAGAATTCTGTGTACCGACTTCAGCAGAGGGCAAGTATTAGTTTAGAAATGAGTGTTAATATTGTAAATAAATTAAATTATCTATTTATACGCGCAATATAACAACTTGGAGATCAATGATTGGCCTGTGCCTCACACAGTCCACTTGATTAACCTAGGATAACGCTTTAACCTTTATTGCAAGCTTGCAACTGACCACATTATCTTTAGATACAAAGTTGAATTTACAATAAAAGTCTAATACGTTTTTGTTTTCATTCACCAAAGTCGTTATATTGTTATATTATTGATAAACTGTATCAATAGCAATTTGACAATATTTTGAGTTTTGTACTGATGATGACTAGCATTATTTTCCGTTTTCGATGGTTTATAAAGAGCATTTCGGATTTCGGAAACCCTAATTTTTCGAAGAACTAACTTCAAGAATTACCATTTGAGATCCAAACCAGATCTAGAGTGTTCTTCGAAATCGAATCAGAGCCAGAATGAGAGAGTTTTATATAGACTTAAAAGAGCACTCTCGATTTTTCAGTGAGAAAACTTTACCGTGGATTGATTCATTGCTTATTATCACTAATACCAAATACCTAAATAAACGAAAAAAAGTCATACTTTTTTGTTTTAGAGTAAGAACAATCAAAAAATTGCAATCTAAAGATAGATACGTTTCAACACATGGATAGTTCGCAATAACTACACTTTTTATTCCTCCTGCTCTTTCAGCTAAACTATTTCGAGTTTTATGTGTATATTCTTAAAATTACTGCGAAACTTATCACCTTTCACCTTTTTTGCGAATTTCTGTCCCGCCTCAAGCCCGCCGACGACCGTCGCAATCTTTTATAGCAATTCCGCTAGTTCTTAACCAGCCAACTAACATGATACCTATCTCAGGTATTGAGGTAGTAACTAACATTAAACCTCATCTGCATACACCTCAGAAATTTACTTGAAGCGCAACTTCAAATAACGGCCAAAACACTTAGGTATATGTACTCTATGCGATTATCTGCTGAAGTTTACCTGAGTGTATTTGGTATTTCTTCTTTTTGAATTTTATTTGGCTGCAATCAAACCAGATCACGTTTTTAGTTCACATGCAAATCAGTTAAAAGTTAAAACGACACAGATAGGATTAAACACTAAACCGACTAAATAAAGTGGTGTGTTGAAATCGGCGGTGAGTATCACACAATGAATGAAACAATAAATGTGAACCGATTTCTTTGGTTGGCGATTTCGGGTCTCTTGAAACATTGAATTACAGCACAAACCTGACACTGAATGGTGAATATGGTCTTGAAAAATAATAAATACGAAACAAATTATAAATAGATGGGAAACTTTTTCGAAGGTTCACATAATTGTCAAAGAGAATTTAGTTCAACTTTATTTTGACACCAGCACAGCGTCAACACACCTTTATGATGCCCTTCAACATATTCGGATAAGCCCATTATTCAGGTGCAACGCGAAACAACATAATCAAATGAAATATGATGTGGGAACAAGAAATTTTTTTGGAAATTAAGATGCTTTCTGGTTGTCTATATCTACACAGCCCATTCGCAGTTCAAGAACGACAATGGCATTCTGAAATTAATTCATAAGTTTAAGTTTAAATTTATGTAAGTAATACAAGAAATCTTAAAATACAAGTAAAAGTTTCCATGAAAGTCGCCATCAACGATTTATTTGCTGCTTCACTCTAATACGACTTATACTACTTCGGCCATACTAAAAATGGTTTCCGCAGCAGAACAACTTGCCAGAGAGGGTTAAACGCTGTTGTTACCATTCCCATGGCTTTTGATATTTCAAGCAAGTCCGATCGTTACCAGTCACAATTCCATGTACGATTTGCAAATGAACATCATTCGTACCCTGTATACTGGTCGTGTCGGGCATAAAAAAAAACGGGGCCACGATATACTATACATAGAAGTTAAATAGATACACTCATACTCGTATTTCCCATTTACGCATAATGAACCGAAAAAAGATTAACAACTACGACCTCAGAAGTAACAACTGACAGTACAGTATGTCAGAAGTAAGAACATTGGAAAAACGAATCAGACCCACTCTAATTAAGTCAACATGTGGTAGATCTGATCCAGCAGAAGCTGCTTCATCATATCGATCATCATCATTTTGAAAGTGTTCAGCAAACGACAAAAGCAAAAATATCAACAGAACCAACAGGAACAATAGTAATATGTGGAAATGATAATAATAATAACAATAAACACTGCCGCGACACAAACCCAAACCACTTGCTCATCGCCTATGAAAATGAGGTAAGAGAGATACCGTACAACTTGGCTAGCTCGGCTGACTGCTTGCATGATTGACAGTCAACATTATGTGCCATATACGAGCATGCTAACCACGTACCGCCGTTGTACACATTAATGTGTGAGATGCCGCAAGGTTGACAACTCATCCCTTTATTGTTCTCAATTGGCCCAAATTGAATTCTCACAATTATTTTATTATTTTTCTCGTTTATTTGTTGTTGTTTTGTATTTCGTTGGTGGGAGTGATGAGTAAGCCAGTCATAAACATTAATTTCATATTGAATATTATGATTTTAATGATGAATTACTCCAATGCTCACGACGCGCTTCTGGAGAAGTCTAGAGTGAGTGCTACCGAAGCACGTTTCAAAGCGTTGAGACATTCATGTTTGGCAAAGTAGAAATTTGAATTTGTCAAGTGTGAGGTTGGTGGGTGGCACTTGAGTTGCATATCAATTGATTTGTTCATACAGAAAGCAAGTGATATATTTCCTGATGTATTCAAGTGTCTAATAAATTATTATAATTTGAGTCGTGATGATAATGCAATTCTTCTATTTCGAGCCACCGCGGATTTAAACACATCCGTGTTGGCAGAAAGTGGAAGGAAACTCGGTGAAAACTCATCAAATATGTTTACCGTACCGCTTACCAAAATCAAAGATGAAAATTAATTTTGAAATTGTTATACGACAATAGATTCACTTTCATAACTATTTGCGTAAATACACACAACTGATTTTTACTAACGACACTATAGAGCTTTTCTTTGGATGAAATTAGTACTTTCCAAAGAAATTTACGGTGTGTCTACGTCGGCGATGGAACTTGAAAAAGTGACGTGCAAATTTGATTGGGAACAGATGGATTTTTTTAAATCTATTACTGGCAAATAACTAATATATACCTGATTTCTATTCTCAAATGGTTCAAATTTCAGTAACAGGTTTTGCACATCCAAGCCAAAATCGTATACTGAAATCAACTTTGTGCGTCGATGAAACAAGTCGCTGCAGAGTATTATCTGCAAAATCAGCTCAAAATTCTTCATTCCTTGTAAAATAATTCCAAATTCAGCTGATAAAGACGATTGTGAATACTCTTTTCTGGTTGACACAATAACTTCTTAAATGCCCAAAATATTTTCAATATCACAAGTGAAACATGATGGCAATTCCTTGATAATGAATAGTGCAGGCACAGGACTTGCGAAGCCACTCAAAGCGAGCCAAAAAATTGCTTCTGAAATAATTGCCCTATTGAATGTGCTTTCGAAACTGAAAAAATCCTTCAAACTTGAATTCAGATTCAACATAAAATCTTCGGTATTACGTGAATCCGAACAAAATAAGAAGAATTAATTTGGTTGAGTAATGCTTCCTACTTGCTGGTTTTAGTCAATTCTTGTAATTCCTGCAGTTTTGAAATTAATATGGATGACAGCCTGGTATAACCCCGACCGATAGCTCGGAAAAGGTGGCGTTAGCATGTTGAGATCGGAGAGCGTTATTAAGAAACTTAAAGAGTGGAACTGCCGAGGCATTCTTCAATATTTTTCACTTTTCTATAATAATCTTAAACTTTACAAAACCTATCAAATGAAAAAAATGTGGTTCACCACAAAAAAAATTTGAAAAATGACGGGAAAATTGCCAATTCACACGTTGTAACATGCAAATATAATTTTTTCAGATATCGGAATTATTAATCTACGTTGTTTCGGAAATCCAGACAGTATTTCAATATTTTCCTGCATCTTTAAACTAGGTACTTTAACACGTTTCAAGGCATATTTTTCGAAAGTGAACTGTTACAACATTTATAAGTATTTGTTCAAAAATTCACACAGTTTCATGATCAACTTATTCCTGAAAATACAATGAAAATTCTCTTTAATCTAATTTTTTTTAAATGTCAACTATCGATCGCTAACGTTCCGCAGCAATTTATTGAAATACCTGCGACCATTTTGAAAATATTCAATTGAAATAAACAGCACTTTCATTACTCTTTCTGCAATGCGAATGTTAAAAGTAAATGAATTTGGTCGATACCGAATAATAAAAAGAGGCATTCGTTAAGTAGTATATTTGTCGACAGAATTCAAAAATTTCACGGTTCAAGCGGAAAATGAAGTAAAGTTTCAATTTTTTTTGTCTGCACTAAATGCGGCTAGTACCACCACAAAGTTTAATAGAATCAGGGAGTTCTTTACTACCGCACATTTCAGAAACAAGTCAACCCGGTGAAAATTCGCAAAAAGGAAGAAATCGTACTCTGTGCAGTCATTGAGCGCTTTTCCAAGCAAAAGAACAAAAAAACTCCTCATACCATTGAAAACAGTCATCTACCGTTTATGGCGCTTCTTATCCTGATAAAATCATGGATCACAGGCCGCATAATTTTCGAAGTAAATTCAAGGATTTGGTTGATACCATTGAAAACAGTCATCTACCGTTTATGGCGCTTCTTATCCTGATAAAATCATGGATCACAGGCCGCATAATTTTCGAAGTAAATTCAAGGATTTGGTTGAAAAATGTTAACACGAAATACGGATCATGGTGGCCTCCGATCAATGTAAGGGATATAAAATTTCAGGTTCATCATAAGGAACCTGCCAAGAAAATAGGCTTACATCATCCGGAAGAAGGTAATCGTGTCTCTGTCAGCTGCAAAACTCCTGACAATTCTTGCGATACAGATGTATTCCTTCTTATTGACTAGAGAGAAAAAGGATGTCACTGCAAGCGGATATTACAACACGGTACTACTAGAACCTTTGTAGTGAAGGACTAAGGGAGAATACACAGCAAAGAAAAATAATTGTATTATGTCTTACCCTTTAATCTACACTGCGCGAATCATTTGACCCACCCTCGTATCTGGTACCACCCTGGTTATCATTATAAAACTAAATATGGTTTGGGCAATAGTGGCCGCTAAAACCTTACCAAAGAAACCATTTTCCAAATCTTAGGTTCAAAAAATGACGAAATATTATTTCGAATTCAAACAAATGGTCTGGAAACATGATGTAACCAATTCCTAAATGTAAATCAAACATGGTTTTGAAAAACAGCCAAGGGGAGGGGAGAAAATCCTAAATAATAATCCATACAAACCATTGCCTTATACAAAGGCCAGCAGTCGAAAAATGTTGTCACGTCAAGTTTTGAGACCACAAAACTCAATGCAAAGTTTTATAGGGTACTTAAATACGACCAAAGGATCCGTTCATCTCTGACTATTGTAATTACAGCTTAATAATTTTGTTCTTCACTGACGGAACTGATCTCAGAGCGGAATTGAGCTGAAATTAATATTGAATCGCTGTGCCTGCAGATATAGAGATTTCAGATAAGACTCTCTGTATAACTGGCGTCATAGTATACAAAAGAAAATGTGTATATCATCCATTTTGACGCCAAAGTTGTGAAAACGAATCCCTTTTGATTCGATCTCAATCTCGTAGATAAGGGGCCTTTCGGCAAATATTTATCTTCTAAATATAATCAATTTGTTTGATTGCTTAACACGGTCAACCAATAACTTCATTTGCACATGCCATTTATTGGTGTAAAGATATTTTAGTTCAACATATTTTCAAACTTAAAAACAAAGTGCAGTTCACAACCCTCAAAAATTAGACTCGTTTGTGAGACTCAAACCATGTATGCGCTCTTTCTGGAGGCCAGTGCCTTGAATGCAACACATTACAAACACTGTTATCATTGCCAGAAAATCAGAATAAATATCATTTATTGGACGTAACCTGCAATAAATATCCACAAAATTCAATTTTTATTGGACTCTGCCAATCGATGATAACACCAGCGAAAGCAGCAACTGGTTGACATTTACGAAGCAACTTTATGCTGTTTTGTGTGTTTATAATTTTCTATCTATTGTAGGTGGGGAAAACCGATTGAGCTTGTTCCAATATTCTTTTCAAACCGCAAAACAAAAATTATAGAAACACAATCAACCTCTACAACCTACACATCATCCTCCTTCATTTCACGTCGCTCCAACTATATTTGGAGATTCTAGTTGTCAGCTTTTGTGCCTGTTTGACTTTTCTCGTTGTGATAGCGAACATTAAGCGTCCATCTACTTACTAAAGACACAACCCAGCGATCTAAACAGATGACTGTCAATTTTATAGACTTTGCAATTTCAGATGTGTGTATCTTTCGTGCTTAGCTTGGTGACTTTTGTTGTGACCAAAGACGCTTTAAACCTTAACAAATTATAATAGCAGTCGGTAGACTTTGTCTGCTTCGGGGTCAATGGAAATATTTTCTAGGAGTTGTTGGGCAATATCACTTGACTAATTCCATCAAGTATTTTTCGTGGTTTTAACATTTCCTCTCGCGAATGACTGGCAGGCTACTGAACTTACTTCAGACACGATCAACAGTGAAATATGTACATGAAATTTCAACTTTTACTTTTCAAATGTGTTCATTGACCATTCAAGCGAATCCGAAATTCCATACGAAATAAGCGTTTTAGAAGAGTCTGAAATCCTATAATATTTGGTGGGAGCACGGTCTTTTCTTTCTCCTTGCTCTCTTCCTGTGATTACTATTGTTAACTGAGGCCTATTTGTTATACCATGATTTGCTTAAACTCGGAATCGAGTTGCCATTTTTGGTGTCGATGGAAAAAATGTGGAACCACCTGTTTATTGTTTCCTTGGGTTCTCTAGAGCACTTGCAGTTTGGGTGGAGACTGCATTCCGTGCGATAATTTATTAGACTGATTTTATTACAATTTCATTAGATGAAGCAGCTGACAAGGACGTTTTACATAACTAGTTCGGTCAATGTTCAGCTGACTCAATGTGTGATCACACTATATGTAGCTCTCTATCATCTTTTCATCATACGAGTGGAAAATTCGCTGATCATACAACCACTTATCTGTTGTAAGATTTTACAACGTCTTATCCAGTTTTTTTTTTAACAAAGCCACATAGAAACCAGTCACGTCAGATGGTCAATATTTAAATAAGTTTCAAGTTTCCGCTTCCACCAGCTGGCAACTCTTGGTGGCCATCCATCTCTTGCAAACTGGTGCTTAACTTGCCACACATGAATGATCTAGCAATAGTCTGGCAATATATCATTAAATAAACCATGCACCGTCTTACAAGGTTTCCTAACATCCCTCGGGGCTTTCATTAGAAGACAATTAACTCCAATAAATTAAATACCAACAGTTGCGAGGGAGTATGATGATCTTTTTGTTTTCTTTCTTCTTGCGTTATGTTAACTTGTGCTCTATTGATTGAGTATTTACTGGCTATTGTCTATTATTCCCCACACGAACATCATATGATCACGCATGATAGAAAAATTCTCAGCAATCGATCATCCGTGGCAATTACACTCAATGATCTAGATCTGGTCAATTACACTCAGGCCAACTCCTCACTTTCCTTTTCGGCTAATCAAAACGGTCAAAGCCCTCCTTTTTGAATTTCATGCACGTAAATACTTTTCTTTAGCCTCCTGTTCAGTTTGTATGCATTCGCTTTCAGTCTTTCAATAATAATCATTTCAGCTGCAGTAATTAGAGGAGATTAAACTGGAATTTCTCTCATTGAGCGAAATGGAAGTTGTATTTTTTTCAAAAACATACCTCAGAAAAAAAGTGAAGATATTTTTGTTTACTTTTCTTTCCATTGTTATGTTTCGAATCTCTTTTTCATTTTTTTGATCGTTTTAGATATTTGCGCTATTGTTGGCAAATCTTCATACGTAGTACGGAGCTTATTAGTGTGTAGCACATCTAAAGGTTAATTGGTTAATGGTTTAAGATGGGCTGGAATGATGCTGGTAGGTGCGTGTGTGATGGAAAGTAACGCTTTCCATTACGAGAAAGATTTCTTCTCATTTCCATGGAACTTGCGCAAAGTATCTTGCACACTTATTCATGTTGGTTCGACTTCACTATCACCCTTAGTTTGCTAAGTATCCTTTAGATTGACATCACTGAAAGTTGTTCAGAAATATACGCAACGTTTTGAAATTAAGCGTGCGTTGTACATGAACCCCGGCAGGATTCCGTGCAGTGGCACAATAATAGCAAACGCTCTTTAAAGAAGTTCAGAGCTTTACAGTCGGCTATGAAACTTCCCGTTTCTTCTTTTCAACAAAAAGTGCATGGCGCTATAACTGGCAAGTGCTACACTGAACTACTTTAAAGTCTGCCAGAATCTGCGCAAGACAATAAGCGTGGAAAATGTATGGAATTCGTGTTCCTTCTGCAGTAAGCGATACTAGGTCACTAGGCAAAACCTGCAGTGGTTGCTATGCAAACCTCCGAAATCCTCCGAAGGCTCCGAAATCCTGCAGTATCCACCGTGCAGGCTAGGAGCAGCCTCCAAGTCATGATAATCTGCTCATAGATGGGGCTTTAATCATTTGACGCATATGCCCACATATGTGGGCATTCACTTCTGCGTGATTATAGTTACTATCAATACCAAATAAAACAAAAATTAGACAAAAACTTATTCACTACTGAAACTCTCTGCCCTGGATATGCTTCTTCCCGATGTAGTTGGTTCGAACTGGTAGTTTGAAAGTTGATACGTTAAAAAGATAATGCATTTGCGAAAATCCCACAATTTTTTGTACATCCCGGTGAAATACGAACAGCTGGTGCTGCACTATACTCATATTTCATTATAAATATTTACTAATGACATTTTTGAACATATTGTACATGAAACTATTCAATAAATCATTTACGGAAGGGATTCAATCATCATATGTTTCAGAAAAGAAAAAAATCTGCGCGATTCTGAAATCTGCGATGTTGACAAATATCCAAATTGTCTTTGGATGCTCCACTTCAACTTCCTATGATTGCTGAAACAATGCCTCTAAAGTGTTCCGCATTATACTTACCATTATAAAACGAATGCTGAACAATCAAGTATCAAATGGTTGTGAAAATATTTTTATAAAAGGACGAACACTTTTTGATATGTTACCATAAACATTTGCAAATGCCTCGACATCGATAGAACTTCAGGCAATTGATGAAATTATCATAGTTTTTCAAGGTACTCATAGTGGTAAACAGTATAACAAATCTAAACTGAAGAAGTGATAGTTCGAACCCCTTGGCTAAACCCTACATAAATCGTCAACGATCACTTCATAATATGGTATCATTGGAGATACAGTGCTATAACTATTTGAAGGCTCAGAAAACGACAACCAGAAACAATTTTTTTGGAAAGAAAATTATTCCTTAAGCTTCTAGAGAGTTCTTTGAAGAAAAGGATTTAAAAATACTATTTTTTGGGCCGTCTTTGAAATTTTTACACTTCTACGGCGGTATGATCTCTTCTTATGCTGTTCTGACACCTGAGGAGAATGTACAAAGATGGGCCCGTAAAAAGAAGAAATTCTTATAAAAAAAGACCTTTTGCTGCCAAAGGGTATAATAAATTCGTCTGCGGTATAGATATGTCTAATCGTATGATTAGACGTATCTATATACATATCTATACCAATCTACAAAATTTCGAAAATTTCGAAAAAAAAACCTTAATAGCAAACACA
This sequence comes from Stratiomys singularior, assembly GCA_954870665.1. NCBI lineage: Eukaryota > Metazoa > Arthropoda > Insecta > Diptera > Stratiomyidae > Stratiomys > Stratiomys singularior. The sequence continues at coordinate 108,640,883 of OX940880.1, read as the reverse complement.
ATAATATAAATCGACGAATAAATCAAAACACGAGGTAGATTTATTCCAAGTTGAGAACATGAAAAACCACCTAAAAAATCCAAAAGCTGGGCCAAAGTTGATCCTGAAATTATAATGGTAAAGGTCGTAACCCGAAGATAAAATGAAAAGTGCTGCGAAATGTCACGATAAAAATTTTGGAAGACGAACTCGTTTCGTTTTTGGAAATGTGAAAAGTCTTCATGTCCAGAAAGGACTAAATCATTTCATTTATAAATTACCACTCACGTTCAGCGGGCAAAATTCAGGACGTTATTTTCGTTCGCGAAACGTTAGTGTTTGGGCCATTTTTTGTTTGCCTTATGAATTTTATTAAAATTTACTAATCGTAGAAAAGAAAAACATAAGTCATTGTTTTTTCGATATGAAAACTTCGTTCATGGAGAGGTGTAGGGATGAAATTGTCACACAACAAACCGACCAAAATAGTCAAGCGATCGACAAAAGGTAATCCATTTTTTTCGAGCGTACAAAATGTATCGACTGAATGTGAATGTATCGACGTTAAGGGAGAAAACTTTGAAAAGAAGCGACCATTTTAAGTGTTATTTTCTGCTCTGTGTCCTTCATTTCATTAATGCTTTGAATCGCACTGGCCGGGTAGAAAATTTTGAAACAGAGTCTCTGTCGTAGGATTGTAACCCTTGTTTTGAGGATGCCCTAATTTAATTATATCTTCACATACTGAAAAATAACTAAAGAGTCACGGAACAATCTATTGTTGACGCGTAGGAGTCAAATTTAAAGTCTAGTGGGGCTTAAGGGCCTACATTTAATTCTCCTCAGTGCTTTTAGATACGAAAGTGATCATATGAAGGTCGCATATATGTATGATCCTTATTTTATCGAGATACTTTTCACTCGAGATCCTCGAAGAAGTTCTTACATTTAAATTAGTGTTGTAAATTTTTTATAAGTCCTCCCTTTTGTCATTCTTGTGTAAATCAGGAAGATGGCGCGCTCTGAAATTTTATCATATGCAACACTTTCTTTTCTAAATTTCACGAAGCTAGAATATCCTAAACGGTATTATCTTCCGACAATACAAGATATTATGTGAAAAACGTGAATAATGCAACAGTAATGAATTATCTGGTCAGTCTCTAAGCCTTGGAAAAATATCTAAAAATCAGAGCAAAAATTAAGTAGAAAAAGAAGTCAAGAGAGTATTGAATAAGACCAGAAAAAATCATAAATATTTCGAAAGTATAATGCCCAAAGAATAAACTGATCTAGGGAAAATCCGAAATAATCAGTATTTGCGGAGTTATCGCATAAAGTGTCGAGCGGAGGGACAACTTATAGTGAGATAAATAGCGAGTCGGGCGCTCGGACTGTTTGAGGCAGAGCAACCCTTGCTTTACTCACTTTGTTGTACTCTCCTAGCAACCTTTGCTTTCTGATCAGGCACACGTTTCGGGAAATTTTATACTGGGGATATTATCACTACAATTAATAGTTTTCAAATGTTGAAACTGCAAACGCGATTATCTCGAAACTACATTTTCAAAAACTGCTCGTGATGTAGCTCAAAAAGTTATCGACCGATTTTGATGAAATGATGAGAGATTACTCTTAGTAATATTATCGGAACGATATACCTAAAGTTTGAATTGTAGCGTGTAAATAAATAATTTTTTTTGGGGTCAAATATGTCGAAAAAATGGTTGAAAATTCGAACTTTGGAGTAAAGAGGCTCCCAAATTTTAGATTTTGCACTTTTTTAGGCATATCCTTCCCTTTTATATGTCAGTAAACGAATGACACTTATCAAATTTTTTTCAGATCAACAGCAAAAGAGTGAAAACGGCAGCAATTTTCGATGCCACGGAAAACATTCGTCCGAAAACCCATAATAATGCAGCCATTTTTTTTTGGTAAGCTCAAAAAAAATGTGTCACAAACTTGAATGCCATAATAAAATTATGTCAAAATTTGAAAATCATTAGATTATCACTCTAAAAAAAAATCTCGAAAAATACCTATTTTTCACGCTTTTAAAGAGATTTCTGGCCTTAAGGACAATATGCTCTGGACATTTGATACTATAGAATGCAGTGTTTAATTTAGATTAAATTTTCTCCTTTACATAAGCAACTATGAAATATTTTGTTAAGTTAACAGGAATGATAAATTGGAAATACCATTGCGGAACAAAGGTAATTATTTGGAAATATAACAACCTCCCCATAAACCTTCAGAAAGGAAATTTAAGGCCAATACTTTATTATAGTTTGAAACTGATCGACTGGAAGACAGTAGGTCAAGTATAGGGGCAGGATACGAGATGGAGATGGTAGACTTATGGCTTACATTAAAAAGAATACGCCAGCCGATTTAATGGAAACGCAAAAAAAGATATTTGTTATTGGTTGCTTGAGTCTTATGGTAGTACTGTCTTTAGTCACCTCAATCTAGGATTATCTTGTTTGCATCAACAGTGTCATTGATGTCAAGATCATTCATTCTCCTAACATCACAAATTCTCAACCCATCAATGTGTCAGGTTAGACGAAAGTGTCTGTCAGAGATTGTCAACGGTAGACCACAAGTAGTTGAATGGCACAACAAAGTTAAAATGCGTTGTCAAATGGACAGAATACAAGCACCCAAAATTTATTTGGTTGCTGATGACATGGAATTACAGCTGCTGTATCTTTGGATGGCTTCAGTGCGAGTAAAGTATTATTTTGACCATATGTAAAGCAGATATCAATTAACTGATCCTTTTCTGTGGTGTTTAAATAATTCAGTCTTTATCAAATATTAGGGAATATATCATCAGGATAAATGAAAAATTAAAGATGTTCCAGTGTTTTATACACACAAGATTACACTGACAAGAAAAAAGAATTACCAGATGGAAGCACAAACGGGATCTTGGAAATTCGTGAGAGTTTTTTCGAGGGATTCTCGGAGTGCTGTTCGTGAGGAGTCTCAATATATGAATGAGAAACTGCAAGAACAATGCCTTGAAAACAACCAATGAACATGGTAATGATAGGCTACTAGTTTTGAAAATTAAAAATTCCAATTTTGGAACAAAAGGATGGTAGTGTTTTCAAAACAATCATTCAGTTATTAGTAAGAGATGGTTTAGACTACCGGACAGAAAGCTTACGAAGACTTTAAATACAAGCGAGCAAATAGGATATAAGATAGCTAGACAATAATTGCACTTTCTTGATACTTGATCTTTCAAGAGTGTTGAGAGTAATTCAATTCTCTAGACGTTATTTGCATTACATCCATCCACATCTATCGAACCATATCCACATACATAGGACTACAAATAGCCGAGGATATAAGAATTTGAAAGGTAATGTAGCTTCTAGGCGTTGTAGCTTTTAGGCTTGCAGCATACTAGCATAATTATAATTTATTAGTATTTTGATATAATATTTTATCATAAGAAGCTCAAGTTTGTCGAGTTAATATCCTATGACCCTAAAAACTATCATTTTTGATGATACAATGAAAAAGGTCGGTGTGAACTTTGTTCAAGTTTCCAGGACGCATACTATGTTGAATGAAAACAATTCTCAAGGGTGTCAAGGGTCTTAATGAACTTTTTAAAAATAGCCTTATCACATCCATCGCAAACTAACTTCAAACCATCACTTCAGTTTGTGCCAGCTTTACATGTATTTCGTATCATATTCCACATGCTTGAAGTATGGTTACTGAAGAGAAGTAGCTTCAATTGAAAGCCTATGAAAGAACTATGAACACGGAACGATCATCGTTTCCCACTATCGCTTATTTATTAAAGATCTATATGAGATCTTTTGGTTCATGATTCGTTCAAACTAGATTTCATTCGTTGGACTCTCCGGCCAGGGACTTAAGGACTGATAAGGTAGTATTTGGATGCTTATCCATTGTCGAATATTGTCATTTATCGTGTATACGTTTGTCATCAGTTGTCTTATGTAACTGTAATTGACTGCGTCTAATTTACCTTAGTGCACCAAAGATTCTCTCAATTACTACATTCTGAGAAGATAGCAGCGTTTTTTTGTTGTTGTTAGTTTTGACCGTTTCATAGGAAATGGTACTGCCATAGAGTGACATCGGTGGTATAATATGTTTGTAGATGTTTCAGATGTTTGACAGCGCTTATCCTAACAACTTAGAGTTTTGGTTTTCTTTCTGTATGCTTTATTTCTCAAATGGTTTTGAATTTTGAAAACCTTGACGTCACTGTAGTGATCAGTACCAGTGACGAGATCAACTTTCGAGTACGATATGTTGGTCATTTGCATACAGAACTCCGTCGTACTAATGGAAGATGATTTATCTCAATATGTTTTAAATAAACTTATAGAGCCCCATATTGAATTTCAAAAAATAATTATATCATTTAAATTCAATATTGATAGAAAACTTTTTGGGGACGATGATGTATTAGATGGAGAATATAGTTTTGTCATCGGAGAACTATCAAATTAGATATAGGTTCACTGCAGGCCTAAGCGCGCTTTGCATTGGAGGTAACTGATCATATTTTGGTTGTCGCCTCTAGAAACGACATAAAAAGGATCTACTAGTAAATCAATGCATTGAGCCTCATATAGTTTCTTAGATATATCCTAAATTTTCCAATTATCCTTTATTGTATCCATCTAGCTGACGTCGATGGAGTAATTTTGACAACTAGTAGAAACTTCTTCTGGTTAGTGAGAGTACAAAAAGTGTGCGTCATATTCAAAGCCATTCTTTGTTAATTCCGAAAGTGGAAGTAGATCTTTACACGAATTAAAATGACAAAGGGGCAGCTGTCTTTCAATACTTATAAATCACATGCACCAACTTCGTTTCTACACAACAGATAAATCTTCGTCGAAACATAGTTTGCATAATGAATTTCTGGTATCACGCAAAATATATACATTCTATTTTTTGCTTAATCTTAGGAAACATCTAGAAAACAAACAAATTATCTCTAATATATTATTATCCTTATCCAATGTTGTTGTTTATTAACTGAATGCAACGCTTCACACTTTACATAATCTCACCTTTTATCTGATATAGTAATTAAAACTCAAAAAAGTGACGCAAAGTAATCATAGAGAGACTTTCAGCTTCTATATTTAAGTTAGAGTTGTTCAGATAAAACTACGTATCGACGCCTGTTGTGGAGGTAACGCAAAGCAAAATTTATTTTAATATTCACATTAATACCATATTTATAAATAAATCGTCAATTATAATGACTCAAGCTTTTCGACTGGCTTGCGCAACCAATATCTACTAAACAAGGACTGTTATCTGTCAATTAAGACGAGCAATATCTTGAAAACTGAAATAGAAATAATCGAATTGGAAATTAATTTTCCGATTAGTATTGTTTTGATAGAACTCGATAAGACTGATGTGATTAAACATCGAAAATATCAACCAAAACGTGAATTGTTGACATCAAAATAAGGTAAGGAAGGTTTGTTTGAAAGTATATTTAGATTTACATCAGCCCAAATGAATCTTTAACCGAAAATTGGGAAATTGTTATTTGGATTTTTCCCCAGAAATAACGGCTCAAAGCTTTCTTACATATTTAATTTTCTATAAATGGAAAATAAGGCAAATGTTTGTTAGTTTTGATTCACACTACCTTAAAAGAAAATGTTGGATTCCGTAAGACATTTGCAATATTCCGATACTGAGAATTTCGTAACTCATAAGATATCCGTTCAAATAAGGAAAATCAATAATATTGAATTGAATAAATTATTGATTTCGTCGTGTTTTGATATAAGTTACAAAATAGGGTAAAGGTAATGAGAACTGTTTGTTGGTCCAAATCCATGATCTGAGCAACTGTGCCAGCATGAAATTCTTTAGAAACTTAAATATATTTAGTAATTTGTTTAGAAAGTATCTCACAGCGTCAGGCTGGTGTTGAAACAATAAAAAAAATTATTCACATATAAGCGTGCAATATCTACAGCTGAGTAAATATCACATGTGGATCTATCTAGAAACGCAAGCCGTTTTTCTATTGACTTAATAAAAACCATAAATGCTATGAAGCCGTTCCAACGCTGACTCCGGCTGCTTATTAACATTTTCAGATAATTAAAGAGTTTTTCTACTGTTCAGACACAAGTAAGACTCTAGTCATTACGCCATTGGTTGGTAACATGAATAAGATCAGAGTAACGAAAAAGCAGTAAAAAGATGTTACGGTATGATGATCGCATTTTCATAGATGGAACAAAAATTATCGGCACACAATACTTAGAATTTATATACATAACATGTCTATGCAATCTAGATATAGAAGAACGTCACATATAGTCCAACTACTCTAGCGTAAAACACTAGGGTGCAATGGACAAACGTATCCATCCAGGATGCTAATGCCTTTTGTTCTTCTTGAATGTTTGCACGGTAATTTATTCCCAGGTGAGCAGACTTTTATGCAGACTAATTTTTTTTTTCTTATCAAAGATGCAGGACACTAACACATTCCAGTTTTCACATGGGTCACTTCGAACAGCTGGAAGATTTGTTAAATTTTATCCAATTTCTCGAATGTTGCAGATTTTATTTTTTATTTATATTCCAACTGATCTGCAGCAACAGCAGCAGTAGCAGCAACAGCAGCAGTAGCAGCAACCAGCAGCATAAAACGCACAAACTTTACAATCACTGAACCAATCACCTTTACCACACTTGATTCACTCAAGGCTGTTTAGTATAAAAAGGTTGAATTAATACGAACTGGATTCGGAGTTAAATCGATTAAAATTCAACCGCTTAAAACGCGTCAAGTGTTCATTATTCACACTTAAAACAGAAGAAAGAAGGGTTGCTGGCTGAAAAATATCAAACCAATGGTATAGGTGTACACAAGACAAATAAACTCGGCTCATTACCATTCGCACTTACAAATTTATTTGTTGTTATTATTTTCATTATACTATTCGCTTGAGATTATTTCTCGACACAACTTTTGCACTTATTTTTCTTAATTTTCTCTATTTTCGGACAGTCAAATTCGGAAGTCGTATATATTTTCATTGTCGCTGCTGTTGTCGTTTAAATGTTGATTGAAACAAAAAACCATATTATTTGATATTAAAGTAGATTTCTCATTTCTTTCTTCATATTCCCACATATAGCTCGCGTCAGCATTATCATCGCACACCGTTACGATCGCGGATCGCGCACACAGTAACTTCCTACTAAAAACAACACGAACGGCAAACTGACTGGGTTTCAACAGTAAGTGACTGAATATCGCTTGACTACTAAACACTACAGACCCGGGGCGTAACGATCGCGAACACGCTCAATTCGCCTATGATCTTCTATAGATACTTTAACTATATAAAAATTGCTAAAAGACATTAACATTTACACTTCGCGATAAAATGATGGCTAGTTAGTATTACAACGATTTCGGTGACTGGAAAAAGGATAAATAAGACTAGCTTTCTGCGATATAATCGTTCTTTTTTATATTTGACCGCTTTCTAATTCCTCGAATCAAATTTAAAATGATATAAGTGAAGAAAGTGCTTAGTTTTTTGTTGTGGAAGTGTTGAAATCAATTTACTTTGAATTTCAAATTTAAATGGTTTTATCAATACGTGAACTTTAACTTATTATAAAGATCATGGTAGGCAAGCTTTTAACTCATCTGAGGTATCTGTTATTAAATCAAGTTGGCAATTATTATCCATTGAAAACCAATAAGCCTTCTCGATTTTAAACAAAATAATTGGACAATGAACAAACTTCAAGCAACATGCAACCATTCATGATAAAATCGCAAACTTTATTGAGAACTATTGATAGTAGATGCAGAATTATGTAATTCAAAAACCTTTAGTCTTTAGGTATTTTATATAAGTTAATAAAAGATTGATTAAGCAGGCTATTCGGTTTTTGTTTCACGCAAGCATGAAACCTAAAATAAAAGAAGAATTCAACGTTTATTTTTCACTCAATTAGATAGCCTAGATGAGACCACGAGCAGATTTACCCTTCAATTGTCTTGATCTCGCGACCCCATTTTCGAATTTGCAGTATTCACACAATTCCATAACAAAACAATGCTTTATTTTCGTATACAACTTTGCCTCTCAACGCGACAATACGCAGGACCTTGCGAAATTTCAAATAAGCTCGATCATAGGAACATGGCTTGGTCATAGCGTAAGCACAAAACAGTGGGAACACACAGGATTCAACGAAAATAAGTAGAATTTATATTTATTTTGGTATTTTATTTTATTTGTATTGATCATTTTTTTGGTCATTATTCCGTTTAACAAAAATAAGACTCTTAATGCTGTTCGACATGAAATCCTGGTTTGTAATATGTTAGCCCCACTTCTATTGAAGGATTTGGTAATTATCAGATTGCGGACGTTGAAAGTATACAAACGATCGTATTAGTTACTGCTGCGGCTATACAGGATGTATTGCCATATGATTTCTTTAAGCAGGAAATTAAAAACCTTTCGATTAGGTTTTTACACCTGACGTAAAATGTGTGGAAAAGAGAGGAGAATTTACAGAAAATGAGATGAAAACTGAAAACAAAAGTCTGGTTCATTTTGAATTTAAAATCTTTGTATTAAAATTTATTTAATATTTATTTAATTAATATTATAAACAGCTTGTGGTATCTTTAAAGTCATGAAGATGATATTTCCTCAGCAATCGAACACAATCGATTCCCGCTCTTACATAAAACACAAGCCACGTTTTCAGCTTTATACAGAAATTTAAGTATAATAAGTGACATATATGAACACAATTGAATTCTTCTGACCAGCTGAATATCTAAGTGTAGGAAGTTCAAGTAAATGCCTTATATTAACCGCATTCCCTAATTTTATAAGTTAGGTTTGTGTCTTGTGTCATCATCGAAAAGTTGATTTCTTGAAACTTGGAAGGTTTTTTAATAGAGCCTACCAAAGGTGCGTTTAGGAGAACTTGATCACAAAACTGTGGATGATTATTCCTTATTAAAGAAACTGCATTCAAATTTTTTAAAGTTGATTTTGAAATTGTCGGTTCAAGTCGGTTTTCATTTGCTTTAAACTACGAGCCCAATCTAGGCAAGAAATTCTCATCATCGAAGATAGATCTTTTTACTTGAACGAACTTACAACTTTCTAAAACTGCAATTATGTACATAGACAGCAAAAAACCTTATGAGCAAATGCTGAATTCAACAGTAAGCTTGCAAAAACTCAGCAAAATAAGCCCAATTGAGATCGGAAAAACTACTAAAATCAAAACAAAATTGAAAAATTGAATTATGAAAATTCAAATTCAAAAGAAAAAAGTCTTTTTTATATCGCACTCTCATTTAGTCGCCAACTGTTATCGCTTCACTTAAAGTTTTAAAGTAGGGGCTTCGGCAAATGCAATTTCAGAGCGAGAGAATTGTACGTATGTAATACGAACCACACAACATACATGCATATGTGATCATCATTCAAATTTTGTGCTGCGGTTAGGTTTCAATTTCTACTTGAATTAACCATCATCGTCCATATTCCGGTGAGGAAGCCAAGCGTAGCAGTTAATAGAAATTATAATAAACCAAAAAACGGCGTGCAATGTGATAAAGAAGAATAACAACCAAATGCACCAAGGGGAAAATTATTTGATACTTGGTGTACTCGTCAGTATGTAGAGGATGCGTTCGACTTCCGTAACTTTATTACCACATGACTATAGCCAGTCAGTTGGGAGACTTCTTCTCCCGCTATACCCGTCAGTTTGTACGAATTTTAACGATCTTTTTTATAGATTTGTAGTACCCAGCAGGCACGGTCTGGCCCGATATGTATCTTTCTATATATGAATGCAATAACCGGCAGTATGAGTATTTTATTTGGGCACAAGACTTGACCAGCGAAAGCTCTTGCGATTATCGATTGCGTTATATCGAAGATCGTCATTTGTTTTCATACTTCAAGTGCAATAAAGTACGCAACTTTCCACAATTATCCAGCAGTATGAGTGCAATATCGCGCTGATGTGTGTGGTTTAATAATCAGATCTTGATGGGGTATTGTTTTGGAATTTCAAATACGATGTTGTCATTGGATTTTTAAATCTTAATGATTGCTATTGTTTTAGCGCTTTTGATAAGGACTTATTGTGGTACAAGCTTGGATTCATTGAAATTCGATTGAATGGATGAAGTATCTTCGTATCTCAGGTCTATTTTCCTGCTCTATATTTGAACACAAATCTTAACCATGGTGACCGCTAAAACATTCAAGAACAGGAGTGACGAAAGGTTTTACAAGTCTAAAAGTTGTTTTCAAACGTCTTATCACGGGTGCAAGGTTATACGAACCAATGCAACGATTACTGCGATTAAAAGTTCTATTGCCTTGATTTGCATGCGATATGATTATGAAAGATAAACTACTTTTCTTTTGTCGATTTCATTCATTTTATGTGGGTTTAAACCGATTAGTTCGATTTAGTTCTTCGCAAAATATTTAGTGGACCAGTTCAATTGGCCACAAATTTTTATTCAGTAATTAAATTAAGAGAGTTTTAACTTCACACTATGAACTAGCCCTATTAAAATTTTCTATAATACAACCGGATGCAATGGGACGTTTTTTGAACTTCTGAAACTCACTCGGCAGTAAAATTTCATTGCGGCTTATTGTAAACTCGTAACATACCTATATCAAGTATGTATGTGTGGAACTCAACATAAGAATAGGTAGTGAAACCCATTGAACTTGTCGTGGAGCTTATTACTCTCTGAAACTACTGTACTGTATTATTAAAAAAAAAAAATATTTTACAAATTTTATATTATATGCAAAAGTATTTATATATGTATGGGGTTTGCTATACGAATCGTAAGAACTGGGAAGTGCCATAGTGGTAACAACGGAACAGTAAAAACCAACTGTTCAATCAAAATCAACGATTGACCGATGTGCTCAGTACTGCTCGACAAGTGATCATGGAAAGGTTGATGATTCAAAAAAGTGTGAAAAAATATTATACTATACTAATAATACCAAAATTTCAAAGGCCAATATTTTTATGATATGATAATGTGAACTGACGGCATTCTCTTTATCGCTTTCTTGTCTTCCTTGCAAATCCTTTGTACGAATTTGAAAAATGTTTTTTTATTTATTGTAATTATAGCATAGGGGGATTCATCACAACAATCAACAGATGATCAATAATTTGAAAACTTTGGTTTGCCAAGTTCCCCATTCTTTCTGAACGTACCACGCATTGACGAAAGAAATTGCACATATGTATAATATGATGTATAATAATTCACCTGTACCACATCACAGTTTTCCGTAAACAATAATATGAAGATTTTTAACTAGATAGATCAACTTCCTTTTTAGCATCATTTACGAAAAAGCAGAGTCTGTCTGTCTGTTTATCTGTTCATCTGTTCGTCTGTTTAAAATAGTTCAGTCGTGATTTGGTGAAGTAGCCATCATGCACATTGGTCTGCAATTATTGATCATTTCCTTATATTTTTTGAACATTTATTCTGAATAAGTCAGGCAAATTAAGCACGAAATTGATAAAATCAATCATATTTTTATCAACAAAATGAAGCAGAGTCAATCGAAAAATAGTTGAAATTAAGTAAGAAAAAGCATTTCAACCTTACATCATACACACATTTACAGCACAACGACCCGAAGAGACATGCTTATTTGAGCGCGCGTCCATTATTGTTGACTTCCTTATTGGTTAAATATTTTATTTCAATTCTCACGATTAATAAAGTTATGGTTTTACTTTAAATACTTTGAAGTTGCTGCTGCTTGTCTAACAGACGTGACAGACTTTTTCCTTCTTTGTATTACGTTAAAGTCAACGTTTCATAGTTGTTTGAATCATTATTTCTTCACATTCATGCCTTTAATTACTCACTTTATGATCTTTTACATAAAGCTTAAAAACAACTTAAATATTAACAGATGATAAAGTTACGAAACCGTGGGATCAAAAGAAAATATTCAAATATTGCGTAGTGTTACCCAGCATTAGATTGTTATCGCAAGGATTAAACTGCAGATAGGTAATATTGACCTTAATTTATTTTTAGGACATCTGATAGGATTTCAGTTCTAAGCGCGTTACGTCGAATGTTGACGTATTTCTTCGAAACTCAGGCTATTCAATGCACTTCAATCACTTCGATTGGCTTCAGTTTCATAACAAAATCGAAACGAAAAGGAGGTAAATGAATGAAATTTGCGCGAGCTCTCTTTACCATCGTTTAATGGGCGATGTTTAGTTATGTGTTTTGGTGATATAATTTTGTTCATAATTTCAATTGTTTTTTAAAAAATAAGGATACATTATACCCTTTCCTCCAACTGCACAAAAAATGTGAGAAAATTAGTAGGCTGACGAGATACAAAGGATACTAAACAGATGATTTCAATTCAAACGACATGCAATGGGTTCATATAAATATTGTATCAAGTCATGATGCAGCCAGTTCAGGTAAGGAATGATAATATTTGGAAGGACAATGACAAGAAGTTGCTGAGAAAAAAAGCTTCATGGAAAAAGGAGTTTTCATTTAAACAAGCACGCGGCATAGAATTCGAAAAAATTATGAATGCGTATCTGCAAGGAATCGAAGGGTGGTTTGTGTTGAACTAATCAGTCTGCAACGAGCGTTGTGAATCAAAGACCTGGCATCAACATGATTTTGTCAGCCTTTGAAGAAAGCCACTTGGCGTATCGGATACAGTTTAAAAGTAATCCAAACCCTGGTATCTAAAGCAGAAACACGTATGTTTCCATCAGACATTCAAATAGCAAAAGCCATTGGGAGATTTATGCCTAGCAAGGGTAGAAATGCATGGCATGATGGGAAGCTTTCATCCTTGCATATGGTGAAGAGTTTATCCTGGCCGAAACATAAATCTTATCAAATCCGGAATTCAGAGAAATAAAAAAGAAAATTTCACGAAAATCTCGCTTGAATCTTTAGGTATAGGCGCCGTAGAAAATGAGGTGCATAAATCTTTCATTGCCGGTGGGAAAATTTAACTTCAGTTGAGGTATTCGTTGAACGCTGCCAATTCAAATTGATATTTTACAATAACATTGAATTCATTATGAAATATATACCTTTCGGGTGGCTTACATATTCTTACAGGATATTTCATTAACTATAAGTACATTTTTGTGGAAAAGATTCATCGAAAGATATGACTAAGAACCATTTTATGTTTAATATTTTTTGGCTGCTTCAGTAAATTGGAGTACGTACAAAAAGCTTCAAACGTTTCATATCTATGTTCAAGAATATCGACTCGATTCGTTTTCGAAACAATGTATATTTTATCTGAACTTTTATATTCGAACTTCTATATATACTCCAAATGAGAATACAATGGAACGAAAGAAATCGGCAATTGTCAGCCTATCTAGCAATGATTCACACTAACGATTCTAGTTGTCTTGACGTTTAACTTTAGTCTTAAGTGTCATTTGATTCCGTAACCTCAACTTTGGGTTTAAGTTGGGCAGAATTTCCGCTAGAGATGCATCGTGAAGTATGGCCATCTATGTCCCACACCAGAGAAAATATATAGAAAGTTGGACATTTAACCAGAAAATAAAAGGCTGATGGTCATTTGGACCATGACATTGACATTAGCAAGTTGTCTGCGGGTTGGGTAACCAAAATATTAATTGAAAACTAAAGATGAAACGAATTAAGAGTTCAAGAGTTCAAAATCAAGAAAGTGTTAAACTGATCTGGATCGATTTTCGAGACAGTTCTGTTCTTTTCTGTTCAGTTCTTTCTGAAAAAATCGTTGTAGACTTGGAAAATCATAATTAACGACTAGGAAAAGACCGACAGCTGTAACAACCAAGATATTCAAACCCGCAAGTTTGGCGCAAAAAGTTACGACGTTGTTATATTTGTTGAGATGTCAAAGGAATTTCAATGGTGACATGGAAAATATGGCCTCCAATACATGCTTGGAGTATTGGAGACCATTTTTCGACTTGGGGAAGCTTGGCCCAGTCTAGTCTACTTGATTGAACCAATATATCGATGTCACATGACAAAGGTGTATTCGACGAAGACCATCCCTCTACAAAGATTCGACATTGAAAGGCTTCGAACGGCGTCTGTGCCACAAAATCTACACCCTCGACAACAAAGCGTCAATTAAGACCGCGGCAGAACAGACAATCGGACATCAAGCATGGTGCAAAAGAAATGATTGATACGATGATGAATGTCAGGATGCGTTAGATAAAAAGAAGCAGGCGTACAAAAAATATTTAGATCGGGAAACCAGGACGAAGAGAGAAAAGTATGAAAATTTCAGAAGAGTAGCGAATAAGATAATAAGGATTGAGAAAAGAAAGCGCTATGACGACCAATTAATGTACGTCTAAGCATACAATCTAGTGAAAAGTTGAAAGCAAGTTTATCAGCCTAATACCACGCTCGACTGTGGAAAGTAGTGAAAAGATTGAAGCGAGGTTATCAGCCCAAGACCACGCTCTGCGCTCAGATTTTTGTTGGCTTTAAGCAATCATAAGACATTATTGATCGTCACTTATTATACTCAATAAAACTTTGCTTTGGTATTACAGCCAACTTAGTCCGTCTTACACAAATGACCCAAAAACTCAAGTGCGCTTTAAAAACCAACTCACCGACGCCTTTGTCACAAATACCGGACTAAACCAGGGAGATGGGCTGGACCCTCTACTATTCAATTTGGCTTTGGAATATGTCATAAGAAAGTTATCTGCCGATACAAGAGGCACATTATTATACAAGTCAAGCCAAGTGGTAGCCCATGGGGATCACATCAACATTTTGTGACCGTCGCTAATAACCGCCAATGAACTTTTCCTGAAACGCGACAACGACGCAAAACTAGTAGGGCTACGAATTAATGAGAAGGAAACATCGCAATAAACCGAGGAAACCCTGGTACGCCTCTTTTTGAAACATTTCATCGCTACTCGGATTTCAAACTTGGAGGACGCGGTCAATGGACCGAGACAATTGGAGGCGCTTGTTGTGGGAAGGGAGGTTCTGAGAGGTGCTGTAGTGCTACAAAGAAGAAGAAGGTCTTGTCTAGGCTGAATATGATGTAAAGTTAAATACAGATATGCTGCGTGTGGAAAAGCCGTGCAAAAGAACCAATTCTCATTTCATCAAGGTGTGGGGCAGAAAGGATGTTATATTTGCAAGAGGATTCTTTTTGTCTAGAAGACTTGTTTGTTCGAATCGACTGAAACTTTAAGCCACAAAGCTGATTACCAAACGGAGTGGACAAGAACTATTTATTCAATTTAATATAGTAATAAGATGTTTATATTCTGTATCAAATTTTGTAGCGAATCAAAAGTATGATACAAACGACTAAACATTCAAAATTTAATATTTGGTAATTAACTGACAAGAAATTTCTACATTAATTTACACAAAACAGCCGAACAAGGACAAGAACAAGGCTAGCAAACTTAAACATATATAGAGTTCATTTCTGACGCATTCATTTACTTTTGTAGCTCAGTTCATAGAAAAGAAACTTTAAAGTATTCAATAACACAGGAGTGCGTTCACAGCTTAGATCTTAATGTGCTCCGAAGACACCTACTAGTGGATAGGTTAGTTATATAGTTAAACCACTTATGGTTGTCAATATCACTCCACTTAAAAGGCATTTATTAGTATTTACATGAATTGAATCACACTGACTGCAGACGAATGTGATTTTTAAGTTCTGGATGGCGACAATATATGACACTGATAAGAAATTTATACGTCTCTGAGATCTTAAACTTTTATTTATTTATTATATTATTATAAACATATCCATTATCATATGAGGCATATTATATTCTTCTGTCTAGAGATGAAAATGCACATCCTAACCAGTTTAGTTTATATTTTTATATTCGATTCTAATGGAAAAATTGCTACATCAGCCTCGCGACTCGTGAAACTTTGTTTCTTCGATTCGCAGACTGTTAAAATTTTATTTCCAAATACTAAATATTAACAACTAAACAACCTGTTTCAAAAGTTTCCATGGAATCGATTGTAACGCTGACGTCCGGACCAGTTGAAGAGCTAAATTCACTCCCCCTATTTGTTTACTGGTACTCATATGTGTATACTTTTTGCGTCTGTTCCATATTTAATTTAAGCGTTTTGCTTAATTCATATTAACTTTTCCAAACGTTTGTAGGTAAATGTTTGCAGGTATGATATCTGTGTAATTTGTGCACAAGTGTCCTGAGTTTTCATGACCACGACAATCGTGATCTGTGGAGACAGAAAAAAAAACAATCTCCGCAACAACAGCGTGACTCATTTTCATTGTTATTTCTCGAAAGACGTTGACGTCGTTGCTTAAGACAGCGCTGCAAATGGTCAGATTTTTGAGTAACAAGTTTATACTTCATATCCATTGACGAGAGAGATCAGGTTGTCTTCTACCATCACAGTGTATTGTTTTTTTCTCCCCGGATTTAGGCTCTTAGCACCAATAGCGCCATACGCAAACTATACATCATCCAAATACATATCGCGGTGAAGCATTACTTGAACACGAGAAGGTAAGAAAATCACCTTGAGCTAGAGTGGGTTGAGCAGGCGCAGGTGCATTGATATTTACTGAATTTGTGGAAAATGCTTAGCAACATTGACGGTGATATAAATTCACTGAGCTTGAAATGGACACTTTAGACGAATTTCTGAATTGAAACAAAAAATAATTCGAAAAAACTTTTCGCTACTCGTGTTTTCTGATGATTTTCGCATGATGTTGCAAGGGCATTTAATGTTTTAGGCATTCCATTGTAGATGTGCTTGGAATTGCTTCTCTTTTTAAATACTTTTTTCAAATTTTGGTTGCCAAAATTACCATTGTATTATACGTTTAGCAAATTCTATTTGTTCAGTGAATTTTCATGATTATGTATGATTTTCGTGTGTATTCAGAAACGATTATAGCCCCCCGACTTAAGCCTTGGTAACATTGGCTAGTTCTCACATTCTACATTTTCCTGTTGATTCCCATGATATATCGCATGTATTTCTATGGTTAAGCCATAACATGAGCTGATCATAAGTTGTTTATTGACCTTTTATAGTGATTTTGATTTGTGGTAAATTGTTCATTACCTTCAGGGTGTTAAATTTGACATCAGGTTAAGATGAAATCATTGCGTGTCTTACCTGAAAAAGAAACAAAACATTAAATTAGTAGTCTATCAGAGAAAAGCTACAATTAAATATTCACATATAACTTTACAATTGTGCGAATCAACGCAGTCAGAAAGACTTGATTTTCCTCCCAGTTGGTTACATTTCTAAGGATCATATCTTAATCATGATTTATCCTTACTTTATGATCCTTATTTATCATGAGTTGCCTGGTTAAAATTTATAAGGTAACCTAGTTAGAATTTAATACTATTTCCGTAAAATTAAATGGCGATTTTTATTTTCTAGGCTTCGCAACAAAGTCCGAAAGTAATACCAGATGTGTCAAAAAAATAACTAGAATTTTGTTCAGAGTGCGTTTCATTTGGGTTACTGATACGCCCTTGTTCTTTTGGTCCAGCAAAAGTTATCCTGTCCCTTTTATTATTAGTCAAAACTGAGCCAAACGAGATAAAAAAAAAACACCGAAAACACGGATAAAATAAACACCATACACATCAACACAACACATCGAAAAGCAAAAGGAATGATTATAAAAAAATAAATCTTGCGCTAGATGAATCAAACCAATCATTTTGATTGTCAAAAACAACGAACGCTTTCTTGAATCCTTTTGTGATATGTAATTATCTGAAGCGTAGAAAAAGGCACGGTAAGCCTTACTATGGTTCATAGTTGAATGTTTTCATTCCCTTTTTTAATTATTTATATATTCAATATTTTTAAAGAATTTTCTAATTTTTTAAAAATTAAATGATTATATTTATTTAGTCCTCAACAGCCTCCAGATTAAATTTTGATTACAGGAGTGGTCATAGAAATTGCGTATCTTAAAAATAATGAAGGATCTCCTTAAACCAATGTTGTTCTTACCATTTGATAGTTTTGAGTATGTTAAAAGAAAAGAGTATGTTATGAAACATGAAAAATGATTACAACCCAAATAATAAAAATTTACAATATTCATCAAATGATAAAGAAAATTTTCAAATGTTAACGAGGATTTTAAGAAAAAAAATGACATATTAATATAAGCTAGTATTTTGTCGAACATCCATTAGTCCTGATAACTGAGGAAATCCTGTTTGCCATTGAATCAAATAAATTTTTTATGATTTCGTCACTAATCTTCGCCTTGTTTTTAGGCTTTGTAATATTAATTGTTTCATGATCAGAAGTTTTACAGATCCACATGTTTTCTATAGAGTATAAATCAGGTCTATTGCCTGGCCATGGCAGAGTGAAGATTTCGTTTTCTGTTAAAAACTGCTTTACCTATCCAAAATCACAATATAATAAATATAATAAAAGGTAATGTTCCTTACAACTAGAGACTAGGAATTTTTTTTCTAAATAAATAAGCAATTAAGTTACCGATTTGGCTCTATAGCATGGAGCCGAATCATCTTGAAAAATGTTCACTCCGCTGTATGTAAGAGGGAAATTCATTGAGAGTATTGAACTCTTTTCCAATTTTTTTAATACTTTTCTACTTTCACCGTCCCATCTACGATGTGTATTTGGTCAATTCCAAAGTAGGAAAAACATCCCCAGACCATCACACTTGTCGGATATTACGCTGTGTTTATAGTACAGGATTCGTCGAATCTTGCATTTGGACAACGTCTTACTTTTTCTAAAATGTTCAATTTACGCTCATCTGAAAACATCCCTTTCCTCCAGCCATCAGATTTTAACTTATCAAAATTTTGTGCCCAATTCAGGCGAGATTGTTTCCTTTTTTGTTAAATTGTTGGTTTTCATGTCCATAAAACTTTTTTCTAAATCTTCTGCAATCTACTAGACCTCTAGATGATTCTTTCGCAGTTTTGGAGCAAGTTTCCAAGGATAATCTCATGATCATACGACCTAAACGCTCCTCTGTCTTCCTTTTTTCCCCCAGTTCCATTTTTTCGCTCTGTAGATCCCTGGCAACGATTTTTTTGTATTATTCCTACTACAGTGGATTGCTTGTACCTAATCCTTCTTGTCATCTGACGCGAGGAAAGTCCCGCTTCAGCAAACGTCACTATTTTAATTTTTTTCCATTTGACATTTGTTTGAAACACAGTCTATTCGACATCATGATAACAATAACCTGCTTAATATTCGATACTATGAGCAAAACTAAACTATGACCCACTGATTCCTTCTTTCCTTAATTAATGCTAGTAGGTAAACAAATTTAATCCCGCTATTTATTTACATATTTAGGGATCAAAAAGATAACAATTAGAGGTAATGCAATTGCTTTGACCACGACTGTATGTTCCTGCAATTTGGAGACAGCAGTCACAAAAGTTTTGACAGTTTTCTATATTTGATGTCGAAAAATTGTATGTGAATATGTGAATTATAAACTAACATTATCCATTTATTTCCTTACTAATCTAATCTTTATTTATACGGAAATTTTTTCGTTGATCCTTTTTCGCTACCAAATATTAATTGCTCAAAGTACTACAGGGCAGCATACATCAGTCGACTGTTCTGGGATTTCCGAGCATGCTTTAAATGTTTTGTCGCGTATGTGGTTGTCTAGAGATTAAAAAGCCACGTCCTTGAAAATCCTTGTATCATACCATTAACTGCCTCTTCTGATCTTGCTTTGGGAGAGGGGCAATGTGCGGTTTCACAGTTTCTACTGCTCGAAATCTGAACTAACATAAAGTCAAGCCAGGGTCCCATAATCCGTTTGCATATTAGAACTCTGTTTTTGATGTCCACTATCAAAGCCAAATGAAACAAAATGGCTTATTTGGGTTCCAACCCATTTTGATGGTCAAGTTTATCAGTCTTTGTGGTTTCATTGGAGTTCATTTTGATCTTCTCTCTATGAAAATGTCCGACAATATTTGAATTAATTGAGCGAAATATACAAGGGGCGGCGGAAAAATTCGCAGCCTAGGGTACTTAACAATGAGTTATTAGCTTGTTACTTATGTCACTCGTTGCGACAGTAGTATTATAAGAGCAATCACTAATAAAGTTTGCACTCATAGTTGAATCATTTAACGATCAAACAAACATCAGCATGTCAGCCGCATCTGGAAATTCTCGGAATTTAGAACACCGCGCCGTTATAAAATTCCTTGTAAAGAATCCCTTCTTTACGAGGAAATATACCGAAAGACATTTTTGAAGAAATGTCATCAGTAGGTGTCATCTGCGATGGTCATCAGTCATCATCGCAGGATTCTGCGCCTTCGTTTACGATGGTGGAATAACGGAAAAACGGGCATCAAGGAGGAGAGAGCTGAGAAGACGACCCTTGCCGGGGCCGCCCTGTCACGGTACAGACCGAAGAAAACGTCGGAAAAGTCGAAAAACTCGTTCTGGCCGACCGAAGAATTTGGAGAAATTTTAAATGAACATTGAATATGAGAAAAATTAGCGCACGCTGGGTACCGAAAATGCTCACACCACTCCACAAGCAACGTCGACCCGCAAATTGCAAAGATATTTTGGAGCTAGTCGGCGATAACAAGGAAGACATTTGACAACGGATAGTCACCGCAGATGAAACCATGGATTCGCCAATATGATCCGGAGACCAAACAAGAGTCCATTAAATGGATAAAAAAGGAGAAAGGCCGCCGAAGAAATTCAAGGTCGAAAAGACGGCGTCCAAGCTAATGGCGACTGTTTTCTGGGATAGCGAGGAAATTTCGCTTATCGACTACCTACCCAGGGGAACTACAATGAATGGCCAATATTATGCCAATTTATTGACTCAGGTTCGCGAGGCTATTGTACAGTAACAACGTAGGAAACTGACGCGCGGAGTGCTCTTTCTGCAAGACAACGTGCCCGTTCACACCGCTCATGTTGTAAGGCAAGCCCTGAAAGACACGAGGATCTCAGAGATTCACCACCATACATAGCACATAGCGATTTCTTCCTGTTTTCCAATTGGAAAAAGGACTTATGGGGCCGAAGATTTGCAGATGACAACGAAATGAAAGATGCGGTTGATCGTGATTTTGAAGAGAAAGATTCAGAATATTTTTGTGTCAGTTAAAGGCATTGTATGCGAGATGTGAGAAATGTATTTCACTTTAAGGAGATTATATTGAAAAATAAAAAATAGATTAGATATTTAGATATAGCCACTACGTGATAAATTTTCAATGTGGCATTGAATATTTCGTCTAAGATCGCGAATTTTTCTAGGCTTGTTCTCCAAAGATTTCATAAATACTTATCTAACTCCTACACATAGGGTGCCAGGTGTTGTTATCATCATTTCAAATACTAGATTCAGCAAATTTCCCCAAATTTTCCTATAAACACTCAGTAATATTATAGAGTGGAAAGTCTGCGGCATGATATTTTACGGATTCTAATGTATTTTCATCTACGTTAATTCAATTTTGACTTTTCTAGCATTTGGTAAATCTTTTACAATAAATAATCGTTAATAATTTCTAGAAGACCTAGATTCTTTTGTATACAACGTCGGCTTTGAGGTGTCGAACTTGAATGATCGATAATTCGATCGAAAATTATGGTTAGAATACAAAGAAGGTCCTGTTCCAAGTTTTAAGGATGGCTGTTCAGATGTGACACCAGCGGGTATTTCTGTCAAAACTAGCGGACATTTCTGTTGGAAAAATATCCAAAATCAAGCGTAACACTGACAATTTTATCTTCGTTTCGCATAGTACTGTACAGGTCTTGTGAGAATAAATGTGGCAACGACATTTATCTTGGTTTTAGCTTTTCTTAGTTATTTGGCACTTAGCCAATTATTAAGCCATTTGATATTTATTCGTCCGTAAAATAAAAGGGTATGACGTTCATCAGTGCGTAAAGGACATAACATTTATCGGTGCTCAAAATGTTCAATATACTTTCATAATTAGGTCCTGATTGTGCTTTATTTCAGCGGAGTTCAATTTTGATTAAAACTTTTCACAACATTTTAGTTAGAAAACTTGCTAGTTACCAGCTACCTCTCCTTCCTGATTTATCTATTCCACATTATTTAGCACATTCCACAAACATTATTTAGCAGCGCGTGGAAGTCTTCTAAACTCAAAAAAATAAATAAGGCATATCTTAAGCGATTAAATTTGGCTACATTAAATATCTACCAGATATTTTTTTCTCTCTTGTTAACATCATGTGATCACCTTGCAAATCCATTAAGTCATCTAACACTAACAAAAGCATCTAATCGAGGTAGTCATGACAATAAAATTAACACAATTAACTTTGGATATCAAGTCTGAAATGATTGTTCACAATATTTAGCAAATTTCATGTTTATTAGCATCGGATTGTAAAGTCGAGAGATCGGAACATGTGCACGAAATAGAGATCAAAACGAAAAGATTTAATTAAAATCTTCAAACGGAGTCTAATGGTCTCAAGGTTTCCACTCGTTCTTTAAGATCTAAGCTTGTCTTTGTTCTACTTTTACCAATCAACAAATTTATCATTTTCACATGTTAACGTTGATTTCTATTTGGTTGAATGATGAAAAATAGAATACATATAAGGTGGATTTGCGCGGTGGAATATTCGTGTTCAGACTGATGTGATAATTAGTTGATTGCACTCTTGGAAGCTGAAGAAGTTGAAGATTATGGTCATTAAATAAAGCGGCATACGCATTAATTTTTTAACCCCATCGACACCAGCGTGGTCAAAACTATGCTGCTTTAATGGTGGAAATAGGAAATGGAATCCATCAATTATGTTTATTATGGAAAGGTGTTAATTGACTTTTCTTTTCATGCCAGTCAAGGCTTATTTGCAAAAGATTTTATACAAGTATTTTGGGAAAATCTTCCGCATATCGTTACTTTCGCACTTTGAAGACTGTGCGTCCACTATGTGGATATTTGGTGTTCACACTAAACTGATTTTAAATTGTTGAGTAATAATAGCCAATTTTTGACCTCCATATAGTTTTCGATTATTGACCATTGTCTTAATTCTAGACATTTCCGGCTGTTACTTGGAAAATTCTCAAATTAAAAAAGGTCAGAATTCACTTCGTTTCAGAATATTTTTAAACTATTTTAACCTACCCAATAACTGAAGCTGTTTCTTAATATTCCCCACCAACGATATGATATGGTTGATCCTTAGTACTGAGCAAAAAACCTTCCTCAATGAGTGTTGAAAAAATCATTTTCAAGTCCAAGATTTGAATTAATGCTCTGAATAAATTATCGTACAGAAACAAACTGATGATCTTGGAGAGGTTCGGAGTTTTCCAGATTTCGTCTGAATACCGCGCAGCTGGCTCTTAGCCGACCTATCGCTAACTAATTTGCACAAACTCCTAATTTGACAGGATTCACCTACAATTTTGTAGATGTATTGATATTTGTTAGGAAAATAGGTTGGAGATAGGACCTAAAGACGAAGATACAACGCAGGATGTGTTAACATTCTTTTAAAATTTGTGTCCAAGCACATTGACTTACACATACAAACTCCGGAATAATTATCCTCGCATATTTTAAGCTCCGAAAACTAGTCATCTTGATCTCTCATTCCACCTATGTCGATGGGTTCCCAAGCTCTCTTTCTTGCAAAGCTCGTTTCATTTGCTACATGGCGTATTCGTATCTCTTTCTTCATATTGCTGATTCAGAGTGTGAGTGCTTCTTATTAGTTCCATAAAACCGACGGTCTGTATTTCGATCCCTGTTGTAGAATGTAGGAAAGTACTCTAGCTGCGAGATGGCAAAGATTAACATCTTCAAATTGTGGATCAAACGAAATCATTTGCATTATTGTCGTGGCCCATCCCGGACTGACTATTACCTAAGGAAACTGCTTAACGTAACTTGCAACAGATCGAAAAATCGTTTTCTTCTTACTGATTTTCTTCTCCGGGATCTCGCACGATGTTTGGTACGTCTTAATATGCGTAACCTGAATGAAACAGAGTTTAAATTTTGTTGAACGAATAGATTTCTGCAGGTTTTTTCAGGTACATCAGGTTCTAACTCCAAGGAACAAATGAACCCAGTGCCACATTACGCTCAAGCGATTGTCTTCATAACGAAATTAAACTTGCATCGTTTGTTGGTGACAGCTCACCGCCATGAGAGGTAACTTTACCAGTAATCTCTATAAGTTAACACCAGACAAAAAATCATCTTGGCAATTTCGAATAAGCAAAATCCAATACAAACGCATCTCATGCTAACGTTCCCTGGAGATTCAAGAGACGCTTAGTGGTAATATAATAGTTAGAGTAACTTTTAGAGAAAATAGTTCTACCTCGCGTAATTTTTTTAAAGATGTCCAATTCCTTCCCAACTGCGAAGATTTTCCTGCTTTAAACCGATTTCTTGAAGATTCTTGAAGACATCTTGTAGTGAGAGAAAAGTCACAATAAAGTCTGATAGGATCGATCTTTAAAGGTAAATCCGGAAGGATTGCGCTACTGTGAGTCTAAATACTAAACGTAAATAGCTGTCACCTCCCAAAAAATAGACAAACTTACTACTTTTCAAATATCTTAACATAGTATTGTTTATTACGTTATTTTTCCATCAATTGAACCCTTTCAGAATATCAATTTCAATGCAACTGATAAGTACGTATTTCAAAATATGTTTTTTTTTTTAATAAAGGCGCGGCAGACACTTAGCACCCTGAATATAATAATTTATAAAATAAAATATGAATAATGAACGTGTAGTCGATAATAAGTACCTAAATTAAAATATTAAAATTCATTCAATACCATTCAACCATTAGAACTGGATAATACCCTATAGGGGTGAGGTACTCCTTCAAATCCAAATGACACATTCGTCGAATGTTTCCCACATTTTCTCGCACTGAAGATACCCAATTCAGTGCGAGAAAATGTGGGAAACATTCGACGAATGTGTCATTTGGATTTGAAGGAGTACCTCACCCCTATAGGGTATTATCCAGTTCTCTCGAGAAAAAGTATGTTGGTCGTTTACTAAATGTCGCTTCAATAGTGTCCGTCATCCAATGCCGATAGCTGTTCAGGAACCTAAGCGTCACCAAACACTCTGGCACATGGTTTCCTTTGTCTTTAATTGTTCTGTTTGCCTGAACATCGCCGATGTATCAAACGAGGTGATTTTGTCATCTCCTGGTAGTGCTTCCAGCATACCTCAATAGTTTATCTTATATGGCCGTCCTTAGTTGCAATCTAATCCTCGATTTTCGTAAATGAAAACAAGCCACAATTTCCAGGACTATTTGTGTAGAATGTTTTCCTGATGAATTCACCTTACGTTTATTTCTTCCCTAACCTCGAATAATCCGCAGGACTAAATTAAGCACACCAAAATAACAATCAATAATTTTCGATTCACAAAGTACAGGAAATTCATACGGAAAACGGAAAATCTACTTTGCACATCCTATAGGTTTGATATTTTGTGATGCATAAAGTAAAGAAATGAAAAAAATCGACTCAACTCATTTGTTTAGATGATACCAAAAGAAGCATCCAAACATGATCAAATGGATAAAATAATGCGCAATACACAATTAGGAGTTAAGTTAGAACGAGTTCATTTACTTTTAAAGATAAGAATTGTTTGCAAGTTTGTATCCTTACTTTTGCAAGTAGACATTTTCGAATGGATTATCTTGGTAAGACTTAAAAGTATTGAGCCTTTTTTTCCCCATTTTTCGATTGCATATTTCTTTCATTTAAAATGGATTTTATTTGAGTACGTATTGTCCATTATTATCTATGACCTTTTGCCATTTTTTGGGTAGAGCCATTATTCCATCTGTGCAGAACTTCTGTAGTTTATCGACGAAAAACTTGGCCAAGTGATTTTCACAGTCCCTTTTTGAGGTGAATTTCTTTTCATTAAGGAAGTTTTGCAGAAACCGAAACAAATGGTAGTCTGATGGTACAAGGCGTGGACTATACGGTGGATGCATCAAAACTTCCCAACCAAGCTCTGTCAATTTTTGTCGGGTCATCAAAGATGTGTGTGGTCTGGTATTGTCATGGTGGAAGACAACGCCCTTTCTATTGATCGAATTTGGCCGGTTTGTTGGAATTGTTTGTTGCAATCTGGTTAATTGCTGACAGTACAGAGCCAAATTGAGTGATTGGCCAGTTTCTAGCACCTCATGATAAACAATTCCCTCCTAATCCCACCATACACACAGCATAACCCTATTTGGTGTCAATCCTAGCATTGAAGTCGTTTGTGATGATTCACCTTTTTTTGACCGTGATCTTTTTCGAACAAAATTCTCGTATCGTACCCATTTTTCTTCGCCCGTTATGATTTGCTTCAAAAATGTCAAGATTTCATTGCGTTTTAGTAGCATTTCGCAAATGGAAATTCGGTCGATCAAATTTTTTTGCTTTAATTCATGCGGCTTCATGAGCTTCTTTGCGGTTTCAGCCTTACGCAAATTGTTGAAAAATGTTTGGTGATCAATATTGTCCATTAGAAAATTAAAGACTAGAATGAGACCTTTCAAACACATATCAGTGTGACTCAATCTGATTAGTATTGTCCGATATATGAGAACGAACACCATCTAGTGACAAAAAAGGCTCGATACTTTTTAGACTAGCCAATATTTGCAAAGTACATCATTTTTTCCTTTGATTTACTATGGTAGATGGGCGAGGAATGTTACATCAACATTTTAATAAAGAACGAAATAGAAAGAGAGATCAGGTGACTCTGTTTTCCCCGTGGCTCTGTTCGTTTTGATACGCATCCTTTTACAGGTGTCATTACGCGTCAGAATTTACCAAGACGCAGCCGAAACAGTGCTGTGGATATTTGAGCCGAACAATAAAGTATAAACGCAGGCACAAAGCACTTATACAAAAAGATTGTTTGAAGAATATTACTAATTGGACGAATTTCAATTTGAGATACACTAACATCTTATTTACTGTAGTTTGCAAGCATCTTATCGACCGGTGATAGTTGCATCTTTTGTTGTGAGTTATTTGCAAAAATATGTTCTTTGACTACTTTGAGGGTCTTGGAACCCTGTCGTACATTTCGACGCAGAATCCGCGATGCATATTATCAACAGTATCTGATACCAGCTCCCATGCACAGTGAAAAAATCAGAATAATTTGGGCTTGGTGGTTCGAATGGTAATACTGACTTGCTGAATTTGAACTCAGTTTCCTGATTTCTACCCGACTGAAAATTTTTCGAGCAGGCTAAAAAGAAAGGCGCATGATTAAGTTGTTTGAGGCACCTTTCGAAAAGTGCCAAAACCTTTTTTCCACAATTTCAAGATGAATTGCTGCTGTTATTAATCAGAAGTCTCGCAAAATTTCGATGTCTTCTTAAAATAATACCAGAAACATTTTTTTATTTATTATTTAATTGAAAGAAAACAATCATTTTCTTTCAACTAATCTCAAAATGGCTGGCAATAGATCACTTTTCTGAAAGGAATTAATACCTTTGCACAAGGCTGAAATTTTTGTTGTGAAATTAAGTAGTTTTTAAGGATTTCAAAGAGACATATTCTTATTTTTGCAATTATAGGGATGTAGTCTAGGCTTTAACGTAGCATACGTAAATATGGCTCATGTATCGATTTAAAAGAAATTCGATTGCACGGCGCAGCCATTTGGACTGCAAGATGCAATCATTCTTATACAAAGATGCAATATATTTATTTATTTATTAGGAATTTATCCGACTCATTTCCGCTTGTACACGCCAAGTGATAACAAATTAACTTTCTTTGAAACCTTTTTACTGATCCAACCTTTTTTGAATCCTTTTTGAATGAGAACGGACCAGATGAGAGCTCGACCGATGCACAAAATCATACGAAACATTTAAGGACATATACTAGTTATTTTTGGATGCAATGACAATAAATTTCAATACAGTGGATTGGAAATTGAATGGAAAGTGAAATCTCGTTAATGAGCTATTAATCTTGAAAATTTTAATTTACACGCAATGAAGTGGAACATTTTGCATGTAAAAAGTTCGGAAACTTTAATTCCAGCTTAAAACGATACAAAATAAAAAAAAAGTTAAAACGTAACAACGAAACGAAAAACTAAATTGCGAAAATAATTTCTCTTGCATTAACCTTCATTGACTTTTGCATTATAATGGAATACAACAAGACTGATAGCAATGGAACAATGTCAGTATGAATGAAAAGATATAACAAAATAATGGCCTATAGCTAATTGGAAGCAAAAATTGTTCCGCGGATTCGATACAAAAGTGTGTATTCGCATATGAGCAATATAAAATGAACTCTGCAAGTATTATTCTTTTGTGAGTGAATTATTGCAGTAATTCCAATGAGCTTACGAGCTGATTTACAGGCCAGAGTATCATTGAAAATGAATATATTATTTATACATTTATTAAAGTTCACCTGCATGCACCTACAGATTAAAGGTTGGCAGTAATGCTGGAGATTGTGGGAAATCAATTTCTATAAATATTGAAAATTCTATCAAAGTTATCCACTTAACATAAATAAAAGTAATCCAAGCATTTCTTAAAAAATCCATCTTTTCAGAAATGAAGCATTTCTGGAATTTTTCGCCGCATGGAATTCTGTTCTCACAATGATTTTGTCTACATTTTATCAAAAGCGGCAAATGTCGTCTTAGATGGTTTGTCTACCCAAATGACATGAGTCCATCTCCAGTGATTGAGGTGGTTAAGATAACGATACATATGAATTTTTATAACTAGGGAATTATTTTAAGATTCTCATCTTTATATGCCATTTCATGTAAAAATTTATAAACAAAAATTATTACCATTGATATGTTGCGTCTCTTTTGTCTCTTGTCTCTCTTGAGTCTCTTTTGCAGAAATTCCGACGGAGTTACTGAGTTCCGCAAATGGACACGATAAGAAGTAATGGGTTTTAGAGAAGCGATAGTAAGAAAGTTATCAACATCCTACCGAATCAGTACATTTTAGGCTCAAAGAACAATAGGTTCGAAAAGGGTACAACTCCTAGCCCGTTTTTTTGCTTTCGAAATGTTAAGCATTTATATAATAGTATAAATCGTTTTGATAACAAAGCTAGCTTTTCCAAAACCAAGGACTACAGATCTGTCACCCTGACGTCTTCTACGTTGAAAACCCTCGAGCCTCTTTTAAATGAGTACATAAAGCGCCGTGGATGATAAAAACCTAGGGCCTAAGGAGCAAGAAAACCCCACAAGACTATCAACAGAGACGGTACCACACAAAGACATGGACTGGACGAAAAAAGACCAACCAGGGCTAACAATAAAAACAGTCATGTAGCCTTCCTCAACTTCGAACAAACCTTGAATAATGATGAACCGAGAAGCATAGTTGAAACCATACGAAGAAAAGTAAAAAATACTTAGAAATACGGAATCGGTTGATATTTAAATAAATAAATAGTGAAACTACTAGCCGAAACAGTCGGAGCCGAGAAAGGAGGAATGTTCTCAAAGAAGTTTCTAAACATTAGTACATGGCTGTTAATGGGCTAACGGCGGTTATTCGGTGGGAAAGAAAAACGATTGCGCCTACCGACGATGTCGCCATACTTCTTACTGGAAATTTCCCGGAGATAATTTCTGGTTTACCACCAAACGCGTCCTCACTATTGGATAAATGGTTTGGAAGACTAATGGACTGTGCATCTTTCCGTCAAAATGAAGCTTGTATTATGACGAAGCGTATACAAACAACAGACTTTCGTTTGTGACTATAAAAGGCAAACAAGTAAATTGACAAAAAAAATGAATAAGGTGAATTGCTTAGGATTAAGTCTTGGACAGCAAACTAAACTGGACGCCAAACATAGTAGCAGCCAAAAGAAGAGCGACGGAGGCACTTTTAACCTCTGAAATGATGGATTAAAACTGAGTATCACAATGAAACCATACTCTCTGAGAAAAGAAATAGAATTGAAGTTGAAGGACAAACAACCATCTCCGAAGTAATAGCGTGGTGATTGGCAAAATAAAAGGATAATTAAAAAAGCAAATAGAAAACAAACAGCCAATGGCCTGCATGCATATCACCCTAGGATTAAATCTCAGGATTGGAATACTTAACAATCCACATCCCTCTAGAATCCATGGAAAGAACACTCTGCTGATACAGGATAGAAATGAATATGACCTAAATATCAGATCAGGTGTTTAGGATGCTTCCATTTCTGAACAACAGATCAGGTGCAGAATTTCGCATCAGACAGTACCATTGTACGCATCGATGGTTCCAAAACCCAATAAGAGCGTTGGAGCTGAAGTTTAGAATTATGACTATCTATGACTCCATCGAAGCTGCAAGTTCAAGAGGTATATCAGCAGAGGTATGGGCAACCTTAATTCTACACAGGATAGAAAGGTAGCATCACAGCACCTGCTTTTAATCATGCAGCTTCGTACTCTCGAAAATTATACAGGTCATTGAGTAGGCATTTGGAATTGTAGCTCAGATGGAATTTTTGTGAATACCTGAGCACAGAGGTGTATAATAAGCAAGAATTCATTCAGCCAGACAAAACGCAATAAAATTCGATTCAATTAAAGTACCACCAGCAACAGTAGAAAGGTTGTTAGACGAGATACCCTGGAAGCAAAGAGGTAATAACCTTTTACGGTCGTAAGGCTGTATGAACAGATTTTATCGAGGCAGAATAACATGTAAGAGTAATATACTAGGTGCGCAAGTTTAAAATGTTGTTTTGTTGTCAAGAGATAGCGCATGAACCCTATTGAAGTAACCTGTCGAGCCCAAAGCGCCATTTTGTTGGTAAGACTGCCGGCTTCAAAACGCCATAATCGTTCAGTTGTTTACGAGTAAGAAGCATACTTCTTTTTCGTGTTAAACATGTCGAATTTGGAGCCAAGTAAAGCCAAGTAAAAAGCATTTGTGGCATGTAATTATTTTCTTGTTATAGCAATAGAAAAAGGCATCGGAAACTCTCCGAATTCTTGTAGAGACTTAACGCGATCTTGCTCCAACCATCAAGACTGGTGAACGCTGGTTTCAACATTTCAAAAGTGGCGATTTCGATGTTATTGACAAAGAACATGGAAATCTACCAAAAAAGTTTGAAGACGACGAATTATTAGCATTATTGGACGAAGACGATACACAAGCACAACAAATGAAGGCGGAGCAGTTGAATGTCACTCGGCAAACTACTTGCGATCGCCAGAGAGCCATAGGAAAGATTCAAAAGGTTGGAAAATAGTTTCTACATAAACTGAACCAACGACAAATGGAAAGGCGAAAAGAAAGAGTTTTTTTGCATCGGGTTGTACCTGACGATGAAAATTGAATATATTTTGAGAATCTCAAACGTAAGAAATCATGGGCAACGCCAGGACAACGATCCACATTGAGTGCAAGACCGGATCGTTTTGGGAGGAAGACAATGCTGTGTGTGCGTTGGGATCAAAAGGGAGTAGTGTACTACGAGCTTTTCAAACCCGGCGAAACAGTTAATACCGTCCGCAACCGACAACAAATGATCAATTTAAACCAAGCATTGATCGAAAAACGCCCAGTATGGACTCGAAGATACGGCAAAGTCATTCTACAGCATGACAACGCTCGAAACGAATGAAAGAAACGATTTCCTCGCTTGGTTGGAAACTCCTACCCAACTCGCCGTATTCACCAGACCTTGAGATGGGACGCGCACTGGCTGAACAACACCTCAATACTTTCAAGGATGTACAAAAATGGCCCGATGAAATGAAAGTTGAAGTTTTCTTTTGGAATGGTATCCATAAATTGTCCGAGAGGTGGACAAAATGTGTAAAAAAACAAGGGCCGATACTTTGAATAAAAAATGTTTTGCCATTGTTCTTAAATAATTGCGTATTTTTCATGAATAAAATAACGACATTTTAAACTTGCGCACCTGGTTAATAAAGTTGCGTTTTTAGTTTCAATTATTTTGACAGTGGGAAGTAGATTCCTCTTGAAACAGAATTCTAAACAAAGTTTTAGTAACCACTTTTGGTTCATTTACATATTTATAGTTTATTATTCGTTTACTTAAAATTTTCCATACTCCATGGGAAAGGCCTCCCAGATAGCTTAAATTATTAATACAAAAAGCGACTGTAGTTGAATTCATCAGAAGATTTAGAACACCAGATATCCGAGGATTTAAGGTTTTTTGGCCCACCCGTAAACGCCCAAAATCCCAAAAAACGGAGCCTGAAAACATTTAAAATATCCTGAAAGGATGAAAAGTGATTACGGATAGATTCGACAAATGTGTTCGCTCAGAGCAAGATCGTTTTATTCGGAAAAGTTTTATTAAAGTATTTATTAAAAGATCGTTTTACTTTATTATTTTATTCGTCAATTTCAAAGGACTTATAACGGTTTTATAGATTGCTCAATAAATTTGAATATGACGTAATATATTTTATCAGTTTTGGATTCTATTGGACGGAATAGGAATTATAAATTCATGTCAGCATGATATTTGTGTTAACATACAATAATATATATGCCACGAAGCAATGATGTGACATCAAACTTTCCATACATCCGCGTTCTATAGTAATAGAACTTTCCAAAAAATTAAATTAATGTAAAATCAATTAATCTAAGAGAAGATCTCGCATATGTTATTTTATTGGCACAAAAATTTGACAGTCCAAAATGTTTTTAGGAGAAAGATTTTTTTGAATTTTTACTCATTGCTTTTGTTCATTGAATATTTTTGAATTGAAACATTGAAAATTTTTATTATATTATAAAGACAACATTGATTATTTTATATTTATTCATTATTTTATCTTTTTACACTATTTTTAAGTTGATTTTAAATTCTGTTTCAACAGAAACTACAAGAAAAAGTCTTCGAAAACGGCTCAAAATACATAGAAGCTTATTGATTTATCGATTAAAGTTTATTGCAGGAGCTATCATAGTAGACTGTAGCCAACATAGAGGAAAATATACATTTCTAGAAAGAATATGACTGCACCTAATCACGCCGCCATAACTTTTATTGTCCTAATTTATTTCCTAAACTCCATCTCATACATTCCTATCAAAATTGACCATCTGGTCAATTACTTAGAGCCGCCTCTAAGCCAATCTATATACGGAAGAACTCCCAGTGATTCATCCAAAAAAAATAATGATATCCATCAACGCCATACTGACGAGTAAACAAAATTTTATTTCGCTTCATGGGAACAATGCTTTTTAGCATGAAAAATATTCTGATGATTGGACGTTTCAATTACATTTCTAGCGAACCTCAGACCCACTCATTCCCGAATCCTACAAAATTGACCAGCGTTACATTGATGAAGTTACACGGAAAAAAACAGGCTCCATTCCGGTACAACTTCCTACTCACTATTAAATAGTCCGCATTCGTCAGTAGGTCGCTCCAGCAAGCAAGAAAGCGACATAATCGCTACAACGTTCAAAAGTTCAAACCTATCTACAACTAGTATCTTATATCTGCAACATTTAGCGCATAAGATACACATACAAACACCGCCATCAGCCAGTTTATCTGATAGAACGATTGTGGTTTGTCGTGGTATCTGAGTTCTTTTCACGTTGGAATTGCGGTCGGGATTTCCCAATGCCTCATTTGTTTTGTTGTCGGTTATCTTTTTGTATTTTTTTATCTTTCACGGTTCTACATCTTACCCAAGGTAGTTAGCGAAGATGCTTTCGGCGAAATCAGAATTTCCAGCAGATCTTTCGGTTGGACAACCCTCAAAGGATCCAGCTGATTGTAGATAAAAATAAGATTTGCTAGTCTTGTTTTTAAGTTGTTGAGTAACTTTCATTTGTGCTGAAGTAAATGTTGCCGTTTCTTGAGAAACAGAACGATACAAAAGAACCAGATTTTGGTTGAACTCATAAGTTATCGCAGAGATTGCAACTGCCAAAACTTGATTCAGCCATTCTCATTGTTTTCTTAGTTGCAAGTTTTTGAACCTCACCTCTATTGTAACCTTTGATCCTGCATGTGTTGATCGTACGACCCAAAGGCCGGCTGAGTTATTTTGTATCCCGCATCAGTCTGCCAGATCATTCTGGCAACACTATGGCTCAAGGTAGACGTCAGAAGAGCATCTAGACGACAGGTTTTAAAATTTCTTGAAGACCTGGTTAGTAGGACGCATATTATAACAGTTATTATGAGCACATTAATATGTTGCCATTTGATACGAGTCGTTCTCTTATAACAGGCACTACCGCGCTATTTTGCGACCGTAGGAGAGTGGACAGTCCCTGATTGGAGCTTGCATAACCTGAAGTCGCTGTGTGGTAGAATCGCCCAACGGCCTTGTCGATATGAAAGGTAGATTTAGATAGATACCAATGCGCGTGAATACATTCACAACCACGATCAACCCAATGGTGATACTCACAGCCATCTTGCGCCGGCTATTATAAAGATACATTTTTCTTGTTTGATTGCTTGCCTATGCTAAACTACTGAACAATTCATTGGAATAATTGTATAGAGCTTAAAGATTTTGTTAATGTTGTTTTTTTACGTACTGTGCGAATCAGGTGGAA
Organism: Stratiomys singularior; assembly: GCA_954870665.1. Classification (NCBI taxonomy): domain Eukaryota; kingdom Metazoa; phylum Arthropoda; class Insecta; order Diptera; family Stratiomyidae; genus Stratiomys; species Stratiomys singularior. Next base: position 108,606,124 of record OX940880.1, on the reverse strand, counting down.
CCCAGCATGATTTTCGCTTCGTATGTGAAGCATAAAACAGAAAAGTGAAATGAAGTGATATTGCGGAACTATTTTCGATGCTCGGATTCAAATTTACTTATTTATTTTCAGGAAAGAAAAAAACCGTCTTTTGAAAAGACCCTCATAGTAACATTTAGATTGGCATATGATGGTTAGCGAATGTTGGATTTTTTTTCCGTTGAAAAGGTGCAAAGGATTTTGGTACTTGATTGTCAGTGGGAATCGGACTTTCGATTCAAGGCTGCATTTGAGTGTAATTAGTAAATCAAACAAAAGCAGAGAAACTTAATTGTCAGCCAGCAACTGATTCAGATTGTTTTTTGCTTCAAAGGGTACTTCTTTGATCTGATGATTGAACCTCTCGACTAGCAAGGTCAATAGATTAACCAGATTAAACATGAAATTAGATAGACTTCGGTACGAAAGGAGTATTTGGGTCGATGCGATCACAGAGAGTCTATTATTTAGTATATTTTTTTATGACGAATCCACTTGAAGCATTCGACAGATCAATAGTATACTTAAGATTAAGTTTTTCATAAAAAGTATTCGAAAGTTAATTGTTATGGGAATAGATTTTATACACCTGGATATATTCGAATATTATTCGGGTTTTGTGCCGAATTGAAGATGTGGTGAATCGTGTTGGATTCTCTACAAAAATATGGCGGGGATATCGTTTAAATTCAGTTTTTAATAAGAAATCCTCGATGAAATATTTGGGCAAGCCATCGCGTTTGCAGTGAGCTTCAGGTTAATTTTACTGAGTTAAGTTGATGCTTCCAGTTAAAGTTGAGTTTAGAATTGTGGATTCGGTTTTTCGCGCACACATTTCTGATGATCTTTCACGAGAAAGCAATCAAAACCGCGCTCTATTCTGGGCTTTGACAATTGCTGCAAAGTAGACTGTAAGCCCATGTTATATAACATGGGGAAGGATAAATCCGGCTTGGATTGACATAAATGACTTCAGGATATATCGTGTTCTTTGGCCTCAAAACCCATCCAACTAACCAACATTAGTCGGTCAGAATCTTCAATGTCAACCCGCCAAACAAATAGGAATTCAAACGACACTTATTGGACCTGCAGCGAAGAACACGAAAGTGCGGAACTTCCCCTCCTACATAGTCCGTTTCTAACCAACAAATGCCTCACTTAGCTAAAACGCACAAAGGTAACAGAACTACAACACAAAACTAGGTTATTTTTGATTCCTGTCGGGAGTGATCTTTTTGTAAACAAAAGTATCATATGCGGAACGCTAAGGGCCGATGCTGGTTTATGCTTTTTCCAACAGTCTACCCCAGGTTTTTTTTTTAGGAGGAAGGATATTTATTTTTTTAGGGAGGATATTTACGCCCTGAGCGTCGGACTCCAAGTCGCAACTTGACTACCAAGAACATGTCACATCTAGAACCTTGCCTGAAACTTATTGTCATTTTTTCGACACTAGACCTCTTTGGTCTCGACTAGGTGCGCCTTTAGATAGGAACATCCTTCTTTCAACAGAGATGGATGAGAAGAAAAGAGATTGCTCCCAGAGAGACCCGTCTTCCCTCTGCGGCGCCTGGCGATGTATGATACCCTTCTTTTCGTGTGAAGAACAGTCTGCATGCAATGTAACACGCAGTCCATATTGTCTTTGGATGACAACATCTCTGACGTTATATTTTCTGGAGAGTTTACCGGTGTATAATTAGCATATTTAGATAATTACCATAGGTCATTCGTTTTTCATTGATCTGTTCCCATTTTCTTCTACCAACAGCAATTTTCACCGAGCAGTGCACATATTTGCATATATTTGTTTCCCATATCGGTGTTCTCTTCTGCTATTCTTCTGGTATGTTAGCAGTCTTGTATCTTTCGGCTGCATCGAGAGGTTTCCAGTCATTTAACCTTCTGCAAAACTACAGTGCTCTGTTATTCCTCAAGTGATACATTCAGTTACACTGTACATCTGCTAATTTTCAGGACATAAACAAGAGGATATCCAATCGATATTTGAAACCATATCTATGATATATTCAAAATAATGAGAGTCTGAGACAGCTTATTTGAAAAAATAGTCCAAAATGAGTGCGTTCAATTATTTTGCTGACTTATTTGATACATGAAAATCGCTACAGGACGAAGAGCACATGAAAAAGCGTATAAAAAGGACAGTCATCGGATCCGCAGAGGAGCAATAAGCTGCACACGACAACAAAGATGGCAGAATTTTAAGTGGACAAAGGCAAAAAGATGCTCTAGATATGGGTGCTGACTTTCCCGCACTTTACGAACCAGGAAGCGACGACTCCGTTTAGGTATAAATTTTTTTTCTTCTTCAAAAATTTTTCATCTTCAATATTGAATTTTCTAGCATACAAATCTTTATACAGATTTTCTGACATATGTCATTTCTCAAGCCGATGTTTAACGATACTTTAAATCGAAATCTGTTTAACTGATTGTTTTGAAATTTGGTAAGTTACTCATGGGATTTTTTTTTTTATTTTTCTTAATTATTACTTTGACAATAACAAATAGGCCAATTTTTAAGGTGTTTTCACAGATTGTTACATGGCTAAACGTCACGAAAAATTAAAAAAAAATCCTTCCAGGAATATCTTAGCGATTAATATTGATATCATTTTTACTTTTTGCTTTTGGATGATCCTGCCATACTGAGCACCGGCGGATAACTTGTTTTTTCGAAGTACCTCCGAAAATTTGCTGCTGTCGACTTAATTATTTATATTCCGCGAAAAAATAAAGGGAATACTGTCCACTAGTTTTACTTTAGTTTTATGACTAATAAAATAAATTTGTAATACCTGTAGCGTCCAAAAAATGGGTCTTTTTCTCCGAATCAACCTTCAAATTCCTATCTACTTTGTACTTTCCTATCTACTACATAATCTACTTTGTGACAGCCTACTTTGTACTTTGTGCATCCTGAAAGAAACGTCTGGTGAACGCAATGCCGAGGAATATTTGCGCTTGTACTAGTGCATACCTTGGTTGCTCAGCTGTTCTATCTCCGAACTGCTTGGTATATGGAGTTCACTGACCAGGAGTTTGTCCCTCTGTGATTTTGCATTTTAGCCATTTTCTCAAAATTTCACTTTATCGGGTATTGATAAAAAATGCCAGTGGTTATACGGAGGATTGTACAAAATTTTATCGCTCACAGCCTGTTCTTCAAACAAATGTTGAAGTTGTTTCTTTGGTTACAGGTTGCTTCAAAGCAACCTGTAATCACGGATACCAACTTATTTTGAACCTTTCCAAGAAAAACCCCTTCGCAACCGCAAAACACAGGCTTTTATCGTGGTGAGGAATCGTCGATACAAACACAACTGACCATACATGAGTTCGCCACACTATGACCTAGTTTACAATATATTATATTCAATCGTCAATGTTTCTTTCATAACAGAATCGCCGCAAAAAGAAGAAATCATAAAAAATTCCATGAGGAAGGAGAGAAACAATCAGCAATTGAAAAGGTTGCATCGCCGCACAATCCAAAAAATTCGATGGAGCCATATTATCTTTAATTAACATCGATTAAACGGAATTTCGCATAATCTCTCGCCTCTCTAACCTTAATTGATGATTGAGATGGCGAGCTATTAAATTACGAATTTTCAATTAAACTATTTAACAACAAAATTCCTCATATGAATGTCCGCCGTAAGTCACGGCGCATGTGTTGTGTGTTGTATTGTTTTCAATGAGGCAATAAATTGACGTCGAAATTGCAGACTTGTAATTGTAGCGAAACAGCATTGAAGAAATGATTAGAAAGATTTCTTAGATGTAACCAGACTTTCCTTGTTCGCTGCGAAAGAGCTGTATCTTCGCATCTTAACACGAAAGGTACCACAGATCAACAATGTCCATGCGAAAAGAAATTGTTGTTGGGCGAAAATTAGTTTGATTTTATAATTGGAGGATGTTTTCGTGTTATATATAGAGCCGACACTTGTTTCGCAATTAACACTTGCAGGGAATGTTTTTCATGATATTCAAATAATTACTAGGAGAAAATTAATGGGTTTGTTTGTCTAGTGGAAAAACAAGAAAGAGAATGTTCATGTTATTTACACACATGCCCGGATGTAGGCATATGTGTTTTTGAATGGATAATTTTAGTGCAGTTTATGTCGATTTGTTAGAAAATTGTTCAGATACTCGTGAAACCATTGTGTAAGAGTTAGTTCGTGTTTGCGTCCTGTGACGAATGTAAAGTCCAAAACAATAAGTCAAATCAAAAAATTAAATAAGTAAAGACAAGCTGAATGACCCACATTCCAAACATAGCCATACAAAAACTACAGCTTTCATAATATTATTATATTATGAAGGAATTCTACGAGATATTGAGAAAGATTTTCGGTACAAACAAAAGGGTCCTGCAGAAAACAACGACCGACTGGCAGCAGCGCAGCAATCGTGCGAACGCTCAAGACGAGGACTATGGATACAGAATCCCAAGTAAATATAAACTAGCCTAGTTTTGATCCCTCGCTTCAGGGCTGTAACGACATCGACAAAGACTACTGAGCAAAAACTACGTCCAACACACCCAAAGGAAAAGATCGTTCACTTAATTCCAAACGTCTTAGAATACCAACTAGGAATGCATGCAAAAATCAAAAGGCAGTCTTTTCTCAAAAAGTTGTGAAACTCTCACATGAATCTCTCATATGACGCATGAGGAAATAATGGGAAATACTGACAAATACAACCAGCAACAAGGGATGTAATCCTAATCCTTGTGTGACACTAATTTGTAACAAATTGACGTCGAGATACTGGTTGGTTTTCTTATCCTTGTTGCTTATTGCCATCCCCAGATCATGTTTTAGCTACATTCCACGAATGATTTTACTATACCAGGCGTGTTCCTAATACGTCTACCTTCAATCAACACTTGAGTATCGCATCAGCATATTTTGAGATAAAACTAAAAAAGGCTGAGGATGGAGCCCATTGCCGACTTGAAAGGGCTGAGGATGAACCCCATTGCTGACTTGAAAGGGCTACATATTGCCACTAGGAACCCGGCAGACGCTAACTGGGCATTGCACATAACAAGACTTGATAGGACTGAGGATAGAGCTCATTGCCGACTTGAAACGACTGAGGACCGAGCTTTTTGCCGACTAGAAAGGCCTGAGCATGGAGCCTATTGCCACTATACATGCAGGACACAACGACTGCGCCGTCAAGACCACCAGACTTGAGGTGCTGAGGATGGAGCCCATCACCACTAGGGACGTCACATCAACCCAGAACGCAGTGACTAAGCATTGTACATCACCATTCTGCTGGAAAATCTCCAGCGTGTTACTGTCAAGAAGACCCCAAAACCACTGTGGAACCGGAGGACACTGTAGATGAAGTAAAAATGCGAATTATGAATTATTCTGAAGATAGTTATCCTTAACGCATTAAAGGGGATGAAAGAACCTATGTGGTGAAATTAAGGACAAGCCACACTTAGGGTGGAGATCTGAAAATTAATGCAATAATGCAAGATGTTTAAACGATGTGGGCGAATACCATAGAATTCTAACACAATAAACCGAACAATAAAACGAAAAAATTGTAACTGTTTTTGCGAGAACGGTTAGGGAAATACCTGTGCCAACTGGATAACAGAAGCTATGGCTAAGCAGGGAAGCAACTTTAAAATTGCCCGAAGGAAAAGTGCTTGATAGCTTCACGGATACTAAAGAGGAACGCACTCTATTGCTCATAGAAACCCATTTCCCAGAAAGCGATATAATGAATAAAGGGATTGACACAGGAACTAGTACAAGAGAGAAAACTAAACTGCTCGAAATGGAAGGATATGCAAGTACCTGTACGGGGAAACGTATAAGGTGGGCTTGAAACCCATTCCAGCCTTTGAAATCATCCGAAGGTGATAGGGTATTCCCAGTCCTTATTCGGAAGAGCCCGAATCTGCTAAAATCGTATCTGAAACGCCTCTTTAGAAATTTCCTGGCATTGGAATGTATACCGAAGCCATTTTGCGAATACATTCGAAGTCAGTAGAAACTATAAACCTAATCTAACGACATGCCTTCCGATCAGTTTTTTCATCATCAACACGCATGCAGGAAAGAAAATCAACTGATACTGAATCCTCAGAATATAAAGAAGCGTTAGGTGCATTTCTTGTCATCGAATAGGACTTTTACGATGCAGTGAGCAAGGCGCTAATGAAAAGGGATGTGAGCCTTATCCTCATTTGATGGTTAACAAGACGATTCACAACAAGACGAAATGTGGAATGAGACAGATTATGTGTAAAACTGGAAACAAATCATGAAATTCTAATGAACGGCAGGATAACTTGGAAAGGACATATCAATGGCGTGCCTGTAAAAGTACTATAGAAACTCTAATGTTGATTACAGAAACATGACAGGCAAGTCCTGGAGATAAGCCGGGAATCTTACAGTGGAAGTACACCATTATGGTGAACCAATCATTATCTAAGGAGCGGTACCCTAGGCTAACAAAATTCAAGAACGCTATAATTCAAATTCAGCGTTTGTCGTGTATCTGTATCACCGGTTTCATAAGGTCGCGTCGAACAGGAGCGCTTTAGAAAACCTTAAGGCCAGTTCATTGAATGATAGGAACATAGCGACAATATTAAAAATCTTCCATCAAGGGGGAGAAAACGACTTCGAAATTGGGCACAGAGACCATGACCAATAAACGAAGGTGTCCTTGTTGATATATGCAGTATCGGGTCGCAAGAACAGCACTAATCAGCTTTTTACAATTAATTTCGTGTAGTAGTGTAATGTAGTGCGGACTGACAAGAAGGAATGGAGCGTTGAGTCCAACATGCATCTCATAAGACCGAATGCGTTCAGGTGGTATACGGATGGTTCCAGCACATCTGAGGTAACAGGAATTGCAGTAATTGCGCCTGGTACCAAATACTCCCAAACGATGGGAAGTATGCTAAGTATTTTTCTACACGAGCTCTATGCCATTGCTGTAAGTGTAAAGTGTAAAACTAAAGCTATAAGTGTAAAAGTGTAAATATGTGTAAGTGTAAAACTTAAGCTATCCTATCTGATAGACAAGTAGCCTTAGAGGCGATAGAATGCCCACGGATTGCAGCGAGAATAATCCTAGATTGCAGAAATGTATCCAACATATTGAATGCGGACAATATGTTTACCTAGCACTCCTGGGGAACTCATTATGGATGAGGATGAGGATGGAGAATGCAATAGGCTCTTGAGTGGACGTGTAGGGCTTCGAATGACAAAAATTTTCTTCGGCCATTTATGACGAGAAGCAGTTTTAAGAGCCCATCGGAATGAACAAGACAAAACCGAGAGTCCTTTCTGAAATCTTCACAGGTCATTGCACTCATGGAGGATATTTCAAAAGATTGGCTTGAAGGCGAACGATGAGTGCAGATTCTACATTTTTGTAGAATTTTTGTAGAATTTTGTAGAATTTTGTAGAAATGCGAACGTCGCATTTGCTAGCAAAATGCGACGCACTGTCCCGAGGCAAAGGAAAAGAGTACAATCGGTTAAACTACTTATTTCAGGAAGATGGAACCTGAAGCCAAAGCAGATCGTTGACTTTCATTGACAAGATGGCAATGATTGACGTGAATTGAGTTCGCATACGTTGAAATACAAAGATTACAAAGACTTTGAAAGAAGCCACGAACGAAAACATAAATGAAATCTGGGGTTACGACTTCGTATATCCAAAAAAAAGTTCCTTTTTAAGCTGTTGATTGGCAAATACTTAGAGAACCTGATTGAAATATTCATTTTATTGTAAGGTTTCGGGCATTTTGTTTTCGATTCCTGCCCAAACTTCAAAAAAAGACTGACATGGATTTTATTTAGTATTACTAGTGTAACTATGCAAGTATATAAAAAATTGGGACAAGGAATCTTCTAACAGACGAGGATTTTCAACACTATTCAACGACTTTTTACCTATACAGATTACAACGCGGAGTGCGTGGAGAGAGTCAATTGCAAAGGGGAACATTAAGAACAGAAAATTCGAATGCAAAGGGGTTGGCCCGTTGCCTGTTTTTTTTTTTGGGGTTGGGAGGTGAAGGTTTAGGCGTGAGTGTCGGACTCCCAGTGGCACAACGGACCTACTGGACTACCGACTAAACACCTACCCTGTCAACCGGAGAGCCTAGCCTGGAACCGTTTGAAACATTAATTCGGACTAGGCCTCCCAATTTTACGTCTTTTGGCGCCTTTGGGTTACACGGATTCCTTCTCCAGTGGGATGGGAAAGAGGCGGAGGATTTCTAGAGAAGGAAACCCTCCACCTTCGACGCCTCCAGCGGATCAAGAATGCCTTTTTTTATGACTAGAATTGCTCGAACGTAATGTGCCACTTGATTCCATTTGTCAAATGATTTCAGCATCTCTTCAATTAGGTTGGCTCTCCCACTATTTTTGGCAAGATCACCTCGCTGTTTGTCCCATCTTCTGCATTAAAAGAAAGTATGATAGGCGTCATCTTTCACACCAATGCAGAATACGCAATCTGGAGACCGAGACTTACCTATCTTGTGCAGGTTAGACTGAAAACAACCGTGCCCGCTCAGTAGCTGGGTCAGGTAGAAGTCAGTCTCACCATGCAATCGACTGAGCCACGATCTCAAATCGTTGATGAGCCGCGCACTCCATCTTCCCTTTAGCTCACGTTCCCATGATTGTTGCCATTTGTCGAGAGTGCATCGTCTTTCATCGCGAGCAACTTTTTCTTTATTACCCTCGTACCTTCGCGTACCGCTGATTCAGAGACTGTATGGTAAGCTGATGCAACCCGCAGTGCTCCTCGTCTCGGCACTTATGCCTGTGTATTCATAAAAAAACTACATATGAAAGATTCTAATCACAATCAAATGAAAAATAACAGAGGTCAGACAAAGTGAGGCGAAAGAGAATGGGCGGCAAAAGAAGGTCAGTACAAGACCACATAAAATCATGAAACAAACGCTAACAAAACAGTTTGTGTTTGACAGTTTGTGTATATGTCAACCTCGAATTTGCATTCCACAGTACTGTTTCAAAGCGATCTATACTTTGTTCTCTATAACTTGTAAAACGTTTCATAAATTAAATTCTATATTAATTCAATTATTTATATGACCGATGTAATGTAACTAGACTATTCAGCAAAACAAGGCACTATTATTATACCATTATCAGTCTTTCTCGAAATGTCTTTCGTTTTTGCTGTCAAAATTCCGTATTCCCAACTATCAGTTTCTAAAAAATTCGAGATCTTTTTTTTGTTTTGACTTTTCCAATCAGTTTTCTGTGTCTAACTTAGTCGAAAATGTTCTAGAGGCTCAGCTCATCCAAAAAAAAAACATGACTCCGTTAAAAATTGAAACCTCGAAGCATGACCTGTCAAACTACTGACAAACTACTAGGTCCGCATGTAATTAGTTAATAGACTGCCGAGATAAATCATAGTCTTACTACTAAATAGTGCTAGCAGACGTCAGGGGCATCTCAGAAAAAAATATGCGAACACCGCATCTAGCAAATAAAACGAGCTTTGCAATATAGAGAGCTTAGAAATGAAACGATGTAAATGTGTGGAGATATCACGATGGCTAGCTCGCGAATAGTGTCAAGGAAATTGTCGCTTAAATTAATGAAAGAAGCATGGAAACTATTCTCAAACGAGCTCCAAGCGAACAAGACCCCAGATATGTTATAGCTGTCAATAAACTCGAAAGCAGATGCACCATTTTGAATAAGTGAGTGAAAAAACTGTTGACGATACTATTTTCCAGTTTAACGATACTACTTTTCAGTTTAGGCTTTCTATGTTGCACACATAGATTCGCTTTGTAGAATGTTGCTGACACGTTATTTATTGGTTGGAGCTTAACTAAGAAATGACATGCAACAGGAGTCAAAAAAAGGTTTAGAGAAAAATGACAACCATGAGGATTCAAACTAAAAATTTATCACTAAAGCAAGAGTGCAGCTTATTTAAGAAAAATTCCGAAAGGAAAAGGGGTTGTTGGCCAGGTGGAAGCGGAACTACAGATAACGACAACACCACAAGACATATCTTCAAAAAAATTTTGAAATTTGTTGAGATAAAAGGGATCAATCGAGAAATATTTAAATAAATGATTTTCAATAATTTTTCATACACTTCCCAGTAGACACGACATTAACGTCGTTGCTTTTGATACTACTTTCGCATTTTAAGATTATTTGTACATGAGTATCATTGGATACTGTGTGTGCATAAAATATTTGTGGATGTTTCTAAAGTTATGGAAAACTCAATACTTCCGATGTTTTCTAAAGTAGAAGCGCAGGAAGTGAGGAACAAGGTCATGATAGAACTTGCGCTTATTTATGCTGAGGAAGGAAGTGAAAGTGACTACAAAAATAGAAATATTGTGATTTCTTTGCCAAAGATTTTATTAAATTGGAAATATTTATGTTTTTGTAGATTTGAGACAATAAAATTCATTTTTTTCTTTACGTAAATCCAAATTTTTCGTAAGGGGTCCACCTACTTTGCCTGGTTAGAATAATCCCCTTTTTTATTTCATTTTTTGAAAGTATATATATCTAAAATTATTGCGTCAAAAATGTATTAATATCAGAGCATTGCAACTGAATTTCTCGAGGGATTTTGAAGCGGAAACCTCTCCATTTACTTCATACTTCTCCATAGACATTAAAACCTGCCTGAGTCTTATGACAGTACATCTGTTGATTTTATAGGCTAAAGGTATATAAGCCGCTGAAACACCCTTTCTGTATTATTCAACAATTTCTCTTCGCTCTTCGATACCCAATTCCCTTGTTTTAACCATTATGTTGCATTTTTAAGAAAAATAATGTTAATATTCAAAAGAATTTAAAAAAACTTTCTCTAGAAATTTCAAAAAATTGATATCACAGGAACTGCCAAATACAATGCACATTCATACAAGTTTGGGCAACAATAACCATGTTGCAATATTTTTCTCACAGAGTAGTTAACCATTAAATTGAATTTCTGAAGCCAATACTGGTTTTGAATTTTTCAAAGGACATGTACTATTATCCTTTTATAATATATTTAATTAATATCGCAACATCAGCTAATTCGGCTGCCAGAATTTGACAAAGCAGAGAAGATTACCCGGTCCCAAAATGGCGAACGGATTGAAAAAATTCAGTACGTAAATGTCTCGTCGAAGGAAGAAAATATTTAAGAGAATAAAAATGAGAAAGTCTATAAGCAATTTGTTTCGAATATGCAATTTCCACAATGCTCGTTTTCATGGGCATTGCTAAAACATTTCATTTCATTTGAAATACCTGAAATCCAAGCAGAAGTAGCATTCAAGGACACTCTGCTTACAGTTCATAGTAATTACGGAAGCCGTGTTTGCTTCAAGTAGACAAGATGGACGGCATAGTGCAGGCGCTTTTCCCAACTCATCCTGTCCGTGTTGATGCTGCCCACGAGGTCGATTCAGTGGAATGTCCATTGTTCACAAAAGATGAGCTGGAGGATGCGGTGCTTTCTATGAAAGCTCAAAAGGCACCAGGACCAGACGGCATTCCAACCGAGGTGCTACAAATGGTCTTCCACGTTTGTCCTGACTTGCTACGCAATGTGTTTAACGCTTGCTTGAGAGAAGGTGTATTTCTATCTCGCTAGAAGGTGGCGAGGCTCGCATTGATCAGCAAGGCGAAAGGGGACCCCGAGCTGCCTTCTGCATACCGGCCGCTTTGTATGCTGGACACAGCCGGGAAAGTGTTCGAAAAGCTTATCAAGGGAAGTCTCACTGACGCAATTCGTGCTGCAGGGGACCTATCTCCTCGGCAGTATGCCTTTAGAACAGGGCGATCCGCTTCTGATGCCATTATGGAAGTGGTGAACACAGTCCGTCGAGCCGAAGCGCACAAAAATGATTCCAAACGAGTGGTTCTGTCAGGGACACTTGACGTCAGGAATATCTCAACTCCGCCAGATGGACGGATATTCTTGGCACATTGGAAAATTTTTTCCGATTGTCAGGGTATCTGATGCGGATTAGTTAAAGATTACTTAAAGGACCACAGTCTGCTCTATGACACAAAAGATGGGTGGCGCAGTATGGAGATAACGTCTGGTGTAGCGCAAGGCTCCATACTGGGACCAGACTTGTGGAATGCCTCATATGAAGGGCTACTGAGGCTTGAGCTGCCAAATGAGTCGCGCTTGGTCGGCTATGCAGATGATATAGCAGCACTGGTCGCCTGACGCACAGTCGAGCATGCGCAGCGCAGACTGGGAATGCTAATACGTCGAGTGAAGCAGTGGATGACCACCCGCGGGTGCAGTTTGGCACAAGAGAAAACCGAGGTTAAAAAAATTCCAAAGGTAATTCCTTTGCAAATCGGAGATGCGACTGTTGAGTTTAAACTTGCAATAAAATATTTGGGACTATTGATCGATTCAAAAATGAGCTTTTCGGAACAGATCAGGGCAACGGCGAAAAAGGCCGCCATAGGCGTTTCGGCTTTAAGTCGACTAATGTGCAACATCGGTGGGACCACACCGAGCAAACGCCGACTCCTAATGAGTGCTGTACAGTCAGTGCTACTGTACGGCTCTGAGGTTTGTGCCGGAGTTCTCAGTAATGAGCTGTACCGAAAGCGCTTGGCGCAGGTACAGAGACGTGGAGGTTTGCGGGTTGCGTCTGCATACCGCACTGTCTCTGAATCGGTGGTGCTGGTGATCGCAGGAGTGATACACATCGCCCTCCTTGCTAGAGGGCGATGGAGAATTTATGACCGAAAAGTGGAGGGTTCCACTTTTCGATATGCTGTCAATCGAGAGGAGAGGCAGCGCACAATACTCGAGTGGCAACAGTCCTGGGAAGGCGACTCTAATAGCCGCTGGACTGCCCGCCTTATAGGGGACGTGGGATCGTGGCTAAATCGAAGGCGCGGTGAGACTGATTATTACCTTACCCAGCTTCTTAGCAGGCATGGGTATTTTCAGTCTTACCTGCACGAGATTGGTAAATCACTGTCCCCAGACTGCATTTTCTGTCCAGGGGAAAGGGACGACGCATGTCACACCTTCTTCAACTGTAGAAGGTGGAACAGGATGCGGCAGGGCTTGTGGCAGGTAATGGGAGAGCTTTCTCCAGACAATCTGGTTGGAGAAATGCTGAAAAGTTTCGACAAATGGACCTGTGTGGCACATTACTCTCGGGCAATACTTACAGCAAAAAAAGGAATCATGGATTGCCTTGGGCGCGGGGTCTAGGGGGGTCTTCTTTTAAGTAAAAAGAGTCCTAGCCCGAAGTAATGCGTCAAACAGTTCCAGGCTAAGGTCTCTTGGCAGCGGGGGGGGGGGGGGTGTTTAGTGGGTAGTCTGGTAGCATGCGCTCCTAGGAGTCCATCACTCCGGGCGTAAATTGCCCTCACACCCCCCTCACCCAAAAAAAAATTGCTCATAGTAAAATGAGAAAGACTAACAAAGGAGCTTCCTAAAAAAGCTTGAAACCGTAAATAATGAATGCAAAAACTGCAAACGAAACTGTATGGCATTTAAATTTACTTTAGACATTTGCTATTAGCGTAAAAACGAACGTTATTGGCCTAGTTATAGTCCCTATAGTTATTATCTCTCGAATAAAATGGAGCAAAACTTTGCATTGTTTCCTATTCATTCGAATTTTACGATCTCATAAAGCATTGAAACAACAAATTTTTATATTTACAAGAATATGAACAGGCAATATTTCCTTCTGCAGTCTTTTTATAACGTTGCATGTACATGTAGGCCATTATCAAATCAATTATTTTTAATACTTATCTTACTTAGCTCAATAATAAAATATGCTAATAAGATAATAATGTGATACTAAAGTGTGTTAATTAAATTTCCGTTTCTATATAGTAGAAATCGCTAATTACCGTAACAACTATATTAAAAACAATTAAATTAAATTCTGTCTGCTGACTGCAGTGACATCTATTGCTTTGTGGTGCACATATAAATAAACTTATTTATATATATACATTGCATACTTTCAGGAGCAATACAGTTAAACTTTATAATTTGCAGATCTACGAAATGAACTCACTTGAATCATGCAAAGAAAGTTGTATGTTAGGAGTAAAATTAAATAGATTCAAATTTATTACAAGGCCAGAACAATTGGGCAACACATTTACGCATGTGCGTAAATTAAGAATATATTTACAATGAAAATCAAATAGGTTGTGTGATGCGCTAACATCGGGATACAACAACTTAAATTGAATTTCAATACGTGCAAATTGCAGTAGCGTTCAACAGTTTACATGGTGATTAGTGGCAAAATGAAGTTTTCATTCGTGCGTAAGTGAAAATTAACATAAATGTTACTCGCAATAACGTTACGTTCATACAAAAGACGACAGATCTTCGTCATAATTGAAATTGTGGTAATTGATCGGAAATTCGGGTGTGATGGAGAACGAAACAAATCCATTAGATCTATATGAATTTTTATCAATAAATTGCACTTATAAATAAATAAAAATCCGTTTTATTGCATGTTTCACCAAATTAACTGCCAGGCACCGTTAAATCTCAAGATGGCGGCCCAACGCTCATTTTGTTTGCTTCACTTTCTTTGCCTTGCTCAACGCGAAACATGTCAAGCAAATCATAGAGGTTTGAGGATATGTAACACTACCTGATTTCGTTCCATTGTTTCTAATACTTCAGTTGGCATCCTGATTAATTTATAGTTAGAACCATTTATTCATTCATTTTGTTTGCTGCTGGAAACTGGAAAGAAGAAAACCAAACTTCCGAAATATTTTATCCTCTCGTTTTCAATGACAAAAAAAGTGAGTCTTCATTAGAAATAGTTTTGGCATATCAATGGATGCCGGGTCACAAACTTAAAGGGACGTGCAATGGGGACAATGCAAGTACTTTCAAACAAATAATAAAACCGTTTCGTGACTTAACTTGACCAGGTGGGGGGGGGGGTTGCTGGTTTTATTAAAAGCCTCAGTGATAATTTCGCATTTTTTCATCAGGAACAATACAATAAATTCAATATAAAAGAGTAAACCCATTTGTATTTTCGACGTCGCTTCGTCGATCAATGGATTGGAGGCCTTCAAGATGCTGATCCATAGGCTCCTTCGACTTCGGTAACAGCAGGAGGGTGCAACGACCTTCTATATATTATTCGGCAAGACGAGAACGGAAGAAGGAAACATTGTGTCGTCTGCTTTAATCGGAAAGCAAAACCCGAAAAGAGAGAGTCGTGGCTCTATTGTGCTCCTTGTTTGTAATGCGACCCCGACATGGTTTGACTGTGTCAGCCACTTGTTGAAGGGGATGTTTCCCCTGAGTGCGGAGCCTGAAATTCCACACATCAACAGTGTTGTAGGGCAGGGGCATGTTCCTGCGTTTCTGGCGGGCTGTATCGGACTTTATCAGTTGCCTCTTCAGTACGTGCATACGGCTTGGCTCAAACCACCAGACAAGGACCCTAGTTTGCCGAGCTGATATCGGGTACCTTCAAGGGTGTTCAACTAACAGGAGCATACTACCTTGATCAAAACGTTCCCGTATATGATTCAGGAAATTGAAAACACAAGATTATACATCAAAATCGATATTGTCCCCTTCAAAATGCTTTGCATCGAGTGCAACGCACTTATGCCCGCGCTTGATCCAATCCTCGAAACATTTTTTATATTCGGTTTGTGATATGTCCATCAGAGCAATCTTCGATTTTTCCATGATCTCATAGGAATGGGCAAAAGTCGGAGAGAGCCAAATCAGGCGAATCGGTGTATGTTGAATGGTATTTGTTTCGTTTTTAGCCAAATCTACGCGGATGAAGATAACATTGTGCGACCGTGCGTTATCATGGTGCAAAATCCACAGTTATTTGCCCACAAATCGGTCTTTTTTGACAAATTGCTTCACGCAAACGTTTCATAATGCCCAAATAATACTGCTTTTGTTGACTGTCTGGACTTGCGAAAGGAATTCATGATACATAACATCCTTGGAATCCATGGAAACTGAGGAGCATCGCCGTCTTTTTCGACTGAAAATGACGTGGTTTTCCGGTCGCGGCTCATTCGGTGCAAGCCATTCACTAGCTTCATGTCTGAATTGCGTGTCACACTCATAAATCTACGTCTCGTCTCCAGTAATGATCCGTTTGATAAATGTTGGGTTGAGATTCGGTCTTAGAAATCATGACTTTCGCGACGGCAGCGCAGTCCCTTTTTTGCATGAAAATTAGGTCTTTCGACACCAGCTTTGCAGCGAGATGTTTGAGGATAAAATCATTAACCAAAATGTCGTGAACAGATTCGAAAGCAATGTCCAACTCCTCTCCCATTTCTCTAATGGGGAGAAATAGAGGGTCTCCCATCTTCTGCCAATTTAGGGTCTACGGTCATCCATTCTTTCACTTTGTTGATGCTTTCGTCAGTTTTCGATGTCGATAGCCTGCCACTGTGTTCATTATCGTTCACGGACTCACGGCCACTTCTGAAACGTTCGTGTCACTGATAGATGACTGTTTTCTTCAGAGGATCGTTGCCGAAACACTTTTCTAACATTTGTAATGCCGTTGCACCATTGAAACCGCCATACAGTGGTGATTCTGTGATCTTTTTGATCAAGGTGGTACTTGCTGACGACTTGCTCCTCCTAATTGAGTTGCATGCAATCGGAGGTAAGTGTAGCGCGTTATTTTCACGTTGTGTGTGACTGGTATAATTCACCAGTCGAATGGGTAGGGTAGATATAAGTGTCTTCACTTAAAAGATTGAATTGATGCTCCTGGAGGATGCACTCAGTCGAGGGCGCCCTCCTTTGGTGTGGTAAAGAGGAAGTGCTCTCAGTGAGAGACTGTCGTTCTGTCCCTATTTCAGGCTTAGAGCGAAGACTCCCGCAGCTTGAATCGACTCTGGGCCGTGTATGCCTAAAGGAGGTATATGTCGACGTATATGTCTAAACGGGGCCTATTTGTTGCCTGGGCGTCATATGTGTCCTTCGTCAACTGGCAGGAGAATTATCGGGCTTTATCAGCGAGTTATGTTTTTATTTTGTATTTCTGTTTTCCAGACAATGCCAATTGAGTCCATGCAATTTGGAGATTATCCGTAAAGAAGGTGACCCCCAGTTAAGGGGCATGAATGTCTCGGGAGCATGGACGGTTCGTTGGTGGAAGAAATGCTTTCAAGCTGGCAGGTGAGATGAAATGAATGTACGAAAGGGGTTGTTACATTTGTCTTTGTTCCGGATGTCACGATAGCATGGAAAATTTCAGACTTCGACTTGAATGAATGGTTATGTCGCCGTTGATTGTCTATATAGTGTGAGTCCTTAATATCAGAGAGAGGATGAGAACTGGCGACACGTGCTGATCAAGTGTTCCGCATATGCTGGGCTCCCAGGAACGTATCGTTTGAGAGCACTTGCCAGTTTGGAAGATGTATGTGAATCACTGTTGGATGCTGCACAATTCTCCTGATTATACCTCTCCGCACGGGTTGCTCTTAACTAGCGGGTGCAGATGCTTAAAATGCGGGCAAATGGTGATTCGGGTGGGTATTAATTTAATTGTTATGTCTATGTGCTGCTCTGTATGTTATCCATACTTCTTTTATTTGGCTATTGTATAATTGTATATTCGCAGGGAGCCCGAATAAATGTAGAGTTACAGCATTAAATCATATCTTGGAATTGCCGCTCTCACGAACATGTTGTGGTTCCATCCTCGATCCAAATGGTCACCGTTCTTGGATGAGAGGAGACCGCAAGCTGATCAAAAGGTTTGATCTGAACTACGGGTTAAGTGGAGCCTATGACAGGTTACTGTCAGGCTTCTACAAGGTAAGGAGCCTATGCTGGCTGAAACGTGGTGGTTTACGGCTTAATGCGGCTAGATAGTAGTTTTGTGGTCACCAGTTGTATTTTGGGTATCCTGTGCGAGTGGTAGGAATTGGCATCTCGTCTTGATGGAAGACGCTTGGTACCGCATAATACCAATTCCGTCTAAAGACCGTCGAATTGGGCCGTAACGGCAGATGTCCACGTATAACACTTCGACTCGATGTGCTGCCTGTTGAGCTAAGACGGTTTAGCCTATAGGTCGATAGTATAGCTAGACCTATAGAGTAAAGGAACCTGGTATGAGACCCTGCTCTAATATTGCCTAACATGCCCGTTTTTTGTCTGATATGTAATCCTTTTATCAAAGACCAAAACGACATATTATTCGTCGCATTCAGTCGGGATACATCGGCTATGTTCGCAACAGATAATTGATATGTTTCTCTGAAAATCGATTGGTCGATTATTGCATGACGTAAGCTAGAAAATCTCTTGGTCGATTATTGTATTCAAATGGATCAGAGATATAATGGCTTAAGACGAGGTGAAATCAGACGAATGGCTTTCTAATTGGCCATCCGTAATGGGAGATGTGGAAACTTTTCTGTCAAAAAATGACATTCAAATTTATCGTTACGAACTCCACAAGGTATATCGTCGGCGAGAGTAAAGGGTTTTACTTCAGAGAATATTTCAAAATTCCCCGATCTGTTTGAACCGAGCTTTGAAAAAATTCAGCATCTCTCACACAGTCTTTATGACGTGGCTGAAACCGACTTAACTACTGGTCAACATAAGCATAACAAGGTAACATACATGAAAGGGAAAAAACAAGTAGCAGCTATACAGTCAGAAGAAAAGGATGCTCTAGTTACTGCAATCACTTGTATGTATGCAGCTGGTAATTATGTTCCACCATTCATTTTTTGGCCACGCAAGAACACGAAGCAAGAATTGATGGACGGCGCCCGTCCTGGTTCAATTTATGCATGTCATACTTCTGGATGGGTTCAAACAGACAAATGAAGCAAATGGTTTGATCATTTTAAATCATTTACAAAGCTAACACGAGACGATACAGTGCTATTGGTACTAGATGAACATTACAATCACACGCGGAATTTGGAAGTCATTAATTAAGCCTGAGAAACTTACATTATATTTTTTTCTTGGCCGCCTCATTCAACTCATAAAATGCAACATTTAGATGTAGAATTCATGGGGCCACTAAAGACATTTTAAACACAAGAGATCAATAATTTGTTACGAAAACCATCCTTATAGATCTTTCAATGCATTGACCATTGCAAGTCTTCATGTGGCGTTTATAACAGGGTCCGTGAATGTATTTCGAAAAACTTGATTACGTCCTTGTAATAGACATATTTTCAGAGAACATGATTTTGCTATACATTATTATCAGACAGCAAGCAATGAGGAAGTAATTTGATTAGTAACAGCAGAACCTTTTACTTCACATGAACAAACCATCGAACCTATGCCTTCTTTTTCATATGACCCAAGTTCTGTGTTACAGGGAAGCGACTTGCAAGATGTTGTTGCCAGTACTTCTAGTCAGTTTATCACCCTGACATAACTCGACTTCCACGTATAATCATGGACGCGACAGGCGATAGAGGCAGAAAATCAGGAACCGCAAATATTATAACGTCGTTACGAAGTAAAAAAGATTTATAAAAAAGATTATTTCAAAAATAGATAACAAAAAACGAAACTTATTTGAATCTCCGGCAGTTTCAAAGAAAGTAAAAGTAAAAGGAAAAGCTACCGTACCACGTAAAAAAAATTAAAACTCACCCTCATCTAATACTTTTGAAGAAGAAATGGAACTTTTAGACGACAGCCGTGACGACGATAGTGACACTAATGTCGAATGTCTATTTTGTGGTGGTAACTATAAGGACGACCATCATGAAGAACAATGGATCCAATGCAGGGATCCAGTTATGGAAACGCTATCATTGGGGCACGAAGACTGCGGAGTAGATGATCCTAATTTCATTTGTGCATGTTGCAAAAAAACATTATCGAACGTTATTTGTAGGAGGGTGAGACAGGGTCTCGTATAAGGGATCATTTTGAAATTGACGTAATTTTGACTTGTTTTTTCCTCAAATAACTGTTCTTTATCAAAGCTCTTGTTCAATTAATACATAATTTAAAAGTAAACAGTGTTTTATTCACTTTTATTATATGTTTTTTTGTTTATTTTATATTTTCCCTACATGGGTCTCATATTAGGCTACTTCACTCTACTACACAAAGCACGAAGATACAACGTCTCGTAACTTAACATAACTTAATTTGTTTATATTTTAGTTGGACTTTGTGAAAAAACTTATTGGAACAAAGCTTTAATTTTCATATTGCAATAGTGCGACGTGAACATTTCCTTTGCTTCCCGCT
This sequence comes from Stratiomys singularior, assembly GCA_954870665.1. Lineage (NCBI taxonomy): Eukaryota > Metazoa > Arthropoda > Insecta > Diptera > Stratiomyidae > Stratiomys > Stratiomys singularior. Next base: position 108,585,769 of record OX940880.1, on the reverse strand, counting down.
CCCATTCCTGTCATATACAACGATGCTCACCCGTCCCGAAGCTACGCCCACATGGGTTAATAATATTTCAATATTTTTTTACTGTATTTAAGTCAGTTTTGAAAAAGAACTTATTTACTTTAGCAGGACTTTCCTATATGCGCTTACTATGGCATCTAGACTCAAAATTAGTTCTTATAATAGGAATATTTCTGATTGTCCATCAGATCGTCTTTTTAGTTTAAATGTGTCCCTGTGTTTACAATTTAGCATTTCGTGAATTAAGGATCGTCCGCAAAAACCTTTTATTTGCCAAGAAATATCATAGCAATGAGTGATATTTGGCAATCGGACGAAAGAGGATAATATAATGATTTGAATGATAATTCTAGAATTGTGGAATAGTATATATATGTTTTTCGAGAGCGAATATTCAAGATAAGTATTCATTACATATGCCGGAACGTTTCCTGGCCTTGGCCTTCCCTGAGGAATTTTTTGACAGTTCAATCACTTAATTAAGTCTACAGATTTGACTGCATTTTTGTTTATGTAGTGTAAATAGGTATCCATTTTCATATTCTTGAAACATCTGGATCTTGTGAATTTCGTCTTCTGTTCTAATAAATTTGACTCATCCAGGATTTTGTCATTTCGGTTTGGCACACTTCAAATGGGACTTTCAGAAGATTTTTATCTGCTGCAGTGAAGGTTGGTTCCGACTAAAACCTTCACCTGATTTATAAACAGTTCCAGAGACAGGACAAAATGAGCTTCGTACCATATCAAACAAAATATAGCTCTCACTCTCAGTTTCACGCAATCGACTGACAAGTTTTTCTTTTTTAGCCTTTTCAACAGAAAATATACGTAGGATAACTTCTAATTCTTCTTATTTTATCGAATTACAGCACGAACTTCCACTGACTGACTTGCGAATTCTAATCACGTTTGGTTTTAAAAAGGTCAATAAAATATAACGACAGCTCGAGCGAAATGTACTTCATTAATATTAATAACGTGCGGACATGTTTGCTTCTTTATTGAATAAATATTGATGATAATGAGTGGGCAATTAATGCCACAAACCAATAATATCAAAGAGGTTACGCCGCAGTTGAAATCGATTTCCCTCATCCAGTATTCAGAACAATTTTTCTGTGTAAGCTGCAGTCGTTTTTCCATGTCAAAAAATCGCGCCAAAAATCATACTGAAATTCGCTAAGTGCTTTGACCTTAATATAATGAAAATTTTCCTGTCAAGGGCGCAACCAAATTTCTACTAAAATTGTTTTGCGCTTGATACCGTCGAGACAAGAGCTACACCATTCAAAAAATTCAAATCTCAGAACAATTGAACAAAAGAAGAAAATTACAACATGGCCGTTAAATTACGCACTCTCGATAATGGTGGTATTGAATGGGCGCCTAAATAATATAAATCATCCAATCCAGAATATCGTCACCGTGGAACGTCCGTGACACTTTTATTAATGTTGATTTAAACGATATCCAAATTACATGTTTTGGCATCATGCCGCCTAAGCGTAACGTCACCAACCGTTTCTATGTTCATCGAAAACGTAAAAAAAAGTCGCCATGAATTTATCGGCTCACCATGACTGATTTTGAATTTCAAATTAACCCCCAACGAAACAGTTGAATAGGACCAGGATTGACTATGGATGAAGTAAATTATTTATAGAACGTGAAAAAGAAGTAATTGGTTACATAAAAATTTTAAATTTAATTCTGATTCTGTATCGAAACGGTGGTCTGTCTACTGGAAAGGTGAGAGATTATGGGCCCATTATTTATTTCGAATTCGACTACTTCATAACACATTTTCTTTTAAATCGCAGACAGTGAGTTGTTCTTGCTTCCTTATTTTTCTCACGGATACAACAAGCAATATGAGGAGCTGTTATTTTGAATTCAAGCTTGTTAATCTGGAGGTAACTTGAGAATATTTAAACTTCTTTTTCAAAGGTACCATGTTCCTACCACAAAACCCTGAAACATTACAAAACGTTCCAAATCACCTATTACATTCCTTTTGCTATGCTAACGTTCGATACACCGTTCTCAATAAGAATAGTCTTATTCAGAGAATCATCTTACTCGCAAGGAGTTGTGGCAACTCGAAACGTCCCGACGCATTTTTCGCGTCGGAAACAAAAGTTAATGCCGCGACAAGTCTTCACTTGCCAACCAAAAACACGGCAAACTTACTGAAATTTCCTTAAGCCGTTCTTCTCGCTTCTCACGAAGGCTCATACCGAGAATATTTTATCCATATCATCATCTTCATATCCCGGCATTGCCAAAAGCCATAACAATAAGTTTATTCAAAATAAAGGGATTTAACTTATACTAGTGTTTGAAATCCCAAAGTGGTGACCCCGACAACAAACAGCAACATGGTGCACGGGCAAAAAGAAGAGAGCAGCGAGTTTCCTCTCCCTCAACAGGCACCTCCAGTGCCACCTATCGAAGGCCTACCACAGGCTCAGGAGATCAACGCCATCAGCCAATGCAGGCTGCCATCGTTTTGGCGTGCCAGCCCTGAACTGTGGTTCTTTCAGGTGGAGTCCCAGTTTCAGGTCCATAAGGTGATGAGCGACGCAGCTAAATACCACCTCACGGTATCATCTTTGGACCACGACACCATCACAGAGGTAGCAGACATCATCCGTGCGCCACCAGAGCGCAACCGATACGAGGCGTTGAAAGCTGCCATCGTCTCTCGCCTCACTGATTCGCCTGATGCACAGCTGCATAAGCTGCTCACAGGCGTTCAGCTTGGGGACAGGCGACCTTCACAGCTACTGCGCCATATGCGTTCTCTGGCTGGCACGCGCGTTAGCGACGATGTTCTTCGGGTCAGGTGGCTCGATCTCCTGCCCCAGCAAACGCGGCGCATGTTATTGCTAATTAGAAACCAAACATTGGAGGAGCTTGCCGCTGTTGCGGATGAAGCACACGAGATGGGCCCAACAGTGATGGCCACTTCAGTTCAATCATCAACGCGCGCAACAACACCATCATCCGGCATCTCCTCACCAGGCAGTTCCGTGGACCATTTTGCGGTCGAATTAGCTGCCCTGCGTCTAGCGATCACACAACTGACCACCCTGACTCGCGAAGCGCTCCATCAACCAAAGCCCAATGCCAACGCGTTGCGGGAGCACTCATCATCAAGTAACGCGAACCAACGACGAGCACGCTCCACCACTCCTTGACCAGATCGTCGTACGGGACATTGCTGGTACCACAGCAAGCACGGCGCCCTTGCGATGCGATGCAAACAACCCTGCTCGTTCCAAGCTCCAGATACCACCACTAGGCGCTTGGAAAACTAGGATCGCCGGCGCTGTACTCAGCGGACACCGCCGGCAGCACCTCGGAAAAACGCCTCTACGTCTCCGACCGCACCAGCAAAACTCGTTTTCTGGTGGACTCCGGATCCGCTCTCTCTATCATCCCGAGACACCACATCGCAAGACCTCTTTGTAAGCAAAACCTCGAGCTACAAGCAGCCAATGGCACGCCTATCGCCACCTTCGGCACCCAACAACTCACGTTGGACTTTGGGTTACGCCGCTCACTTCGCTGGACATTTGTGATTGCAGATGTCCAGACGGCTATCCTTGGAGCCGATGCTCTAAAACATCATGGTCTACTTATTGACCTCCGCAATCAACGCCTTCTAGATCTCTCCACAGCCTGCGACATTGGCCCAGCTCCACCAGTACACAGTGTTAGCACCATCGCCAACACATTCAGCGTTGCAAACACCGTTGAAGACGTATTCAAAAGGATCATCGCCAAATACTCAAGGAAGCCTCTGAAACCCGGTGAATTAGCTTCGATTACTGACCTTCCAGTTCACCATCAGATCATCACTCACGGCCCACCGGTTTTCGCAAGACCACGTCGTCTTACAGGAGAACGCCTCACCGCTGCAAAAGCAGAATTCGATTTTCTTCTGGAGCGGGGTGTTATTCGACCATCATCGAGCCAATGGGCTAGCCCTCTCCACATGGTACCCAAGGACGGTGGTCGTTGGCGTGCCACTGGAGACTACCGCCAGCTCAACACCCAAACTCGCCCCGACCGCTACCCATTACCTATCATTGAGGATCTGATCCAAGAGGCCAACGGTTTGATATTTTCGGTCATCGACCTTCAACGTGCATTTTATCAAATCCCCGTCGCCCCCGAAGACATCGAAAAAACGGCGGTCACTACGCCCTTCGGGCTTTTTGAATTCCTAGGTATGCCTTTGGGGCTTCGGAATGCGGCCCAAACGATGCAGCGGACCCTTAACCACTTGTTGAGAAAGCTTGACTTCGTACGTGTCTACCAGGACGATATTTTGGTGTTCTCTGCCAGTCACGATCATCACCAACATCACCTTGACCAGCTTCTCTCCATCTTGCAAGCCGCCAAGCTCCAAGCCAATTGGGACAAATGTCAAATCGGCCTGCCCGAGGTTGTTTTTGCCGGCTATCAAGTAAGCAAAACAGGATTCCGACCACCAGCTCCAAAAACACAGGCTATCACAGATTTTCCCAAGCCGGCTGACTCCTCGCAGCTGAGACGCTTCCTTGGGATGCTCAATTTCTATCGCCGCTGCATACCACATGCGGCCGAGCTACAAGCGCCACTTTCAGAAATGCTGAAAGGTTGCAACACCAAGAAAGCGCCAGTTACTTGGACACCCGCCTCCGAAGCCGCTTTCAAACGCTGCAAACAAGGCATCACCGCCGCTACGTCAGCTTTTCTCTCGACTTCACATCCTTTGGCTCTCCGCACTGACGCATCCAATGCCGCCATCGGCGCAGCTTTGGACCAGCAGCAGAATGACGGAACTTGGATACCGCTAGGGTTTTTCTCGAGGAAGCTCTCCGAAACCGAGCAGCGCTACTCAACGTACGACCGCGAGCTCCTGGCAATTTTCGCTTCCATCAAATTCTTTCAACGCATCCTGGAGGGAAGGCACTTTGTCACCTACACTGACCATCGGCCGCTCACTTTTGCCCTGGCGCAACGATCGGACAAAGCCTCGCCCCGCCAAAGCAGACAGCTAGACTTCATAGGCCAATTCGATACTCAGTTGAAGTTTACACCAGGTGACAACAACATCGTTGCTGACGCACTTTCACGCGTAGAAACGGTTGAAATACCCGCGACGATCACCACCCGAGCTATCAGTGAAGCCCAAGCTGTTGATGACCAACTACCGCACCTCTTATTGAGCCCTCGACTCAAGCTGCATCAATTGGAATTGGACGACAATCCCGTACACTGTGTTGAATTCAACGGGGCTCTCAAGCCATACTTGCCAGTCACGCTCCGCCGACAAGCCTTCGACACAGTCCACCATCTTTCACACCCCAGTGGCCGTGCCACCGCAAAGCGCGTAGCGCTTAAGTTCTTTTGGCCAAGCCTTCGGAAGGATGTATTGCGGTGGGCCAAGCAATGTGTACCGTGCCAGCTCTCGAAGGTGCATCGCCACAACCACGCCGAGCTGGGGAGTTTCAAGACGCCGGATGGGCGTTTCGACCACATCCACGTAGACCTCATTAAGCTTCCCGAATGTGAGGGGTTCGAAAACTGCCTCACCATCATCGATCGCTACACGCGCTGGCCTCAAGCCATACCAGTGCGCGACATTAAGGCAAGTACCATTGCCAGAGCATTGTTCGACCATTGGATCAGCATATTCGGTACACCTAAGGAGATCACCTCAGACCAAGGGCGCCAATTTGAAGCTGCCCTTTTAAGTCAACTCTGCCACCTCTTGGGGACCAACCACGTGCATACCACACCGTACCACCCACAGGCCAATGGTATGGTGGAACGTATGCACCGCACACTCAAGGCTGCCTTAAAATGCGTTCCCGAGACACCGTGGCCGCAAGCACTTCCGGCCATTTTGTTAGGCTTGCGCACAACGTTTAAGGAGGACCTTCAAGCCTCCCCTGCCGAGATGGTTTTCGGCACGTCACTACGGATCCCAGGCGAATTTTTCGTTCCTCAATTTCCAGCAACCAGCAGCCCTCAGGATTTCGTGACAGACCTCCGCCGCCTGTTTAAAGCCATCCGCCCCGTCCCGGCTGCTAGACACATCACACACCGTCCTTTTGTCTTCAGGGACATGGCTACCTGCGAGTATGTTTTCCGCCGCATCGACTCCATCAAAAAGCCGCTCGACCAGCCGTACTCCGGACCACACCGAGTCATCGAAAGGGTTAGCGACCGTACCTATGTCGTAGACGTAAACGATGTCGCCAAAACTCTCTCCACCGATCATCTCAAACCGGCTCATCTGGAACAATCCGAGATCCAGTTACCCCCACAACAGCCTCAATCGCTTCAGTTTTGCCAATCGCCCCCACAGTCGATTGCACCTCTACCTTCGCCGTCCTCTCAAGTTGTTCAACCAGAGCGCAGCAGTCCGGAACATCAGCACCAAACACCTACTACCGTCAACAAGAGAGTCACATTTTCACTCCCTTCAACACGTGCGAAGGTCATTGGGGAGGGAGTGACTGTGGCAACTCGAAACGTCCCGACGCATTTTTCGCGTCGGAAACAAAAGTTAATGCCGCGACAAGTCTTCACTTGCCAACCAAAAACACGGCAAACTTACTGAAATTTCCTTAAGCCGTTCTTCTCGCTTCTCACGAAGGCTCATACCGAGAATATTTTATCCATATCATCATCTTCATATCCCGGCATTGCCAAAAGCCATAACAATAAGTTTATTCAAAATAAAGGGATTTAACTTATACTAGTGTTTGAAATCCCAAAGAGTTTTAATGTTATTTGCTTTTAATTAAATAAAGAAAGTGAAATTTGATCCTTTTTGACAAGTATGTAGAAGCTTTTCATTGGACGAACGTCCGGTAATTTAGTGTAATCTACAAGATAGCTTCCAATATTCTTAGTGTATTCTTCCTCCCCTCTCTCTTTCCTCACAAAATTACGAAATGTTTTGTAAGGATTAGATATCGCATTGTACGTAAAGACGTCGATTGGACGCTAGACTTGTCCTCAAAATTTAAGCTCAAAGCCGTTGGTTGCCAAGTAAATTGTAGACAGTAAAGCACTGGAAAAGAAGTTTTTCTAGAAAATGACTTTTAGTAACACTAGGGCTAATCTCGAATATCTGCTCTTCAGCTCTATTTAGCTCTTTGAAATAAATAACGCAGTTCCTATTCCTTCCCTATTTGAGATTAAATTTTTCAAGATTTATTTATAGCGACTAGTGTTCGGATACTAGAAAATGTTTTAAGGCCTATAGCACTGCATCTCAATGGGGTTTTGACTAGCCTTTATTTCCTATTTGCCTTAATTTCCAATTTTGTTATTTATTTTGTAAAAAGTTTTGATAAGGACTAGCCTTCTGTCCGCATACACTATAGAGCACAATTATAAATAATATAGACAACAGCTGCGTCATTTATGTATGGCTGATAGGACAATTGAATTTTTTCGACAATACTTAACCGCTTAGAGCCGGAACCGTATGTTACAATAGCCCTGAAAGTCTCCATTCGTACCCATACACTCAAAGCAATAGCAAAGGCTGACTCCTAGCAAAAATTTCTATGAATTTTCGGGATTTGATTGAGCCGCGTACGGATGTCTGAGAAATTCAGCGATCTCGTCGGGATATCGCAAGTTTTTCAGAAAAAGAGTGCCGATAATGCGCGTAGGACCCTTGCGGGAAGGGAATGGTGTAAAATATGATGTCATTGGCGCGCGAGAAAGAGTGCTTCCAAGTGTTTGAGTTAAAGGTTAAAGTTTTGCTGTCAACGTCAAAGTCTTCAGGAGGTTTGTGTGGCTCCTGCCATCAATAGCACCATAATATGTCTATGGCGGTCTCAAGCCCGGAATATCGATACCCTACACCGAAAATAATTGTTGAATTCTACTAACGCAATGTGCTAATCACTTCAAAAATCGTGTTCATTCTACACTCCGAAGTGAAACTCTTCGGAGTTTGACATGGATATTCAATTTAATGCAAATCGTTACCTAGCGCTAACGCTCGCATTCTTCTTACGCAGCTCTTAGCAAAAGTGTTGCAAAAAACTCAAATATCTTCAATCATCGCCAAACCACTTTGAGGAGGATTTTTACATTCAAATTCATCAAAAGTCACTTGGCACATGTTATTAGCTTCCGTCAAATAATTGATACTGATCCAGATTTTTCGGAACGAATTCTGTTGATCATCGGGGCATAGCGTTGCCACTGATGACTGCTTACACTTCGAACAAACTCCCAATCGAACGTTATTGGCCACCAATTTTAAAGATGGATTCGAATATACAAGCAAAACTTGATAAATATAGGGAATTATATACTTGATCTAGATATAGATATATAAACGGAGAATTAGAGATATGCGCATTAACATTGTCTTCAATTTTGTATTCACTAATAATGACTCATATACGAGTATGTGATCACATTAGGAATACTCTTCTCACACACAACGTCGTTTAACTTTAAAGCTCTCTATCTTGCAAAGCTCACTTTATTTGCTACTCGGGGTATTCGTATCCTTTTCTTGGCGATACCCCTACGGGCTGCTGGCGCTTTTGATTGGTTACGCTATGATTGAGGCTCAGTTCAGGGATAGAAACGATCCTCACATGATTCACGAAAAACTACTACACGAAGAGAAAGTGGAACTTTGTGCCGGTGTTTGGGACATTTTTCTTAAGATCTGGTGGAACAGTTAGAGTCGGTTCTTACCGGAAGGCTTTATATTGTTGTATATACGTAAAAAAGGTTTGTAAGATTTCAGGCTGTAACAAAACGATTCGATACGACATACTGCGGGCTAGACGATAGAAATATTTCATCATCGTTTCCACGGAATGTCCCGGAACATGGTGTGTCGAAATATGGTGATATCGAATGGTCACTAGGATCTACATTTGGACACCAATAGTCTTTTTTGTGATTATTGAACTACACATTCAATAATCACAAAAAAGTCCGTTGTGCAATAATCACAAAAAAAGTCCTTCTAATGTGCCTTGCACACCAAAAGGACCATAAAAAAACTCCAAGATAACGCTCGCTTCGCAGCAATATCGAAAGAGATAGTGCCAACCGTGATGGAATGCCAAAATCAAGTTTTTTTTTGTTTCAACAATAGATTGAAACTGTCCAAGCTATTTGATAGTTTCAATAACTACATCCTGAACTTTTTGAAATTTTACTTAAAAATTTCTACGTAAAAATGAGCATCTTTTATGAATACACCTACATTCGTCTTAGCGGTTATCCTATTTAGTTGTTCTTGTAATTTTTATATGCAAATGATTCAGCCCAGATGTATCATATCAAGGTTTTTCGGTGTACGTGGGTTATGATTAACAAATTCCTTGATAGACGACGCTGGCCCATAGCGACTCCTTATTTTGTTAAGGACCATGTTTGGCCGGCCCACAACTTCAAAAAAAGAAGATGCAGACGTATCTAGGAAAGCTAGCTTGAGCCAATGCCATCAAAACCTTTGAACAATGTCAACATGAAGTTCTGAAAGCAATAAATATTTTGAGGAACACGAAATCAAGAACACTTTACAGGCAAGTTTTGTACAGGAAATAAATAAATGTAATTTCTGAATGGACAGTCAGGGTGCATATATTTATTGAATCATATACGGGAAACTTTATAAGCCTGGCCATAACTTGAATCTTGTCGTTTAAGCGACGAAGATGAAATATCAAAATCATTCAGTTTAGGTCCATGTCTATCGGAACTTATATATTTCTGGTTTTGTTATAATCCTATTAATGTGATGATTAATTATAGTTGTCTGCTTGAAGGTTCTCAAGGTTGAGATTTAATTCTGTCTGCTTGTGTGTCCTCGAGTCCTAAGTAGATCTTGCGATTAAGCGTGTTATTTTGGAAGGGCTGGCTAGTCCTACACAACGAAACATAATCCTTTAGTAGCTAGCCATATTTTCATTTCCAAGTTATTAGAATTCTGTTGCGCAAAATGAACCATTTTAAAAGTATGCGAAATATGTATACTACACAGCTCTTCTTCCACAAAATTAGTGAGATCAAAGTTATCTTTAATAAATTTTTAATTTAGTAAGTTTATTCCTAATTTGACGTTACTTTCCCAAATCAACTTTTCGGAACATCTACAAGTTTAAACATGACTAGCAATACAAAGACTATAAACTCTATTCATCCATCCAAACCAATTTTAAGAAAAATTTTCTTCCATGTTTTTTTAAAGGATAAATGCTTCGAACCGTTTTGATTTAAGATTTGAACATATGTACATACATCGTATCTCCCTATCAGATTTATCAATTAAATCAAATTGGGATAATTAATGCAAGGCATACAGGTGAACGATTGCGGACGATAGAGTAAGGTTTCAGTTTCAGCAAGAGCATCTCAAATCCTCAATTGAATTTTACTGAAGAAATATTGCTTCTTTTCACAGAACTGCCTACATACCATTCGCTAACAAGCTTTTCATAAACCTGTTATACTGAAACTTCTTACTAATTGAGCCTCATGCCTTATTTGAAAAGTTTATAATTTTAATAAAAATACTAATAAAGTCAAAATGGACTCATAACAAATATCTAAAATTTTGACGGCTTTTTGCCAGTGCAGGTTAAACAGAAACTAGAAAATAATTACACCTCTGCTAATACCAATTCGGTAAGACACAGCTTCCAATCAAACCCAAACCTAAATCGCCTACAAAAATCTTAACTTTTTATAGAATAAAAAGAAACCATCTGCATGGTGATCATGGTTTATTTTAAAGCACGTGGTAAAGCCGTTTCAACTTTCCTAAACAAAGAAATCAACTAAAGACTTAGGTCTGTCGAGGAAACCAGTTTGAAAATGACCATACTCAATTTGCTAGCGAACTTTTATTGTGAGACCATTTCAAGTATCTTTGCCTACTCTTAAACAAATCCAAGGGGCTTAAAACAGAAAACAAAATGAAATCCTTTGTCTTTTAAATGCTGAAAGCTTAGTATGCTTCGCTTAATAGTTTCATACTTGAAATCATTTAATAATAGTCACACCTGTCTGATTCATCACAGCATACGTATGTCTGCATAGGTATTTATCTATTTTGCATAAATCACCTGACCGACCTTAGATTCAGCTAAGGTAAACGTTATGGAGTTCTCTCTTAAACTCGGTTACAATGAAGTCATTTTTTTTGTCGTAAAAATCCGATTTTATTTCAATCTAAATATTTGATTTTCATTGCTAGCGCTAGCGCTTAAACGAAGAAGGTAAGCGATAAGATAACATAAATTGAGCGTGCATACTATAAAACAGTTTAAGACGGCAAAGTGGAAAACATATTCAAGATTTGCAAAGCGCTAAGTATCTGTACCTGCGCAATATATTATGTCACCTGTGTAGTTTGGGATAGTTTTCATCCATTTTGCCATTAAATTTTTCGTTGAGGGACAATGAGATTTTATTTTAACAAATATTTTCGGTAGAATCAGAGTATACAAGCCTTGAGGGCGTTTTTGTAACTTTGCTCAAAGGTCATGCTTTATTCTTTTATCCATTTTCTTTTGCTGGTAAACAGGTACATATAACGTAATCTGAAAGTGTTTAAACGTCTGCTCTTTATCGCAATTGACATCAAATTAATTTTTAATGTAAAACCAGGTCAAGGGTAAGTTTCAATTTTTTTTTTTTTTGAGGAACAATTGCTGAATAACATTTTATCAACGTTTTAATCGAATTTTTAAATGTAAAACTTAGTGTTGCTACTTATTTCTTCTTTGTAATATTGCTTATTTTTTATAAAATAAGCAATAAATTCAATAACCATTTATTTCAGTATCTTCAAGAAGTCATTTACGAGTTCCTTTAACCCTTTGAGTACGCGTTGATAGACCGATGTCCTTACAGATTACAAAAGGTCATCGGTGACATCAGTCACGTCAAAATCATGCTGACGTGACTGATAAAGATCGTGAAGAGGCACTGAAAAAGTTTGAACATTCAAAACTTCAAGGCGAAGCCCAGAAGAATTGTCGCAGGAATTAAATATTGACAACTCTACCGTTGATTAGCGCTTGCAAGTTACATATAAAAAACATTTCCATGCACCTGCAGTTAATTTGCAAGATGCAGATTCAGGTGAAACTGACAACGGCTGGAAAACATTAGAATCGTTTCTAGGAAATGCTAAGAAACCAGACGCAGGTGTCAGCAATGACGAAACTATAAATTTGCTATAAGGAGTAACCTCTCTCTCAGTTGTCGCGTAGCCCTAAGGTACAATACTAGTAATCGGTGTTAAAATAAAGAAAGCTAAATTTAATACAGTTGTTGTTATTCCCGGTGGAAATTTTTATTTTTTCGTCCGCTCGACCCTCGACCACGTAATTTGCACGCCATGGAATTGATCCAAAAAGCTGGGACTTGCGTGCCGCATTAACCGAAAGAGAGGGAAATCGAACAGCGTTTGGTGACGTGAGGGGATAAGAAATAGATGTACTTCGACAACCCTAAGCGACCAAAACATTGAGTAATGCCAGGTGAACCAGGTCCATCGACGCCAAAACGGAATATTCCAAGGTCATGTTGTGCATTTGGTGCGACCACAGTGGCGTCATCTATTACGAACTCTATTACGAACTAAGATGGTATCTGAAGCAATCACTGGGGATATGTATCGACAACTAATCCCTCTGTACTGACGTCTGTAGGAAAAACGGCCAGAATGGAATGACAGACATGACAAGCTGATTTTGCTGCATGACAATACAAGGTTACACAGAGTCAAGCATTCGGAAATTTTGCCCCACTCGCCGTATTCCTCCTTCGGATTTCCATTTTTTCCGCTCCATGCAATCGGCCCTCACTGGAAAGCGATTTGCTAATTATGGAAGCATCAAAATATGGCGCGATGACTGGATCCAATCGAAAAATGGGGATTTTTTTCCGCCGAGGTATCCATCTACTACCAGAAAGATGGGAGAAGTTTATAGCTTCAAATGGTGCATGCTTTGAATGACGTATAATTTCAATTATAATTTTAAAACATAAATAAAAACAACAAACATATATATGAAATCAAATGGAAATATTTATTCAAAACAAGAACCAAGTCTAAAGTCTTATAATGGTGTGCCGTGTATTAGTTTTCATTACATGCCAGTAAATGTAAAGATACCTGACAGTGTTTACATTTCCAAGTTGTTCCTTTAATTATTTTATATTTATAACGTACGCGGCACCGTTTTCTGAAAGGTTCCTTTAATTCTGTGGCCGGAATATGCTCTGGAAAATATGCTACATTTTTCGCTAGAAAACGATATGGCGCATCGCTACTTAAAAGACATAAATGTAATCATATTTTGTCAGGACCACTTGTGTCCGTAGTTCCCTTCCGATGTTAAACGAGATTGGACAATGCCCGATATGCTTCCCTAATTGACTTTACTCAGTAGGACATATGAATTAGAAAAAGCTATGCCTTTTAACGTCAAACGTCATTTTTATGTAACTTTTCACTCATTTTCTCATAGCAGGAAAGCAAGCTAGAAATTGGCACTTTTAATATTAGCCTCCACTAGCAGTATCATATTTGACTGTATATAAAAACTTTGACAAAATAGCTATCTTTTGTTCGCTTTTCTGTACAAAGTAAACCAATATTTGAATGTTTTCTGTTAAGCATGTATACGTCATTTTCTACTCTCCATATTAGTGCTAAAAATCGCGGGATGATAACATTCTGGCCTTACCTTTTTATAGTTTGGGGGATGCAAGGGTTTTTTGACATGTGTTTTTTTTTTTTGTTCTTTAGCACAGTTCCAAGCACAATTGTATTTTGTTCATGTAATTTTAAACAGAATTTATAAGAATGAAACGAATATCGACAGTTCAAAGCTACACACTGCCTTATTTCAAAATTTGTTGCGCTAATTTTAGGACAACCCTTCCAGCCAGCGGTTTATCAGTTTTCGGTTTTTTATTTTCGACAACCCCGATTTTAAAACGAATGCAATAACCAGGATGCAATTCAATGATGAAGTCTCGCAAACTTTATAGATGTTTACATAAGAAACTTTATAGACTGCATAAGACCAGACGAACTGTATCCAAACGTCCTTTTAGTGAAATGGCGATCTCTAAAATATAAAGATTGTCGAATGTTTTGCTTGCGTAATTGATGAAATTCCTATCTCTCTAATTTTACCATGTTTATCCAATGTTACCTTGTCTGTAAAGCAAAGGAATCTTGAGATATCAAAAATCATAGCCCGGGTCATAGTGGCTGCAAAAATTGGGACATTTTTAATACTTCTTTTTTGCGAGTGTTGACTCAATTTAGATTTTTACTTTAAATAAACGTAAAACATGATGCAACATATCGTTGCCTTGCATTAAGAGTTACTAGAAACCTTAAACTTCTTTCATTTGCACAGCTTTCTTTCTCAATTATATGACCGGTATATCTAATCGTTTATTTCCATATTCATTTTCAAAAAAAAATTCTATAAAAAACTTGGCCTAGTACTTTCAATTTTATAGCATTATCCCCTAATCTACGAAGGCGCAAAACACTGATTCCAGCTATCTATTGTGTGCGTTTTCAAGGTACCAGAATTACTTCACTATAATTAAGTGAATATTTTATTTCATATATCAAAAAGCGGGGCTGGCTTATAATAAAGAAAAATCCAATTAATTTTATTTGCGACTGGTAAATCTTTAGAAGTCATAAAAAACGTAAGGCAATTGTTTGCAGTAAACGTCCTCGGACAGCTGTGCCACAAAACTCAACGTCTGCTTCTTTATTTTAGAAGACGAGTCAGACTCTTCCAGCACAACTCTAAAAACCGCAAAAAAATGTTAAGCCACAGAGGAAAAACCGACCAACATACATATATGCAACATTGGCTAGCATTGATAAAACAAACCACACCTCAGAAGGTAATGCAAAAAACAACAAACTACATGAGAGGAAAGCTGAATTTGTTTATACTATTGGCTAAACCCCCACAAGCAAGTTCCTAGCAGAGTCACAAACAGGATAAAAAAGGGTCTTGTTATACTGTCAAGAAAAAGACAAGGAAAACGACCACGGGAATGTTATGGTCTTCTTCCAAATACTTCACCTAAACTAACCGACATTTTCCCACTGAATCCTTTACCTGAACAAACCAACCCCTTCTTAGTTATGGGACTTTACCACTAAGAGAGGACCTAATTCTCTCTAGCGCGAGCGGAATCTTGGAGGGGAGTGTGGTGGAGACACTACAAATGATAAAGCAGGCTTACAGTGGTAATATGATGAGTCCCTCCAGTTTTTAGAATGGTACTGTTTAAAGGGTGTAGGGAGCTCATTAATTGCGAGCACCGCACCAACAACGGCCGTTGATTGTTCAAACTGATAACAATGCAGCCTAGTTGGTACGGGTTCCTAGTTGCTGCTTCCTTTTACTTCCCTTGCATCCTGCGATCGTAGTCTCAATGGTTTTAACTTTTTCACTCTTTTGGAGCGGTGCCTGGAAATCCCTTCTGACCTCTTTATCAGTCTAACTATATTTACTAGCATGCATACCTCAATGTCAATTATTTATTTATATTTCTGTATAAATAATATCCGCAGTACACATTTTTATATCGCAACATGCATTAACACATTGTATGCACTCGTTATGAGCATTTATTATTTTTCACACTTCATAAGTTATCATCCTCCATTTGGTTCATTCTCCATTCGTTTCGGTCTAATTTAAATGGTACTAAAATTACGAAAACATCTCATCGCATCCCCACCTCATAAATTCATAATTTATTTTTCGGTTGTTCACAAGCTTAATTAAAATACCAACAGCGCAAAAAGTATATTTTTTATAATTTGGTTATAGTTAATTTCAGCGCGGTGTTACGTTTGCTTAGCGAGCGCCTGAGTGCAGTTGTCAACAATTCCATAAAATATTCAACTGTCGTTGCTTAGATATTAAATATACAATTAATTGCGCACTGATGTGAATTTCAAATTAATTTACGTGAATAATTTAGATTAATATTTCTGTGGAGCTGAGTTTCTGGATGATTTATATTGTGTTTTTTGTGTCACATATGGGTATATTTATTTTTTTGCATTGTATGATAAATAAATAAATGCAATTATTGACCATAAAAAGATAGTTGTCCTTTTTTAGTTTTACATATTAAAATTGCATTTCCACATCAACTAGAAATGGTTGAGCGAGTTTTAATTGGAATGTCAGTTTCGTTTGTAATCTTCTTAATGATAGAAAAATCATTGATTTAAAGTTTGATAATAATTTTTTTTTGTTTCAATACGATTTTTTCACTTGCCCCCATTATCTTCCAAAATAGTTTTTCAAACGTCAATATTTTTGAATGCCTTCTTATACAGGAAAATTTCAGTTTAGATTTTCCCATTAATAATAATTTGATTTTCAATTGTTTAGATATTTTTAGTGACACCAATACGAAAAAGCTAGAGTTTGAATTTCTGGTATTCACCAGTGTGGGTAGCTCTAGTAGGCGCTTTATTTTGTAGAGAGTAAATCCTATTTACGTCTAACGCGTGGGCCCCTTAGTTATATAAGTATGCTGAACGAGCTATTATCTAGCTCTCTTGTTAACCTACGGAAAGATGCCCGAGCATATTGTGCAAGCTCAAGTTTTGTTAAAAAAGCTCCATCATTCTTTAGAAGTAAGAACAGATGAAAATTATAATTATTACCGATAGAAAAAATAGTTTTTGGTCGTTGAACTTCGTCAAACTTCTAGCATAAACGCCAGTGTCTTTAAGCTTTTGAAAAGAAGCCACGCAACTTAAATTTGTTAAAAACGTCATCTACCAAAAAAATTCCTTAATAAAAGGGCCACGAAAACCTCAGGACAATACCCTATGTAACCCTTAAATGAATGTGGGAGGAAGAATGAGAGATTCTACCAACTGATGGAAAATATATAATAATAGAGGATAATATCCCAAGAATTTACCCATTTCTTCTCGGAAATTCTTTCCTTAAGCCATTAGAATTTTTTTCCAATCTTTAAAGTATTTGCCTCAGATGTCTCCACTTGCAAGTGATTAATGAACTTAGTTTGGGATCAATCGTGCACGGTTTACCCACAAATCATGAGTGGCATGTTCCCTTTTTTAAAAAAAACCCTTTAAATAACTTGCCGAACACTGTGATCCTGCTCGCATCAACCCCGATTGCACATAGAAGTGTAACTAAAATGCGCCCAATACTTTGTGGCGATGATAGATTTTCTGAGGCTTTCTGAGGCTGAATACGACGCGGTATACATGACAGTTATATACAACATGGAAACTGTTAAGGACATCGTAATACGGTTGAGAGTAATCTCGAATTTTAACGGACATTTGTCAGATAGAAATCATAATGTAATTCATTGTGGGTTAGACACAATATGGGAAGTCTGGTCACGCATCTTTACTGAAATATGATATCTGAAAGGACATTTTCGAACATAAAAAGAACCATTTTGACCATTGGGAGATTTTAATTTTAGGAAACCAAGTAAACGAACATGGTATGGACTGTAGCAAGTGCCTGTTAGTTATGTTTGATAAATGCAGCAGGAATCTATGCGCCGTTTGTGTACAGAAGAGCAAATTATACCTGTCTTACCTCTAATACCCTAACCGCAACCTAGATTTTCAAAAATAACAATCGATTAGTATGTTTGAAACATCAAACGATCGGCGGATATCATAACCAGGATGGATAACCAGATGGCCTATGTCGGCTTGTTTTAAATACTTGGCCCAGTGTGCAATTCGAGAAATTTGGAAAAAGTTATCTAGATTTCCTGTTCCTCTGCAAAACATGCCTGAGTTCCACACTTTTCAATATATATCCAGCTTACCCAAGCCTAAATTGCCATCCAGCAACGTTCGCGGATGGCACTTACTTGTAAGATCCTACCAAAAGCTCTAACCTGCTCATTTTCACCCTATGGGACATAATCCAATGCTTCTTTAGATGGAAAATTAAATTTAACATTTAAAGCAATCATTCTTATTCTTTATATTCTTCCATATTGTTTAGCACAGGAACGTAAGTCCACCATACTGCCTAACAGATCCATAAACTTCGTTGACCAAATGATTCCCTAAACGGAAGATCCCATCCATTTCGGTCTGAAACTCGATCGAAAGCTTATATGTAGGAACCATATCGCGCCCATAAGAATTGAAGCATTCAAGTCTGTCCTTTCATTGTTTCCATTATTCAAACGAAAGTCGCTCATGAATCTTAATGAATTTTCTTTTAAATTCACCTTCAAGGCAAAAAAAACTGCTTATTCTTCTGTAGAGTACATAGCCTACAATAATCTAGGGAGCCACTACATGGAACCGTGTGTCTGAAATTTAAATCGTTGCAATATCAACGCTGTCAAATATTAGCACTGTTTGTTTTTGGTAGATGATTAAACTGGAATAAAACCCTAGTAGAGTGTAAAATATTCAAAAATGTACATAAAATTTATTAAAAATTTAAACCAAATTATCAAAAATACGTTCAAAAATTACAAAAAACCTACAAAAACCATGATTATGTGTCCTTATCTATGGATATTTCTAGGTTAATTGGTTTATAAAATTATCAGTAGTCAAAATAAGAAAAATGTAAGTGAGCTGTAAGTCTAACAGAGGTTTCAACAATAGTTTTTCTCTCAAACAAACTAGTTAAAAAATAATTCAGACGTCTAGAAATTTTTTGGATTGGGCGGTGAAGGATTCTTATGCCCTGACTGTCGGGCTCCCAGTGGCAAACGGACTACCGACTAAACACCTCTCCTGTCACTTTGAGAAACTAGCTTGGAATTGTTCGTTACATTAGTTTGGGCAAGGCCTCTTTGGTCTCGCCTGGAAGCAGCTTCAGGTGCAGGAAATCATTCTTTCAGTGGGAATGGATGTGAAGGACAGGGATTGCTGTCAGAGAGATCCCACTTTCCTTTTGCATTGATGGGGGAAAGGTCATGCTCTCCCTAGTAAAACCAACCGTTCGCACGCAGTTCGAACTGTCTTAAGTTGTCAACATATTTTCTGAAGGAGCTCGCCTTGTTTCTTGGAAAGATGCAATAGGACGCTGGTCCATCTTGCTTAAAAATAATAATCACAACGTCTTTTAATTTTTTTCCTACATTTTAGCGTTATCAGTAAGACCGATTTGAACTTTTCGTGGATGGTGCATGGGAAATATGCTTTAACTATTATGAAAATTAACATAACTTGTAAAGAAGGCAGTTCATCCTAAAGTATTTCACCTATGTTTCCAGACTGATACTAGAGTTTTTCAACTAATTGAATGAATTAATTATTCGTGGCCATAAGTTAGCCTGTTTGGCGCCGTAGTGTAGTTTTCGAACGTTCTCCATACTTCAAAGGAAAAACCTCCTGCATAACCAAGTAATGTTTAACATGTCATGGTAAATGCTGCGCAGAATAAACTTTTGACTTCAGAAATAAGGATATTGCGTATTTGATTGCTCTAATTCTTTCATTAATCATTGGAGTCCTCTGCAACTCCAACTGCTCACTTTTTCATTTAGTCTTCCCCGATCAAGCAACATGAGACTTTTTTTTTCGAATTTAAAGAGAGATCAGCATACGAAGATATGAATTGGTGTGAAATGGAAACTTTATGTGTCATATATTAACCATCTGCCTGCAATTAACAAGCATAATTGCAACAAGATTACAGGGGTAGGTTGGACTCATGCCAACAGGATTTTCGTATTTATAATTAATATTTCACTTATCCTTAATTCACTCAAAATAACGGATCATCTAAGAAAATCAGCAGTTTACTGGGAAAAAATTTGAAGTTGAAGTTAAAGTTGGCTTTAATCTTTCAGTTTAAATTCACCAACTAATGAAACAATAGGAAAATATTGTTTTAAACTAATAACGCACGAGCTGTTAAGAACAGGTTAATGTTAATTTGAGAGATGTGTATCGTTCATCTTTTAAGTTGCTTTAGTTAGTTAGGTTCAGACATTTTGAAATACATTTTCGTAAATTTCTGCAAATGCTTTGCTAGAGTATTTATCAAGGAAAACGTAATGAAAAATTACATCATCGCATCGAATGGATCTCGAGTATTGAAAGCATAATTCCAGTTATTTCTTTTGTTTTGCTTCGTGAAAACTTAGTTCATATGTAATGGCATTTGTGCCTGTAAAAGTAAAAAAAAAACACTTGCATATTGTTCGTGTTGACCACAATTATCAGCAACTTTTCCTTCAGTTGCTCCGTTCAGAACACTTTCCATATGGAAAAGTAAAACCATCTGGAATTATCGTTCACGTAATCTCCTCTCAAGACTGCATACAAACTTAAAAGTTGACACTGTTTTTTTTCTTTCCTATTAAGCGGTTGACCAGACAACAAACCTCTTAAGCTGCTAATGCGATGAAAGAGAGACCTTCAATACCATGCAGCACTAAAAGCTGTTCACTGTTGCTGATATTACTACTTCTTGCTGTCATGTTTTCTTACTCATTTTAACTTCTAAGTGCACACAAATCAATGCAACAAGCAACGAAGGAAAACTAGGAAAGCGCAGCCATGTTCAGAATAGTAAGACCTAGTCACCGATTGTGAATGTGTCAAATAACAATGGAGAATTATCGATGCATTTAGTTCATAACAACGGCTTTTGAGTTTTCATTTCCGATAAGACGTTTAACGACAAAGTTTATATGATTCAGGTGACTTCTACACTAAAACCGGATAAGAAATGAAAGAAATAAAAAAAAAAAAATTAAAAATTCGAATCGAACACTTGCAATAACAGACGTTGGGAGTTGACAAAGCTTTAGAATGTCATTTTATTGACCAAACTTAACGACGGTTGTAAGTCGTTATTAAAGAGTGGAGCTGCAGTCAGTGACTTCTTTAATAATCACGTTTATTGAAATAAAAAAAAATCTACATTTACATGAAAGCTCATACTAAAAAATTTACATAAAATTCAATATTCGAGGCATGTGGCAGGTATTTGATTGTCTGGCTCCGTAATAATTTATCCTTGAAACAGATTGAACAAAAAAATGACGAGCGATACTGGATTTGCAGCTGCAATAAGTGAACACATCTGAGCCATACCGAAAATCAGGATGAACAGATGTACCTATGATTCCCAAGTGCGACTCAAAAGAATTCTCTTTTCAGGAGAATCATTTCTTTATAGGCTCATTTCAGGACAATTTTGCCTAGCCTTATGTGACGTGCTGTTTCGCAATTTTGCTCAGAAAGGAGCACGTCTTGCAATACAAGAGATCGGCAGGATAGCAAATCCTCCTGTATTGAAACAAGCGGTACGGGTAAGAGTAATTTGGCCGAATGATGAATATTGCTTAGCTTAGATCAATTAATAAAGATCCGCATAAATCTTGAAAATTAATATTTAGAACAGGAAGATTTTTGAAAAATGTTTGTAATTTAAGCATCTGCTTTCTTCTGTTCCATTTGAATAGTTTTTGAATTGTTTACTGACAAATTTAACTGAAATTTCCTATTAGAAAAATAAGTTAGGATTCGACATTCCTTTCTATTCATTGCTGTAGCACGTTCCATGTGTTTAACGAATAAAACCATTTATTTCTATCACCAAACCCAAGTCGAGTATAATTGCTATCAATATCAACTTTTTTTTGCTTCGATGAAATCCAAAAACGAACAGAACCCAATAAAATTTCACTGTTCCTTCCGAAAAAAATCACTACCCCAATTCGACTTAATCCATTCTATCCATCTTTCGATCGCAACTCAATTCATTTAGTTCGCCTTTTAAAGAGCTTTGCCATAAATTTGGCGCGCTTGATAAGCCGAAAGACAAAAATAAACGAAATGTAAAAAAAAGTTGACAAAACCCCTACATGAAAAACCACATCAGTGTTTATCGTATCGCATAATGAATAGCATATATTTAAGTACAGTAAGACAACGATGCGTCCATACTACACTCAAGGGAACACATTTTTCTATTGATTCATATCTCTCGGCTATATTGTCAATAATATCTACCCCACCCTGATGAGTATCTACAAGGATCGATATGTACGAGCATTTTGTGTGCTGAACGAAAGTTCACTTGAATTTAGGCCAAAAAGTCCTTGTCTGTGCTATTGTGTATGCCCTTTCGCGAATCATGTATTCAATTCTGTTATTATCGATGGCAGGAAGCGAGCAAGCACAACCCAATAGACTTCACGACGACCGACAAAAGAAAGAGACTCTAATAAATACTGAAAGAAAAACTAATAAAACCCTGTCATATTTAGGACATTTTTGTGCTGTCGAGTCGACATGTTAAGCACTTATAGCTGGAAGCTGTTACACACATACTTTTTGCTTCTTGCCTGCCAGATTCGGTTAAAGGAACTAATGAAATAAGGTAAACATAATGGCGATTATTGGAACTTTTATGTGCTTATTTTATGAGGCCGTGTATGAAAAGATGATGCGCTTTTAGTATTCTGTAACACAACATAGTGTTGTTGTGTTTTTTTACCCATCAAATGTATGTGAACGAATGTCTTTTAATTGAACCCAAACTGATAAAAGGACACACAAAATGTCGACGCCTAATGACAGCGAAAAATTCCCAGAAAACTCTTAAATTTGCCGTGCACGGCGATTTATACAATCGTTGCATCAAAATCTGCATCAAATTGTTGAAAATCTATAAAAAAAAAAAAAGTTAAGATAAATTGCGGTTGCGCTGGTTTTGCTATTTCAGATAAAGACTTGATGTCTGCCAAGGTGAACCGAAACCATTTACGTAATTATGCATCGAAGCTTTGATTTATTGTTAACATGGAAAATATAATAAAAAAATACAAAACAGATATTGTGCAATGATGTCGAATTATGAAATATTTTCGCACTTTTTATATGTGATTGAATCAACTTACAGCGTGGGATTAATCGTAAGGATGGCACATACCTGTAAAGGAAAAAGATGATTATTAGCAACGCACGTAATAATGTTATGCTATTAATAATAAAATGTTGATTTGCTTAAGTTCATCATTAGTACGAAAAGTTAACTATAAACAGATTTCGATGGCCAACGACTGTTACACTATATTGGGAAGGAAGTCAAACTCGAGTAAAAAGTCAAACTTTTAAAGTTCTCATGCAACAAACTCTGATTCTTGCAACTTTTGCTATATTTTTTTCAGAACAGATAATAAAATCAAGGAGACGAATGAGTGACGTGTACACAGATATATGTTGTATGAGGAATAGCCTCATGTCGGAAGTAACATTGAAAGGAAAAGAGAGCACACAACTCAATTCTTATACTGTACAGGAAAGCCCCACTAGTTAGTAACTGTTTTAAACTCAAAACATTAGTAAACTTTGGTTGGTTTTGGCCTTCGTAGCAGGTCGGCTCTGTCTGGACTGCGATCGTACAGCAAAAAGGATAAAATCAGGCGAATAAAAAAAAAGACGTTAAATCAGGATTGCGTGGAGACCAGTTTATGGCGCCTCTCCTGGAGATCTTTTTCTAGGGAAAATTTCACGTACTCTAGGCAGAGACGTATTGGACGTGTGTGAGGTTGCCCCGTCCTGCTGGGACCATGTTCTTACGTTCTAGCCAGGGTAGTTTTGCAGTTCTGGCACCAACAAATTGTTCAACATTTTCACACGACGCTCTGAATTCACTATAACCATACGTCCTGTCTCAAGACTCAAAAACGTCTTCAAAATAGGAAGGGCCTAGAATTCCTCGCGCCGATATTACAGCTCGTACAGTCTCGTTTGGTGAATTAAGTGACCTCTCATACTTGTAATTGGAATTAGTTGCGTACCGAGTGCCGCAGTTTTGCTTGTTTACGTGCGCATTAAGATGAAAATGAGCTTCATTCAAAAACAAGATATTGACAAACGTCGAAAAGCGATCAGTTCTCTGGTTTACAAAGTCAAGGCTATCGCTAATTTAATCCTTGTTTAATCCTTGCGGGCGGGGTTTAAAATGCGTTGAAATGATGATTTTTGTACATAAAACACTTGGGAGCTTCCGAATTTCAACATTCGAATCTTTACGTATAGGCTGGTCGACACTCTTCACGGTTTCCGTCGTTCATGATGATCGGACAAGATCATCTTCATCTCCAAATTATCCAATTTTGGATGAGAGGAAGGGTACCAAGGGTACCAATCATTTATTTTTTGCGAGGGAGAGGCAGATTGTCTACGCCCTTAGTGTTTTACTCTCAGACGCGCAATGCTTCTGGACTACCCGCTAAAAACTCCTCCGTCATCGTGAGAACCTGACCTGAAACCATTTGACACATTCCTTCGGACTAAGTCTCGTGTTTTCACGCCCAGAGGCGACTTCAGATTATAGGAATTTCTTCTTCAGCTGGATGAAAGGGCTATAACAGAGGTTCCTTCATCCCCGATGCTTTCCAACGCTCCAGTATATCTTTTTCCAGTGCCCACACTGCACGAGCATATTGTGCCACGCAATTCCATTTTTCAACCGTTTCCCGCATTTTTCCGACCATAGTTTCCGGACAGACCTCTCCAATTTTGCTGAAAGGGTCACCTCACTGCTTATCCATCTTTTGCAAGAGGAGAATTTGTGACAGGCGTTATCCATCTCTCCTGCACAAAACACGCAGTTAGGTGACCTGTCAATCTTGTGCAGGTAATATAGAAAATTGCATGCCCGCTGAAGAGCTGGGTCGAGTAGATTTTGTTTAATCAGTCTCAATCTTCACTCGATTGAGCCACAGCCTAAAGTGAGGGATCAAGGGTGCAGTCCATCTTCCCATTGTGTCTTGCTTCCAGGACTGTCGCCACTCGCTGAGAGAGTGTTGTCTTTCTTTCCTGGTGAGTTCTTCTCTGTTGTCTTCGTTTCTGCACAGGTAAGAATTTCTGGGCGATAGGTATCACTATTACGATTACTAGCACTGCCGTCCCGGAGACTGCTCGATATGCGCATGCAATTCACAGTACTTCTTGCTTCTACACCTGTGCCAACCGCTTCGCCTCAGACTCCAAAAATTATCATGACAAGGACTGTGTCAGTTGTCTACTTATATTGCTATTAAAAATATTATTTTTCATATATTCAACGGTAGTGGTAATACAAACCCAAATAAAGCTATCAACGTTTGCATTTTTTGGCAAAATGGAAACACAGGAACTTGTTAAAAAAGGTACAAGGATTCTTGTACGGCTGGTATCTATTAAAACCCACACGATTCACGGAAGGTTAAAAGTGAAATACAAATTGAACTAGAAAGAACTGCTGATCGTAATGTCTAATGTGGCGATTCGGTAAATACATCATACAACCAATGTTCTTAAAAAAATTGTTAGATCTTATGAACAGACTTTGAGAGTGAGAGGAAAAAGAAGACAACATCGTAAAACGCCATTCCAAGAGTTCAACAATATGAAATCAAATTATTGAACAATGAATAAAGATGAGAAAATGCAGAGAACAACTAAGAAACTAGGTGTCAAAAAGTTTTGCTCTGAATGTCACTGTCAAGTTTTGTATGGATTTTGCTGTTGACAATTTTAAATGAGTACACTACAAAAGACGTACCAAATACACCTAAGCTCTGCTTGAAAATTTAAAAAAGGCGATATGATTTTTTCCAGAATGATTATTTAAAGTTTGACCATCTTGTCTTTTTTTGGACAAACAAAAATGACGCTTTGTAAACTTTAATATACACATAGCTCTAATAAATCACCTAATTTTCAACTATCACATGACGCTATAAATAAAATTGATCATAAAAAATGGCGATATGGTCTGGAAATAAATTTTAAAAGCCCCAAGTCGGGCAAATAAAGCACAACAAATGCACACACACAGTATCTAAGCCCAATGGACTATGATGATGAGTAGACGAAAATAAGAAACACGCACCTAAAGTATCTCGACCACCTCTTTGCATGGCACATTCTATAGCTTGATAGATACAATCGAAGCGTATCCATAGTACCGCAATGTTTCCAGCCGACAAGTTTTCCTCTTCCCTTGTTAAACGCATGCGACTTGATCTGAAATTCCCAAAGAATACTACCATCAAGTGATGTACTGGTGAACACTGCTCCAAATGTTGAGGAGATAGTGAATTTCCCAAGAGAGTATACACGAAATGTACTTGGTGAATTTTTCTTTCAACGGGATGAGAGGAGAAGATAAGATGATGCGAGTCTTTCATTGTGGGGGAGCGCAAGTATGAATGCATCCAGAAGGAAGAACATTTTGGGTATGTACTTGTGTACCAAGGGACCCGTCTTTTCCGGCTTTTGGGCTCATGGCAGTGATTCGGAAACTTTCCAAGGGCAAATAATGTTAACGTATGATAGGATTCAATGTTTTTATAAATATTTATTCCAACGATTCGAATTCATTTTGAGCTTGAATTGATTTTGGTCGTCCTTCAGGGTTTTCCCATGATTGTGTTTGCGATGATTGGAAAAATTTCATGTTTCATTTTGACCATCAAACTGAGCTAAGTCCTGTTTGTAGACGTTTTATACATAAGCATCCTGGAGATTCTTGGATGATAGCGTTGACAATAAATCAATTAATTCACATCGAACTGCGACACCAAGTGCTATATTTATTATTGTAAATCAGACTAAAAGGATATCATCACCTCCGATGCATTATTCGAGTGTAGAGCAAAACCATGCCTTTCTTCATCAAGCTTTAATTGTGAAATTGAGCAACACTGCCAATCCTAGTTATGCATATTACACTAAGGAGAATCGACTTTTACACCAGCATTAATTTAATGGTGCAAGTAATACGTGTAAGAGAGAACGAGATGTTGCAGAATATTAAAGATGGGTTACTAAGCGTTTTTTAGTACATTCTTTCCTTCAGGAAAATCAGTGAATTCCTCTATTTGACTCACTCATGTTCTCGGAATTCAACAAACGAAAAACGGGAAGAATAAAGAAATGCTCATGCATTCTGCTCAGTGAACATTTTGAAAGAGATGCAAAAGCTTCGATCCGCTGTGATACTGAATTTTACATTGAAGGATATTTTTATTTGCATCGATAGAGTACATTGGAACTATTCTTGACCTCGATTTTCTTTAAATATATCTTAGCTTTGTTTTTCATATATTAGTCTATCTTCTCCCTGAACTAGAAATTCTATGTAATTTCACGGGG
Source organism: Stratiomys singularior (assembly GCA_954870665.1). Lineage (NCBI taxonomy): Eukaryota > Metazoa > Arthropoda > Insecta > Diptera > Stratiomyidae > Stratiomys > Stratiomys singularior. The sequence continues at coordinate 108,558,546 of OX940880.1, read as the reverse complement.
GATCGGCTATTTGAGACGTTTGTAAATAATTAATAGAAAAATACTAGGAATAACATTGGTATCGGGCTAAGTCATGCGCGTTTTCTTCATAGCTATATGGTAGTTTATGTGTGATTTATATGTGAGTACCTTCGATGATTTTGGCGCTGTCTATTAGATGATGCTTGGCCGTGAAGTGTTGGAATTCAATGGGAGATTAGCTGAGTCATTTGCGTTAATACAATTTCGAGCGTGGCACTACCAATTAGTAATACCCCAATTGAAAAATAGTTTTTAATTTGTATTAAACTCAGGCTGAAATTTGTCCTATTATTGCCAGAATCGAAAATTATAGTGTGTTTGGATCAGCTGAATTAGTAATGCGCTTTTAGAGAGTCATCATCAGCATGGCTAGCCGAAATAGCCGAAACGTATCTTCACTCAACGTAAGCACGGCCCGGCGAACCTTACAACATACTTCGAAGTGAGTTCTTCATTCCCAAAGTGTGATAACCCTTTATTTAGCTTTAATTTAAACTAATTCAACTTAACGAAAGGTTAGTCTTAATGTTGTAACACTAGATTATATCCTTATTGGGCGAAAATCATCGTTCGAAATCGTTCAAATCAGCTTTGGTGGTTTTAAGATAATTGCATTCCCACAGGTAATTTTTTTCCAAACTAAAGAAAATGTTTCCCCCTTTTTTCCCAAATCATTAATTTTTAGGTATTAATTCCCAATGAAAAAGATATAAATCTTAGCTTAAGTTCCAAAAACATCAATGATTCATGAATCTAGTCGAGCGTTAACAAGGAATTATTGTCTGCATAATGTATCCCGGATCCAAATTTTTCAGTTGACAGTGGTACTTGAGTTTAAGTCACTAATCTCAAAGTCACGCTGATGCTTTACCTTAAGCACAAGAGGAGCATTTCGATGTTCTAAACGATCAATCTTTCTAGGTTTTTCGGATTACGTCGTCCTAAAATCAGTCGCTCTTTTGCCATCAGCTATCAAAAAGCTGTTATTTTTATACTTTGTAGATTATTTTTTGGAACAACTCTTTTCTTTTCCAGGAGTTATTTTTAAGTATATTGTTATTCATGTGAAATATTGAGAAGGAAAATAAAATCAATCTTCTTAGAATAATGCTTCTCTGCTGCAACTTTTTCTGAATAGTATAAAACGAATTATGAAATATTTTCAAGGTATCACAAGGTCCGTCTTTAAAATTCTGGGACAAATTCGAATGCAAATTTTTCTAGCAGGATAAAGGCATATTGTCGTTGTTCACTGTCTTTAGTCAATTAACTTTAAATCGACAAAAATAGATCTAAATCATAAGGTAGGGGTAGGTATAATCTTAAAATTTACCCAAACTACAAGTAAATTGCTTGTAACTCACTCACATTAACTGACTTATGTTTCCTCATATAATTGTCGATCTACATTAAAGTTTAATCAGAAAAAATCACTATATAGAAAAGTGTAGCCGAAAATATTGGTAGGTATTAGGCTCACACTAACGTAAAACCCGAAAAAAATTCTCACTATGTGCTTTTGCTAATCTTTTCATTTACCACCGGTCATCTCATTTGCAATGATTCAATTAGATTTGGATAATATTGGCCTCAATAAATGTGTATCGACAGATTCGGCATCACCTGCCCTCATATACCACATATCAGTGACTAAGATTTGTTAAAGAAGAATTTGCTATGAATTTCGGATTACTGACATATTTTTCGAAGCTAATCCCGTGTACCTAAGTGAATCATTTATAACGAACAATTTCTTGGAGATACCCTGTTGGGCAGGTCTAGGTTAAAAATAACTTTTCAAAAAGCTGTTCTAGGTATGTGGAATCATTGTTGAAAAAATCGAATTTCAAAAGTTCCCAATTCACGTCATCAATCCAATTCCCTTCCCACACAAAATAAAATAATTAGGTCTGCATGTAGGCTTTCGCAAAATGAAAAGAAACACCACCAATAGCATAGGAATGTCGTCAGAAATTCAGCCTGGTAATACTAACTACATACTGTTTGGCTCCTAACAGAACATTATCCTATGAGTAGTGAATGCATGAAGTTTCTAGGCGCAAGTACAATCTAATAAAAGGTGTATGCATCAAACCAGCATGAACTAGGAAGGGGAGACCAAGACTGAATTGGAAGCCGTCCAACTTTTTATTTAATTTCTGAGAGAAGGTTTTTCATTCTTCTTATTGGGATACGTTTAATGACGAAAATGGCAATGACAAGGGCGGAAATTTACACTGTCAATGGGAAAATCATTTCTGTAAACTCAAGTCAGGACATTTTACGTCACCAGTAGCAAATATATGGTGCATCAAGTTCAATTCTTAAAAATTCCTTTATACATTCCCTCGATTAACTCTAAAAACTCAGCTCCAAAGCCTTGTTTGATTTGTTGACTTGTAGTAAGTGTGACAAGTATTTTTTAAAAAGTCCTCTGATGGGATTACGAGTGTCTAACTTTGTCTTCACTACTTTATTTTGTTTTGCAGCGAAAAGAGATCTAGGCATGTAATTTTAAGAGATTACAACTTACCAGAATCTATCAGCTGTTGTCATGATTACGCCACTGTTACAATTCTACGTTTCTTTTCAATGGAATTTTATCCACACACACACACACATAGAGACACACTTCATACACAACGTAATCAAAATGGACGGAAGGAAATTGCAACAATTTCACTTTCTTTCTTTTAGCCGCTTTAAACCTTAACTATCTATCACACTTTTCACACCAATTTCGCAGAAATGAACTTTCCACTTAAGACAAGGCTTTGCCTCAATTCCCACCCCTTCAGTTTTATACAGTTATTCCGCGTGATATACTGAACCTGCAAATCTCTACCACTAGAGTTGGCTGCACCGCTAATGTAAAAATGCACTTGAATACGTTTCGAATGTGGGAAGGGACATCATGATATCAAATGCTTTTGCTTACTACACTTTTTACACTTTCTACCTAGTTGAAACAGGAAAATATATATGAAAGAAAAACAACTTCAAGCATCCTTCGGTCGTGCAATTGCTATTGCATCAATTCGAAACGAATCGAGATCTTTCAACACCGTCATTTTATTGAGAAAATCGCCAACAAACTGCAAAAGCCAAAGGATATTTGCCATTCGACAATATATTTCGCAAGTCACAAATACATAGAACAATGAAAAATACACAATACATGTAAGTAAAGGAGGACGGAAAATCGGGTACGTTTCTTCCCAAATGGTTTTCAGTAGGGCTCCGTGCCAAATACACAAAATCTCCCCTTCACAGTATCCATGGACGCTGCCTGCTGCTTGGGCTTTCACTTTGATATCAACTTCCATCATCCCTTAGCCAAGAAAATGTTGTAAGGGTGTTATAAGAGGGAATACGAATATAACACGCACGATCCGAGCAACTGTGTGTGTGTATGGAACAAAGTACCTTTATGAGGTGTGTTACCATTTTTGGCGGGGTTCCTTTTTTTTAAGGAATGAGAAAGGTTATTGTTGAGAACGAGATTATATTATCATTGCGAGACAGTATCGAATGAGTTTTTATGAAATTTCTGTGAATATTCGTGGAATACAGGATGATAAATTCAAATTAAATTTTTTTGGAGCATAACATGAAAACATCCTTGAAGAGATATTTGTATCTACATCTAAAATAATTCAAATTTAGGGGGAATTCGCTTGATTAAATGAATCCTTTAAATCTTTATAGAAATCTCTTTACGATTGGTTTAAAATGACACCATGACAGCAGATAGACGTTCAGATATAGCAACATGGCCTAAGGTTATGAATATTTTATGAGGAAGAGCTCGGCGAACATGTCATCGACGTTTTTCACCTAGAATTTTGGTAAAATTCGAATTAACAAGGACTCCATGAATTCCCAGATGACTTTGAAGACCTTGATGGCGAAAGTGAAAGAAGACTTTGATAGCCAAATCGAAACTAAAAACAATAGAAATAATAAGGATAATAATTTTAGAAAAGATAATTCTGGAAATTTGAGGAGAAAAGCTTGCTCCTGAAATATATATTTGTCAAGAGTATAAACTAATAACGATTTTTGAAAATCAATGCGTATACTACTGAATTTATTTACTTTAACAATGCGAGGGTATGATGATAATGAGGGTAAACAAAGCCTCCAAACTAGTTATCTTGCGCCTAGTTGCCCGCTAGGTTAAAATCTTTCAATTAGAATGAACAAATTTTGATTAAGTCGATTCAAACGACGATTCAACGAGTGAGCCCCAAGTTCGTAAGCTAATGACAGGGTTTTTGACATGCACTATACAGCAAAACTTAAAAGTCCTGGACGTCATTGTTCTGGCCGAACTGAGCATAACATTGAATTGTTCCAGACAGAATGGCTATCAGCCCCCGGAAATAAATTCATTGCCGTGAGGGATTGAGCTTAGCGTGTTTTTCATTGCGGAGAATTTTCCGGTATGACCTGCATTTCTGAAACAATTATCTCTTTGCAATCCAGTAAGCTAAGATTATCAGAAAACACGACAGTTCTTCGTTCAGCCATTGTAAATTTCATGTACAGACTTCTTGCTTGCAAACACAGTCAAGGAGTTCATATGTTAGACACCCTTTTCCATAGATGGAAGAAGTTAAAAATTAAATGAAGAAGCTTATAGATTTTGTTAATATCTAATGTTTATAAATGTTGTTTTTCTTTTATTTACATAAACAAATATTTATACGGTGGTAGACCTAGTGTTTAGATTTTTTTGAGTTTTCGACAACTCTGAAACCTACTTCTTCATATTTGGGTGGGTCAACCAATGGTTGTGGGTTTGAAGTACTCAAGACACAGTAAGACCACCTTATTGTGTGAGCCGGCAAAGTAATGTTCAAAGCGATAAAACAAGAAAAATTGAGTTTGTTTCTCTAATTATGCTTGGTAATAAAAAAATTTAATTAGAATGTCAAATTACTTCATGCGAAAGATACAATTGCAAGTCCCACAAAAAAAATTTACCTTCTGCATAAAAAACAACTAGGGGCTTTTAATACAGCAGCGTTTTCAAGATCCTGCGTGCAGTAGGGCGAGCTGAGAAAATACAATTCGTTTGATGTTAAAAAACAGGAGAAATTCTCAGTGGAAAAATATTTTTCGCTTCTTATTCTGTCTCTCTTTAGTTGGGTCTGCAGGAAAACATTTTTTGACTTGATCCGATGTTCTGCAAAACAATTTCATTTCTACACCTTCAACACAGGATAAGGGGACATAACTGGATCAATATGTCAGTTGGGTAATCTTTATGACTTCATGACTGTATCTCATTTGACTCCTTTATATAATAATCTCTACAAACGAAGGACAAATTAACAACCTATATTTAAAAAAGTTGAGCAACATGGACAGAATAGAAAATCTATTGTGCAGATTTAGCGAGCAATACAACAGACGTGTTTTATGTCCTTTTTAAATGTAAAGATGATTTTGAAATATCATTCGCAGAAAAAATGTAGACAATTTCAATCTATGACACATGACATGCAAAGCTGTGCAACCTACAAGAGGGTAAAAACCAAAGAAAATTAAATACGTTTCAGAAAAACAACAATGCGTTACGCAAAAAGATGGATATTCAAAAAGGCAGATTCGTCCTTACTACAATGGACAAGAATCGGTTCCATGTAGGAAGTCTACTACGAGAGTTGCTCGGTTGGATCAAATAAAGCCAATAACCCCAAATGAAGGAACAACAAAAAATTTTGTACGGAATATACAACAAAGAATTAAACTATATTATAAACAAATAATTTTAAATATTATCATAAAAAATGCGAAAAGTCAAGTGCATTACAAGGAATTATTAATCATGTATTTCCTACATGATTAATGCTACTACTTGATTATTGATTTTCCCATTTTCAATAACATAATTTATTACCCCTTTTAAATTTTCAATTGCAATCGAGAAAAATCAGCAACCCTCAGTAGTTGTGTGCTACATTGTCAGAGCCAACAGTTCCGAAGAGACGCATTTATTAAAGGGGTTGTAGTAAGGTTGGGTGGAATTCAACCATTTGACGTTGCTATTAATAGAGGGTAGTATTTTTTGGACTTTGCGTCTGTATTTATTGTGTCTATACGACAACGATGATGACGACGACAACGACGGCCATTGAATTAAGGTTGACAGGGCCTTTGGAATTATTTGCTACGTTTCTCATTGCATATAAAAACTAAAGAGGGTTGACTTCTGGGGGTAAATGCTTCCCATCTACGCTACGAACATAATTCAAAGAGAGCATGAATAAGAGATTGCGACAATTGAAGTAAGCATAGAATACAACAGTTGACTCGTGTCATAACAATAATTTTTGATTTGCAAGTGAATTTGTGTATTCTCTTTTTTTGTATTTTCCTTATTTTTTTTTTTTTTTGGATACAAGACAAAGAGATTTTATTACCACAGCAGATTCATATGCTGCTGGACAAAAACAAAAATTATTTATTATGCAGCGCTCAGTCATTCACTTAAATGAATGAAGGTCTTGGAATTCTCGAAAATTCGTACATTTTTTCGGGATCTAGTTCCAGACGACATATTTGTTGGACGTTTTATAGTGTTTGCGCATAGACATTTTAGTTTGACACTATTTTCTATCCACAAACACACATATATTGCCCTAACTAAACCATATAGTCAAGCCATTATAAATACTTTTGGGGTGACTTTGTGTCGCGCCTCAAAAATTTCGACCAGAAGGATGTAGCTATGAAAAGAATATCCTTGCCTAAATGCCTGCTTTTATAATAGAGCTTCGCCAAATGTCTGTATTTCCAGACTATACTACTCCAGACTATTCACCCATATATATATATCTTTGCATATAAACCTAATTGTATATCCATGCGTGACATAACACAATTGCAAATCAATGCGACAAAGTTTGTCTGCTTGCTTCAAGTTCCGGTCGATATTTGGTAGTTTGTATTAAAGTTCCGAATATATAGCAAGGATTTCGTTGAATAATAAGGGAGCCAACCGAATAAGCCGTGATTTCGTAACTTCCTTATTTTAGAAATGAATTTGTTGTTCAAAATTTTATTTCCATTCATCATCACCAATTCTAAGCTCATTTACACACTGTTCTACAGGTGCGTGTTTGCATCAGGCAAGGTACCTAATTTAAATCAGAATTAATAACATGCCAAGCGCGTGTGAAATTCATCGCGAATAAGAATACAACGCGGAAGGCACATAGCATGACTTTTTTTTTCTTTTAGCATCTGGATTCTTAGCGACATCCCAGCATGAAGAGAACATGCATATGACGAGATATGTACATATCGTGCGTGTTGAGTTAGTCCTTGTGTAGGCTTGAACCTCCATGCGAAGTATAATACTTTGGATAATGAAAAAATAAGGGATGCTTAAGGGAAAACATTGTTTTGAAATACAAAAAAGGTTAAAGGAAAAGATTTTGTAAGGTTCCTTTCTTGTTCTGAACATTATAAAAGGGAAGTTTTCATATTATTTCAAGGCGGAACTCATTTATTGCTGGAGTCATTTAGGAAACGCCATCAATGAGTACAATTATTCATTCAGTTTTAGTGTTGATCCGATACGAAGATTAGTTTCGTTATAGTCATATTTAAAGAAACGAAATAATAAATATATATTCCAATAATTATAAAAGTCTCACGGAAGCTAGACTTCGAGTAAACTCTCGAAGTCTACTGAAGAAAACTCTAATAAAAGATTTTGAGATAATGATGAAAATTCGGTCAAAGGTATAAAACGTAAAAGCCATAAACTGGGAAAACACATATATATTGAGAATGTTCGGCTGAACATAGTTAAACTTAAGGAGTCTAGTATTTTTCAGGGCTATGTCATTCTGTCACAATTGATTAAGTTTTTTTTAGGAGACATGTTTAACATCTGACTCGCCTATAGAACTATTTTCTTACTTTTTAAACGTATTCATTATAGAAAAATTCAGGCAGCGAAAAACATTTTCGGGCCTGTGAATGAGATGACGATTGGCGAACACCTTGACACTTCATAGTTGAGAAGCCTCGAATAATATTTGAAAAAAAGGGAAAAATTCAAAATGCTTGAAGAACAACTGTATTTCTAAGGCCCTCTTACTACAACTATATTTTCAATTATACAATTAGCACGAACAAAAAACACGACTATCTTGCGTGAAATAATTATGAGGGCCCTCAAAAACAGCAAAAACTTGAGAAGCTCATTTAAGATGTGCAAACATTTCGAACAAACTGCGATTCTGACTATATTTGACTCTCAATTTTCAGGGGCATTAGGATTTGTAAGCGAAACTTGCTGGAAATTGAACATAAAGACGCATGCGCGAAGCGATACGCATTATAATTCTCTCAAATTTCGTATTCATACACGGTGACATATAAATATCAGAAGAAGCACATAAAGCTATCCGTAGTAACGATCTCTACACTCCACCGTCGTTTAATTTTCAAGCTCTCTATCTTGCAAAGCTCTCCTTTTTTGTTAGATGTTGTATGAATATATCTCCTTTGGTGATACCTTCCAGACTGATAGCTCTTTTAAATGGTTAAGATCTGGTTTAAATAAACAATGCATAAATCATCTCCAATATACATTTTAGTAGTTGTAAAATCATAATTTCTTCCATTGTGGGATTTCGGTCTTCTAACTCTGGCAAGTCGTTGATCCTATACCTCTTGTTTATAAGATGTAAATTGCATCTTTCGTTTAGCAAAATCGATGGAAATCCTTTTATAAAACGGAATGTAGGCTAGTGAGTTCAAGTTCTAAGTTTAGGTAATCGCTGTGGGCACCAAAGTGATGATCAGTCAATACACGATCAGCATAAGTAGCAAATTGGCTACACAAGGCTGCGACTGTGCTTCTGTGACAAACAGAAAACTAAGTGTTTGCGAAAGGAGGGAATTATTCCTAAAATCTTTTTAATCGGATTCCCCTCCTCAACGGATAATAATTTTGGTGCCAACATTGCTTATTGTATGTATTACCCCTAAGTTTTTGTGTGAAATTGTGAATTATTAAGAACTGAAAATTTGTTTCGAAGAATGACATTAAATTGCTCGGTGATTCATAGATAAAATTAAGACCGACAGTTTATATTTAGCGTAACAGCAACTTTTATTTTAAATCCAATTGTAGGGGACGTATCGATAATTGGGTAGTTTTCAAAGTAGGCGACAGTGCTGAACTTTTGAAAATATTTTTTTACGAATTTTCCGCATCAATCAGTTGCTGGGTTAAGCTTTTAATAACATTGACGAGCATGACCCTTTGCGGAACCTAGAAAAAGCGAAGAACTTTCATCGCCGGATAAAAGAGCAATGAAATCGTTGTAGTAGTCGGAAAGGATGTAGTCGCAGTAGTAACTATAACCAGAATCACACAATCATCAGAATTGTCATGGAAAACTCTCAGCCGGCAAAGTACGCATACATAAGGCCATCAAAATCACTTTGTAGTAACATAAATATTGAAGATTGAAAAAGAGGTTCGCCAGTGAAGTCCTTACCATTAATAAAGACCAAGTCACAAAGAACTTGTATTCCTTCATACTGTTGCGCGTTGAGCAGGTGCGCGACCTGTTTGCTATTCGCAAATATTGCTAATAGTGAAATAAAACACTCGCGAACTATTTTAAAATTAATTCTTAAAATTTAATTAAGTTTCTTCTACACTTTATGATTAATTTACTAAAATCACTTTAATGAATTAAATTAATTAATTAACACTTATTCAATATAATTAAACACTATTTCACTTATTTAACACTTTTCTCACTTTTCGAGTTTTTCTGGCGCGCACTGTCGCGTACTCTCGCGTTTTCCATTCACAACTGCTTGTCTCGTCGCTCGCCGTAGTCGCTTATATACCACTACCAACCATCCCAGAACCTTCCATACAGATTGTTCTCGCGTGTACGCGTCGAGTCGCTTGCACCGGGATCTGTTGTACTTGATGCGCGTGACGTGTTTATGCTTGCGCACACGAGAACAATCGATGTGTTGGTAGCAGATAGTCGTAAACATGTTTACGACTTTTTATTTACGCCGACTACAGTTCGCGTGACCTGAACACGTCACACTATCCCCGCCTTAAATCTTTTTCGCCCCGAAAAAGTGTGACATTAACCATCTCCGCGTCTTCCTGCTGATAATATGGGGCAAGGCGGTCCAGATGCACAATTTTCATTTTTGCCCTAGGTTTCTGGTGTTCTTGTATCCGGTATACCACATCGTTGATCCGTTTGACGATTCTATAGGGTCCTTCCCAATTCGGCTGTAGCTTTGGAGATCTGCCTTTACGACGCCGGGGGTTATATAGCCAAACCAAGTCGTCCGTCTGGAAACCAGATGAGTTTGCCATTAAGTCATATCTGGTTTTCATGCGATCAGTGGCTGACTCTATTTGTTTCCGCACTAATTGGTGTATCTGACTCAGCCGTTGCCTTAAGTCGCTTGTATACTCCGAAATAGGTTGGGGCTTCTCAGGGGGTGTCCCAAACTTCACATCAGCTGGTAGGCGAATCATTTTTCCAAAGATGACATTTGAGGGTGCTTCTCCAGTCGATGCATGTTCCGCAGTTCGGTATGCCATCAAAAATAATGGAATGCGTCGATCCCAATCTCTCTGGTTTTCATCCACCATCTTGGCCAAATGTTTATTGAGCGTGTCATTGAACCGTTCGACCATTCCATCGGACTGAGGGTGAAGTGGCGTTGTTCGTGTTTTCCGTATACCCAGCAGTTCACACCTTTCAGCAAAAACTTGTGACTCGAAGTTTCTGCCTTGGTCTGAATGTAGTTCATGGGGTACGCCATATCTACTAACCCACTGAGAAACGATTTGCTCCGCTACAGTAGTTGCTTCCTGGTTAGGAATTGGGTAGACTTCTGGCCACTTGCTGAAGTAATCAGCTACAACTAGTAAATACCGATTTCCCCATTCGGACTCGGGAAAGGGTCCTGCGATGTCCACAGCTATTCTTTCGAATGGTACCCCCACGTTATAGGTCTGCATTCGTCCTCGCGTTCTTGGGCCTTTGACGGAAGCACATATTGTGCATTTTCGACACCAGTCAAGAACATCCTCTCGAGCGTGGAGCCAATAGAACCTTTCTCGCACCTTTGTCAGGGTTTTGTTTACCCCAAGGTGACCTCCCGATGTGCCTTCATGCATCTCCTTCATTACTCCTTTGACCCGACTCTTGGGAAGAACAATTTGCATCCTATGTGAAGTGCCATCTGCCGTTTCCCATTTCCGTTTCAAAACTCCTTCTTCGACCTCAAGGGAGTTCCATTGAGCCCAATAACTTTTCAACACCGTGCCGCGTGCTGATATGTCCTTCCACTCAGGACGTCCAGTTGTCTCCTTCCATACCAACAATGGTCCAACATCATCATCTGCTAGCTGAGCGTCCCGCAGTGCGTGCTGCGTCCAACCCTCGTCGACTTCTGTTGTGACTACACGCAGATCCACGCCTTGTTCTTTTTCCTCAGACCGTCGGCAGTGTTTACAAGCTGCTGGACATGGGCGACGGAATAAAGCGTCGGCATTCCCATGCACTACTCCTTTTCGATGGACGGTTTCGTGGTTATATTTCTGTGGTGTTTCCATCCTTTTAACCAACCCTTGTTCCACGAAGTTGGCTTTAGTTCGTTTCCCTGACCCTTCAGTTAAAGGGGCCTTATTTTCAAGCTCTGGCTCTGGTCGGCGTCTCCATCTAGTGGCACAGCTTGGGCAATGGCTTGATGTTTTTCGCTGTTTGCAGCCCCACTGCAGGTGCCCTTGTTCACCACAAATCCAACATCTAGGTGAAACATACACCTTCAATCTATTGTTCGTGCCCACACGTTCACATCTGCATCCTTCTGTTGTAACCTGCCGGATCCTGACTGTGTTACGAGTGGCTGTTTTGGCAGCTTCGAAGTTCAAACAATATGCCAGTGCGTCCATTACTGAGCACTTTTCGGCTAGGCGTACAGCTTGTTGCATTTCCCTGTCCTGCAACGCACTTATAAATGCTTCTGCTGCCACATCATCCCGAATATATTGGTTGTATGCGGGGTAAGCCAAAAGTGCAAGCCTTTCAGTATCCTGAGCCAACTGCTGTAAAGTTTCACCTGGTTTCTGGATCCGGTTGCGCAGCTGCGACCTGTAGATCTGCTTCAGGTGATTATCTCCATACCTCATGTCCAGTGCGTTCATGATAGCGACGGAGCTTGACTGCAACTCGGCAGGGACAGTTTGGAGTATTTCCGCAGCTGGGCCTCTCAGAGCAAGAATTAAGGCTGTCGCTCGCTCCTGGTCATTCCAGTGATTTGCTTGAGCGGCGGCTTCAAACTGGGTTTTGTAAATGCTCCAAGCCATTTGTCCATCGAAAGTTGGCGCTTTTACACTCCTTGTTGAGATACTGTCTGTATTCGTTATCGGGCTTGGGTTACTCGCTATCGGGATCGGGTTGCTCACTATCGGGGCCGGGCTACTTGCTATCGTTATTTTCCCTTGTTTTAAGTCTTCTTTTATTCTTTCAATCTCTTCCCGAACCGTTTCCACTTTGCTCATCCTTTCTTCCACTTTGTCCATCCTTTCTTGGAAACCTTCAATTTGATGGTTAAGCTTTCGGCTTAGTTCACCTAAATCTGCTCTTAATTCAGCTGATTGCTTGTTGAACGCTGTTGACTGCCGGTCGAGCTTCTCGTTTAACTCAGTTGACTGCCGGTCGAGCTTCTCATTTAAGTCAGTTGACTGCCGGTCGAGCTTCTCATTTAAGTCAGTTGACTGCCGGTCGAACTTCTCATTTAAGTCAGTTGACTGCCGGTCGAACTTTTCTTTTAAGTCAGTTGACTGCCGGTCGAGCTTCTCGTTCAACTCGGTTGATTGCTTTTGCATTACCATCAACATTCGCATCAACCCTTGCGCACTCAGGATTTGTTCCTCCTCCTCACCTCCAGTGCAACTTTCAGCGTCGGGAAACTCAAACGACTCTGGATCTATCCCTTCCGCTGCCAGCGCTTCGTTCAACCGCGTGATCAGTCTAGCTTTGCTTCCTTCGGTTGAAATTTTCCGCTTTTCTAATTCCTCCTTTAGTTCCGGCAAAGTGAGAGCGTTGATTTTGCGCGGCATTTTTCTTACAAGTTTACTTCAAAAGTTCAAAAGTGTTCACTATAGTTCACGATTTTTTTTTTTAAGTGTTTGAGTTATTTTTCACTTCACTATTGCACGAATAATCCCACTTCTGACACCAGTGTTGCGCGTTGAGCAGGTGCGCGACCTGTTTGCTATTCGCAAATATTGCTAATAGTGAAATAAAACACTCGCGAACTATTTTAAAATTAATTCTTAAAATTTAATTAAGTTTCTTCTACACTTTATGATTAATTTACTAAAATCACTTTAATGAATTAAATTAATTAATTAACACTTATTCAATATAATTAAACACTATTTCACTTATTTAACACTTTTCTCACTTTTCGAGTTTTTCTGGCGCGCACTGTCGCGTACTCTCGCGTTTTCCATTCACAACTGCTTGTCTCGTCGCTCGCCGTAGTCGCTTATATACCACTACCAACCATCCCAGAACCTTCCATACAGATTGTTCTCGCGTGTACGCGTCGAGTCGCTTGCACCGGGATCTGTTGTACTTGATGCGCGTGACGTGTTTATGCTTGCGCACACGAGAACAATCGATGTGTTGGTAGCAGATAGTCGTAAACATGTTTACGACTTTTTATTTACGCCGACTACAGTTCGCGTGACCTGAACACGTCACAATACTTTACAAATAACTGATCGAACTCTGTCCAAATCCGAATCGACTTAACATGCGAGTAAGCAAAGCTCGTGAAGATTCTTCCACAAAGATTAGAATGATTATGGACTGAGAGGACCATCAGTCTATACTCACATTCGGAGTTAATCAGGATTGAAAAATTAGTATTTTGCTTTTAATAGTAGCGAAAAAACAACAAATTGACGAGATTCAATACAAAAAAGAATAGCATCCAACCAGTCTGACTTAAAATATACCGAGAGCTAGGATATGTCAATTTCAACTAAGCCACCAACTCCTTTACAATGAACTGTCATCTTAGAAGGATGAAGATCCACATGAACTATGCTGCATCGGCTGCTTTTTACTCGTGTGACAACATATCTCGATTCCTAGAGACCGCATTCGGAGAAGACTTACTTCTTTCAGTAGTGACTTTGGAGTGCTTTGGGATTTTGTGATGTTAACATGTAATGCACTCTTACTTTACATGTAACCGAGCGATTTTAATTTTATGTAGGTCATCGACATTGAATGGTTCCTAACGCGGCAGCTAACAACACATCACTGCTGCCAAGATTTCATGAAAATTAAAGATCCTTTCAAATATTGTGTGAAGCGTTTAAGCTGAACTTACTGATTTGAATCTAGGAAACTATTATTGGCTTTATAGATTAGATTATGCCAGTTTTTTTAAGTTTGAACTTATAGAATAATGGCTTATAATTCTAATCCATTAGCCTTTTATTCCTGACTAATGTATAGTTGGAGCATCTGCATGGCTGACACCATAGGATCAAATCAAATTGGCGATGATCAAGTTTCGGCTAAAGTCCTGATTGAAGACGACCTCCAAGGAGTAACTTTCGAATAAAGTATGATATAGATGAAAGTGTGACAGCGGCAAAGAATTTTTGCGCTTTCTGGTATTTTTAAGTTTTTATGAGAGATATTTGCTCGAGAATTGAAATTCTTCATTGTCATAATTCCGAACAATCAACAAAATCTCATAAAAGAAAATATCAAACGCGCATGTTTTCTCTTGCCATGACCTATTTCCAAAACACAGGATTTTCCAGAATATATGGGAAAAAACTGTCGTTTTCATATTAACATTTACATATTTCACCGGAATCTCAACGTTACAGCAAACAAACTCAGTGGAAGTTGTTTGTTCGGGGGACTATATGAATATAAAAAAATGTTAACAGACAGTGTTAGGCCTATATTTTCGTCAGTCTTCCACTCCTTGAATAAAATTCAGCTCATCAAAGGTTAAATTAATTGGCGGTTAACATGACAACCTTCGTTCAAACTATCATACAAAATGATAATTTGAAAAGAGCACGTTCATATGCATCTACACGAGAATATGATATTTTTGATTTTATCATAACGTAAGGGATCAATTTGAAAAAGGCCTCCTTTGTAAGCAGTTGCAAATAATGCAAACAAGTTTACATGCAGAATATTTTAACATTCTTAGAATTCATGCATATTCTTCAGTTGTTTTCTTAGAATTTGCAATATTTCCTATCTATTGTCAATATGTGATATGAACAGTAAAGGACTCGTTTCAAATTCCCTATGTAATTCTGCATGCCTACATATTCTTGAGACTTACGTCTACATATGTTTCCGATGTACTATATATATATGAACATAAATATATCACGTACATTTATTTAACTCCTTGAATTCATTTCGATTGCTAATTTAATAATAGATGCGTGAGTTCCACAAATCTATTGGGAATATATATTTGTTTTTTCATCATATATGAGCCGTGTATACAACTTTGCAGGATGCGTAGGTGCAACTCTTATTGAATCTATTTTTACTCGTGTGTTTTGTATGAAACATCAAATGGACGGTTCAGA
The DNA here is from genome assembly GCA_954870665.1 of Stratiomys singularior. Lineage (NCBI taxonomy): Eukaryota > Metazoa > Arthropoda > Insecta > Diptera > Stratiomyidae > Stratiomys > Stratiomys singularior. The sequence continues at coordinate 108,542,852 of OX940880.1, read as the reverse complement.
TGAAATAAAATATTTATAAAGTGATTTTATGGCTAAATGCGAACGCACATCAATAATAATACGCTATTCCTATAATTTATCTGCCCGAAAAATGAAGTTGGAAGGCTCACGTTAAAATAAACTTAATTCTTGCTACGGCGAATCGGATCCAAGTGATACAGAAAATTGACTTAATTTGGTTTAATGTTCTATTCAATTCAAATCAAACAACACTGAAAGCATAATAAACTTTAACGAATTCATTGAAATTATTGAATGATGTTAAAATTTTTATGTTTAAGGGGAATTTCAGAAAACGTGTAGGTTCTCAATATGAGAAAATCAGACGTCAAAGTTCACGAAACGCTAAAGATATACATAATAAAGTTCTTCGGGAATTAAAATTGGATCGGACTATCAACCTAGTGAATGATTAACTGAAAATGTTGTATTGCTCCGTCATCGTATTTCCTTTCTTTTAAGTCAAAGTAATACGAAAATAAATCTTGTTAACATGCATGTCTTTTAACTCCACATGTTAGTTCACAATTTTATACTAGAAGAGAAACATATAAAAACAATTCATGGCATCTTCATCCATGGAGCAGCCGGCGAACTAACGAAATTGCAATGTTACAGTCATAGGAAAGTCTTTAAAATTTAACGATGGAACAACCCACATCCAAAATCCGTTGAAAAGGACTAAGATGTAGTAAAAAGTTACGCGAATGTTAACTATCAGATACATGACCTAATGGGCAAGTTAATTCAGATCTGAACTTTAACATACTAGCACAGATTTACAAGAAAAAATTTCAAACATATTCAATTGTGACGAATCTGTGACATAGTGTTACGGCAATGTCCTGACACATTATTTGGGTAAGGAGTTTGAGGTTTTTTTCGCTTTAAGTGCCGGACTTCCAGTAGTACGAACCTAATGAACTACAACATGAGTACATAACTTGGGACCATTTAACTCATGCTTCGAATTAGGCCTCCCTATTCTCCCTCATATAGTGCGTTTGGGTTGGTATTCGCTAACACTGAGTACAACTTTTTTTATCTGACTGGTTCCATCCGAATTATTCCTTAATGCGTCGGCAATTGTAAACAAAATTAGGTAGAGATAGGATGTAAAGACGAACCTGTGTTGAGATGCGCATTTACAACATTTTCATTTATTTAAAACGTGCTTCCACAAACCATTTCTTCTGTAAACGATTTGCCAAGTAATTTTTGCTCGCATCACTTTTAAATTCGTAAAGCCAGCTATCGCATTTTGTCGATTTTTCCACATGGGGTAAGTTGCTACATGGGTTACTCGCAATTCAAAAGTGTGAATTAAGAAAATTAAGAATTAAGAAAAAGGGAGCGAAATACTAAAACATAATTAGGAGCTAGATGTTTCATTTAACTAAGGACCAAGGGTTTTCGATCACCAAGCAGCTTGTGTTTCTCCATTCAAATAATATGCAATCCAGGGAAATGTCGAGCCTAATTCTATTAGTTAATCCTCGGGTAGACACTTATTGAGCCAATCGATGATAGTTTTTATACGAAGTTTGTATAGTAACCTTTAAGCTTTAACTTTTTGAATCACCAATGATAGCCAAAATCAACAAAACTAGCCACTGTGGAGATAATTAAATATTGCGCCGTGATAAAGATCTTCAAGAGTTATTAGCAGTTTTCGCGGACTCAGCTCCGAGTTCAAGAACTCCGAGTCTCTTCTCCCTTTTCAAGTAAGGCGGGGGCCTAATTCAAAACGAAACTCAGTCTGGACGACCAGTTGAAGTTGTTGCGCCTGATACCAAGGAACAGTAGAAATCAAAATCATGGACAAGCCCTTGTATTCGAAGACGGTTACCTCAGAAACAAACAACTCGCAGGATTGATTAGAGCATCTACATCAACCATTTATACATTCTACGTCTACGTTTTTGGGATAGCTTATTGTTCTGCAAGCTTGGTCTGCAGAATACTTACATCCTTTTACAAATGTGAGTGCATCAACGCCCCTAGCAATTTTTTTTCCTACAACAACGCAACTTCTTCTGTGACCTTAACAGAGAAGAGTGCCGAATTCAATCCAAATGTCCCAATTAATACATTGTTATTTGCGATTCTATTAAGCACGCATCTGCTGCATTGAAACATAGTTTATAATTTACATATATTTCTCTGTAGATCTTCTACTAAATTATTCTGAGTTCATTCTGGGCGTGCCAGAAAAAAACCAAATAAGAACATTACAATTCAATTAATTCAAAACATTAAAACATTCCTTTCAACGTTTCTCCCCTTTTCAGAAGATTCAAAAAACTTCAAACTGCTTGGATTCTGCACTCAATTCAATTTCCTTCAATAATAACGACCATTGATCTTTTTCATTTCATGCCGGCATTCATTTTCAAAAATCTATCAAGTACTGCAGTCAGTAACAAAACATTATCGCATTGTATCTGCACTTTTATTCCAAACTCACAAAACAATGTGCTGCACTATAAGATGAACAATAAAAGATACTTTCAAAACCAAAAAAAAAATCCCTCCTTTTCTACTGAAACTTCATCCCGTCGTCAAGTGGCTCCTCGTCGCCGTTCATGACCTGCTCATGATGTAATAACGTTGTGCATCTCAAATCTCAATGCTTCTCGGGATAAGAATACCATTTTCAAATTGAAGTTCCCATCAACTCAATCTGCAGGCTACGTTTTCAACCGATCAGATCTACCAAGTTTATACTATTCGTTATACGTGCAGTGTTAATCCACTATCGTCGTTAATTTTTCAATTTCATCTTTCATGGTACTCGTGAACCGATTCAACCCTGACAACAAGGTGAGATTGATGATGAACAGATACAAACTTGTATCTAAAGCTCCAATGAATGTAAGGCTGCTGAAGTATTAATAATCCTCCATCTAACCACTCCAGTATTCCTCTAATCCTTCGTCCTTGTTCCTCAAGTTCATTGACACTTTAGCAGCAAGCATTGTCAACATGACATGGTGACAGGGCAAGGGAAAAATACAAAAAGGATGCAGTTTGCAAGCGAGGCTCATTCATTCATTCATACTAAAAAGATACATATGTCGACAATATATCGATAACGACGAGGCGAGAGTCGGAGGCACTGAGCGTTATAAAAAAAAACAGAACAAATGTAGAATAGTTTCATTGCTATTGCATGTTATGTTGTTGTGTTACGTCATATCCAGTTCCGTGAAGTCGGTTTTCGTTCTTTTAAAGCGTCGCATCTTCATATTTTTCACGATCTGACGTACATAAACTATGTTCTCTCCCACTCGAATTAGGAAAGCACTTTCTCAGAGTGCTTGGAAAACATGTGAAAATGATTCCATAAGAGCCGGCTTATGACCAGCTTGTTGTCGTCGCTGTTGGTGGGTGGCTATCGACAATGATGGTTAGTGAAGGAAAAGTTGATGGCGAGAATTATGGTCCATGATTCGAGGATATGCTTAGATCCATGAAAGAAATTAAAGTAAAATTTATTTATATATTTGACCAGCAAGTAACATGGATATTGCATCTGTGTTGCAACCTTTGAAATGTCTTCTGATATTCGGTATTCTGAGGTTTTGCACCATTAAATTGCAAAAAAAGGAGACTATTTGCAAGTGTCATCGAAGTTCCTTTGCAGAGGAAAGCGAAGAAAGCTTCAAACATAATTATTCCCGGATGCAATCACTGAAGTGAGACAAAATTTACTATTTCGAACTTATATAGTTTACCTGTGAATTAAATAGTACGTTTATGACGAATTTTACGCCATACATTTCATACCAAAAGATGGTGTTTTTATAATTGTCGCGGTACTGAATGTCATTTCCACATATGATTATTTATTCATTCTTCAGGAAAATTTTGCGATTCGTTCGTGTTTTGAGAATGATTCATTTCAGGGTTTGAGAATGAATTTTATTCATTCTTTTACTATTTCAGTTTCGCAAACTAAAGAGCTGTCCATGCCCTAATAAATACATCTGCGTCAATATAATAAACTAGTTACGAAGATTTCGAAGTGACCATTTGAGTTCCCATGGTGAAAAGACTACTGAGAACTATGATCTCAGAGATGTTGCATTGCCTACCCCAAACCCATGAAACAAAAGATCGAGAAACATTGAAGATGACGATAAGAGTGCTGGTCCCAATCTAATGATTCGTCTCAAAAAGGACTTTGAAAATAAAACTTCATGAAGGAGAGGCTAAACTCTTATAATGATACTACCTACGAATTGAACAATTTGAGAGTGAAAAGGGAGAGATATGCACACAAAATTAGGCATGCTGTAGACTGTTTTCTAGAGCCCAAAAGCAGAAAATTTTGACGTTTCACAAGATGAAAAGTGAAGCTATCATAATGAAAATAAGTTTTAACCCTTAGTGAATTACTTCGCTCGAAAAACCATTCATATTCTAGTTTTGAATAACTCACTCACCAAGCTCTCTTCGTTTCGCAGAATGACTAGTTTCCAGGGCTTGTGTCAAGCGAACTTTGTAAGCATAACCTCAAATTTTGTGAGTATACGCCGTAAACAGCTTCTTTCTGAAGTTCCTTGCATTCTAACCGCTCCTCTTACGTAGTTTTTAGGAGTTACCGCTTGCAAATATTCTTTTGGACTTCCTGCGTATAAAAGAATTTCAGGCGGACCAGTCTCTTTGAGTCTTTCAATTAATCATATTGACAAACAATCATAATCACAGTTGACAAAGTAGGACTAGTGCTTTAACCATATTTTGTATTAAATTTGCGAATCGAAGTGAAATTTTGTGATGATGGAGCATCAGCCCCTTGGCCGGGGAAACGTGTACCCGAACAGATTACTTTGCTGTGTTCCTCTGGTCTTGAAATGGGGTGGCTCTAACACGTTTCATAATCCTATTCTGCAGTGAACCTCAGAAGTAAGTTGTGCAGAACTCCAAAGGATGAGTGAAAGTAGGATGATGTAATAAGTTTTATGGTTCGTTTATAATTGGCTGCTAAAACAATGAAATATCGTAATACTCTACGTAAGCCATTCTTAAAGAAAATTCATTTTGCAAAGCCTCTCGTGAAGACAAGAAAAGTTAACTACGATTGAGGCAACGTTAATTTTTTCTGACGAGCTTTTATATTGGACTATTTCTACTCTATCCTGTGGCTAGTCAACAATATGATAAAAAATTCCTTCGGTGCACAGGTAGAAATCCGGTAAAGTTCAATTTTTCCGCATAAAAAGGATTTCAGCATTGTGTTTATCAGCAATTTCAAATTGCTGACATTGCCTGACTTTGGCTCATAAAATAATGAAAGTATTCTGTGAGAATGCAGCAACAGGAAAATTATCTTAAAAACTAAAGTAAGAGGAGGACAGTAACGAGCTGAAGGAAGAAAACGGTGTTAAATGATGAAATGGAAAGCGTTTTTACTTAAGATGTTTGGGTATATCAAAATGAGGCTATGCAAGAAGAAGACAATAACTTCAAAGCAAGCTATTTGGAACACTTTATCGGGTGAACATAAAAAACTTTTTTGAGTAAGTTGCCAGGATATAATTTATGCAGGAAGTGCATATACCAGTTTGCAACTTCCAAAATCTTTAAAAAAAACCATATCCGTCTCCAGGTTGAGCTTTTCGTTTTGATGAAACTTAACCCGAAAATGGATACGCATAAAAATTTGTTTAACACATGAAAGCTCAACAGCTATCATCAAAAAAGGTATTACTCTTGTTTAAACGAAGTAATGACAGCAAATCTACTAGCACAAACAAAATTCTACTAATTTTGGTTTGATTGTGTTGTACCTCGAATTTGTACGAAAAGTTCTCGCTGTTTTATGCTTACCCTTTGCTGTTACTGTCTGCACCTTCTCTTACAGGTTGGTTTTTCATTTCATCATGTACAGGTTGACGTCTAAATAACGTCTGCAAAGTACCCAGATCTATTACGAAAAAAATGATTCTGTTCGAGAAACTCATCGCACCGATACCACCAGAACCAGAACAATTAATTTGATTAACCTTGGAACACGTCTGCACCTTGTTTACTTTCGATGACATTTCGCATCCACCCAAACTTCGTACAGTGCGTAATGAAGAAACGATAGCAGCTGTAGAGCGTAGTATCGATGAAGACCTAAGTGAGTTCATTCGACATCGTGCACATCAATTAAACCTGTCCCCATTCACATTATGGAAGATTTTCCGGAGGGATCTTGGTTTACGGGTTTCCAAATCTAACTCGTGCAGGTATTGAAGCCGAACGACCATCGGGCACGGCGTAGATTTGTAGAACAAATTGTTGCAGATCCCGAATTTTATAAAAAAAAATTTGTTTGGCGATGATGCTCATTTCTGGTTGAAGTGCTACGTCAAAAAAAACTACAGCATTTGAAGTAGTGTGCAACCACAGGCGATTGTCGAAACACAGTTACATCTTGAGTATGTAACTGTTTGGTGTTCTTTATAGGCAGGTCGAATCACTGCTCTATGCGTATTTAAAAGTGCTGCTGGGAATGACACAACAGTCAAAAGTGAGCGCTATAGAACCACGAATAATAATTTTCTCCTCCCGAAATTGATTTGTCGTAATACAGAGAACATTTATTTTAAACAGGATGGCGCGACAATTACTCGTTTTATATCTGTAAACTAATTTGCAACATGTTGCGATTTATCACCGCTGGATTATTTTTTGCGGGGATACATCAAATCACTGTTCTACACCCACAAGACAACACGTTATTGGCGATATACGGCTGTAATTATTGGTAAGAGTAGTCGAAAATTGGATCCCTCATTTGGATTTCCTCCGCGCCAGTCGTGGACCGCACATGCCCAAAATCATATTAAAATAAAAATAATCCCAATCTCATGACAATGAAAACAATTTATCTGTACTTGATTTGAAAAAAAACCTTTAAAAGGCGTAATTCAAAAATACTGTTTTTGAAAGATTGTGGCAAGCCAACGCATCGTGATTGCAAACCAAAAAGTTAAATCTGAATGGACCGTTCATTTCTGCATTCAGTTTTCCTTGTAGTCAAGAAATATATCAAATTTTGTCGTCATACGCCATCTAGTCACTATCAAAGTAAAATAACATTCGTTGACACTACACAACACAAGAAGGATCTTTTTTATCTCACCCTCTCCTTTTACAATTTTGTCAAGAACACTAGAAGCAACATACTCTCTCCCTGTGAACTTCCTTTTTTCGCTTTGTGTAGTTTCGATTGCACTTGAAAGCTGTGAGATGCTGAGCCCGTCTGACTGACTGGCTCCTTGTCTAGGAATGGATGGATGTATGGTTAAAACGGACGGATAGCTGGTTGATTGCTTGGCCTAGCTGGATGGCAATCAAAACTCACGATTATATCATATTATATACAATCTTGTATACTAGTATATCCAATTCACCGACGAGATAATGACAAGATGACTGCCATGTCGGTGATGACGACAGCCAAGTGATAGATATGGAATAGCGATAGAGTGATGAATAGAAAGGACAACAAGCGGATGGTAGCAAATAGTTTTACATCAAATGGAACGTATCTATGGCGCAATATGTACGATACAACGATTCTGCCTATCTAAGAAGCTAGATAGCTAGCGTCCTTTCAGATCTTTGCTACTGTTCCATCTTGTGCATGTTGCAACAACACGTTTAATGTGTGCATCATATGTTACGTGTTGTGTCTGAAACGCTTCAGATGATATAAACGATATATGTTGATATTATTGATTCGATGGTTGTAATGGGTCGATTGAGACCTTTTTGCGAACGAAATCATCTACAAGGTATTCATATATAAAGGTAGAGCGAAAGAAGTACTAAACTATTACTTCAACTGATAAAGGATAGTAATGAGGAAACATACAAGATTTTGTGCAATAAAGCCAACAAACATTTGCGGCATGTTAAACTGTCGAGAAATTTGTGCAAGTATATAAAAATAAAATGCAGAAAGATTGTTTGGCGAAAAGAAAAAGTCAAAGAATAAGGCGCAGACTGTGCTCAGAATAACAAATCGATTAGCTTTTTTATATTAGTTTCGTAGAAATACGAATAACTTTTACACCGCACTTATGACGTGATAGTTCAGCGACCGCGCTAAGCAATATATTGCAAGTTATTTACCTTTTTTCTGTGTTTGAAGGAACGAAAGAATCTTGAACTGTGATCTAATTTATGATGGTTGCTAGACTAGTGGATTTTTTTGCTTGAAAGAGAAACTGGATTTTCATACAACTATGAGACAATAATGATGACTGTAATGACTTTCTACATATACATGTTGATTATTTAACAATTTTCTCTTTTGTTTCAACACACTTTAGGCTCAAGTGTAACTCTTTTGAGGATCTTATGTATGTTCAACATCGATGAACCAAGTTTAGAGCTATAATTTGCCGATTTGGAACTATATCTACTTGTCCATGTTATGTTAATTTATAAATGCGCCGTGTATCCTGAAGCAAACAGTCATTGGAGCAAAGCAATCTATATATTAAAAATTTTGTTTGTATTTCTGGATATTATGAATATTACCTTGAGGTAATTTATTCGTTATAAGTTTGAAAACAACATACAAATGTATGTTTTACGGATATATTGACAAGGGATACGATAGTAACAGTCTAACCTGATATATACAATTAAAGAACGTGCATATATGTAAACGCTTAACCTAGGGACTACTTGTGAATTTAGAAACAAAAAGTAATTACCCATTGGCTCAATATCGGTCATTTTTCCATCGCCAAGTGGCCAGCGGTGCCGAAATAGTTCAATCACACAACACAACACTGTCCCGATCGCATTATTTAAACTTAATTTACGTGAAAACCACAACTCAACACAAGAAATCTTTCAAAATCAAATAATTGTACTTTATAACTTATAAAAAGTGTAAATTACAAGGCGTAATCAGATTTCAGGATGACTAGAACTTTCTAATGACCACGCAAATGACAAGCAAAAAGGCGCGAACGCGAAACGATAGTCGAAATCGATTTGATTACGTGCTGCAACCTCTTTTATAATCCAATTTTGAAATTGGTTATTGTCTTTGATCTAGATTTGGTTTTAATGTTGAGTTTATGGATTCTGGGAAAATATATGTAAATGTTACATTCTAGACAGGACAAATATGCTGGTATGACGGTTATTATTTTCGGAGTATATCGACGAGCACTCTTATGATTGAATTATAACGCGATAAATGCAAAAGCTAACTCTAAAGTTGTTGGAACCAGTGCCACACGCGCAAACTGGGGACAATATTTTTAAGAATAATATGTTTGATGACGGATAATAAAATCAGATTGCGTAAAGATGTGCTAACTCGTTTGAATCGGTGTCCATATCGAAGCAGTTCGCTTCCAAGTGGATATCTCATGACATGGGCAAACTTTCTAGCATTGAGATATCTAGACGTCTTACGTGAATATCTTCTAGGAAAAGGCTAACCTCACAATCTGTAAAACAAGATTTTATTAGTCGCCAAATGATCCTGTCTCATGCATTTATTTAGAATAAAGTTTAACCCACTCTAGGATACCCAAGTAAAGTTGATAAGTATTTAATACAGCTTTCCATCCGCATCAAAAACACAAACGACTAACTGATAGCCTGATCAGTGGCACTATCTGCTCAGGATTCCGATTCCCTACTTTTTAAGGAAAATTCCTAATCAAGCTCTCGATCGATAGGGTTTATAATCCTTACTTGGATTTATGGATCAGTTAGTTTGTAATCGCACGATCATATAAACCCAACATAAATACCCTTATAAACCCAACACCACATTGACATTATACCATCCCAAACTACTACCCCCAACGGAGAGCAGAACCGATATGCAGAATTGAAAGTTTTCTGTACTGGCATTAATTGAAACTTATTTACTTATTTATTTATTAATAAACTTATTTTATAACACATCTACATAACCTTGTTGTCAAACTAGTTTCATAGCCCATCAGAAGATATTGCATACTTAGACACAATTAGAAGCCTGGAGCCCGCAAAACCGAAAAAAGAGGCGTCCAGATATGCGTATTGCGCCCCTGAGCTCATTCATGGAGTCTATCTTGTCAAATAGCAGTCATGTCATCTTTCAACATTCACGGAATGCTACTTTGACTTAGCGATCAAATATCTCCTTTAAATATTCCTACTTATCTACATGCAATCGTCGCCACAGTCGAAAAGCTAAAGCTTTGGCACTGATTTCTAAGTCGAACCCCTAAATAGACTTCTACGGACATCCTTTCTGCACTGATAAATTAGTCTTGTTACATTCACCCAAACCCAGGATGAAGCGCTTCTTTCCTCGGCAGTCCGAATTCAATTGAAGGTAGTTTGGCTAGGACTACTGGCCAACTGGAATGGTGAAGAGCAGCCTTGGCGTCACTGAAATTTCCAAGAATCGTTTCATGCAATTGAACGTCACTAGTGCAATGACGGAAGCTTCGTATATCCTTGTATCACTACTTCGATTGAACAATAAATTATTGACTCCATTAGTACCAATGGAATACTGAGTCTTGTTAGAATGTTTAGCTTCTTAAAAGGCGCAAGGCTGTAATTGAACTATCTGACGCTTACATTTTATTAAGAGCTTCTAAAAACTTAAAACCCTTTCCAGCTAAAGTGAAACCCTACCTAGAAGCTCTGATTTCTGATAGAACTACTTCTTTTTCATCTGATTTTGATACTGAGCCCAAAATTCTCCAATAAATCTGGTTCAGATTTAAAGAAACGAAAAAAGGATACAGACCAACCTCAACCGGCTAACAATTCAAGAGCGAACCTTCATACATAACCCATGAGTGAAGAAAACAGCCCAAGACGGGCGAAAAGATACATAGGCAATAACCATAGAAAATTCGGAACCCAAAGAAGCGGCGGGTAAAAGGAGCAAGGCGTACAAAGAATACATTCAGTGACCGAACCGGCCCATGGAAGACTGAAAAAACCGTGCTGACCATCATGAGCTGAAATGTAGCGCCTGTCCATCAACACTGAGATCCAATTGTTACACAAAAACATGACACTGCATGGGCTCAGATCGGTTTACGCCTCTTTAAAACAACTCAGAGATGGCTTCAATTCACAATCGAGTCTTTGCAAAAAGGCAGCAGGATCAATCAAAGGTAACTTAGACGAGATCCAATGTAGATGGCTGCAATATTTCATGCGGCTACCCACAGTGCCTTCAGCAATTGAAACTGTGCACGTTCTGCAAGAGTGCAAGAGGATAACGTCTCACCACTAACTAGAAGCGATGTACAAGCAGCAATGCGTGAACTCAGAAAAAATAGGGCTCCTGAAATAAATAGAAATAGAAGAACCTAGCAGAACTGTTCCAGAGAGGTAACCTTTTATCGAAGTAACTTTTTCTATCGTTGGAAGAGTAAAATATGGAGTCAAAGGAGCAGATTCAAGAGGACTGGTGAAAAAGTTTTATGTACAAAAGTGCAGACAAATCAATGTATGAAAATTATAAATGTATTGTGTACGTCTTTTAAAGTGCTCTGCAAAATCATAGAAGGAAATTGAAGTCTTATTATAGGATCATATTAGGTAGGCTTTCGAACTGGACGATCTGCAATAGATCAAATATTCTCAGTTAAGCAGGTGCTCGAAAAGTGCTGGGAAAACACAAGCTCTTTGTAAACTTCAAGCAACCTGACGACAATTTCGACAGAAATGCGCTGTGCAAGGTAATGCATCACTCCGGTATCCCTAAAAAGGTCCTCATGGTAAAAGTTATAATGCACAACACAGAGTCCCAGGTCAAGATAAACGCAGAACCAACCGACAGCTTCAAAATGGAATCAGGCTTGAAACATGGCGATGAACTTGTCCCAGGACGGAAACTGAAACCTCTGATCCACTCATGTTCAAGTCCACACAATTGGTAGTAGAGTCTAAAGCACAACGAATTGATCGAAGAGTTGATGAAACGCAAGCCAAACTCATGACACAAACGAGGAAGAATACTCCAGCCCGACAAAACCTGACTGTAGGAGACTACAACTTTGAAAACGAGCATAATTTTTTGTATCTTTGAGCCAACGTGAATAAAAGAAGGCGGAGAAAAAGATAACAATCACCGTACTTTCCATTTCGAAGGCCTAAACTTGAGCATAGACGCAACAAGCTCCGCATCTACAAATCTCTAGTCAAGCCTATGTTGCCGTATGGAAGTGAAGGATGAATCCTGACGAGACCGTCATCGACCATGCTTAACGGTCGAATTTGAAAAGTATTTTAGGCCTGGAAAGAAGGTTCAGAATGGAGACTACGTTACAAAGATGAGTTGTATGTAAGCAAACATAAAGCGGGCCACACAAAGAAAATCGAGGAAAACCGGGTGTCCGAAAGGACATTGAAGGACAAACGTATAACAGGAACATCAAGGATCCGATGCGAAGGCAAGGTAAACACTGACAGACAATGCTTGTTGGGAGGGATCAACTGGAGAGCGAGGCCGCAAAACAGTGATGATTGGAGGAGTCGAATACTGGAGATCAAAGTGGTATAATGGTAAGATGTGTGTCCTCTTTCATTGTAGACACAATTTAAAATCATATCTCTTCTAAAGCACTTCATATGAAATTTTTAATATTATACAGAGATTTTGTCCTCCTTTTTGCTTATTTTTAGGTCTTGGATCTTTAAACATACCCCCCCTTAAAAAACAAAAGGTTTTGTACATTTTCTATAGGCTCGTCAATCCTGAATAGTAGTTGATTGTTAAGCTGTTGCATTTGCTAGTGTTGTTCGTGATCCTTCTACTACTTTATTTTTAACAAATGCAGGAAACACGAATGGCTAGATAGTTATATTCATGGTTTTTCCCCTTTTTATCCTCTTTATCTCTTTTGCGTCAATTTTGGCAAGTGTATGAGAGGACTGTACTAATAAAATGTGTCTAGGGGTCTGTGTAAATAGGGGTTCAGCATATTTTACAAGGGAGTATCATACATACTATTTTTTAAAATTTTTGTTACCGAAATTCGTAGACGCTTAAATAAAAGTCTTGATGTTCAGAAATAAAGAGACTCCGAAGATCTAAGGAAAATTGAAAGAGAGTCTGAACCTTTCTAAAGATAGTTTTTAGGGATCCTAGAAGTGATGAAGTTCAAATTTATTTTTATTTAACATTAGTTCAGATTAAAGCCGTTATTTGTAGAGAGGGGGGAAACGGTTTCTAGAATTTGCTAAGATAAGTTCAAATTATCGGATTATGAAAATCAATTTATATGTGTGAATAGTTTCATAAGCTTTACGGAGGTGAGAGGTTTACCAGAGTCGTTTGGGTTAATATGAATGTGAAATGTAATTATCGTTGTAGATTGGATTAAATCCTTTGGCAATTAACTCATACCTTAAACTTTCGTCCACCAGGCGTAAATAAGGCGACCGTAAACTAACTCAGTCACCTTTACATCAATTAACTAGGTCAATGCACAATCCGAATGGCATTTAACACACCTGAATGGAATTTCCTGGCTTCACGTGCCACCAACACACCTCCGCTATTTTACCATATGTAAGCCACAATCAAAACTCCATTCAGCGATAAACACCATCTATATCGTGTCATAATTATTTTAAATTTGACATTGTAATAATTTTTTCTTTTACCAATTTAGTGTTAATATGTTCACCATTTCTCATATAGTCCCATTATAGTCATCTCGCCCACACATGATTATCATACGATTCGAAAAACTTGTCGGCTGGCGCCACTTGTTCAAATTAATGAAAAAATTAAATTAGTATCGTCCAAAGCGATAGAGAGCCTACGACCATTTTCTCCACATCTCGCGGTTGTGGGATATTAATCAACTTCATTGAGATGCTGAATCTTTTGCACGACTTAGTGGATAGTGGTGGTTGCGGCTTCCTATATGCCATGCAGGATCGACCATAATCTGGTCGATGAATGGTTATTGTCGGTTGGGAATGGTTGGCTGGATAGATTCATGGTAACTCGCCCGCGTTTTATCATATCGCCGCGCATACATCCAGAATATGCAGCCGACAAATGACAGAATACGGAACAAGATTGGATGGGATGCAGTCGGATCCTAGTCAGCTGTAAAAATGATTGACTGCATTGTGTCGCACTTTAATTAAATAAATTCATTTGCTAGTAGTGCATTCAATGCATCTTTCATTATGGGTGGCGATGAGCGCTTAACCTAGTTTTGTTCAGATTGAGTTTATTTTAGTTTCGCTGAGGGTTAGTATCCTTAAAATCCGTATAACGCGTTCGGATGCAAACGTGACTACCAAGCGTGGGAGATTCGCCAGATTACAGGAATTTTTGGAAAGTCACACACGCTTCCAAGTGTTAACAATAAGCAATAAATTAAAAATATAATACACGGAAGAATATAACTGCCGACCTTTTCCCACAGAAATCTGCTGTTTTTTATAACGCTGCTCCCTTCCGAGCGGTAGCAACATACGTAAATCCAGGCGGTGTTGGCCTTTCTGGGGTTAATCGGCTAATGTAGTTTCCGAGGCACTTGCTGGATAAATTCAACTTGAAGATTATGAATGACTCTGACGGACGCATTGCCATTAAGAAGAATGAATTGCTGCTGTTATCCGTATAAAACCTTATATGCAATGTACGATCTCATTCTACTACTATAAAGGGAACCCCACGTTGTTTGTGATAATCGCACCAATAATTTCTGTGATATGATGAGTGACCGTATATGAGGCTTCTGTGGCAGCTTTTATATTAGCAATCTCATGATTTATGGTAGTATGGAATGAAATTTGAATATGAATTAACATAACAAAAGGAACGGTTTGAGTAACAATACGATTTCATTTGAATCGATGGAATATGGGAATGGAGGATTATAGGCCTATTCATTATTGTTTTTTTGTTCAATACCAAAAACTAAAAGAAACTTGGAAGAATTTCGATCATATATATGACACATGCGTTTGTTTCAGGATGTGTTGTATAATTTTTAAGGATATGTGACAGCAGACAAGTTTCTAATACAAAAATTTTTCAATGTATTTCTTGTAAGGTATTCCTAAAAACCATGCATGTATTCGATTACGTGGCCTAAAAGAAATTGAAAGCTACTATAGAAGCTTCACAAGCTTTCATTAGAGCTTCTGGAGCTTGGATTTGCAAGTATTAGGAATAATACAAATCTTGAGGCGTTTTGTGCAAATATAACAAAATAAGAAACAAAATCATCTTTTGGTGAGTTGCAATCAGATTGCTATCATTGCGATGGATCGAGATCCAAATTATCATCTTGGCATTAGAGCACAATAAATTTGAGTTACTATGATTGTGTAGGCCAATTTGTATAGTTGCGTATGGATTCTAAATATAGTTAACCGTCTCAAGGATGCGCGTCACTAAAGGTAGAACTAAAAGGAGTAAAATTTGGAAATGTTAAAGCAGAAAGCGCGTTAAAAATATAGGTATACATTTCAACCTCTTTATGCTTCATTTCGTGGTTTCAAGTGTCAGCACTGTCCGTGCATGTTGTGCCACGCGATGCCAATTCTCAAACGTTTGCAGGATTTCTCCGACCTTATTATATGGACAGAGCTCTTCAATTTCACTGAAGAGGTCATCGCGCTGCTTGTTCCATCTTTTGCAAGAGAAGAATGTGTCACAGACGTCATTCACCTCTCTTGTACAAAATTCATGTATGTGTATATACATATAAAAATGTAAATATGTGGAATTCTATACAAACAATATTTGGATTGGCAAATTGTCTTTTATTTTTGTGCAAAACAAGTGTACCGTTGTGTTACGATATGGTGTAAGTATAGCCTAACCATTCAAAACCAATATAAGTCCAGAGTAGCAAAGAGAGGAATACGAGTACTCCATGTAGAAAATAGGATGAGCTTTGCAACATAGAGAGCTTTGTGACTAATTAACGCAGATGAGTGGAGAAATCTATCTGATTACCTTTTTGATTGAAATTTTAAAATGCATTTCGTTTCGTCCCCTCTTTGCAAAAAGTTTTGCTTTAAAAACCAAAGCGTCAGGAACACTAAGGTTGAATGCCGTTAGATTGGGAGGTGAAATGCATGGTTAATACAAAAGTCGATAACACTTTCAGGCGGCTTTTCTTAGAGAGAAACTGAGTAAACGCATTTTTATTGCTTTGTCTGAAAAGGTTTTCGATGTTGCTTGATTATGTTCAAATCCACACAAAATTTTTGCTGACAACAGACAAACTGAACGCCAAATTTCGTAGCATTCAGTGACAATAGATATATTGATGCGGTTCTTGGTGTTGACAGACTGCACTCACGTTCTGAAAAAGTCCAGCGAAATTCACACTTCTATGCCACTTCAGCTTACAAAAGACCATTCTGCATATACTCGGCTTACAAAGGTTTAACAAATAACCAAACATTCCCACGAACAAAAATTTTTCAATATTAAAAGATCTTTCTCTACTTGTGCTTTCTGATTCGACTAGATTCTTACGTGCATTCGAAATTTACACTGGGACGGGTGATCGCATATACATTATAGCTGTTTACGCACCAGACTTAGTACCTCATCAAATATTTTTATCAGAATATCCAAAAACATTTTAAGTTTCGTAACTCCCATGCTGTACTTCGGTAACTTTTATACGAATAGGATAATCTTCGAAGTAGGAATATTTATACCTGAGGAACTATGCTTAGTAATTGAGTTTATAACTGAAATTCCTCATGTGATGCTGACCTTGTTAGTAAAACGCTTGAACGTGCCTTTTCTGAACAATGCAGGACCTTTGAAGGATAAAAAGTCGGTGACGACGTTTCAACGAACGTGGGAATTACACAATTCTTATCCAAATATTTAGCCTTAACAACTGAACGTTTAACTCACTAGTCCTTTGAATTACAACTAGACATAAGAGCAAAAAGGACAGGAAGATCCAAGATGCCAACTGATTCCAAATATCTGAAGAATGCAGGCAACATATAATAGGTAATTCTAAAGGATGCACTTCTAGATCGATGTCATATAGCTATGAAAGCACGAAAGTTGCACAAACTGTGTGTTTCGACCTCATTTGGATGTTATTTACAATGATTAAAGCGAATATTTAATATCATCGAATTTCGGAAGAGAAAAACGCAGAGTTTAGAGAATCACGTTTTTTACAAGATGCACAATCACAAAGTAGACATGCGTTCGTGCCTTATTACTTCAGCTCCTTCCACACAAGCTTCCGAAAAAGGGTTTTTTCTTAGACATCAGCACATAAATGAATAAAGAACAGCACATTGTATTTGTATTTACTGCGCACAACCGCCAAAAGTGGGGTCCTGTTTAGACTGGAAGTAGAAAGAATTGTATATGAAGGATATTGCCGCGATTCGACTTATTATTTTTGTGATATTCTATATAATGTCATCAAAATACAAATCCTGCAGGGACAGTGTATCCTGGAGAGACGTATCCAGAATATTCACTATTACGCAGCTATTTCAAATTCAAGCTAGTGAGAAAATGAATGTTTGATTCTGGTAATAATCAAGATATAGCGTGATGAAGACCATTGGTAACTTTGGTCACTAAGGCACACACAAAAATTACATCCTATACTTTTGATCTCGTAATGATCCCGTGGTTCTACCGCTCATCAACTCCCAAATTTTCGCTCGACTCTTGCAAGATTATTTATTGATATTCAATATAAACTATTAATTATTTTTCATTATAAAAACTATACTTACCTAAAGACTGAAATTATTATCTTTTGCCCAAATATTTAGAGAAGCAAACTCACCTGTAAAAAAAATAGAAGGAAATTTGAGTTCACAAAGTCAGCTCTTTTTTTGTTCAGAAAACTTGCAATATTTTTTCATTTAATAATCTATTTCAAAGCAGTTTAGCAATAAAAATTGACTATGCCACATTTCAGAGTTCCCATTATTTTCAGCTGATTTCGCATTGCACCAATCACATGAGTCATATATTAACTAAGTCGTTCGGTTCAATCTATGCACGTGACTATAGTTGATAAAGTCTTGTTCATTTATCGTGCAGACTTTCTTCGATTCCGTCTTCGTGTCAAATTGAAACCTTTCACCCCTTTCGAAACAATTCTCATGACACAAAACATGACCAAAGTGCACCTTTCCACTAATTCACACTTAGTCACCTGGATTTTGTTGGCTGAGTGAGTTGAGATACTCTAGTGCCAGTCTGGTCATTGTTAGTACAGTTCCCTGTTGATGTTGTAGGTCTTGTTAGTCCACTGGTTCTCCTTTATTATGAATACAATAGTGAGAATTTGCATGTACAACATAAACATTCTACAGTCTCTGCACAATGAATATTTCATATGGATGTGTGGTTGTGGAGTGCATGCAACTAGCATAGGATAGGTGTTAAGAATTATCCAGACGTCGACCCTAGGCCAACATATCTTGAAGCAATTGCAAAATAAGGAGAAGAATTTATCTATTCATGTATGTTATGTAGTACGCAGAGTACTATGGTAGAGATGAGACTGTAAGCAAGATCACAGAAACTTCCTTGTTGTTGTTTAAGATTGCCTTGTCTCTTGATAGCTTTTGGTACTATTAATCAACTTTCTCAACAGAAAACTATTATATTCTAAGCAATTTAATACGCATTATTTCTTAAGAAATCTTTGAATCATTCTGATTGCAATATATATAGTTACAACATAGAGATAGAATGATGATTTGTTAGAATTTGTGTTCACGTAACAATAAAATTACGTTGGCATCACGTTTTTAATTGCAAACTCTTGTTGTTGCAGCGTAATATTTGACTCAAAAACCTGAATCTTGTGTTGGTTAGAACCCTCTCATTTCAAAAACAAACGAACACAAGTACACGGTCTGGTCAGAATCACACTTAACTTGGGTATACTCGAAGTTAAACATCACATTCGATTCAGGACATTCTTAAGGTTCTGAAACATATTGTTCAGGAAGAGCGAAAGAAGAAGTCTACTTTTCAACCTCTTGATGACTGGCGTTTCAGGCGTGGTCTGAAAAATTTCCGACCACAACACAAAGATGGCGGCGCACGTCAATAAACGCTAGTGGATGTAGTTGTGCATCTTATGACATTTACTCATCAAAGTTTCAGCCATTTTGGACGAGCAGTTTTTAGTTGATAGTATTTTGTTGTGACAATGGGAAAATTAAGTATAGACCTGCTACTACATTTTTGCTTTTGAAAGGAAATAAGCCTAGGCAAATCAAAAATGAGTTGGACTCTGCATCTGAGGACTCCGCACCATCATTAACCACAGTGAAATTTTGGGCAACTTAATTTAAACGTGACCCGAAAAGCTTGGGAGACGATGTATATTCGGGACGTCTAAAAACTGCGACTACTGGCGAAAACATTACTAATGTTCACCAAAGTGTGTTACGCAACCGCCGAATTGAGAGTGAGTGAGACCGCAGAGGTTATGTAAATGTCCAAATAACGTATTTGTCACATATTAAATCAAGATTTTGTCATCAGAAAGCTGTCCGCGCGTTTGGTGCCGCTTTTGCTCACGTTAGACCAAAAACGTGTCCGAATGGACATTTCCAATACTCTTTTGGGGCAGCTTAGGCACAATCAATCCAAGTTTTTGCGCCGATTATTTACTGTGGATGAAACATGGATACACAATTATACCCCGAAACAAAAATACGGTCAAAACTCCGAATAAGCAAAAACTGTTTTTTCGGCTGGAAAAGCAATGGCGACTGTTTTTTGGAAAAGTCGTGGTGTTATCTTAATCGATTATCTTCAGAAAGAAAAAAAACCCTTCCAGGAGCATTCTACGCATCATTACTTTTCAAGCTGAAGGCAGAAATTGCGGAAAAACGAACACATTTGCAGAAAAAGTGAATCCTGTTTCGCCAATTTAACGCGCCGTCTCACACCACAGCGGTTGCCATAGCGAAAATCCACGAATCCTGGTTTCAATAGCTTGACCATCTGCCTATAGCTTGACAGATCTAGCCCCAAGAGACTTCTTTTTTTTCCCGCATCTAAAAGCTGCGTTCGAAGGACAGACGTTTTTGTCAAATAAGGAGGCAATCGCTTTCGTGAAGAATTTTGCAGAGAAAAAACGCCGAGTACTATTCGGACGGGTTTAAGAGATGAGACCATCGCTAAGAGAAGTGCGTAGAGTTACAAGGAGATTATGTAAAAAACTAAAAAAAATGGAAAAATATATTGTATTATTGTTAGTTTAGAAACTTTTCAGAACACCAGCGCATACTTGTTGCTGTGTTGCTTCCATACTTAATCTAGAGAACCACATTCTCATTTCTTCCCAAGGTCAGTTATTGACAAATAAATATCGATTTAATCGTTAGTCAGGTTCCTGTCGTTGGTAATAATCGAACGAATGTTATCATCATCATAAAATGGGAATTCCTTCGGAAAATCTCGATTAAACTTTCTTACAAATTTTGTCCCATCCGTTTCTTGAGAATAAACCTTTAATTTTTCTTGCCTGACCAGAGTGTGAAAAGCATCATGCTTTGGATGATTGATTTATATTGAGATCGTCTTATAATCACTGAGGTCATTTAATATTTCTAGACTCTAGTCAGAAATCCAGATAAGTAAGAATATGGCCTCGGTAAAATTGGGAACTCCGGTCTATATCGAGCGCTTTTGAATCCATCTTGGTTCTGAAATGCACGTGCTGGATTATCGGTGATGTTTAGTCATGTCACGATGTTAGACTTCTATTTGACTTATGACTTCTGTCTCACCGTAAATAAGGCTCTTGTTCTATATTCGTGATCTTTAGGTTAGATGGTTATATTTCCATTTTCTTATGAAATTCTTTAGAATCTAGTCCAAAAAAATAACAATCTTTGCGCAACGTATCAGTTACTTTCAGCAGCTTTCCTAGATCTTGAGTGATTTTTACTTTTTTTAATCTTGGTTCCAACTCTTCATTTTCTGTTAATATGTTGCTTCGCCATTTACATTTTTTACAAGACAATCATTTTCATTTCTTTGGAAAAGATTAAGTTTTCATAGTCTAAATTGAAGCTGAGAGAAATTTGTAAGCTAATTTCGTCCTAATTTGATAAATTTTAAATAAATATTTTGAGACAAACAGATGAATTATATTGATCATAATTTATGATTGAAATTCATCGAGTTATGGGGAATAGCATAAATTTTACCTCACAAGCGGAGAACCAGAGTCTTGTTCTCCGCAAAAGCAGTCTTTTCTCAATAATTCTAGTGACTTAAATGTGGTAGAGAAATCAGTTCAACCAAATCAAAATCTTATTTATACACATTGCTCTGCTCTGAAAAAACAAGTCATTTCAAATGCAAAAACTAGTAAAGCTTAATAATAACTTCCTACAGAACAAAACTGGCTTACCCAGCATTTGAATTTGGCTTGCAAATAACAGATGACCCCGAAACAATAATATTATTCCTAATTCCCACACTCATTATCATCATATAAATGTTTACGACCAGCAATTAAGAAATAATGCAACACATTGCGTGAAAATCATTAGGAGTAATTTTACAATTCTGTTGAAAGTTCTTCAAGAAGACTTATTCAGTAGATGAATTTATCTTAATCCGGAAAAATGAATTGTGTTCACATTCTGTGTAAAGATAACAAGTTATTTTCTCAACTAGAAGAAATCACACATCACATTTCATCCGATTCATATCTTTGATTTTTTTTCTGCACGCATTACGACTGTTATATACAACAACAACAATCGTGGGAAAAATCTCATTGTAAAGTTCATCACACTGTACAGCGTGCGTTTTGAAAATCATACACCCCATTTAAATCGAATTACCCTCACGCCAAGTTGATTGTGATTTCTGTTTTGAAAATTTATCAACATCTCAATCGAAATTTTTCGTCAAATCATTCAGTTCTAATTTAATCTGTTGATCGATTTGGACTAACTCGCCCCCTTGCTCGGGCCATTGCTTTTAATTCGTCTGCTTCCCACAAAAAGAAACGCAACAGCATTCACTGAATAAATCCGCATGGATGACCTCATAACCCCCTGAAGGAATACCTCTCTGAAATTCAAAGTTCCTCAGTGTTTAGTGCATCTTAAATCGGTTTCGCTGCTCGAGCTGGAGGTATAGAAATCAAGGGAAAAACTCTTTGAGTATGCACGAATAGCAAAAAACAGAATGAAGAGGTCCGCAAAGATATTTGCAAGAAAACGAGTTTAAAGATGATCTTCGGAGTCGATTCGCGAAAGACAGACAACAATGCCGTGAGATGTATAATATTGTGCTCAGGAAATGCCACAGACTCGAAGTCTACGCTTTTGGTTTGCTGAGCAAACGGAAGAAAGGAAAACAAAACTAGTTTGTTCCAAAACAAAGCGAAAGATAGTACAGTCCGCGAAGCAAGTAAGAAAAGAGTCTTTTCTTGGTCCTGAAATGCAAATGCTGCTTCTTATACTACTCTTATACTTCTTCTACTTCCTATAATACTTTTCATCACTTATTTAAAACCTATTAGTCAAACTGCAATTCGCCTGATCCCTGAAGCAATTAAACTATGAAATTCGTCTAATTGTGCGTTACTGTGGTCTACAGTACAATCGAACTATCTTTAAAATCTATTTACACTTTTGTATTTGCTTTTTTGTGAAAGATATTTTCACGACAAACTGTACATTATGGAAAATCTTCTTAATTGATATCTATTCGTTTTTTGTGAGTATAAAAACCCTTTAAGCGCTTTGCTGCATAACTCAAGATGCTTGTGGCTGTTTTCTGGACAAGGTCAACTTATTTTTACAACACTTTCCCCGTTTCAGCAGAACTATTTCATTTTAATGCGTTGAACGTTCAAATTCTTAGACTCATCCAAATCGCATTATCTGTAATTACGAAGAGATTGATCTGGTAAGTGCTCATGAGGTTGCAATAAAGAAAAATTAAAAACAACACTTTAATCTGCCGAGCCTACGCTATATCCTCCAGACGGAGGAACTGGATTACGCGGCCAATCCATGTTTGTGGCATGTGCCCTTGCTGGAAAATTTGTCGACGCGCAAATGTTCAAGACATAAGTTCTTCGTTTTAAGACTCATTTTTTATTGTTTGTTGTTTTGCCCATTTTTTGAAGTCTGCGCTGCATGGACAGCAACACTATCAGCAATGCTACCATCAGCCAACAGCAGAGGTTTAAGTGTTTGGTCGATCAAAATGAACCACGCTATCTGCTTCGTGTGGGATGGATTGGATCAAGCTGCAAGCGGAACGGATCGTCTTACAAGGCTCCCAAGTTTTGAAGATTGGCCAAAATGGATGTTTTGTTAGCCTTGTCGATTCTTATTTAATCATGCGTTGACCAAATATTTAATGATGGTGTTGAAAAATTTGTTTGATGCGATTTTGGGCGATTGATGTCGGAATATTGGATGAGCTGCTATTTTTTTTTTGGGAATTATTTTCTAATTCGACGAAGTTCGACAGAGTTCTTAATTTATATAGAACTCTAGTTCGGTTAATCAACCCTTTTTTCTTGAGAAGAGTTGAGTTGCCATTGGCACCCGTTTTAATTGTATCAAACTATACAATTTCGGTATTATTCGACTGAATGCAAAGATCTTAAAAAATAACAATATTCAGATGAATATAGGATAATTTTTGAACTTCAGTGAATGGGATTCATCCAATAGTCAAAATTTATGTTTGGGGTCCGTTATCTATAATCCCCTGGAGGGGGCCACTAACTAAAATTAGGAGCCACTAACGCTTTCTATAGATCTTTAGGGTAATAATTACTATACATTCAATACAGGACAGTTTTGATGATTGGTCACATGGATTTTTCCTATTTCTGTAATCATCAAAAGTGTTCGTAAGTGCTGGACGTCATGTGCAAAATGGTATTAACCATGACAAAAGTCCAAAGTTGCGCAAAAGTTGCTGAACTTCGACTTGAAAAATAAACTCGAATCGATTTATCGGCTAAAAACTATCTTGAAAGGAAGGAAAGATGGTAGGCATGCAAATAAGTTGTCGACCATCGGTCCTTTCATCAGAAGACAAAAAGAGAATTCAAATATTGACTGAAAATAGACTAAGAGTGGGGACTTGCAGTAACCGGAAACGTGAATTTTGTTCGACAAGGAGTGTCTGGTAACGGAAAATATTGCGGGGAAAATATTTTCTCTATTTTGTGCAATGCCTTACCAATCGCCAAAAATTAAGGGATGAAAACAATTCAAGAGATTTTAATGCAAGATGGCAACAAGACGCACACTGCTATGAACACTTATGAGGCGATTTATGAGCCGTTATCTAATGTGTGGATATATCAAACCATATCAAAAATGTGTAGTCCAAATTAAAGCAGAGCATTTTTAAGAGATCAGAGACAAAGAAGATAGCAGCTGATTCGACGAGTTCAAGTTAAGTGGAACGAAATTCCTGCAGACTATCTTAAAACAATTATGGGAAAGTCTAAAAAAACCAACGAATTTTTAAAGTGTACAAAAAACGAAGGAGGATATACTTCCTCCAAATATTTATTATATTAGCTAATATGAGTAGTTTCCCAAACCACTGTCTTTTCTTTAAAAGTTCATACAAAAAATCGGATGGTCAGAAACTATTTTAAGGAACAATATTCTGTCTGTAATAGGCTGTCTGTAAGACTGCATTAATTCATTGTTCTTTTCCCTTTGCTTATTTAAATTAAATATCTCCTATATATTCGAAAAATATTGAGAGTACTACCACTTACTTTTGCTACAAATATTAATACACTTACTACCATTGCTCTTCTAGCCATGTCATATCCTTTTCTTAACTTAATTTAAAATTTTGGGTAGATCCTAGAAAAGAAATTATTCAGTGTTACGGCTCAGTGGTTGGGAAAGAAGGAGGGTTTCGGTTGTTTCCCTAACCCACAAAATCCATGATTGCTTATCCCAAATCCCACGAATAAATGGTAGCAAATGATCACGGGGTCGCATATTGGGAACATTAATTGTCGGGAAGTGCCAATAACTGTAAACACACCTAAAACTCTGCTTCTAAGTCCTGCTTACGCCTCCTTTGCTGAGACGTAAGAGGGTGAACGCGAGTAATTCGCGTCTGATAATGGAATCCAAATTATAACTATGCCACCGAAGTGGATATTCGGCAACGGGTTAAACCACCCCCCCCCCCTCCCTCACTGTCAAATCCCTTAATGATTGTTTCGAAACCTGCATCAGAGCCTCGGAATGGATTGGACCCACGGCAACGACCTCGCAACCGAAAAAGGACTCTGGCATTGGACCCCGGAATGTCAGATCACTGAATAACCCTTAACGCTGTTAAGGACCTTTTGCAACAGGTCAGCTAACATAAATTAAAGATACCGGAAATCCAGGAAACGAACTGGACTGAAAGTGATATTCAAGAAATCAGATTGCACACAACATTCAAAAGTGGGAAGCCTGCTGGCAAGCGAGAATTTGAATATAACATCAGGTTTTCGCCCTTTGAAGATTCTGGGTGGCCTTAGAGTTGGTAGCTCGAGCACAGACCAATTAATTGTCAAGCAGGTACTTGAGAAATGTTGTGAGTTAAACATAGACTTTAAGCACGCATACGACAGTAACGTACTGTATCAAATAATTCTTAGCTTCGATATCCCACTTAGTCCATCTTACCAAAATGACAATGACGTCGACAACCTCCCATGTCTGCATCAATAACCTCACCGATGCCTTTGGCACAAATACCGGACTCAACCAGGGAGATAGGATGGCCCCTTTGCTATTCAATTTGATTTTGGAATATGTCCTAAGAAACCCACCTCTAGACACAAGAGGCGCACTACTATACAAGTTAAGTCAAGCGGTAACCTATGCGGGTGACATCAATGCTTTATCATGGTCGCTAATAGTCGCCAAAAAACTTTTCCTGAAACTCGACAGCAAAGCAAAACTAATATGGCAACAAATCAAATTTTATAGTGGATTCTTCTTTCATTGAAAAAAAAGACAAAAATATTTGGACGGGTGGTCTTTGTTAGCAATGACAACAGCTAGACAATGTTTTGCTACAGAAGCTATGAAGTCCTGGCGTCACTTCAGTAAGTGGGACAGCCAGATTTCCTTTCTATTACTGAATAATTTAGAAAGAATTTTCAAAGTTTTTATCTCCAAAATTCTCACCACATCAATCCCAATTGGATTAAGATCAAGACTTCACGGCGTCCAGCTGAGAACGTATGGCGATGGCGTCCTTTCAAGACGTTTTCTACTTACAGACAACTGAATTATGCAGTGGACACGCAATACAAACACTTTAAGCTAGATATGATTAACATCTGCCTATATGAGCTAAAACAATTCTTAGTATTTTAAAAATTATATCAAAATAAATAGTATACAATATACAAAAAATTGTCCATACATCAAAATTTACGGTCTGACTTACGAAGAGTCCATGTTGAGATTATACAGCGTATAATCTTCCAACCAGTCCAATCTTTCGGAGGGTCTGGGAATCATACAAGCTGTGCGTGATGAGTTAATGAAATGCTTTCGTTATTTGAAAGGCCCACACATTTCATTATATGTAGGATTTCACATACTTCAAATGTCTACTGCGGCATCTCATCTCATAGTACAGATCTGAGAGGTCCACTTTTCAGTGATTCTGTCTCAAAAATCCGCCTGAATTTGAGCGTTGGCATGGATTATTTATGAAGGGCATCCGGTAAATTGAGCTTATGGGAACAGACCTGTGACTTGAGAAAATTCACAGTCCAAAAAGTCTAAGTCGTTGTCAAATCACACGAACTAGGTGGCCAAAACACGTCACCTCTGCAAGAGAAAATCAGGGCCTCTTATCGTTCGTATAGAATACCTATCACGTCGTTCGCTATATGGCATGTAGTGCCAAGTGTCATCCATCTGTATATTGTTCAAATCGGACCATATTATTCTGTCATTACCAAGGAAGGTCAAAATTGAAGTCCTCTTCGAAACGCTTCAAATCCCAGGGAGCGCAAAAAAGACGTTTTATATGGTCATTTATTCTGAGCTCCTAGGTCAGTTGGCTTTTGTACGTGTGCTCAAACCACAACAAAAAAAGAAGGCTGAGAAAAGCCTAGTTCTAGTGTTCGGTTAGGAATTGACTGTTTGTGGTTCTCCTGTACAAGGACTGCGATAATTTTTTGGGCCGATCTAGCATTCTTTGACGCGCGGTAGTTGGCTGATTGTTTACCAATTTGGGGAAGCCCAGACCACCAAACGTTGGAGCCGACTTTGAAAGACCACCGTGACTGCCTTAGAACCGACAGCTCGCGCAAAATGTTAAAGTTTTATCATTTTTATCAGTTAAAGTGTTATCATTTCGATGTGTTGCTGAATTTTGTGACTTGCCATGGTGCATGGTGCATCATCATTCGGCATCAGTCACTGAGTTATAAAACACAGATTAGACAGAGGCCATCACAACATGTCTGTCAAAGGCTGCTCTCAACGACTCGTTCCAATTAAAAAACACGAGAGAAAAATTAACAAAAAGTGAAACCTTCCTTGAGAAGTCTAAAAGGATGCACATGTGCGTTTAAGCAGCTATAGACGCTAACAACATATCGTAATGCTGAGTGCGCTAAATTGGACCGTCTATAATGATTTTCAGTCGGAAACGCTAAAAAAAAAAGAGTCAAAGATGGACAAAGTTGCGTCTAAGTCAACTTTTAACGCTTTTTATTAGACTTACGCGAGGGGGTTGGATGGAATTTTAAACATTCATACTTGCACTTTGTGAATGTCTAATAGCAATATTGAATTTACAATACGTCTTTGAAGTGTTTCGTGTCTGTCTTCCACCAAAAAGGACCGTTTAAGAACACGTTTAATTCTCGGTCAATCTCACAAAAGGCAATTATCTCAGTACAAGAATACAAGGTTAGAACTTAGAAAATAGGAGACCTGACCCAAAATTTTAATAAATAGAATTGTGTTCTTTTTTGGACGGAAAATTAAAGAAATGGAAAATGAAGACCTAACTCGTTCTTGCCAAAAAAACAAGCAACATCTGCTCATGATGATTTATGGAATCCAGACGAGCTGGGTTTCTAAATATTCAAACGATTTTAAATATGCAGAAAGTGAAGTAGACATGCCCATGTGATTCTTCAAAAAACAACAACCATTTTTCGGCCATCCGATTATTTAATTTTGTGTTAAACTGAACGTTTTTTCTGGTTTTTTTTACTCTCCGCTTCGACAATAGTAGAATTTCATAATTAACACCTTCCATCAAAGATTATCAAACTTTTCAAATGTGTAATCAACGGTTAGCGTAAATTGATTGTTTCTTTATAACCCACATTTTTCACTGTTTTTGGCTTCTTTTCTTTCATGGTTTGTATGAAACTCTCATCATTCTGTAACCGATCTCCATTGACCGTAACAAGACGATGAAAATCATCGTCTGTAATAGCATCCATTGAAATCGTTGAACGTTTATTTAACACTAGGAAAGTGAAATTCCTCAAGATTCTGCACACGATGAAGACAGATGCCGTTGGTCTAAGTCTAAGCAAAAGCAGCGCTAACTAAAAACCTACCAGCAATCAAACCATTAAGCTAACATGTATT
Organism: Stratiomys singularior; assembly: GCA_954870665.1. Lineage (NCBI taxonomy): Eukaryota > Metazoa > Arthropoda > Insecta > Diptera > Stratiomyidae > Stratiomys > Stratiomys singularior. The sequence continues at coordinate 108,514,217 of OX940880.1, read as the reverse complement.
TTGAGATGAAGACAAAAAAGTACGGTTAAAAGTTATCTTGTGAGCCAGCCTACTCACTTTTAATTTGATGGATGTAGGCGTTGATATCTGTAATTACTACGACGATTACTTAATACGGCCAAACGTCTGGTGAATTTCTAATGAACGCTCAACACAAAACCAAAATAGAAAATCTTTAAGAAAAAACCATTTTGCTGAAGGAACAGGTGAAACAGAAAATTATTGTCACCAACACAGATTGCTTTCCAAGTTGTATGTACTTGGTCAATGGTTGCCTGATCGGTCATTCTGGACGGAAATGAAGCTTAAATGCAAAATTTAATTCGCGTTCATAACATGTCAGTTGGGATAAGTGGAACATGCATACACATAGACACATGTTCTTCGAGAATGAGAGTTATGTATTTGAAACAAGGAATTTAAGCGCACAAGCAATGTTAATGGACTCATTGGCGTATGTTAGGTATGCATATGAATCTGATGTCACTTACTATGCGAGCTTGATTTGGCGTGTAATTAATGCAACCTATATCCACTTTAATTAAATCAGCATACAGTTGGTTTGGTTATACCTGCAAACCGTTGCCGCTTGACCTGTGACTTAGAATATTAAACTTATAGAAATCGAGTCCTTTTGATGTTTTGATAATTTCATTAACTGGAATTTTATAAGGCACTACAAGTAATTCAACTACATGAATTAGTTCCAGTAATTACTATGCATGCGTGTTTGTAGCGTGCCAGTTCGCCAATGAAACTCCTATTGGTTTCTTGTTCCCTCTATTCTAAATCCATAACAAATAGTCTGGGACCCTCGAAAACTAGTACAAAATTATCCATGGTCGACTGGCATGCCCAAAACGAAAAATTCGTTACGAATGGTGTATGTAAATCTCCACATGTGTACGTACACTCCTTGTTTATATGTTCACAAGTAAGTCAAAATAAACTAAATACAAATTTGGATGCAAGTAACCACAATTTAACGACGTCAAATTCGATTTAAAGAGCTTTCAAAGCAGTACATATGTCAATGGCGTATGTTAGTTTTCAACTCAAGACAAATTTCTTCAATGAACTTTTCGTATATGGCAAAGAGGAGACATTTTATGTTTCTCGTAGGAAAACTAGTTTACAATTCTCAGAATATTTTCCCACTTGATCAATACGACGATAGTAATAAATTACAAGTGACTGACATAGCTAGTTCTCCGGGAGCTGGTTGACTTTTTGTGGGTAGATTCAGTTGAATCGTTTTATGTTGTCTCAAATGTGTCTTCCATTTCATTCCTTGACAACAATATTGTTAGTGGTGTTATTGCTCTGAAAATTAGTGTACACTTAGTGTGGTTTGTTTTGGTTTAATGGATATCGATGACAATTTCAATGAGTCAAGAGTATGTGGACATGTAGGCTGGAACTTGATTAAATTTTTTCCGATCGAGAAAGAAAATTTAAAGTTGATCAATTCGTAATTAGTTGAATTTTAAGCAACCAAATCCCGGAACTGCTGTTACCCGGAACTTTATATTTGTAGTTTCATGCAATTTTCAAAGCGTAAGTTTCGGTTAGCGACATTGCCAAGTTGATGAACAATAGATGACTTAAAATGGCATGTATGCAAATATTTGTTTCATATCAGTTTCAAGGCGACCAATTAACGGCTATTTATTATTTAAGCTATCTTGCTATAATTATCTATGACCAGTAGCCAATATTCCAGCGATATTTAATCACACCCCGGTAGACCTATGCCAAGTTCCTCCTCAGTATTTGGTTTGCTTTCCGGGCTGGCAGTTGTAGTTTCCTACTAATAAACACAACTGTTATCTGTAGAAACAAGGACGAGATAACATGCGAGATGTGATAAAACTTCCCAGACGATTCAGCTTACTTGTGTTGAGTAACTACCTCACAACTTTGTGTCAAGGACGAATGGCTTCGTGAGGATTGATAAACTCATTATGCTTGTCAAGATTTGCTTGGAGTAACTGCTCCCACCGCGGCCAGTACAAATGTGTTGTTGCAAATTTCAACGCTAGAAGCTGCAATGACACTCAAAGGGCTATAAAAACTTCCGCAAACGCAAACCTTGTTTTGAAAGTGGGTGCCGATTTATTTTTCTGGAGTGATCTTGCGGAGTCAATTCGTTTTTCTCAAAAGATCTACGTATCCGTTTTTGGGATAAATAAAGCCAATTGACAAAAGACAGGAAGCCTCACTATTGTCCATGTTTTTGTAACGATTTTTTCTGAAGTATCCAAGCTACACAACGCGCGATAAACCGCAAACATTTTCTCCTAAACTGTCGATAGAAAACACATAAGCTTGGTTAACCAAAGGAAAATATCTAGAAATAACATTGGATAGTAAGCTGACTTAGACTTCACACATAAGAGAATTCTTAAAAATATTAGTGACTCATTCACTCAGGGCTTAAAACACTAAATCACCTTCTGGAAAAATTCAGCAGTTGTATTGGTCTGACTACCGCTGAATATTACCAAAAGTACCACTTATCGAGCACTGTAATGTTAGACAGTACTAAAAAAGAAAATCACTGCCTCAGAACTGGATAAAATCCAGCGAGCGATGGGCAGCATGAATGTCATTAGGTCTACGCCAAGTTCTGCAACAGAAATATTGCTCTATCTCTTGTCACATGACAAATTCATTTTCAGTGAGGTCTCACTTGCAAGCATCAGATTGAAATCTATAAATAATTTATCTCTATATTTTGAAACAAATGGAGTGGACGTTCCTGACAAGTATAAGGGAGCTGGATAATACTCAACATGTGGCGGATACAACGATTCCATACATGAGGTCTAACACACCAAACAGAAAAAGTGTGGACAAATGGTGCAGGACTTCAGATCTGGAGTCCCTCACAAAGAAAGTCAAAGTCCTGGAACTCAAATCGTGGTCTACACTGTTGGCATCAAAATGGATGAGATTAGCCGGCTCGGAATATTCTTGTCAGATCTTCCGCGACTTAACCGAAGGTAAAAACTTTAGAGCCATACTACAAATTTTCAATCGGAAGTATTCGTAATAAAAGCGGCCACAGAGGTGGCAGCAACGAACCTTCACGGAAGAATACAAATACTCTCGCTTAATAACAATGTAAGCGCTTTCCTTTAACCGCATGTTTTCACAACTAGAGCAGAACTGTAGGCAGGACCTCAAAGCCGCAAACACCAGTCAATGTAGAACTGAAATGGATTAGTGGATGATCTAGCAACAGGAGGATTAGCCAACCAAAATTCAACTCGAATAGGTCCGATCATAGTACCACCAGCAACTAAAAAAG